>JALJVW010003074.1:1200000-1800000 GCA_024865655.1 Emberiza elegans | reverse complement strand
GTACACGCGCTACCTGGAGTCGCGCACGGTGCCGGGCGCCCGCAGCGTTTTCCAGCGCGCCTGCGGCTTCCACCTGCCCCGCAAGCCCAACATCCACCTGCTCTGGGCCGCCTTCGAGGAGAAGCAAGGTCAGGGCCCAGCCAGACCCCAAACCCGGGCACCCCCAAAATCTGGGGCCGCTCCGGGGCTCCCCGCACGGGGCTCGTCCTGAACGCCCGAGTCCCCCGAATTTCACCCCAAAGTGACGGGCTGAACCCGACGTCAGCCCCAAAGCCCCAGGATCACTAAGCGCCCTGGGTACCCCACACCCTGGGCATGGAGGCACCCGAATAACCCACCCATGGCACCCAATAACCCGCCCTGGGCACCCCATAACCCAACGTGGGCACCCCGTAACCCACCCATGGCACCCCATAACCCATCAATGGCAACCCAATAACCCACCCATGGCACCCTCATAACCCACCCATGGCACCCAATAACCCGCCCTGGGCACCCCATAACCCACCCATGGCACCCCAATAACCCACCCATGGCACCCTCACCCATGGCACCCCATAACCCACCCTGGGCACCCCAATAATCCACCCATGGCACCCGAATAATCCACCCATGGCACCCCAATAACCCACCCATGGCACCCCAATAACCCACACTATGTACCCAATAATCCACCCATGGCACCCCATAACCCACCCTGGGCACCCCAATAACCCACCCATGGCACCCCATAACCCAATGTGGGCACCCCAATAACCCACCCATGGCACCCCAATAACCCACCCATGGCACCCCAATAACCCACCCATGGCACCCCAATAACCCACCCATGGCACCCCATAACCCACCCATGGCACCCCATAACCCACCCTGGGCACCCCATAACCCACCCTTGGCACCCCTGATCTCTTTTTGTCCCATTTTCCCCAATTTTCACCCATTTTTACCCAATTTTCCCCAATTTCAGGCAATGTGACGGGCCCATTTTCCTCATTTCGAGGGCCGTGCCCGCCTGGCTATGGTCTTGGGCGCCATGGCCCTGGAGCGTGTGACCCCAGTAACCCCATTTTTACCCCAATTTCACCCCATTTTTACCCATTTTTACCCCATTTTTCCCCATTTTCACCCCAATTTCACCCAACGTTTTTAGGCTCATCCTGCAGCGGTTCGAGCTGAGGTGCCGTGCCCGCCTAGTGCCCTGCGCGTGGCCCTGAGCACGGGCGCCGTGACCCCCCGTAGCCCCATTTTTACCCCATTTTTTACCCCTTTTTCCCAATTTTTCCCATTTTCCCCAATTTCCCATTTTCACCCAATTTCACCCATTTTCAGGCAACGTCGCAGGCCCATCCTGCACCGGGAGGCAATTTCCCGCCTGGATGGTGGGCCCGAGGGGCCCTGGAGCTGTCCTAACCCCATTTTCACCCCAATTTCACCCATTTTTACCCCATTTTTACCCAATTTTCCCCCATTTTCCCATTTCACCCCAATTTTCCCATTTTTTCAGAACGTGGCCCTGGCGATTCCTCACGCCCGGCCGCGGTGCCGTGGCCGTATGGCTGCCGCGCTGCTGGAACGCGGCGTCTGTTAACCCCATTTCCCATTTTATTTTTACCCCTTTTGCGCCCCAATTTAATTTTTTCCCCATTTTCACCCAGGGGCTGCCCTGGGCTCCTTCGGCCAAGCTGGCACGGCAGGTGTGCAAGGTGCAGAAGAACCTGGGCAAGGCCCGCCAGGTGCTCGTGGAGGCGCTCGAGAAGGACCCGGTGAGAGGGCAAGGCTGGGGTTAAATTCATTTTTTTTTTTTTTTTTTTTTTTTTTTAATTTATTTTTATTTATATTTTAAAATATAGAAAATAAATTCTGGTTTTGTATGTTTAAAAATATAGAAAATAAATTCTGGTTTGGGTATGTGTATTGGCATATATAAATATTTAAAGTATTTGCATATATAAATATTTAAAATAATAGAAAAATAATGTGAAAAGTCATAGGAAAAATCGTGTAATATTATAATAATAAAGGAAAAATTTTATATATATTTATATTTTATATTTTTATTTATTTTATAATATATTTTATTTATTTTAAAAAATAGAAAATAAATTCTATATTTATATGTTTAATATATAAAAATAAATTCTGGTTTGGGTATGTGTATTGGCATATATAAATATTTAAATATTTGCATATATAAATATTTAAAATAATAGAAAAAATAATGTAAAAGTCATGGAAAAATATATAATATTATAATAATGAAACGTGTAACAGTAACATAATATATATATATATATATAATATGTATAATATATAAAAATAATATGAAAAGTGATAAGAAAAATCATATAATATTATAATAATGAAACATGTAACAGTAACATAATATATACATAATATGTAAAATATATAATATATATAATGTATATAATATGTATTATATATAATGTATATAATATATATAATGTATATAATGTATATAATGTATATAATATATATTATATATATGTATATAATATATAATGCATATATATTATATATATATATATAATATATAATATATATAATATATATAATATATATAATATATCATATATACAATATATATATATATATATAAATAAAAATAATATATATATTATATAGTATATTATATATGTATTATAATATACATTGTAATATATATATTCTATAATGCTGGGTTTAAAGGTATTTTAAAATCATAGAAAAGTAATATAATTGTGTTATTAATGTTGTGTTTAAAGTTATTTTAAAAATAATATAAAATTATACCTATACTATTATTATTATAGTAGTATAATAATAATTATTATTATTAATATTATAATTATATAATTATTATTATATTACGTTATACTAATATTACATTTTATACTATATTTACTTGTATAATAATTTTTTGTATAAATAACTAATCACTGATTATTATATCAATTATTATTAATACCATAACCAAGTAATTATTATATTAAATTTATTTAAAATTATATTTAAATAATATAATATTCTAGTAATAATTTTTATGCATTATATATTAATGCATTACTAATGTAGGGTTTAAATTTATGCTAAAATCATATAAAATCATATAATTATATTATTAATGATGGGATTAAAGTTATTTAAAAATCATAAAAAAATAATACAATTATTATGTTATTAATGGTCGGGGGTGCTGGGATTGGGGTTTGGGGGGGAAAAGTTGGAATTCAGCTGCCTAGAAATGATGGGAGGGGGTCACATCCCCCAGAACCCCCCCAGGACCCCCCCAAACCTCCTCTAGTCCCCCCCAAATGCCCCCAGGCCCCCTCCAGTGCCCCCAAATCCCCTCTAAGACCTCCCAAAGCCCCCAAATCCCCTCCAAGGCCCCCCAAACCCCCTCTAATCCCCCCAAACCCTCTCTGAAACCCCTAGACCCCCCCCCCCAAACCCCTCTGGTCCCCCCAAACCCCCTCCAGAAACCCCCAAACCCCTCTAAAACCCCCAAACCCCCTCCCCAAGGCCCCCCCTCTAAGACCCCCAAACCCCCCCAGACCCTCTAGTCCCCCCAAATCCTCTCAAGTTCCCCCCCCAAACCCCTCCAGTCCCCCCCAAACCCTCTCGAAACCCCCAAACCCCTCCAAAACCCCCAAACCTCTTCTAAACCCCCCCCAACCCTTCTAAAACCCCCCAAAACTCTTCTAGTTCCCCCAAACCCCCTCCAAGGCCCCCCCAAAGCTCCTCCAGGACCCCCAAACCCCTTCATCTAGTTCCCCAAACCCCCAACCCCCCTCCAGACCCCCTCCAGTCCCCAAACCCTCCAGTCCCCCCAAACTCCTTTGGTGCCCCCCCCAAACTCCTCCCAAACCTCATCCCCCCCAAACCCCCTCCAGACCCCCAAACCCCTCCTCCCCCAAACCCCCTCAAACCTCCTCCAGTGCCCCCAAACCTCCTCTATGACCCCCAAACCCCCTCCAGTCCCCAAACCCCCTCCAGACCCCCAAACCTCCTCCATGACCCCCAAACTCCTCCCAAACCCATCCAGTCCCCTCAACCCTCAAACCCCTCCAAACCTCCATCTAAGACCCCTCAAACCCCTCCAGACCCCTTCCAGTCCCCCCAAACCTCCTCTAAGATGCCCCAAACTCCCTTTGGTGCCCCCAAACTCCTCCCAGACACCCTCCAGACCCCTCAAACCCCCCTCAAGCCTCCTCTCCCCCCAACCCCCTCCAGTCCCCCCAACCCCCCTCAAACCTCATCTAAGACCCTCAAACCCCCTCCAACCCTCCAGTCCCCCAAACCCTCCTCTGACCCCCCAAACTCCCTTTGGTGCCCCAAAACCCTCCAGACCCCCCAATCCCCCAAACCCCTCAAGCTCCCCCCCCCCAAACCCCTCCAGTCTTCTTTAAAGCCCTTCTAAGACCCCCCAAACCCTTTAGACCCTCCCAAAGCCCCTCCAGACACCCCAAACCCCTCCAAACCTCATCTAAGACCCCTCAAACCTCCTCCTCTAGCCCTCAAACCCCTCCAGTCCCCTCAAACCCCCCCAACCCCCCAAGTCTTCCCTAAAGCCCCTCCAAGACCCCCCCCAAATCCCCTTTAGAGCCTCCCAAACCCCCTCCAGACCCCCAAACCCCCCTCCAAACCTCATCTAAGACCCCTCAAACCTCTTCCTCTAGCTCTCAAACCCCCTCCAGACCCCCCAAACCCCCTCCAAACCTCCCCTAAGACCCCTCAAACCCCCTGCAGACCCCCTCCAGTCCCCCTAAACCTCCTCTATGACCCCCCAAACTCCCTTTGGTGCCCCCAAACTCCCTTTGGTGCCCCCCAAATTCCTCCCAGACACCCTCCAGACCCCTCAAACCCCCTCCAGTCCCCCCAAACCCCCTCCAAACCTCATCTAAGACCCCTCAAACCCCCTCCAGACCCCCTCCAGTGCCCCCCCAAACCTCCTCCATGACCCCCCAAACCTGCCTTTGGGATGCCCCAAACTCCTCCCAGACCCCCCCCAACCCCTCCCAGACCCCCCCCCCCAACCCCTCAAACCTCATCTAAGACCCCTCAAACCCCCTCCAGATCCTCCAGTCCCCCAAACCCCCCTGTGCCCCCAAACCTCCTCTATGGGAGGGAACTAACTCCCTTTGGTGCCCCCAAATTCCTCCCAAACCCCTGGACCCCCCGACCCCCTCCAGAACATCTAAGACCCCTCAAACCCCCTCCATGAGCTGCCAAAGTGGCTCTAAAGACCCCCCCAACTTTGGCCAAACTGCTCTTCTTGCCCCCCCAAACCCTCAGTTCCTCGGGACCCCCAAACTCCCCCATCCCCAGGGGCAAATGGGGCTGGGAGGCCTGAAATGGGGCTCCACGCCCCGGGAAATGGGCTGGGGGCGGTCCTGGGGCAAGGGAAATGGGGCTGGGGAGGCCCTGCCCGGCAGGGAAATGGGGCTGGGGAGCGCCTGAAAAGGGGCTGGGGAGGTCCTAGCCCAGGGATCCACAGGTGGGCAAAATGGGGCTGGGGGAGGCCTGAAATGGGGCTGGGGGAGGTCCTGGGGACAGAGAAATGGGGCTGGGGGAGGTCCTGGGGCAGGGAAATGGGGCTGGGGGAGGTCGTGGGGCTGGGAAATGGGGCTGGGGGAGGCCTGAAATGGGGCTGGGGGATCCCGGTGGGAAATGGGGCTGGGGAGGCCTGGGGAACCTAAAATCCCAGTGGGAAATGGGGCTGGGGGAGGCCTGAAAGGGGGCTGGGGGATCCCAGTGGGAAATGGGGCTGGGAAATGGGGCTGGGGATCCACTGGGGCTGGGGAAATGGGGCTGGGGATCCCAATGAAATGGGGCTGGGGAGGTCCTGAAACCTGGGAAATGGGGCTGGGGAGGTCCCAGTGAAATGGGGCTGGGGATCACAGGGCTGGAGGCCACATGGAATCCTGGGGGCTGGGGGATCCCAGTGGGAAATGGGGCTGGGGGAGGCCTGAAATGGGGCTGGGGGAGGTCCTGGGGCAGGGAAATGGGGCTGGGGGAGGCCTGAAATGGGGCTGGGGGATCCCAGTGGGAAATGGGGCTGGGAAATGGGGCTGGGGCATCCACATGGAATCCTGAAATGGGGCTGGGAGATCCCAGTGGGAAATGGGGCTGGGGGAGGTCCTGGGGCTGGGAAATGGGGCTGGGGATCCCAGTAGGAAATGGGGCTGGGGAGAACCTGAAAATGGGGCTGGGGAGGCCTGAAAAGGGGCTGCATCCTAGGGAAATGGGGCTGGGGAGACCCTGGGGCAGGGGGGGCTGGGGAGGTCCTGGGACAGGGGGGGCTGGGGATCCTGGGGCTGGGGGAGATCTGGGGGAACCTGAAATGGGGCTGGGGGATCCCAGTGGGAAATGGGGCTGGGGGAGGCCTGAAATGGGGCTGGGGGAGGTTCCGGGGCAGGGGGATCCCAGTGGGAAATGGGGCTGGGGGAGGCCTGAAAGGGGGCTGGGGGATCCCTGTGGGACAGAAAATGGGGCTGGGGAGGTCCAGTAGGGAAATGGGGCTGGGGGAGGCCTGAGGTCCTGGGGAGAACCTGAAATGGGGCTGGGGGATCCTTGTGGGAGAGAGAAATGGGGTTGGGTGGGACCCTGAAATGGGGCTGGGAGGTCCTGGGAGCAAGGGGATCCCCTGGGGATCCCAGTAGGAAATGGGGCTGGGGAGGCTGAAATGGGATCCCAAAAATGGGGCTGGGGGCCTCCCAGGGGCTGGGGATCCCAGTAGGAAATAAAACTGGGAAATGGGGCTGGGGGGGCCTGAAATGGGGCTGGGAGATCCACGTGGGAAATGGGGCTGGGGGAGGTCCTGGGGCTGGGAAATGGGGCTGGGGGATCCCAGTGGGAAATGGGGCTGGGGGAGGTCCTGGGAGAACCTGAAATGGGGCTGGGGGATCCTTGTGGGAGAGAGAAATGGGGTTGGGTGGGACCCTGAAATGGGGCTGGGAAATAGGGGCTGGGGGATCCCCCTGGGACCCTGAAATGGGGCTGGGGCCCCTGCAGCCCAAAATGGGTCCCAAAATTGGCTCCAAATCAGCCCCAAATCAGCCTGCTCAAGATAAAAAAAGCCCTGGGGAGGGGATATGAAATCAGCCATAAATAGGGGCCTCTGACCCCAAAATGGTCTCAAAACAAGCCCCCAAATCAACCCCAAAATCAGCCCCAAATCGGCCTCAAAATCAGCCCCAAATGAGCCTCAAAATTGACCCCAAATCGGCCCCAAAATGACCCCAAAATCAGCCCCAAAATCGGCCCCAAATGAGCCCCAAAATCAGCCCAAATCAGCCCCAAAATCGGCCCCAAATTGACCCCAAATTGGCCCAAAATTGACCCCAAATCGGCCCCAAAATGGCCTAAAAACTTGCACCCAAATCAGCCCAAAATCAGCCCAAAATAAGCCCCAAAATCGGCCACAAATCAGCCATAAATTGGCCCCAAATTGGTCTCAAAATAAGCCCCCAAATCAACCCCAAATTCAGCCCCAAATTGGCCTCAAAATCAGCCCCAAATGAGCCCCAATATTAGGCCCAAAATCAGCCCCAAAATGGCCCCAAAATCAGCCCCAAATCAGACCAATATAGGCCCAAAATCAGCCCCAAAATGGCCCCAAAATCAGCCACAAATCAGACCAATATGGCCCAAAATCAGCCCCAAAATGGCCTCAAAATCAGCCCCAAATGAGCCCCAAAACGAACCCAAAATTGGCTCAAATCAGCCCCAAAATCAGCCCCAAATCGGCCCAAAATTGTCCCCAAATCAGCCCCAAAATGGCTTGCTCAAAATCAGCCCCAAAATCGGCCCCAGATTAACCAAAATAAGCCCCAAAATCAGCCCCAAATGAGCCCCAAAATGGCCTCAGAATCAGCCCCTTCTACCCCAAATCCCCCCAAATCCCAGTTCCCAAAATCATCTCCAAATGGCCTCAAAACCCTTTTGAGCCCCCCAAATTTCTCAAACATCCCCCAAATTTTCCCCAAAATCAGCCCAAATTTTCCCCAAAATTTTCCCCTTTTCCCCACATTCCCCCCCCAAATTTGCTCCAAATTTTTCTCCTATTCCTCCCCCAAATTTCCCTTTTCCCCAACTCCCCCCCTTTTTTCCCCTTTCCCCCCAAATTTTTTTCCCCCACATCCCCCAAATTTTTTTTCCCCCAATTTTCCCTTTTCTCCCCTTTTTTTCCCCTTTTCCCCAAATTTTCTCCCTATTCCCCCCAAAATTTGTGCCCTTTCCCCCCCAAATTTTCCTTTTTCTCCAAATTTCCCCCCAATTTTCCCTTTTCCCCACATTTCCCCCCCCAATTTTCCCTTTTTTCCCCATTTTCCCCCCAAATTTTCTTTTTCCCCAAATTTCCCCAAAATTTCCCCCCAAATTTCCCCCATCCCCCAAAAATTCCCTTTTTTCCCCATTTCCCCCCCAAATTTCCCCTTTTCCCCATTTTCCCCCAAATTTCCCCTTTTTCCCCCAAATTTTCCCCTTTTTCCCCCCCCCCAAATTTCCCCTTTTTCTTTCCCCCAAATTTCCCCTTTTTCCCCAATTTCCCCCCAAATTTTCCCTTTTTTTCACCCCCAAATTTTATCTTTTTTCCCCATTTCCCTCCCCAAATTTTCCCTTTTTTTCCCCAAATTTCCCCTTTCCCCTTTTCCCAAAATTTCCCCCAGTTCCCCAAATTTTCCCCAAATTTCCCCCCCCAGCTCAGAAGAACCCGAGGACAAGCGGCTCCGTCCCGACGACCCCTCGGGGCTCCTGGGACCCCCCGAGCTTTCGGGCGCGGGCCCCAACCCCTCCCTACGCTGCTGGTACCCCCCTGGGTGCCCGGGGCACCAGGTGCCCGGGGCATTTCGGGGGTGCCCGGGCTGAGCCCCCTCCCCTTTTAACCCTTCCCTCCCCAGCAGGGCTACGGCACCTACGGCTACCAGAGCCCCTGGGGCTACGGCCACTACTACGGGCAGAGCTGAGGAGGGGGCTCAGCCCCCGCCCTGTACAGACCGTGGGGACCCCCCCAGCCCCCCAAAATTTGGGGGGTGGGGGGCGTTGTAAATAAAGAGGCTGCGAGGAGTTACCGGGGGAGTTTATTGGGGTTTGTTCCGTTTTTGGGGGGGTTTTCTTGGATTTTTGGGGGCTCCCAGGTGTGGTTTTGGGGTACCCCAGGGTGGGTTTTGGGGTCCTCTCTCTGTATTTTAGGGTTCCCCACAAGGATTTTGGGGTGGCCCAGGGTGTGTTTTGGGGTACCCCAGGGTGGGTTCCGGGATCCTCTCTGTGCATTTTAGGGTTCCCCCAAGGATTTTGGGGTACCCCAGGGTGGGTTTTGGGGTCCTCCTCTGTGGATTTTAAGGTTCCCCACAAGGATTTTGGGGTACCCCAGGTGTGTTTTGGGGTACCCCAGGGTGGGTTTTGGGATCCTCTCTGTGCATTTTAGGGTTCCCCACAAGGATTTTGGGGTACCCCAGGGTGGGTTTTGGGATCCTCTCTGTGCATTTCAAGGTTCCCCACAAGGATTTTGGGGTGGCCCAGGTGGATTTCAGGACCCCAGCACGAATTCTGAGGTACCCCCAACAGATTTTGGGGTTTGGGGCTGCCCACAGCACATTCCAGGCAGATTTTGGGGTGCTCCAGGTGATTTTGGGGTGCTCCAGGTGGTTTTGGAGGTGCCCAGGTAGATCTGGAGATGCCCCAAACAGATTTTGGGGTGCTCCAGGTGGATCTGGAGATGCCCAGGTGGATCTGGAGGTGCCCAGGTGGTTTTGGAGATGCCCCAAATGGATTTTGGGGTGCTCCAGGTGGTTTTGGAGATGCCCAGGTGGATCTGGAGGTGCCCAGGTGGTTTTGGAGATGCCCCAAATGGATTTTGGGGTGCTCCAGGTGGATCTGGAGATGCCCAGGTGGATTTGGAGATGCCCCAAACAGATTTTGGGGTGCTCCAGGTGGTTTTGGAGATGCCCAGGTGGATCTGGAGATGCCCCAAACAGATTTTGGGTGCTTCAGGTGGTTTTGGGGTGCTCCAGGTGGTTTTGGAGGTGCCCAGGTGGGTCTGGAGATGCCCCAAATGGATTTTGGAGATGCCCAGGTGGATCTGGAGATACCCAGGTGGATCTGGAGATGCCCCAAACAGATTTTGGGTGCTCCAGGTGGATCTGGAGATGCCCAGGTGGTTTTGGAGATGCCCCAAATGGATTTTGGGGTGCTTCAGGTGGTTTTGGACATGCCCAGGTAGATCTGGAGGTGCCTCCAGCAGAGCTTTCACTGCCCAGGGTCCATTTCAAGCTGCTCCAGGTGTTCCCACAACAGATCCCCTTGCAGCCTTCAGGGTATCCCCCGGCAGTTTTGGGGTCCCCCGGCAGTTTTGGGGTCCCCCGGCAGTTCTGGGGTCCCCCGGCAGTTTCGGGGCTCTCTAGAAGCCCCTCTGGAGCAGCCAGGTGCGCACCTGCGGCCCCCAGTGCCCCCGGAGCCGCAGCGTCCCCGTCACCTCGTTCACCTGCGCCGCCACCTCGGGGGCGCCCAGGAACGCGCTCAGGTCCCGCTGCAGCGCCTGGGGGGGCACGGGGGGGGTCAGGGGGCGCCCCCCGAGCCCCCCCGGAGCCCCCCGAGCCCCCCAAACTCACCCAGATGTCGCCGTGGATGCGGCGCAGCTCCGTCAGGCGCCGGCCCTGCCGCTGGCCCTCGTACACGGGCAAATTGTGCAGGCGGGAGCGACGCACGAAATAGGGCAGCTCCGGGGGGGGGTCTGCGTAATTAACACCCCCCAGGGGTAATTAACATCCCCCGGGGGTAATTAACACCCCCCGGGGGTAATTAAGACCCCACCAGGGGTAATTCACACCCACCCCATGGAACCGACACAACCCAGCAGAATCGCACCCAGCCCGCCCTTAAGTAAATTCTCTTCACCGCTCGATTTGCAATTAATAATTTCTCCTTCAAATAAATATTTTGACGATAGTTAGCACCCCCAAATGGTAATTAATACCCCCCAGGAGTAATTAACATCCCCCTCTCCCGGGGTAATTAACATTCACCGGAAGAAGTGCACCCACCCGACCATTCGGAAAATTTAAATTCTCTTCGCTGCTTGATTTGGAATTAATATTTTTTCTCTTTCAAGGATATATTTTGGGCTGCCCCGAGGGTAATTAACGCCCCCCGAGGATAATTAATACCTCCCCAGGGTAATTAAACCCCCCTGGAATAATTAACACCCCCCCGGGGTAATTAATGCCCTGCTGGAGGAATCACACCCAGCCCGCCCTTAAGTAAATTCACTACCGGGTTTATTTGAATTAATAATTTCTCTTTCAAGGATATATTTTGGGCTTCCCCGAGGGTAATTAACACCCTCCGGGGGTAATTAACACCCCCCGGGGGTAATTAACACCCAGCTGAAGGAATTCAACCCACCCCGGGGCAATTCAACCCGGTTTGGGGTAAATAAATCCTTTTTGTTAATTGGGTTTGGATGAGCAATTCTCTCTTGAAGGGAATATTTTGGGGTCCCCCCAGGGGTAATTAACAGCCCCAAGAGTAATTAACACCTATCAGGGGTAATTAAAACCCCAAAGGAGTAATTAACAGCCCCCACAAAGTCCTGAAGTTCCCCCAGAGTCTCACAGGAAATAACTCATTAATTAATTCGCATTTTGGGGTAAACCACTCCTCTCCCAGCGCTAATTACCCCCCCCAGTGTTAATTACAGGGTGGCTGACCTGCGGGGGGGCTCCAGCCGGACGGGGTGGGGTATTTGGGGTGCGGGGGGGGGTCGGGGATGCGGCTGGGGGGCAGCAGCCGCTGCACGAACCCGAACTCGGCCGTCGACTCCTCATAGCGGGGAGGGGTCTGTGGGGACCCCAAAAAAACCCAAAAATCCTTCAGAGACCCCCACAGATCCCCAAAAATCCCCAAATCCTTCAGAGACCCCCCCAGATCCCCAATTAATTCACCCCCAAGTTTCCCCCTCACTTTTTAGGACCCCCCCCCCACAAAAATCCCCCAAACTCCCCTCAGACACCCCCCCAAACTCCTGCATTAATTCACCCCAAACCCCCCAAGTTTCTTCCTCTCTTTTCAGGAACCCCAAAATCTCCCCTCTCCAGGTTCCCCTCCCGATTTCTTCTCCCTCTCAAAACCCCCATTCCCTCAAGGACACCCAAATTTCCCCTCCCTAAACCCCAAATCTCCTCCGGGATCTCCTAAACCCCCCTCAAACCCCCCGTTCCAACTCCCCTCTCACGCCCCAAATTCCCCCCTCACAGCTTCCACCCCCGTATCTAAGTCCCCCAAATACCCCCAGAGAACCCCTCACACCCCAAAGTCCCTTCTCGGTACCTGCACCCCCCTGACCCCCCGGCCCAGCGCCTGCAGCCTCCGGCCCAGGGCCGCCATCGCCGCCATCTTGGCTCCTCCTTCTCCTCCTCCTTCCCGCCTTCAAACGTCATCACGCAGCGCGCACGTACGTACGCGTGACGTCACCACGCTCTCTCCGCGCCGTGCTCCGAGCCCTGAGGGAGCCGCTGAGGTGGGGCCGGGCCCGGGGGCTCGGAGCGGGAATTTGGGGGGGATTTGAGGGGTCTGGGGGCTACAGGGGCGTCGGGGAGAGGGCAAGGGAGGGGCTGGGGAGGGTTTGGGGCGGCTCTGAGGGGATTTGAGGTGAGGGGAGCGTGGTGGAGCGGCTCAGGGGGATATTGGGGAGGCGGGAGGGTTCAGGGAAGGTTTGGGGGCGGATCCTGAGGGGGTTTGAGATGGGGGGCGCTCTCTGGAGGGGTTTAGGGGGGTCTTTTGTGGGGTTGGGGTCTATTGGGGAGTCTGGGGTGGTGTGGGAGGGGCTGGGGAGGTTTTTGGGGGGGCTCTGAGGGGGTTCAGGTGAAGGGAGGCCTGGAAGGGCTGCAGGAACCGCTAGGGGAGGCTCTGGAGGGGTTTGGGGGGGATTCTGAGGGGGCTGCGAAGGTTTGGGGTGATGGGGAATATGGGGGGCCCTTGAGGGGGAAGTTGGGGGGCACCCAAAGGTGCTGCCAGTGGACTCCCAATGTCCCCCCCCCAGCAGAGCCCTTTGTCCCCACGGCCCCAGGCCAGGGCACAAAGTCCTGTGGGCGGAGAGGGGGAGGAAAACGCCCCCAGAACTGCCATGGTCCCACCCAAACCAGCCAGAAACACAACAAAAAAACCCCACAACCCCCCAAAACCACCCCAAAACAGCCACAGCACTCCAAAACAGCCATGATAGCACCCAAAACAGCCAAAACCACCCCAAACCTGCCATGATCCCACCCAAAACAGCCAGAAACACACCAAAAAAACCCCACAACCCCCCAAAACCACCACAGCACTCCAAAACAGCCACGATACCACCCAAAGCAGCCAGAAACACCCCAAACTTGCCATAATCCCACCCAAAACAACCAGAACCAGAACAAAACAAATCCACGACTACCCCAGAACAGACACAACACCCCAAAACTGCCACAATCCCACCCAAACCAGCCCTGAAGCCCCTATAACCTCCCAGTCACCCCCAAAACAACACTCACCTCCCCAAAAAGAACTCTCCAATCACCCCAAAACTGCTCCCCACCCTTTTCTTGGGGATCCCCCCCTCCCTTCCAGGGGGTTCCCCCTCATTTTTGGGATGTGGGGACCCCCCCCAACGTCCCCAAATCCCCCCAGCCACCACCATGCAGCTCTTCATCCGCGGCCAGACCCTCCTCACCCTCGAGCTCTCCGGCTCCGAGACCCTCGCCCAGATCAAGGTGAGAGCCCCCAAATTCAGCCCAAATCCCCCCACCCCTCGCAGATTTTGGGGTGCTGACCCCCCCCCGTTTGTCCCCCTCCCCCAGGAGAGGGTGGCCGAGCTTTCGGGGATCCCCCCCGAGGACCAAGTGCTGCTCCACGCCGGGACCCCCCTGGACGATGAGGCCGTGCTGGGGCAGAGCCCCCTCCCCGAATTCACCACCCTGGACCTCTCCACGCGCCTGCTGGGCGGTAATTACGGGGGGGTGCTAATTATCGGGGTGTTAATTAGCACAACCCCCCCCTCAACACCCCGATTTCCTTCCTCCCCCCAGGTAAGGTGCACGGCTCCCTCGCCCGCGCCGGCAAAGTGAGGGGCCAGACCCCCAAGGTGAGCTCTGAGGGGGCTCCCCCCGGCTTTGGGGACCCCCACGGGGTTTGGGGACCCTGCCAGGGTTTTGGGGACCCCCCCCGACCCCCCGGTTTTCCATCAGGTGGCCAAGCAGGAGAAGAAGAAGAAGAAGACGGGGCGGGCCAAGCGGCGCATGCAGTACAACCGGCGCTTCGTCAACGTGGTGCCCACCTTCGGCAAGAAGAAGGGTCCCAACGCCAACTCCTGAGCACAATAAAGGAATTTGGGCCCAATTCCCGACATTTTGGGACTTCCTGAGCTGTTTTCACTTTTTTGGGGTTGGTTTTGTGCTGTTGTAGGGATGATTTTGAGGTGTTTAAAGGGGTTTGGGGGTCAAAGTGGTCTTCAGGGGGGTTGTGCGGGTCGCTGAGCGGATTGGGGGGTGATTAATAGGCGGTGATTAGAGGGAAGAGCTTAATGAGCGTTAATTTGGGGGCTGCTAATGAGAGGATGCTGTGTGCACAAGAGTTTTCTATGGGAGTGGCGGAAAGAGCCGAGAGGTGCCGGAAATACCCGAGTGATTCCGATTATGGGGGGGCCGGGGGAGCCGAGCGGTGCCGGAAATACCCGAATGATTCCGATTATGAGGGGGCCAGGGGAGCCGAGCGATGCCGGAAATACCCGAGTGATTCCGATTATGAGGGGACAGGAGGTGCCGAGCGGTGCCGGAAATAGCCGAGCGCAGAGGCGGGGCGGAAGGAGCCGAGCGGTGACGGAAATACACGAGTGATTCCGAATGTGAGGGGCCGTGGGAAAAAGCGGTGACGGGAACACCCCCGGGCCCCCCCTGTCCCCACAAAATCCTTCTGGGAGGGATCGAGGGACCCCAAAACTTCCGCAGTTCCCCTAAACCGGATCCCCCCCAGCCCCAGAGCCTCTGGGTGAGTAAAAGAGGCGGGACAAATCCGTCCTGAGATATGAATATGCAAATATCGGAGTGTTATTATGCTAATAAACGACTGACGCGAAACCCTCCGGTCTGAGAGGCGGGGTTATGCAAAATAGACAGGAACAGCGAGAGAAAAGCGTGCTGGGATCATTTTTATGGGGGGAAGTTTCGGGATTTTTGGGGTCAGATCGTGCGGGACGCGGGAGAAAAGTGTGGGATGGGATGGGGAAAGAGGACGGGAATAGGATGTGAAGAGTGCGAGGGCGGCGCTGGGGCTTTTTTGTTTTTTGGGGTTTTTTGGGGGGTCCCTGAGCCCCCCTCGCCCCCGGCTCCTTGAGGGGGAAGGTGGGACGCCAATGGGGCCAACGGCGGGGGGGGTCAGGGAGAATGCAAATGAGCGGGCGGGTAATTAACATACTACCATGGAGGGGCGGAGCTCACGCGCTAAGAGGCGGGGTTATGCTAATTAACAACTGTTGTCGGAGTGGGCGGGGACAATGCAAATAAACATGCACAGTCCACCAATCGCGTTGCGAGGCGGGGAAAAAGCGATGGGCGGGGCTAGAAAAGACCAGCGGGCGGCTGTTTGCATAAAGAGGCGGGGTTATGCAGATTTAGTGAGCCCCCACGCGCGAAAGGCATGCTGGGATCATTTTGGGAGGAGAATTTCGGGATTTTCGGGGTCCGGGCGTACAAAACGCGGGAGCAAAGCGCGGGATGAGATGGAGAGAAGATTCCAGAAGGGTTCGGGAGCGGTCGCCGCGCGGCGCGGGGGTGGCCGTGAGGTGCGGGCGGGCCGGGCCGGGCCGGGCGCGGCGCTGGGGGCCGGCACCGGTATCGCTTCTCGGCCTTTTGGCTAAGATCAAGTGTAGTATCTGTTCTTATCAGTTTAATATCTGATACGTCCTCGATGAGAGGACTTTATATTAAACGGATTTTTGGCCTCGGGAGTTGGACCCGGAGCTTGCTCCCTCCGCTCCGCGCATCGTCCCGGTATTGCAGTGCCTCCGGGAACGGTGCACCCCAAACGGGGACCTTTCACTGGTGAAAAATAGATTGAAAACCCGTCCTAAATTGTAACTATATCGCGATATCGACCATAGTTCAGCTCAGTGCCAGCCTTTTACAGCCCACTCATTCTGGGCGGCGGCACCGGGACGGTGAGTTCGGCACTGGAATGAGCTACAGAGGAACTGCAATCGGCAGAATCGCGGTTGATATCGCAGCGTAACCTTGGTTTCACCCCATTTTAGGTGGTTTTCGGTCTGTTTTCACAATTCATAACTCCTTGTTGGGTGTGCACCGTCCCCGGCGACACCGCAACACCGAGAGAATGAGAACAGGACAAAATGAGTGAGTTGGAAAAATCTAATAATAGGCTGACCCATAGCTAATACCGCGATACAATCGCGATTTTCAGTCGGTTACAGGAAGCTTTGGCTCTGTATTTCACCATTGAAAGGTCCCCATGTGTGGTGCACCGTTCCCGGAGGCACTGCCATAACAGGACCATGGGGTTCGTATCGCGATATAATCACGATTTAATCTATTTTTCACCATCCATAGGTCCCCAATTCAGCATCCATAGGTCCCCGGTGCGAGGTGCACCGTTCCCTGAGGCACTGCAATACCGGGGCAGTGAGTGCAGCACAGAAAGATCGACTTGTAAGGCTAGAGAACAGCTGAACCATGGCTGATATCGCGATATAATCACGGTTTAGTTTGAGTTTCAATCTGTTTTTCACCAGTGAAAGGTCCCCGTTTGGGGTGCACCGTTCCCGGAGGCACTGCAATACCGGGACGATGCGCGGAGCGGAGGGAGCAAGCTCCGGGTCCAACTCCCGAGGCCAAAAATCCGTTTAATATAAAGTCCTCTCATCGAGGACGTATCAGATATTAAACTGATAAGAACAGATACTACACTTGATCTTAGCCAAAAGGCCGAGAAGCGATGCCGGCCCTCGGCCCCAGCGCCGCGACCGGCCCGGCCCGGCCCGCCCGCACCTCACGGACACCCCCGCGCCGCGCGGCGACCGCTCCCGGACCCTTCTGGAATCTTCTCTCCATCTCATCCCGCGCTTTGCTTCCGCGTTTTGTACGCACGGACCCCGAAAATCCCGAAAATCTGCCCAATTTTCGCTCCCATGATGCCTTTGGCGGCGTATCCGTGGCTGATTTGCATAACCGCGCGTGCGTCACGGCCCATTCTGCCGCTCCGCCCCTTCACTTAGTGCGCGCAACGTGATTGGTGAAGCGCGCGCTGGGATTTGCATTCGCTCCGCCCCCTCCTCTCCACCCGGGCTGTGCTGGTGGCACTGGCATGGGCACACTGGTGTGAACTGGCATGGGGACACTGGTGGGGACTGGTCGTGGTCAGGTTGGACTGAGATGGGGACACTGCTGACATCGCGATAGAATCACGACTTTCAGGCTGTTACAAGAAGCTTTTGTTCTATTTTTCACCACTGGAAGATCCCCGTGTGGGGTGCACCGTTCCCGGAGGCACCGCAATACCGGGGCGACGGGGTTCCTATCGCGATATAATCACGATAATTGATTATTTTGATCTATTTTTTCACCATTAAATGTTCCCATCCGGGGTGCACCGTTCCCGGAGGCACTGCAATACGAGGACAGTGCAGCTAACATTGCGATATAACAACGATTTAATCGATTCTTCACCCTTAATGTGTCCCCGTGTGGGGGTGCAGCATTCCCGGAGGCACCGCAATGCCGGGGCGGTGAGAGCAGCGCGAAATGAGCGAGTTGTACTAGGTTAGAGAGCAGCTGAACCACAGGCGATATCGCGATATGATCACGATTTAGGTCGGGTTTTCAATCTATTTTTCACCAGTGAAAGGTCCCCGTGGTGGGGTGCACCGTTCCCGGAGGCACTGCAATACCGGGACGATGCGCGGAGCGGAGGGAGCAAGCTCCGGGTCCAACTCCCGAGGCCAAAAATCCGTTTAATATAAAGTCCTCTCATCGAGGACGTATCAGATATTAAACTGATAAGAACAGATACTACACTTGATCTTAGCCAAAAGGCCGAGAAGCGATACCGGCCCTTTTACCCAGCGCCGCGCCCGGCCCGGCCCGGCCCGCCCGCACCACGGACACCCCCGCGCCGCGCGGCGACCGCTCCCGAACCCTTCTGGAATCTTCTCTCCATCCCATCCCGCGCTTTGCTCCCGCGTTTTGCACGCACGGACCCCCAAAATCCCGATTTTCCCCAAATATATGCTCCCATGAGGCCCTTCGCGCATGGCGGCTCAATAAATCTGCATAGCTCCGCCCCTTTATGCAAACAGCCCCCAGCTCGTCTTTTCTAGCGCCGCCCATCGCTTTTTCCCCGCCTCGCATTGTGATTGGTCGGCTATGCATCTTTATTTGCATTGTCCCGCCCACTCTCACACCGCTTTTTGATTAGCATAACCCCGCCTCTTGGCGCACAAACCCCGCCCTTCAATTGATAGTATGTTAATTACCCGCCCGCTCATTTGCATTCGTCCTGGTCCATGCCCTGGGATGTTGTTTCCCATTGGGGTCCCACTGGTTGGAACAAGGAGCCGGAGGGGAAGGGATGGGGAAACTCAAAAACCCCAAAACCCAAAAACCCCAAAAAATCCCTGCGCCGCGCTCGCACTCTTCACATCCCATTCCCGGCCTCTTTCCCCATCCCATCCCGCACTTTCCTGTCGCGTCCAGCACGATCCGACCCCCAAAAACCCCGATATCCTCCCCAAAAAGTAATCCCAGCATGCCTTTCGCTGTGTGTTCGCGTCTGTTTTGCATAACCCCGCCCCCCAGCCCGGCAGCGCGGGAAGTTTCAAGGCGCGCAGCGGAGCCGGGGGACAATGGGGACAATGGGGACAATTGGAGACAATTGGGGATTTTGGGGAGTTTTGGGCGAGCAGCGAGGATGAGGAGGGGGTGGGGGCTGCCGGGGGTCGCTCTGGGAGGGGTTACCTGGGCTCACCTGCCCGGGGATCCCCTGGGGGCACCCGGGCACGGAGCGATGCCAGAGAAGGCGCTGAGGGAGCGAGGTTTGTGCCGCAACGAACAATTTCTCCTTCCCAGTACGCCCAGTTCCATCCCAGTTCCCTCCCAGCACATTCTTGTAACCCCAGGAAAAAGGAGTGCAATGAGAGGAAAAGCAGTTTAAACACAAGCAAAACCTTTTTCTCTATATTAATCTCTTCAAACGGAAGGGAAACCCCTTCACCGGCGCTTCGCCGAGTTCCAACCACGCGTTTTGATTATTTTCCCTGCTCCAATTAAAAATTAATCAATATTTTCCTTCATTTTCGCTTGAGAGATCACAAAGCCGCGGGGCTCACCGAGGCACCCACCCTCGGAGCGAGGCTGACCGGGATCATCCCGGGGTCCTGGAGGTTCCCGGGCCTTTTCCCGGTGCCGCCATCGCTCCCTGAGGGCGGTGCCGCCATGTGGGGAGAGGGGCGTGGTCAATCCTCGCAAATCACGCCCATCGTGGGCGGAGCCTCATCGCTCCCGGAAGCGGCGCGGGCGGTGCCCCGGAAGCGGCGGGCGCTGACCCGGAAGCGGCGCGGGGCGGGCAGGGCGGCGATGGCGGCGGAGGAGCCTCAGCAGCCGCAGCCGGAGCCGCTGGGCGGCAGCGATGCCGACGGTACCGACGGAGCCCCCTCCTCACCCATCCCCACACCGCGCCCGCGCCGCGGGATCCCCCCCGGTTCTCCCTCGCGCCGCGGCCTCGTTACTCCCGGGAGGGCCTCCATCACCCCGGCAGCCCCCGGTTCACCGAACGCACCAAACCCGCCCCGATCCGCCCTGGTTTCCCCCCTTAGGACCCTCCTGGCGGCACCCCAGACCCTCTCCGGTGGGGCCGAGCCGCGCTCGGGACCCCCCGTTCACCCCCCCGGTAACCCCCGGTGACTCCCGGTGTCCCCCCAGGTGTGAACTGCCTGGCCTACGACGAGGCCATCATGGCGCAGCAGGACCGGATCCAGCAGGAGGTGCGGATCCCCCTCCCCAAATCCCTCCGTGATCCCCCCAAACCGGCCCCGGGGGGTCCCGGTGGTCCCCGGGGTGTCCCGGGGGTGTCCCCGGTTTGTGACCCCCCGGTTGGGCGCAGATCGCAGTGCAGAACCCGCTGGTGTCCGAGCGCCTGGAGCTGGCCGAGCTCTACAAGGAGTACGCGGAGGATGACCACGTGTACCAGGAGAAAATCAAGGTGGGAACTGGGAGGGACTGGGACACTGGGATAGGGCTGAGGATGGCACTGGGAGAGATTGGGAGGGACTGGGAGCGGATTGGGGGGGACTGGGAGGGACTGGAGGGGACTGGGACAGGAGCGGGGATGGTACTGGGAGAGATTGGGAGGGACTGGGATACTGGGACAGGGCTGGGGATGGCACTGGGAGGCACTGGGACACTGTGATGGGGGTGGGTACAGCACTGGGAGATACTGGGATGGACTGGGAACAGCACCAGTGTGGGACTGGGAGCTGTTCTGGGAGACTGGGCTGGGATTGGCTGTCCCTGGGGCTGCCCTGGCTGTCCCCAGTGTCCCCCCAGTGTCCCCATGGTCCCTGTGCCCCCTGGTGTCCCCATGGCCTCCCTGGGCTGTCCCTGGTGTCCCCACAGTGTCCCTGTCCCCACAGTATCCCCCTGTATGCCCTGATGTCCCCCAGTGCCCCCTGGTGTCCCCACGGTCCCTGTCCCCAGGCTGTCCAGGGGCTGTCCGTGGTCTGTCCCCTGTCCCCCTGGTGTCCCCACAGTGTCCCCATCCCCAGGGATGTCCCCATCCCCGGTGTCCCCATGGCCCCTCTGTCCCTGGGCTGTCCCTGATGTCCCCACAGTGTCCCTGTCACCAGGGATGTCCCCATGTCCCCCTGGTGTCCCCATGGCCCCTGTCCTGGCTGTCCCCTGTCCCTCCCCCGGTGTCCCCACATTGTCCCCCCCAGTGTGGCTGTCCCTGGGCTGTCCTCAGTGTCCCCACAGTGTCCCCTGCCCTCTCCTGATGTCCCCACGGTGTCCCCTGTCCCCAAGGATGTCCCCGTGTCCCCCAGTGTCCCTGCAGTCCCTGTCCCTGGGCTGTCCAGGGGCTGTCCCCAGTGTCCCCACATTGTCCCCATGGTGTCCCTATCCCCTCTGTGTCCCCTGGTGTCCCCACGGTTCCTGTCCCGGGGCTGTCCAGGGGCTGTCCCCAGTCTCCCCACAGTGTCCCTGTCCCCCCGGTGTCCCCCCTGATGTCCCCCCGGTCCCTGTCCTGGTCTGTCCCCGAGCTGTCCCCGGTGTCCCCATGGTCACTGTCCTGGGGCTGTCCTGGCTGTCCCCAGTGTCCTCTGTCCTCTCACGATGTCCCTGGTGTCCCCACGGTGTCCCCCCGGTCCCTGTCCTGGTCTGTCCCCGAGCTGTCCCCGGTGTCCCCATGGTCACTGTCCTGGGGCTGTCCTGGCTGTCCCCAGTGTCCTCTGTCCTCTCACGATGTCCCTGGTGTCCCCACGGTGTCCCCCCGGTCCGTGTCCTGGCTGTCCCGGGCTGTCCCGGGCTGTCCAGAACCCTGAAACAGCCCAAAACAACACGGAATAACCTGTCCCAAAATGGCACAGGAATAACCTGAAACAGCCAAAAACGGCACAGGAATAACCTGAAACAGCCAAAAGTAACCTGAAACAGCCCAAAAACGGCACAGGAATAACCCGAAACTGCCCAAAAATGGCACAGGAATAACCTGAAACAGCCCAAAAAGGGCACAGGAATAACCTGAAACAGCCCAAAAACGGCACAGGAATAACCTGAAACAGCCCAAAAAGGGCACAGGAATAACCTGAAACAGCCCAAAGTAACCTGAAACAGCCCAAAACCGGCACAGGAATAACCTGAAACAGCCCAAAAAGGGCACAGGAATAACCTGAAACAGCCAAAAGTAACCTGAAACAGCCCAAAAATGGCACAGGAATAACCTGAAACAGCCCAAAAACGGCACAGGAATAACCCGAAACTGCCCAAAAATGGCACAGGAATAACCTGGATCAGCCAAAAAATGGAGCTTGAAACAGCCCAAAAATGGCACAAAACCAGCCTGAAACAGCCCAAAATGGCACAGGAATAACCTGGATTAGCCAAAAATGGCACAGGAATAACCTGAAACAGCCAAAAGTAACCTGAAACAGCCCAAAAATGGCACAGGAATAACCTTAAACAGCCCAAAAATGGCACAAAACCAGCCTGAAACAGCCCCAAAATGGCACAGGAATAACCTGGATTACCCAAAAATGGCACAGGAATAACCTGGATCAGCCAAAAGTAACCTGAAACAGCCCAAAAATGGTACAGGAATAACCTGGATTAGCCAAAAAAGGGCACAGGAATAACCTGAAACAGCCCAAAAATGGCACAGGAATAACCTGAAACAGCCAAAAAATGCCCTGAAACAGCCAAAAATAACCCTGAAACAGCCCAAAACCACCCAAAACCCACCCCGAAACAGCCCAAAACAAGCCCGAAAGTAACCTGAAATAGCCCAAAAATTGTGGTAGTAAAATAACCTGAAATAGCCCCAAAATAACCTGGAACAGCCCAAAACCAGCCCGAAATACCCTAAAAACACCCCCAAAACACCCTAAAAGCAGTCCAAAAATAACCTGAAAACACCTCAAAAATAACCTGAAACAGCCCTGGGACCCCAGAAATACCCCGAAACACCCCAAAACACCCTGAAACACTCCAAAACCACCCCAAAAATTCCCTGAAAAAATTCCCTGTTTCTGCCCTGGGACCCCAGACCCTTTTGGGTGCCCCCCTGAGCCCCCCAGACCCTTCTGAGTGCTCCCAGCCCCCTTTGGGTGTCCCCCGGGTTCTCCCAGGTACCCCCAGCCCCCTCTGGGTGCCCCCCTGAGCCCCCAGCCCCCTTTGGGTGCCCCCCAGGTACCCCCAGACCCCTCTGGGTGCCCCCGTTCCCCCTTTGGGTACCCCCCAGTCCCCTCTGGGTGCTCCCAGCCCCCTCTGGGTGCCCCCTGAGCCCCCCCGTGGGTGCCCCCCAGGTTCAAGGAGGTGTCGGCGCGCAGCAAGGAGGAGCTGGTGGCTCAGGGCTTCACCGAGTTCACCATCGAGGACTTCCACAACACGGTGGGGCTGGGGGGGGGGCTCTGGGGGGGCTTTTGGGGGGGTCTTGGGGGGGGAGGGGGGCTCAGGGTGGGTTCAGGAGGGTCCTAGGGGGGTCTGGGGGCTCTGGAGGGGGTTTTTGGGGGGGGCTGGGGGGCTTTTGGGAGGCGCCTGGGGGCTTTGGGGGGGTTCTGAAGGAGTCCTGGGGGCTCTGGTGGGGGGGGTCTTGGGGTTTTGGGGGGGTTCAGGAGGCTCTGGGGGGCTCGGGGAGGGTTCAGAGGGGTCTGGGGGAACCTCGGGGGGGTCCGGGGGGGCTCCAAGGGGTGGCATGGGTGCATGTGACAGGTGACACACACCTGAGCCAGGTGTGACAGGTGTGTTCCCCCCCAGCTGATGGAGCTGATCAAGTCTGTGGAGCACCGGGTGTGTGTGACAGGTGTTATATAGGTGACACCCAGGTGTGACAGGTGACACACAGGTGACACAGGTGTGACAGGTGTTATATAGGTGACACACAGGTGTGACAGGTGACACACAGGTGACCCAGGTGTGTCTCCCCCAGCTGATAGAGCTGATCGAGCGCATGGAGCGCCGGGTGTGTGTGACAGGTGTTATATAGGTGACACCCAGGTGTGACAGGTGACACACAGGTGACACAGGTGTGACAGGTGTTATATAGGTGACACACAGGTGTGACAGGTGACACACAGGTGACCCAGGTGTGTCTCCCCCAGCTGATGGAGCTGATCGAGCGCGTGGAGCGCCGGGTGTGTGTGACAGGTGTTATATAGGTGACACACAGGTGTGACACAGGTGTGACACACGTGTGACACAGGTGTGACAGGTGTATGATAGGTGTGATCCGGGTGTCTCCCCCAGCTGATGGAGCTGATCGAGCGCGTGGAGCGCCGGGTGCCGCTGCCCGAGCTGCTGGCCGCCTTTAACGAGCCGGCCACGTCGGATTACCTGGTGGTTTACCTGCGCCTGCTCACCTCGGGCTGCCTGCAGCGCCACCGGCGCTTCTTCGAGCAGTTCCTGGAGGGCGGCCGCAGCATCAAGGAGTTCTGCCAGCAGGTACGGGCACCTGGGCACCTCCGAGGGGCACCTGGGCATTGTCTATGGGACACCTTGGGCACCTGGGCACGTCCGAGGGGCACCTGGGCACCATGGGAGGGGCGCCTGGCAGTCCTGCCAGCCGGTACGGCCACCTGGGCATTGTCTGAGGGGCACCTGCACACTTCTGTCACTGTGTCTGGGGCACCTGGCAGCTCTGCCAGCAGGTACGGACACCTGGGCACCATCTGAGGGGCACCTGGGCACTGTACCTGGGGCACCTGAGGCACCTGGGTACTGTACCTGGGGCAGCTCTGTCATTGTCTGAGTGGCACCTGGCAGCTCTGCCAGCAGGTACGGCCACCTGGGGCACCTGGGCATTGAGGGGCACCTGTGCCACCATGTGAGGGGCACTTCTGGAACTGCGTGTCTGGGGCACCTGGGCACTGTACCTGGGGCACCTGAGATGCCCCTGCCAACGTGAGAACACCTGGGGCGCCTCTGTCGCTGTACCTGGGGCACCTGGGCACTTCTGTCAGCAGGTCTGGGGCACCTGGGGCACCTGGGCACGTGCCCACGTCCAAGGAGTGACCACAGCCACAGCTCACTGACCGCTGTGTCCCTGACCGATGTCCCCCGTGTGTCCCTCTGTCCCCCACTCCCCAGTGAGCACTGTCACTGACCAATGTCTGTCTGTCCGTCTGTCCCCCACACCCCACTGACCACAGTGTCCCCTCTGTCTGTCCCTCAGGAGGTGGAGCCCGTGTGCAAGGAGAGCGACCGCATCCACATCATCGCTGCCACTGACCATTGTCTGTCTGTCTGTCTGTCCCTCAGGAGGTGGAGCCTGTGTCCCTCACACCTCACTGACCATTGTCACTGACCATTGTCACTGACCATTGTCTGTCTGTCTGTCCCTCAGGAGGTGGAGCCCATGTGCAAGGAGAGCGACCACATCCACACCATCACTGACTGCTGTGTGTCCCCGTGTCCCCTCTGTCCCTCACACTCCAGTGTCCCCTGTGTCCCTCAATCTTCATTGACCACACTGACCGTTGTCTGTCCGTCTGTCTGTCCCTCAGGAGGTGGAGCCCATGTCCCTCACACCTCACTGACCATTGTCACTGACCTCTGTCCGTCTGTCTGTCCCTAGGAGGTGGAGCCCATGTGCAAGGAGAGCGACCACATCCACATCATCGCGCTGGCGCGGGCGCTGCACGTCTCCATCCTGGTGGAGTACATGGACCGGGGCGAGGGCGGCGCCACCAACCCGCACGTGTTCCCCGAGGGCTCCCAGCCCCGCGTCTGCCTCCTCTACCGCCCCGGCCACTACGACATCCTCTACAAGTGACCCCCGAGCCGAGACCCCCGCCCCGGGCACCCCCCGGGAGCCCCCGGCCCCGCCCCGCTGCGTCCCACCCACCCCAAATAAAGATGTGGCCCCCAGGGCTGAGTGGGGTCGGTGATTTGGGGAGGGGGAGGTCGGGGCTGGGGGTGGGAGGGGGGGTTGGACTCGCTGGGGGGGTGGGGAGGGGGAGTTTGGGGCAGGTGATGGGATGGAAGGGGCAGTTTGGGGTGGGGAGGGGGAGTTTGGGGCAGGTGATGGGATGGAAGGGGCAATTTGTGGTGGGAAGGGGAGTTTGAGGTGGGGATGGAAGGGGCAGTTTGGGGTGGGGAAGGGGAGTTTGGGGCAGGTGATGGGATGGAAGGGGCAATTTGTGGTGGGAGGGGATTTGGGGCAGGTGAGGATGTAGGGAGGGGCAGTTTGGGGTGGGAAGGGAGGGGCACAGTTTGGGGTGGGAAAGGGAATTTGGGGCAGGGAAGGGCAAATTTGGGGTGGGAAGGGGGAGTTTGGGGTGAGGAAGGGGGTGGGAGGGGCAGTTTGGGATGGGGAGGGGGAGTTTGGCGCAGGAAGGGGGAGTTGGGGCAGTTGAGGGGGTGGGAGGAGGTTGGGACCCCCTTTTGGGGGCAATTGAGGGGTCGGGGACCCCTTTTGGGGGCAGTTTTGGGGCTTGAAGCGGGAGAAGGCATTTGGGGACCCCTTTGGGGGACACCCGGGGGTCTCAGGATTGGGGGGAGCTGGGGGGGGGGGAGTTTGGGGGCTGGGGGGGGCAGATTTGGGGAGGAGGCGTCCCAAACCTCGTCCCTCCAGGGGCCTCACCTGTGGGGACACAGAACCCCCCCGGCACCCCCAAATCTCCCCCTCCCCACACCGGGGGGGGGGGGTCTCGGGCTATTCCCTCCCCTTCCCGAAACCCGATTCACGGAATCGTCACCGCCCCCTCCCCAAATTCCAGCCGTGCCTCGGATTCACCGACCCCAAATTCCCCGGTACCCCAGCCGGGGGGGGCGGTCCCTGGTCCACCCCCCCCCCCCCCCCGGTACCGGGGCGGTTGGTCCATCCCCCCCAAATCCTCCCAGTACCGGGAGGCGGGGGAAGGGGTCCCCGATCCATCCCACCCCCCAAATCCTCTCAGTACCGGGGCGGTCCTGGTCCATCCCACCCCCAAATTCCCCGGTACCGGGGCGGTCCCGGTGCTGCCCCCAGTTCCCCTCACCGGGGGCGGTCCCGGTCCCGGTCCTGCCCCCCCCGCCCCTCCGCCGCCGCCTTCCCACGCCCGCAGCCGCCGCCGCCGCCGCCGCCGGGCCCGCACGCGCCGGCCGGAGCCACCCGGTAAGGACCCCCGACCCCCCCACGGGACCCCCACCCCAAACCCACCCCCCCAAACCCACCCCCTCCCCCTCCCGCCCCGGTACCCGGGGATGCTCCAGCGCGGGGGGGGGTGGGGGAGGCTCCGTTGGGCCGGAGCGGGGCCCGATCCCACCCGAGGCCCCTCGGAGCGACCCCCCCGCACCCAGGGACCCCCCACACACCCAGGGACCCCCCCCAAAACCAAGGGACCCCCCCCAAATCCGCCGTGTCCCCCCCCCCCATTCCCAGGGATGCTCCAGCCAGCCCGGGGGGAGGGGCCCGGGCGGCCGGGAGGGGAGGGGGGGAGGGGCCGAGACCCCCCCCGGGCTCCCCAAATCCCAGCGGGACCCCCGGGACCCCCCCCCAAACCCTCCCGGTACCGGGGGTGCTCCGGGGGGGGGGCGGGGAGGGACCGTCCGGGTTAGGGGAGGGGGGAGGGGAGGGAAGAGCGGTCCGGGGTCTGACCCCCAAAACACCCCCAGGCTCCCAGCAGCACCCCCAGAGCCCCCAAACCCCCCCGACCCCCCGAGAGCCGAGGATGCTCCAGGAGGGTGGGGGGGGGGGGCAGGATCAGGGTTTAGGGCAGCGACCCCCCCCCAATTTCCATGGGACCCCCCCCCCCCAAAACCCCCCCTCCCAAGGCTCACGGGGGGGTCACGGGGTGGTGTCACCTGTGTCCCTCCGGGGTGTCACTGTCACCTGACCCCCCCCACCCCCCCCCCGAGCCCGGGGCTGACGCAAGGGGGTCCCTGGGGGGGGGGGGGGCACTAACGAGGCGCTGCTAATGAGGGGGGGTTCATTAACCACGCTGTTAATTAACCCCTGGGGGGATGGGGGAAGGGCCCGCACACCTGGGTCCTGCCGGGTGTCACATTAAAGGGGGGTGTCACATGAGGACCCCCCCTTCCATGGCTGACGCCCCCTCCCCACCCCCCAGCGGCCCCCCCGGCGGGGGGGGGGCCATGGAGCACCGGGCCCGGTGAGCACGGCCGGGCAGGAGGAGGAGGAGCCCGAGGGGAGCGACAGGAGCCAGGTACGGCCCCGCCCCCCCGGCACACCTGGAGGGATGGGGGGACCCCCCCCCCAGGGTAGGAGGGGGGGTTTGGGGTCGGGGGGGGTCCTGTAATGGGGGGAGAGGGGTCCCTGCCCTCTCTGTGGGGTCAGGGGGGGTCCTGGTCCCCCTTTAATGGGGGTCCTGCCTTTCATTTGGGGTCAGCCTGGGGGTCCTTGTCCCCTTTTAATGGGGATGCTGAAGGGGGGGGGGGTCCTGCCTGATGTTTGGGGTCAGGCTGGGGGTCCTTGTCCCCATTTAGTGGGGGTCCTGATCTCCCCTTTGTTTGGGGTCAGGCTGGGGGTCCTGGTGTCCCTTTTAATGGGAGGGTCTTGGTCTCCCCTTTATGGGGGTTCTGGCCTTTGTTTTGGGGTTAAGACTGGGGGTTCTTGTCCCCCTTTAATGGGGAATCTTGTTGGGGGGTTCTGACTTATGTTTGGGGTTAAGCAGGGGGTCCTGGTCCCCCTTTAACAGGGGGGTCCTGCCTGACATTTGGGGTCAGCCTGGGGGTCCTGGGCCCAGGCTGGGGGTCCTGGTCCCCATTTAATGGGGGGGTCCTGCCTTTCATTTGGGGTCAGTCAAGGGGTCCTGGTCTCCTTATAATGGGTGGGGGTCCTGGCTGACATTTTTGGTCAGGCTGGGGGTCCTGGTCCCCATTTAATGGGGGGTGCTGAGGGGGGGTCCCACCTTTCATTTGGGGTCAGGCTGGGGGTTGTGATCCCCCTTTAATTGGGGGGGGGTCCTGCCTTTCATTTGGGGTCAGGCTGGGGGTCCTGGACCATCTCTAATGGGGGTTTTGGGGGGGTCCTGCCTTACATTTGGGGTCAAGGTGGGTGTCCTGGTCCCCCTTTGATGGGGGTGCAGGTGGGGGGTCCTGCCTTTCATTCGGGCTCAAGCTGGGGAGGGGCCACACCCCCCGGTGGTCTCACGACCCTGACCCCTCCTCTCCCCCCCCCTCCTCCTCTCACAGGCCACCCATCCACCCATGGCCCCCCCTCCCCGTCCCCTCCCTGTCCCCCGGTCACCGCGGGGGGGGGGACCCCAAAGGCTGCTGACCACCACCGTGACCACCCTGCTGACCACCGTGACCACCCTGCTGACCACTGTGGCCATCATCCCCCTGCGGACCATTGCGACCACCCTGTTGACCACCACCGTGACCACCCTGCTGACCACCGGCATCCCCCGGCTGACCACCACCGCCACCGCGGCCGCCATCCCCCTGCTGACCCTCACCGTGCTGACCGCCGCCGTGCCCCCCGTGGCCGCCTGCCCCGCCGTTTGCCGCTGCTCCGGCGGCCGCGTTTACTGCAACGACCGCGGGCTGACGGCCGTGCCCGAGGGGCTCCCTCCCGGTGCCACCACGCTGTTCCTGCAGAACAACCGCATCGGCGACGCGGGCATCCCGGCTCGCCTGGGCCGGCTGCCGGCGCTGCGGGTGCTCTACCTGTACGCCAACGCTCTGGAGCAGCTGCCGGCTCACCTGCCGCCGGCCCTGCGGGAGCTGCACCTGCAGGAGAACAACGTGCGCGGCCTCTGCCGCCGGGCGCTGGCCCGGGCGCCGCTGCTCGAGCGGCTGCACCTGGACGATAACTCGGTGTCGGCGGCCGGCATCGAGGAGGACGCGTTCGCCGAGAACCGGCGGCTGCGCCTCCTCTTCCTCTCTCGGAACCACCTGAGCAGCGTCCCCGCGGGGCTGCCGCCGGCGCTGGAGGAGCTGCGCTTGGACGACAACCGCATCCACACCATCCCCCTGCGGGCCTTCGAGGGGCTGCCGGCGCTGCGGCGCCTGGTGCTGGACGGGAACCTCCTGGCGAACCAGCGCATGGCCGACGACACCTTCAGCCGCCTGGGGAACCTCAGCGAGCTCTCGCTGGGCCGCAACGCGCTGGCGGCGCCCCCCGCCAACCTGCCCCGGGCTCGGCTCCGCCGCCTCTCGCTGGCCGCCAACGCCATCAGCCACGTCCCGGCCGGAGCTCTGGCCAGGATGAGGGCGCTGGAGCGGTTGGATCTGTCGGACAACAACCTGACCACGCTGCCCAGGGGGCTTTTCGACGATCTGGGCAGCCTGAGCCACCTGGGGCTGCGCAACAACCCCTGGTTCTGCGGCTGTAACCTGGCCTGGCTGCGGGACTGGCTGCGGCGCCGCGCCCCGCCGCGCCTGGAGGTGCGGGGGCTGCTGTGCCAGGCCCCGGCCCGGCTGCGGGGGCTGCCGGTGGGAGAGCTCCGGGGGGAGATGGACGCTTGCGAGAACCCGGCGGGCGCGGGGGGAACGGGCGCGGCGACGTCCCCCGGCGCTTCCCCCGGTGTTTCCCCCGCGGCGCCGGGAGGAGCGGCCGCCGCCTCGCCGGGGCTCTGGGTGCAGGCGGCTCCCGGCGGGGCCCTGCGGGTCCGGTGGCCACCGGCGCCTCCCGGGGCGTCGCTGAGGCTGAGCTGGCTGCGGCCCGGGGGGGGAGCCGTGACCGAGACCTTGGTGCGGGGCGAGCGCGGCGAGTACGTGGTGCGGGCGCTGCAGCCCCGGGCCCCGTACCGGGTGTGCCTCGCCGCCCTGGAGCCGCCCGCCGCTCCCCCGCTCTGCGCCCAAGCCCGGGCCGGGGCCGGGGACCCCCCCCAAAGCGGCGCGGCCCCCCCGAGCCACGGCGGGGATGCGACCCCCGCGCTGCTGCCCCCGGCCGCGGCTCTGGGGGCGGCGGCGGCGGCGGCGGCCGGGGTGGTGCTGGGGGTGCTGGGGGGGTGCTGGAGGAAGAGGAGGAGGAGGAGGAGGATGGGGCTGGGGGCGCCGCCGCTGCCGCCCCCAAAGGCGGCGGGGGGGGGGCGCGGTTGGCGCTGCGGCCGCTGCGGGCCCCGGACGAGGGCGGGATCCGCACCGTGTTCCCCCCCCCGCCGCCGCCGCCGCCGCCGCTGCCCCCCCCCGGCGTGCGGGGCTACCGGGGGGGGCCGGTGCCGCATGGGGGGGGGGGAGGGGGGTCCTGATGGATGAGGGAGGGGGCGGCCTCTTTTTTGGGACCCCCCCCCCGTTTTGGGGGATCCCCTCCCGGGCTTGGCTCTGAGGACGTTTTGGGGGGGAAACTTTTAGGGGCGTTTTGGGTTTTTTAAGGTGTTTTTTTTCGGCACCGCGGCTTTTTGGGGGGAAAAACGGCAGATTTGGTGCAGGAATGGGATTTGGGGGGGGTGGGGGGCGTGGATGGACCCCGACAGCCACGACCCCCCCCCATTGGGACCTCCGGGAGGACCCCAGGCCCCGACAGAGCCTGGGGATGGGGAGGACCCAGGGGTGGGGGTGGGTCCCCCCTCCCCCCGTGCCCCCCCTTCCCCTCCCCCGTCCCCCGTGAGGTGCCTTCACCCCTCCCCCCGCCCCTGCCGTTGGATTTGGGGTAAAAAGGACCAAAATCAGGACAAACCGACCCAGGAGGGCCAAGGGGGACCCAAAATCCCCCCTCCCCCCCCCCAATAAACCCAGCGGCTCCTTTTATTGCCGGCGCCTCTTTCCCGTGGGATGGGGGGTCAAGGGGGGGAAATTTGGGGTGGGGGGGGGATGTGACATTGAGGGAGGGGGGATGTGACATGGGGGGGGAATGTGACATTGGGGGGGTGTCACTGGAGGTCCCGGGGGTGGTGACACGGGGACCCCTCGGAGCAGGACGGGCAGTGGGGGAGGGGTGGAGTGGGACACGAGGGGTGGAGGAGGGGGAGGGGTCACACCAGGGCCCTGCCAAGGTCACACGTGTGTCACTCGCCACCGCCATTCCCCCATAGGGACCCCCTGCATTCCCCTCCCTGACTCCCACTGGCCACGGGCGAGGGTCCCCCGTGCAAGCCCCGCCCCTTTCGTGCAAGCCCCGCCCCTTTCACACAAATCCGCCCCAAAAAGCCACGCCCCTCCTCCCTTCCCAAGCGAGACCTCCGCGCCGCCAGGGGGCGCTCCCCGCCTCCCCCCCCTGTGATCAGCGCCGCTCGCAGCCAATGGGAGAAGCGGAAAATTCCAGAAGTCCCAGAGGAACTCAGCCAATGAGCACCCAGCGCCGGGAGCCGCAACCAATGGGAGCGCGCGTGGGCGGGCCCCGATACCGGCTTCCGTCTGGAAAGGGGCGCGCCCCGCTGCGCGCAGCAGCCAATAGGAAGGCAGGAAGCGAGAGGCGGCCAATGGGAGTGCGCGCGGAGGCGGGCGGGCGGGGCGGGCGGCCAATGGGGCGCGGGGGGCGTGGCCGCGGGGTTCTAGCAGCTTCCAGAGGGCGGCGCGGGAGCGGCGGGAGCGGAGCCGCGGCCATGGAGGAGGTGGGGGGGGGAAGCGGCCCTGAGGGGGTCCCGGGGCGGGCGGAGGGGCCTGAGGGGAACTGGGACCGAGGGAGCTCCGGGGGCAGCGCTCGGGCTCGGGGCTGGGTTTTATGTCAATTCCGAACGGGGCTCGGGGGTCGTTGCCGGGGTCGGGGCGCTCTGAGGGGAGCGCGGGGCCCTGAGGGGGCTCGGGGCGGTTTGGGCTCGTTTGAGGGGTTCTGAGGGGGCTCGGGGCGGTTTGGGTTTGTCTGGGGGTCCCTGAGGGGTCCCTGAGGGGGCTGAGGGAGAACTGAGGGGGTCCCGAAGGGGCTCGGGGCGATTTGGGTTTGTCCGGGGGTTCCTGAGGGGTCCCTGTGGGGATCAGGGTCCTTGAGGGGGCGAGGGGGGTCTGGAGGGGTTTGGGGTCTCCGGGAAGCGTCTCCTTGCTCACGTTCTTGTTCTTTTTCTTTCCCTTCTCTTCTTCGCTTCTCCTTCATCTTCACCGCCCTCGTCTTCATCTTTCCGGCCTTGCTCACGCTCTTTTCCTTCTGCCTGTCATTTGTCCTCCCTTGCTTCTTCATCCTCCTCATCTTTCTCGCACCTTCATTCTCCTTTCCTTTGCGCCTTCATCCTTCTCCTCTTCTTCCTGACACCTTCATCGTCCTCATCCTCCTCATCGTTTTCCTCATCTTCCTCGCACCTTGCTGCTCCCGGCCCTTCGCTGCTCTTCCTTTTTCCCTCTTCTCCTTCATCCTCTTCCTCTCTCTCTCCCCATTCTTGTGCCTCTTCCACCTCCCTTCCCGTTCCCCTACCTCCTCTCCCTCTCCCCCGTGCCTCCTCTTTCTCGTTTCTCTTCCACCTCCCTTCCCGTTCCCTTACCTGCTCTTCCTTTCTCTCTCTCCATTCCCGTGCCTCCTCTTCCTCTCCCTCTCCCAATTCCCGTGCCTCCTCTTCCTCACCCTTTTCCTTTTCCCTGTCCCGTGCCTCCTCTTCCTCTTCCTCCTCCTTCTTCCCCTCTTCTTCCTCCCATCCCGTTCCCCTTCCCGTGCCCCCCCCTCTCCCTCCCTCTCTTCCCTTCCCCTCTTCTTCCTCTCTCGCGTTCCTCCTTTCCCGTTGCCGTGCCTCCTCTTCTTCCTCCCGTCCCGTTTCCGTGCCCCCCTCCCGTTCCTGTGCCTCCTCTTCCTCTCTCCATTCCGGTGCCTCCTCACCCTCTCCCGTTCCCGTGCCCCTCTCCCGTTCCTCCTTTCCCGCTGCCGTGCCTCCTCTTCCTTTTCCCATTCCCGTGCCTCCTCTTCCTCTCCTCCTTTCCCGTTCCCGTTGCCCCTCTCCCGTTCCCTCTCCGTTCCCGTTGGCTCCGGCAGGCGCAGGAGCTGAAGGAGCGGGGGAACCGGGCGCTGGCGGCGGGGGACGTGGGGGCGGCCGTGGGGCACTACTCGGCCGCCATCGCCCGGGACCCCAACAACCACGTCCTGTTCAGCAACCGCTCGGCCGCCTACGCGCGCCTCGGGGACTACGGGCGGGCCCTGGCAGATGCGTGCCGCACGCTGGAGCTGCGCCCCGACTGGGCCAAGGTGGGCATGGGGGTGCCAGGGGGGTGACAGGGGTGGGGGGGACACTGGGGGCCCGGTCGCTCGGGGGCACCCCTGGGGTGTGAGGGGGGGGGCCCAGGGGGCCCTGGCAGGAATGAGGGGAATGGGGGCCAGCAATGCGCTGGAGCTGGAGCCCCCTGACTGGGCCAAGGTGGGCACTGGGGGTGAGGGGCTTGGGGGGGCATGGGGGACAGGGGCGATGGGGTGAAGGGGGGAATGTGGGGAATGGGGGTGAGGGGTGTGCCACACGGGCTTGGGGGAGGATGGAGGGATGGCGTGGGGGATGGTTTGGGGGTCTGGGGGCCTCTGGGGGATTATGGGGATGGGGGTTGAGATGCGTGCAGCCTCCTTGAACATGGTGGGGTGATATTGGGGGTCTGTACAGCACCCTTGGGGGGATGGGGAAGGAGGGATGGGGGGGAGGGGAATGGCTCCTGGAATCATGGGGGGAGGGATTTGGGGGTGCAGCTGTAAGGGGGATGGGGGTGAGGGGGGAATGATCGATGGTTTGGGGTCCAGGCCTCTGTGGGATTATGGGGGGATGATCTTGAGGGGCACAGCCCTCATTGGGTTATGGGGGGTGGTTTTGGGGGCATCTGCTGTTACCCTTGGGGTCATGGGGGAAGGATGGGATGGGGGGGGGCATTGTACAGCTCCCCTGGGATCATGGGGGGATGATTTGGGGGGTACAGCTGTTATTGGGGTTTTGGGGGGCTGGTTTGGGGGGTACAGCTGTTATTGGGGTTTTGGGGGGCTGGTTTGGGGGGGACAGCTGTCATGTGGGATGATCTGGGGTACAGCCCTCCAATAACCTCTCCTGGGGTATTTAGGGGATGGGGTGGCGGCCTGATCCGGGGGTCTCTAAAGCCCCTATGGGGTGATTTAGGGGACTGAGCTGGGGGCTGATGGGGGGGGCTGGGGGCTGATCTGGGCGTCTGTACAGCCCACATTGGGATTATTTAGGGATGGGGTGGGGGCTGATTTTGGGGGTCTGCACAGCTCCTACAGGGTCATGGGGGGCTGATCTGGGGGTTTCATCCCTCATTGGGTTATGGGGCTGATCTCGGAGGGTCTGTGCAGCCCCTGTGGGGGGGGGGATGATCTGGGGGGTTCAGCCCCTGTGGGGTTATGGGGGGTTGATTTTGGGGGGGGGGGTGGTCTCAAGGGGTCTGACCATGGGGGATTGCATGGACGGTCAGGGTGGGGTCTGTCCATGGGTGAGGGATGTCAGGGTGGGGTCTGACCATGGAGGGGGGTCAGGGTGGGGTTCTGTCCATGATGGGGGGGGGGTCAGGGTGGGGTCTGTCCATGATGGGTGGGGGGGGTCAGGTGGGGGGTCTCTCCATGGGTGAGGGGAGGTCAGGGGGGGTCTGTCCATGGAGGGGGGGAGTCAGGTGGGGTCTGTCCATGATGGGTGGGGGGGTCAGGTGGGGGTCTCTCCATGGGTGAGGGAGGTCAGGGTGGGGTCTGTCCATGGAGGGGGAGTCAGGGTGGGGTCTGTCCATGGGTGAGGGATGTCAGGGTTTTGAGTGGCCCATGGAGGAGGGGTTTTTGGATAACCCAGAGGGGGTCAGGGGGGTCTGACCATGGGGGGGTTTTGGGTGGGGGTCTGAAGGATTTTGGGGTAGCCCTGAGTTTTGGGGGCCTCCAAAGATTTGGTTGGGTGCCCCAAAGGGGTCTGTCCATGATGGAGGGGGGGGCAGGGTGGGGTCTGACCATGTTTTGGGGAGCCCTGGTGGATTTTTTGGGTGCTGTGGCCAGGCCAGGCTTGACCCGACCTGTCCCCATTTGGGGAGCCATGAAGGGCTTGGAGTGGCCCTGAAAAGTTTTGGGTGTTCCTGGAAGGTTTTGGGTGGCCTGGAGAGGTTTTGGGTGGCCCTGCAATGTCTTGGGTGACCCTGAAAGATTTGGCATGGTCCAGAGAAGTTTTGAGTACACCTCATAAGTTTTGGGTGGCCTGGAGAGGTTTGGGGTGGCCCTGAAAGGTTTTGGATAGTCCAGAGAGATTTTAGATGGTGCTGGACAGCTTTTGGGTGTCCCTGAAGTTTTTTGGGTGGCTCTGAAAGGTTTTGAGTGCCCTGGAGAAAATTTGGGTGGCCCTGGAAAGTTTTGGTTACCCCAAAAGGTTCTGAGTGGTTTGGAGAAGTTTTGGGTGGCCCTGAAAGGTTTTGAGAGGCTCTAGAAGATTTTGGGTGGCCCTGAAAGGTTTTTGGTGGCCTGGGGAAATTTTGGGTGGTCCTGGAAGGTTTGGGGTGAACCAGAGAGGTTTTGGTTACTCCAAAAGGTTTTGAATGGCCTGGAGAAGTTTTGGGTGACCTTGAAAGGTTTTGAGTGTCCCTGAAAGATTTTTGGGTGCTGTGGAGAGGTTTTGAGTGACCTGGAGAGGTCTGGGGAGCCATGAAAGGCTTGGGGTGGCCCTGAAAAGTTTTGGGTGTTCCTGGAAGGTTTTGGGTAGCCTGGAGAGGTTTTGGGTGGTCCTGGAATGTCTTGGATGACCCTGAAAGTTTTGGCATGGTCCAGAGAGGTTTTGGGTGGCCCTAAAAGTTTTTGGGTGACCCTGGAGATTTTCAGGGTCTCGAGGAGGTGGAGAAGGAGAATTTGGGGCGTTGAGAGCAGGATTTGAGTCTCCCTGAGTGGGTTTTTGGGGTGCCTGAAAGGTTTTAGGTGGCCCCAAAAGGTTTTGTTGCCCTGAAGGATTTTGAATGACCTTGAAAGGTTTTGGGTGACCCAGAGAGGTTTGGAGTGGCCCTGGAAGATTTTGGGTGGCATGGAGAGTTTCAGGGTCCTGGGGAGGTTTTGGGTGGCCTAGCAAAATTTTGGGTAGCCCTGAAACATTTTGAGGGGCCTGGAGAAGTTTTGGGTGGCCCTGGAAGGTTTTGAGAGGCCCTGGAAGATTTTGGGTGGCCCTGAAAGGTTTTTGGTGGCCCTGGAAGGTTTGGGGTGACCCACAGAGTTTCAGGGCCCCGGGGAGGTTTTGACTGGCCCTGAAAGGTTTTGGGTGTCCCAGAAAAGGTTTGGGTGGTCCTGGAAAGTTTTGGGTGGTCCAGGAAAGTATTGAGTGGCGTGGAGAGATTTTAGATGGCCCTGGACAGCTTTTGGGGTCCAGTCCCCTTTGGGGTGACTCTGGGATGGGGATTTTGGGATGGGGAATTTTCAGGGTCCTGGGCAGGTGGGATGGGAGTTCTGGGATGGGGATTTTGGGATGGGGAGTTCTGGGATGGGGATTTTGGGGTGGGAAAGGTTTTGGGTGGGGATTTTTGGGATGGGGGTCCTGGGATGGATTTTGGGATGGGGAGGTCTTGGATGGGGCCTTTGGGATGGGGTTCTGGGATGGGGAATGTCTTGGGATGAGCCTTTTGGGATGGGGATGGTCCAGGATGAGGGATTTTGGGATGAAAGGTTTTGGGGTCCTGGGAGGTTCTGGGATGGGGTTTTGGGGTGGCCCCCAAAGGTTTTTGGGTGGCCCTGAAAGATGTTGGACCCATTTGGGTGGCCCTGAAAGGCTGCTGGGTGGCTGGGCTGAGGAAGGTTTTTGGAGTCCTGAAAAGTTTTTGGGGGCCCCACCATGGAGGGGGGCTCCCCAGAACAAGCAGGAGGTGAGGGGGGGGGGTCCCCAAAATGGGGCTGGGGGGAGTTTTGGGGGCGTTTAGGGGAATTTGGTGGGGGGGGGGGCTCTAGGGCAGGTTTTGGGGTGCTGGAGGAGGAGGGGGGATTTGGGGAGGGTCCCAGCCGGGTTTTGGGGTGAGGGGCCGGGTTTGGGGTGATCTCCTGCCCCCCAGGCACAGTGGGAGAATGAGCTGGTCACAGTGGGAGGGTCTGGGTGTGAAATTTGGGGCGATTTCAGCCATTTTTGGGGTTCCCCTTAAGGTACAGCAGGAGAAGGAGCTGGGTGATGAGGAGATGATTTGGTGTGAAATTTGGGGCGATTTCAGCCGTTTTTGGGGTTCTCCTCAGGCCCAGAAGGAGAAGGAGCTGGGTCATGACGGGAGAAGGATCTGGGTGTGAAATTTGGGGTGATTCTGGCTGTTTTTGGTGTCCCCCTTAAAATACAGAAGGAGAAGGAGCTGGGTCATGGTGGGAGAAGGATCTGGGTGTGAAATTTGGGGTGATTTCAACCAGTTTTGGGGTTCCCTCTCAGGCCCAGAAGGAGAAGGAGCTGGGTCATGGTGGGAGAAGGATCTGGGGGCATCAGTGGGGTGATTTGGGGTGATTCTTGGGGTCCCCATAAGATACAGGGCTGGAGAAGGAGCTGGGTTGTGGTGGGAGGATCTGGGTGTGAAATTTGGGGTGATTTCAGCCGTTTTTGGGGTTTCCCTCAGGCCCAGAGGGGAGAAGGATGTGGGTCACGAGGGAATGATCTGGGTGTGAAATTTGGGGGAATTTGAGCCGATTTTGGGGTCCCCTTTAAGATACATCAGGGAGGAAGGTTTGGTCATGGTGGGAGGGATCTGGGTGGAGCTGGGGGGTTTCAGGAGCTGGGGGGGAGGCCCAGGGAAAGGAGGCAACGCCGCCTCTAAGGTTTTGTCTGGGAACCCCAAAACCCCCCTGAACCCCAAATTTCCTCCTGAACTCCCCAATCCCAGCGTGTGCTTTGGGATGGTTTTGGGGTCTCTGGTCCCCCAAACCGTTTTGCCCCCCCCTATGGGGATTGGGGAGGGGTCCACCCCCAACAGGTGAAAGGAACCCCCCGGGGTCCTGGGAATTTTGGGGTTGAAACTGGTTTAGTTCCTGGATGTTTGGGGGCTTTGACTGGGGTGGGATTTTGGTTTTGAGGGGTCCCTTCTGGGGAATTGGTTTGGGATTTTGGGGTTTGGGGCCTTTGGGGAATTTTGGGAACCACTTTGGGTTTGGGGGCAAGCCCCAAAGTTTTGCCCCCCCAGGAAAGGATCTGGGATGACGACGCTGAGCGTGCTGCTGGGGGTGGAGCTGATTTGGTCAAGAGGAGGAAGCCCTTTTTGGGGTTCCTGACCGAGGAGCTCCCCCAGAACAAGCAGGAGGTTTGGGGGTTTGGGGGCCTGGGGGGGGGTCCTGGGGGGAGTTTTAGGGAATTTTGGGGGTCCTGGGGCAGGTTTGGGGTGCTGGGGAGGATTTTGGGAGGGTCCCAGCCGGGTTTTGGGGTGAAGGGCCAGGTTTGGGGTGATCTCCTGCCCCCCAGGCACAGTGGGAGAATGAGCTGGGTCATGAGAGGAGGATCTGGGTGGGGGGGGTGATTTCCTTCAGGGTTCCTCAGGCCCAGCCAGAGAAGGAGCTGGGTCATGACAGGAGAAGGATCTGGGTGTGAAATTTGGGGTGATTTCAGCTGTTTTTGGGGTTCCCTCAGGCCACAGGTAGAATGAGCTGGGACAAGGCAGGAAGAGGAGCTGGGTCCAGGAAAATCTAGGTGTGAAATTTGGGGTGATTTTAGCTTTTGGGGTCCCCTTAAGATATAGAAAGAGAAGGAGGTGAGTCATGGGGGGGAGGATCTGGGTGTGTAATTTGGGGTGATTTCAGCCCTTTTGGGGTTTTGGGCCCAGCCAGAGAAGGAGCTGGGTCATGGCAGGAGAAGGATCTGGGTGTGAAATTTGGGGTGATTTCAGTTTTTGGGGTTCCCTTCAGGCCCAGCCAGAGAAGGAGCTGGGTCATGACAGGAGAAGGATCTGGGTGTGAAATTTGGGGTGATTTCAGCTGTTTTTGGGGTTCCTTCCCCAGCCAGAGAAGGAGCTGGGTCATGACAGGAGAAGGATCTGGGTGAAATTTGGGGTGATTTCAGCTGTTTTGGGGTTCCCCAGGCCCAGAGGAGAAGGAGCTGGGTGACAGGAGAAGGATCTTGGGTGGAAATTTGATTTTCAGCCGTTTTTGGGGTTCCCCAGGGCCACAGGTAGAATGAGCTGGGACAAGGCAGGAAGAGGAGCTGGGTCATTGGTGGGAAAATCTAGGTGTGAAATTTGGGGTGATTTCAGCCGTTTTTGGGGTTCTCCTCAGGCCCAGCCAGAGAAGGAGCTGGGTCATGACAGGAGAAGGATCTGGGTGTGAAATTTGGGGTGATTTCAGCCGTTTTTGGGGTTCCCCCTCAGGGCCACAGGTAGAATGAGCTGGGACAAGGCAGGAAGAGGAGCTGGGTCATTGGTAGGAAAATCTAGGTGTGAAATTTGGGGTGATTTCAGCCATTTTTGGGGTCCCCCTTAAGATATAGAAAGAGAAGGAGGTGAGTCATGGGGGGAGGATCTGGGTGTGTAATTTGGGGTGATTTCAGCCGTTTTTGGGGTTCCCCTCAGGCCCAGCCAGAGAAGGAGCTGGGTCATGGCAGGAGAAGGATCTGGGTGTGAAATTTGGGGTGATTTCAGCCGTTTTTGGGGTTCCCTTCAGGCCCAGCCAGAGAAGGAGCTGGGTCATGACAGGAGAAGGATCTGGGTGTGAAATTTGGGGTGATTTCAGCCGTTTTTGGGGTTCCCCTCAGGCCCAGCCAGAGAAGGAGCTGGGTCATGACAGGAGAAGGATCTGGGTGTGAAATTTGGGGTGATTTCAGCCGTTTTTGGGGTTCTCCTCAGGCCCAGAGGGAGAAGGAGCTGGGTCATGACAGGAGAAGGATCTGGGTGTGAAATTTGGGGTGATTTCAGCCGTTTTTGGGGTTCCCCCTCAGGGCCACAGGTAGAATGAGCTGGGACAAGGCAGGAAGAGGAGCTGGGTCATTGGTGGGAAAATCTAGGTGTGAAATTTGGGGTGATTTCAGCTGTTTTTGGGGTCCCCCTTAAGATATAGAAAGAGAAGGAGGTGGGTCATGGGGGGAGGATGTGGGTGTGTAATTTGGGGTGATTTCAGCCGTTTTTGGGGTTCCCCTCAGGCCCAGAGGGAGAAGGAGCTGGGTCATAGTGGGACGATGTGGGTGTGAAATTTGGGGTGATTTCAGCCGTTTTGGGGGTTCCCCTCAGGCTCAGAGGGAGAAGGAGCTGGGTCATGGCAGGAGAAGGATGTGGGTCATGAGGGAATGATCTGGGTGTGAAATTTGGGGGAATTCGAGCCGATTTTGGGGTCCCCTTTAAGATACAGAAGGAGAAGGAGCTGGGTCATGGTGGGAGGATCTGGGTGTGAAATTTGGGGTGATTTCAGCCATTTTTGGGGTTTCCCTCAGGCCCAGAGGGGAGAAGGATGTGGGTCACGAGGGAATGATCTGGGTGGACAGCGGGAGGTTCCTGTCCACATCCCTGGGACACTGTGTTGGGTCATGAGAGGTCATTCCAGGGATCTGAAATTTGGGGTGATTTCACCCCACTTGGGCCCCCCAGGCCCTTGCAGCCCCTGTGCCCCCCACTGCGGCAAGGCTGCAGAGGCTGGGTCTGGAGGGCACACTACGCCCCTTCAGCTGAGCCCACCTCTTCACCCCAGATCCCTGCAGGTTTGTCTCTGCCACCTGTGACACCCCAGTGTCCCCGTGACCCCCCCATGCCCCCAGTGTCCAATCCCCCCGTGCCTGGCCTCTGGGGAAGCTGGGACCTGCGTCGCACTGGGGGCAGGAGAGGGTCGAGGACCCAGGCAGGTGCGCCCGGGCCTGGGAGTTTGGGGTCTCTTCACTCCCCATCCTGGGATCCCCCCTGAGATCCCATCCTGGAGCAGATGCAGAAGGACCATCGGGCCTAACAGGTCAGTGCCACCGAGGAGCGCTACAAGGACGCCGTGCACTTCTACAACAAATCCCTGGCCGAGCACCGCACGCCCGACGTGCTCAAGAAGTGCCAGCAGGTGACTTGGGGGCTTTGGGACTGGTTTAAGGGTCCTGGGGGTTGGTTGGGGGTGTTTGGGACTGATTTGAGGGTCCTGGGGGGTTTGGGACTGGTTTGAGGGTCCTGGGGGGTTTGGGACTGGTTTGAGGGTCCGGGGGGGGTTGGGACTGGTTTAGAGGGTCTGGGGGTGGTTTGGGACTGGTTTGGGGAATCCTGGTAGGTTTGGGGCTGGTTTGGAGGGTCTGGGGGTGGTTTGGGGAATCCTGGGGGTTTTGGGACTGATTTGGGGAATCCTGGTAGGTTTGGGACTGGTTTGGAGGGTCTGGGGGTGGTTTGGGACTGGTTTGGGGAATCCTGGTAGGTTTAGGACTGGTTTGCAGGGTCTGGGGGTGGTTTGGGAATGGTTTGGGGAATCCTGGGGGATTTGGGACTGGTTTGGGGAATCCTGGGTCTTGGTTTGGGGCGTTTGGGGCTGGTTTGAGGGTCCTGGGGGTTCGTTTGGGGGCTTTGGGACTGGTTTGGAGGGTCCTGGGGTCTTTGGGACTGGTTAGGAGGGTCCTGGGACACTTGGGGTGCCCCCCCGGCCCCTTGCTGACCCCCCCAAACCGCTGCAGGCTGAGAAGATCCTGAAGGAGCAGGAGCGCTTGGCCTACATCGACCCCGACCTGGCGCTGGAGGAGAAGAACAAAGGCAACGAGTGCTTCCATCCCCATCTGGGGGGCTTTAAGGTTTTGGGGGTCCCCCAAGGGTTTGGGACACCCCCCTGAGAGTGAGGAGGGTCCTGTTTGTGGGGATTGCCTGTCAAAGGTGCCAAGCACTACAGGGAGTCCCATCCCCAACCCCAAATCTGGCGGCTCTACACGTTTCCAGCACCTGCTGCCCCAAACTGCCCAGTCCCCCCCAGCCCTCAAGGTCTGGGGGGGGTCCTGGGGGCTGGTTTGGGGGATTTGGGGCTGATTTGGGGGATTTGGGGCTGGTTTGGGGATTTGGGGCTGGTTTGGGGGATTTGGGGCGCCTGCTACACCAAACTGCTCGAGTTCCCCCTGGCCCTCAAGGTCTGGGGGGTCCTGGGGGCTGGTTTGGGGGATTTGGGGGGGCTGGTTTAGGTTTGGGGCTGGGTTGGGGGATTTAGGCTGGTTTGGGGGATTTGGGGCTGATTTGGGGCTGGTTTGGGGGATTTGGGGGGGATTTGGGGCTGATTTAGGGCTGGTTTGGGGCTGGTTTGGGGGATTTGGGGCTGATTTGGGGCTTGGTTTGGGGGTCCTGGGGCTGGTTTGGGGATTCAGGGCTGGTTTGGGGGGATTGGGGGGTGGTTTGGGGGATTTGAGGCCGCCTGCTACACCAAACTGCTCGAGTTCCCCCTGGCCCTCAAGGTCTGGGGGGTCCTGGGGGCTGGTTTGGGGGATTTGGGGCTGGTTTGGGGGATTTGGGCCGCCTGCTACACCAAACTGCTTGAGTTCCCCCTGGCCCTCAAGGTCTGGGGGGGCCTGGGGGGGGGGCTGGTTTGGGGGATTTGGGGCTGGTTTGGGGGATTTAGGGCTGGTTTGGGGGGTTTGGGGCTGATTTGGGGCTGGTTTGGGGGATTTGGGGCTGGTTTGGGGCTGATTTGGGGCTGGTTTGGGGGATTTGGGGCTGGTTTGGGGGATTTGGGGCTGATTTGGGGCTGGTTTGGGGGATTTGGGGCTGGTTTGGGGGATTTGGGGCTGGTTTGGGGCTGGTTTGGGGGATTTGGGGCTGGTTTGGGGGATTTGAGGCCGCCTGCTACACCAAACTCCTTGAGTTCCCCCTGGCCCTCAAGGTCTCCGGGGGTTCTGGGGGTCCTGGGGAGGAGTTTGGGACTGGTTTGGGGGGTCCTGGGGGGCTTTCGGACTGGTTTGAGAGTCCTGGGGGTTGGTTTGGGGCGTTTGCATCTGGTGTGGGGAGTCCTGGGGGGTTTGGGATTGGTTTGGAGGGACTTGGGGGTTGGTTTGGGGGTTTGGGACTGGTTTGGAGGGTCCTTGGGTGGTTTGAGAGGCAGGAACCAGTTGGGGGAAGCATGTAGGGTTGGTTTGAGAGTCCTGGGGTTGGTTTTGGGGCACAGAGGAGGTGCTGGGGTGGTTTGTGGGGTGCAGGGGCACTTTGGGACCCTCCTGACCCCCCCTTTGTCCCCTCACAGGACTGTGAGGAGTGCATCCGGCTGGAGCCCACCTTCAGTGAGTGGGGACACGAGGGGACAGCAGGGGACAGGCCCTGCCCTTCCTCTGCTTCACCCTCATCATCCTCACCGTCCTCCTTCTCTGTGCTTTCCTCATCCTTCTTTACCCGTCCCGTCCTGCCCCCGTGTCCCTCCACCTGTCCCTGTGTCCCCCACCTGTGCCTGAACCTGTGTCCATCCCCCTGAACCTGTGTGTGCCCGTGTCCTTCTGCCTGTCCCTGTGTCCCCCACCTGTCCCCATGTCCTCCCTGTCCCTGTGTCCCCTGCTGTCCCCTTGTCCCCCTGTGTTCCCATGCCCTTTTGTCCCCATGTTCCTCCCATGTTCCCCTGCTGTCCCCTGTGTCCCCATATCCCCCCGTGTCCCCTCCTGTCCCTGTCTCCCCTGTTTCCGCCTCGTCCCCCTGTCCCCCTCTGTCCTTGTGTCCCCTCCTGTTCTGCCATGTCCCTGTGTCCCCCTGTGTCCCCTGCTGTCCCCCCGTGTCCTCTGTGTCCTCCATGTCCCTTTCCTGTCCCCTGTCCCTGTGTCCCCGCATGTCCCCATATCCCCCTGTGTCCCCCGTGTCACTGTGTCTCTTCCATGTCCCCCCATGCCTCTCCTGTCCCGTGTCCCCCATGTCCCCCTGTGTCCCCTCCTGACCCCTGTGTCCCTGCTGTCCCCGTGTCCCCCGCTGTCCCCTGCTGTCCCCAGTCAAGGGTTACACGCGGAAGGCGGCGGCGCTCGAGGCCATGCGCGATTACACCAAGGCCATGGAGGTTTATCAGCGCGCCCTGGACCTCGACCCCTCCTGCAAGGTGGGCTCTGGCACCCCCGGGACCCCCCCGGGACCCCCGTGCCCTCTGTGCCCACCCTGTGCCCCCCAGGAGGCTGCAGAGGGGCAGCGGCACTCGGAGCCCCCTGATCCCTGGGACACCCCCAGATTCCTGTGACACCCCCAGATCCCTGTGTCACCCCCAGATCCCTGTGACACCTGTGTCACCCTGTGCCCCCCCAACCTCTGTGCCCCCCTGTGCCCCCCAGGAGACTGCAGAGGGACAGCAGCAGCACTCAGAGCCCCCTGATCCCTGTGACACCTGTGTCCCCTCCGACCCCTGTGACACTCCCGGATCTCTGTGTCACCGTGTGTCCCCCCTGACCCCTGTGACCCCCTTGTGCCCCTTGGTGCCCCCCCTGTCCCCGCCAGGAGGCCCCTGAGGGGCTGCGTCACTGCGTGTGGGGGCGGCAGCAGCGCTCAGAGCCCCTCGATCCCTGTGACACCTGTGTCACCCCAGATCTGTGTGACACCCCCTGAGCCCTGTGACAGCTGTGACACCCCAAATCCCTGTGTCACTTTGTGTCACCCTGTGCCCCCCAGGAAGCTGCCGAGGGGCTGCGTCGCTGTGTGCGGGGGCAGCAGCAGCGCTCGGAGCCCCCCATCCCTGTGACACCTGTGTCACCCCAGATCCCTGTGACACCCCCTGATCTCTCTGACACCTGTGACACCCCCAATCCCTGTGACACCTGTGACACTCCCGATCCCTGTGACACCCCCATGTCCCTTGGTGACCCCCCCCCCATGTCCCTGTGTCCCCCAGGAGGCGGCCGAGGGGCTGCGTCGCTGCGTGCGGGGGCAGCAGCAGCAGTCAGAGCCCCCAATCCCTGTGACATCTGTGACACCCCCCGATCTCTGTGACACCTGTGATGTCCCTCGATCTGTGTGACATCCCCTTGAGCCCTGTGACACCTGTGTCACCCTGTGACCCCTCCATGTCCCTGTCCCCCCCCCAGGAGGTGGCCGAGGGGAATTTGGGGGCTGACAGGCCCTTTGGGCAGCAGCAGCGCCAGGAGCCCCCATCCCTCAGGACACCCAGTCCCCCCAGATTTGGGTGACCCCCCTGATCTGGGGAGGAGCTTGTGAGAACCCCAAGGAGAAGTGACACCATGGGCCTCCCAAGATCCCCTGGGGAGGGCCCATGGGGTGGTTTCCCCCATGGTCCCTGTTTTCTCAGGAGGTGGCCGAAGGGCTGCGTCGGGTGGGGGGCAGGAGGGAGGAGGGGATCCCTGTGACACCTGTGTCACCCCAGGGGATGGGGTGACAGAAGATCTCTCTGACACCTGTGACAAAATCCCCATACCCCCATTTCCCAAGGGCCATGTCCCTGTGGTAGGCCCAGGAAACCGGAAGGTGGGGGGCAAAAATGGGGCCCAAATTTGGGAGCCCCTGATTGGGGTTATTCCCCCTGATCCCCCCGGAAAAGGGAATTGACCCCTGTGTCCCTCAGTGGGGTGATGTCCTCTGTGTTTTGGGGTGTCCCCCAGGGCCCAAAAGGAGAAGGGCTGGGGGGCCATTGGGTGGGGCAGCAGCAGCCCCAAAGCCCCCAGCTGCGGCGCCGGGCCCTGGCCGACCCCGAGGTGCAGCAGATCATGGGGGACCCGGCCATGAGGCTCATCCTGGAGCAGATGCAGAAGGACCCGCAGGCCCTGAGCGAGTCAGTGACACCGGGGGGTGACACGGGGGTCACCAAGGGTCCCCAGGGTGGTGGGGGTTGGCACTGAGGGTCCCCAAGGGTCACCAGAGCACAGGGGGATGACACTGAGGGTCCCCAAAGTGGTAGGGGGTCCCGAAGGCAGTGGGGTTGGCACTGAGGGTCCCCAGGGGTCCCCAAGGGCATGGGGGGGGCACTGAGGGTCCCCAAGGGCACGGGGGGTGGCACTGAGGGTCCCCAAGGGCACAGGGTTCCCATGAGGCTCATCCTGGAGCAGATGCAGAAGGACCCGCAGGCACTCAGCGAGTCAGTGACACCGGGGGGGTCACCAGGGGTCCCCAGGGTGGTGAGGGGTGGCACTGAGGGTCCCCGAGGCAGGGCTGGGGTGGCACTGAGGGTCCCTGAGGTGGTGGAGGTGGCACTGAGGGTCACCAAAGGTTCTCCTGGGGTCCCCAGTGCAGGGCAGGGGTGGCATTGAGGGTCCCCAATGTCCCTGAGGTCGGGGGGGGCTGGCACTGAGGTCCCCAAGTTGGTGGGGGTTGGCACTGAGGGTCCCCAGTGTCCCCGAGGTGGTGGCAGGGTGTCACTGCCCAGCTGGAGCGGCTCATGAGTCCCCACGAGGCCACCAGAGCCCCCCCAGGGTGTCCCCAACTGTCCCAAGGTGTGACAAGGTGGGGTCACTGTGTCAGTGTGACACCACCCAGAGCTCTCCAGGGTGTCCCCAACTGTCCCAGGGTACTCCTGACTGTCCCCAGAGTGTCCTCAAAGTGTCCCTAATGTCCCCAGAGTGTCCCCAAAGTGTCCCTAATGTCCCCACAGTGTCCCCAACCATCCCGGGGTGTCCCCAAAGTGCCTCCAACCATCTCAGGGTGTCCCCAAAGTGTCCCCAGCCATCCTGGGGTGTCCCCAGAGTATCCCCAAAGTGTCCCTAATGTCCCCAGAGTGTCCCCAACCATCCCCAGAGTGTCCCCAAACTGTCCCCAAAGTGTCCCCAACCATCCCGGGTGTCCCCACAGTATTCCCCAAGTGTCCCCACGATGTCCCCGCTGTCCCCACCCCCTGACCCCCCCTCTGTCCCCCCCCCAGGCACCTCAAGAACCCGCTGATAGCGCAGAAGATCCAGAAGCTGATGGACGTGGGGCTCATCGCCATCCGGTGACCCCCCAAAAACCCCGGGGACCCCCCTGGGCCCCCCCCGGGGACACCCCCACCCCCAGGGCGGGGGGCTGGGTGGCAGGACCCCAGACCCCCCTCCCCGCCGGGTTCTGGGGGGCCACCACCCCAATAAAGAGCGGAGCAGAGACCGGGGTGGGGGTCTGGGGGCGTTTTGGGGGGGAATTGGGGCATTTTGGGGGGTTTGGGGGGTTTGGGGGATTTTGGGACTGGTTTGGGGGTTTTGGGGGCAATTTCCTTGGGGCATTTGGGACTGGGGGGTTTTGGGGTTGGGGGATTTGGGGGGTTTTGGGGGTTTGGGGGTTGGGGGTATTTTGGGGACTTGGTTTCACATTTGGGGCATTTTGGGGTTGGTTTTGGGGGTCCTTGGGGAGGTTTTTGGGGGGGAACCAGGGGGGGGAAGGACTTGGGGAGTTTGGGGTCCTTGGGGGGGATTGAGGGTTTTCAGGGGGGATTAGGGCTTTTTGGAGGGGATTTGGGGAATTTTTTTGGGGGCTTTGGGGGCATTTTGGGAGGATTTCGGGTCCTATGGTTTCCAAACCCCTCCCACAAGGATTTGTGGTGTCTCTGACCCCTCCCACAAAGATTTTGGGGGTCCAAACCCCTCCCTAAAGGATTTGGGGGTCTCCAAACCCCTCCCACGAAGATTTGGTGGGGTCCGAGCCCCTCCCATGAGGATTTGTGGAGGTCTGAGCCCCCTCCCACAAAGGTTTTAGGGGTCCAAGACCCCTCCCACAAAGATTATGGGATGTCTTAGCCCCTCTCCCACAGATTTTGGGGCTCCAAGCCCCTCCCAAAAGGATTTGGGGAGTCCAAACCCCTCCCACAAAGATTTTGGGGTGTCTGAGACCCCTCCCACAATAATTTGAGGGGTCCAAACCCTTCCCCACGAGGATTTTGGGGTGTCTGAGACCCCTCCCATAAGAATTTGGGGATTCCAAGCCCCTCCCACAAAGATTTTGGGGCTCCAAGCCCCTCCCACAATAATTTGGGGACTCCAAACCCCTCCCGTAAGAATTTGGGGACTCCAAGCCCCTCCCACGAAGATTTTGGGGTGTCTGAGACCCCTCCCGTAAGAATTTGGGGACTCCAAACCCATCCCAGTAAGATTTTGGGGTGTCTGAGACCCCCCTCCCACAGAGATTTTGGGGCTCTAAGCCCCTCCCAAAAGGATTTGGGGACTCCGAACCCCTCCCACAAAGATTTTGGGGTGTCTGAGACCCCTCCCACAATAATTTTGGGGGCTCCAAGCCCCCCCCCAAACACCGAGGTCCCACCGAGCACCAGGAGCGTGTTGAGTTTTTGGGGGTCGGGGGTGACAGTTTGGGGACAGTGACGGTGACAATGGCGGTGCCAGCCCCGGCGGGGGTGTCTCAGGGGTCGAGCCCCCCCTCCAGGAGCCGCTGCAGCTCGCGGGGGTCGCGGGGGGGCCCCCCCAGGGCCAGCGCCCCCCCCAGGAACTGGTGCAGGACGCGGGGGGGGGCGGAGAGCACGCGCAGCCCCAGCGTGACGTCACCGCTGAGCCACAGCCGCACCTGGGGGAGGGGAGGGGGCGGGGCGTGAGACCCCTCCCCAAAATCCTCAATGGGGGCTGAGACCCCTCCCCAAACATCCTCAATGGGGGCTGAGACCCTTCCCCAAAATCCTCAATGGGGGCTGAGAACCCTCCCCAAACATCCTCAATGGGGGCTGAGACCCCTCCCCAAACATCCTCAATGGGGGCTGAGAACCCTCCCCAAACATCCTCAATGGGGGCTGAGAACCCTCCCCAAACATCCCTACAGGGGCTGAGACCCCTCCCCAAAATCCTCAATGGGGGCTGAGAACCCTCCCCAAACATCCCAACAGGGGCTGAGACCCCTCCCCAAAATCCTCAACGGGGCTGAGACCCTGCCCCGAGACCCCTCCCCAAAATCTTCAATGGGGACTGAGACCCCTCCTCAAACAGGGCTGAGACCCCTCCTCAAAATCCTCAACGGGGGCTGAGACCCTGCCCCGAGACCCCTCCCCAAACATCTCAACGGGGGCTGAGACCCCTCCTCAAAATCCCAGCGGGGGCTGAGACCCCAAAATCCCCCACAGGGTGTGAGACCCTTCCTCAAAATCCCAACAGGGGCTGAGACCCCTCCCCGAGACCCCTCCCCAAAACCCCAAACATTGGTGGGACCCCTCCCCAAAATCCCTAATGGGGTCTGAGACCCTGCCCTGAGACCCCTCCCCTAAATCCCAATGGAATGAGACCCCACCCCAAACAGGTCTGAGACCCCTCCCCAAAATCCCAGCAGGGGCTGGGACCCCTCCCCAGAATCCCCACGGGCTGTCTGGGGCCTCCCAGTCCATTCCCAGTGTTCCCAGTTCCCCCCTAGCCCATTCCCAGTTCCCATTCCCGGTGCTCCAGCCCATAACCTGCCCACTGTCCCAGCCCATTCCCAGTGTTCCCAGTTACCTGCCTGCTGTCCCAGCCCATTCCCAGTCCATCCCAGTTACCTGCCCGCTGTCCCAGTCCATCCCAGTCCATCCCAGTTACCTGCCCGCTGTCCCAGTCCATCCCAGTCCATCCCAGTTACCTGCCCGCTGTCCCAGTCCATCCCAGTCCATCCCAGTTACCTGCCCGCTGTCCCAGTTCATTCCCAGCCCATTCCCAGTCCGTCCCAGTCCATCCCAGTTACCTGCCCCCTGTCTCAGTCCATCCCAGTCCATCCCAGTCCATCCCAGTCCATCCCAGTCCATCCCAGTTACCTGCCCGCTGTCCCAGTTCATTCCCAGCCCATTCCCAGTCCGTCCCAGTCCATCCCAGTTACCTGCCCGCTGTCCCAGTTCACGTCCCACTGCCTCAGCTCCCTCTGGCTCCAGCTCCGGGCGGCGCCGCCCGAGCCCAGCGGGAGCCGCAGGAGCCGCGAGAGCCCCACGGCCAAGGCCTCGTCACGGGGGGCGCCCCGGAACCTGGGACCCCAAAACAGCCATGGGAACCCCGAAATATCAATGGGAACCCCGAAATATCGATGGGAACCCCAAAAATACCGATGGGAACCCCAAAATATCAGTGGGAACCCCGAAAATAACAATGGGAACCCCGAAAATATCAATGGGAACCCCAGAAATACCGATGGGAACCCTGAAAATAACAATGGGAACCCCAAAATATCAATGGGAACCCCGAAAATACCGAGGGGAACCCCAAAATATCAATGGGAACCCCGAAATATCGATGGGAACCCCGAAATATCGATGGGAACCCCGAAAATAACAATGGGAACCCCAAAAATACCGATGGGAACCCCAAAAATAACGATGGGAACCCCGAAAATAACAACGGGAACCCCAAAAATATCAATGGGAACCCCGAAAATAACAATGGGAGCCCCAAAAGCAGCGATGGGAACCCCCTGTCAGTGCCAGCGATCCCCTCCCAGTCCATCCCAGTGCCCCCCAGTCCCTCCCAGTGCTCCCAGTGCCCCCCAGTCCCTCCCAGTGCCCCCCAGTCCCTCCCAGTACTTCCAGTGACCCCCAGTCCTTCCCAGTTTGATGCCAGTGCCCCCCAGTCTGTCCCAGTCCCTCCCAGTTTGATCCCAGTCCCTCCCAGTTGTCCCAGTACTGGATGATGAAGACTCCGCGGCCAAAGCTGGGCAGGGCCCTCCCAGTGCCCCCCAGTCCCTCCCTGTCTGTCCCAGTCCCTCCCAGTGCTCCCCAGTCTGTCCCAGTCCCTCCCAGTTTGATCCTTGTCTGTCCCAGTCCCTCCCAGTGCCCCCCAGTCTGTCCCAGTCCCTCCCAGTTTGATCCCTGTCTGTGCCAGTCCCTCCCAGTCCCCCTCCCCGAGTCTGTCCCAGTCCCTCCCAGTGCCCCCCAGTCCCTCCCAGTGCTCCCAGTTTGGTCCCAGTCCGTCCCAGTTGCCCCAGTACCGGACGATGAAGACTCCGAGGCCGAAGTCGGGCAGGGCCCTCCAGGCCTGCAGGAAGCGCAGCCGGGCCTGGGGGGGGCTCAGGGGCCCCTCCCGGAGCAAAACCCGCAGGAGGAGCTGTGGGAACTGGGGGGGCAAAATATGGGGGGTAAAAATGGGGGTTAAAATGGGGGTTAAAATATGAGGGGTTAAAATGAGGGGAAAATGGGGGGAAAATGGGGGGAAAATGGGGTTTAAATTGGGGGTAAAATGGAGGGGGAAAATGGGGGGTTAAAATAAAGGGGTAAAATATGGGGGTAAAATATGGGGCAAAATGGGGGTTAAAATGGGGGGTTAAAATATGGGGGTTAAAATGAGAGGAAAATAGGGGGAAAATGGGGGGGCCAATGGGGGTAAAATTGGGGGTGGGGGTCGCGGGGGGTTTAAATGGGGGGGCAAAACGGGGGTTAAATTGGGGGGGGGGCGTGGGGGTTTAAATTGGGGGGTAAAATGGGGGAAAAATACGGGGGGACCCCTCCCAAAATCCTAAAATGGGGGGGTTAAAACCCTGGGGGGCAAAATAAAATCCTCAAAATATGGGGCTAAAATATTGGGGGTAAAATATGGGGGAAAATGGGAGGTCTCCCCAGAACCCCTGGGAGGGGTTAAAACCCCGGCCCGGGTCTCTAGTGGGGGCTAAAATATGAGTGGGGTCTCTGAGGGGGAGTTAAAATGGGAGGGGCTCTGAGAGGTCAAAATTGGGCTGGCTTGAGGGGGGGGTTAAAATGTGGGGGGGTCTCTGGGGGGGTTTAAATGTGAGGGGTTAAAACTGGGGGGGGCTGTTGGGGGTTAAATGTGGGGAGGGGTCTCTGGAGGGGTTTAAATGTGGGGAGGGGTCTCTGGAGGGTTTAAATGTGGGAGGGGCCCTCTGGGGTCCCATTTCCCAGTCCTTGCCTTTGATGCTGCGCTGGAGCCCAAGGGCAGCCGCCATCCCAGTCCCCGGGGGGTGGCAGGGGTCAGGGGTCCCCCCATTCCCGGCTCCACCCCAGGACCCCCAGGACCCCCAGATCTGCGCCATTCCCAGTTCCATGGGGACCCCCCCCCCGAGGATGGGGACCCCCACCCCGAGGCCGCCTGGAGGCCTGGGAGCCAGCCCAGAACCCAGGGCCTGGGGGTCCATCCTGCAGGATTCCCCAAATTCCCATAGAGACCCCCCCAGGGATCACCGAAAACGCCCCAAAATCCCCCTGGGTTCAACAACCCCCCCCCCAAAATTCCCACAGAGACCCCTCCCAGGATTACCCCAAAACTCCTGAAATCCCCCAAAATTCCCCAGGTCCGTCAAATCCCCAAAATCCCCCAAAATTCCCTGGGTCCGTCAAACCCCAAAATTCCCACAGGACACCACCCCCCAGGATCATCCAAAACTCCTGAAATCCCCAAAATTACCCCCAAAATTCCCCCTGGATCCATCAAACCTCCCCAAAATTCCCACAGAGACCCAGCCCAGGACCCCCCAAAACTCCCAACGAAATCCCCAAAATCTCCAGGAATTCCTGAGCTCATTGAGACCCCCCCCAAAATAAAATCCTCCCCCAAAAGAAAAATCCCTGGATCTTTGAAACCCCCCAAAATCTCCCAGGATCCATCAAATCCCAAAATTCCCCCAAAATCCCCCTGGGTCCATCAAACTCCCCAAAATTCCCACAGAGACCCCCCCCGGGGTCCCCAAACCTCCTGAAAACCCCAAAAATTCCCCCAAAATCCCCCTGAATCCATCAACCCCCCAAAATCCCCCCTGACCCCCCAATTCCCCATTTCCCTCCACCCCAGACACTCCCAGAGCCCCCCAAGACCCTCTGGGACCCCCAAAACCCCGAGACCCCACCAAACCCTCCCAAGACCCCCCCAGGACCCCCCAAAACCTCTCAGGTCCCTCCATTTGCCCCCAGGACCCCCAGACCCCTCTAGGACCCCCCAAATCCCCCCAGGACCCCCTGGGACACCCCAACCCCCCCCCGGAACCCCCTCAGGACCCCCAAACCCCTCCCCAGGATCCTCAAACCCCCATGGGACCCCCAAAACCCCCATGGGACCCCCCAACCCCCCCCAGGACTCTCCATTTGCCCCCAGGACCCCCAGACCCCTCTAGGACCCCCAAAATCCCTCAGGACCCCCCAAATCCCCCAAACCCCCCCAGGATCCTCAAACCCCCATGGGACCCCTGAACACCCCAGGGACCCCCAAAACCCCAGGACCCCCCAAACCCCTCCCCAGGATCCTCAAACCCCATGGGACCCCCAAAACCCCTAGGACCCCCAAACCCCCAGGACCTCCAGTTGCCCCCCCAGACCCCCCAGACCCCTCTAGGACCCCCAAAATCCCCCAAATCCCCCAGGACCCCCCGGCCAAACCCCTGGGGCCCCCACCCACATCACGGCACCCGGAGGAGGGGGCTCGTTATGGGGGCACCCCGAGTTTGATGCTGAATTTCTGCGCCCCCAAATCCACCAGGGGGTAAAATACAGCCTGGGGAGGGGAACATGGGGGGTTTAAAATGGGGGGTCCCCGAGGGGGTAAAATGGGGCAAAAACAGGGGGTCAGGAAGGAAATGGGGGCGCCCCAAATGGGTCTGGGGGGGGCTGGGGTGTGGGGAGGGATTTGGGGGTCCTGGGGGTCCCCAGAGGGGATTTGGGGAGTCCATGAGGGGTCTATGGGGGGGGGGGGATTTGGGGGTCCTGAGGGGATTTGGGAGGGGTCCCAGGGGGGATTTAGGTATCTCAGAAGAGGAAATGGGGGGGTCCCAAGGATTTAGGGGCCCTGGGGGGTCCCAGGGGGATTTAAATGCTGGGGGGGGTCTGGGGGGATTTGGGGTCCCAGGGGGGTCTTTCCCAAGTGTCTGAGAAGGGTCTTGGGGGGAATTTGGGGGCTCTGTGGGGGTCCCAAAGGATTTGGGGGGTCAGTGGGGGAGCTCAGGGTGATTTTGGGGGTCTGGGGGAGGTTTGGGGGCTCTGGGGGAATTTTGGGGGTCCCGGGGTGGTTTAGGGGGGGTCCTGGGATGGCTTGGGGGGGTCCCGGGGTGGATTTGGGGGTCTCTGGGGGGGTTTGGGGGGTCCTGGGATGGATTTGGGGGTCCCTGGGTGGATTTTGGGGTCTCACCTCGCAGGTTCAGCACCTGTTGGGGTCCCCCCGAGCCTGGGGGGCTCCAGAGCGACAGCGACGACCCCAAAAGGGCGGCCCGGGCGGGCGGGACCCCCGGAACGGCCACGGGGACCCCCTGGGCACCCCAAAATCGGGGGGGGAGGGGTTAATGGGGACCCCCAAATTTTGGGGAGGGTCTGGGGTCCCCAGTTCGGGCTCCGGGGGTACCTGTCCATCTCCAGCTCCTCGTCCAGCTCAGGGGGGGCTCCGAGCTCCTCCTGGGGACCCCCAAATCCTTCAGCAACCCCCCCAGTGCCCCCCCAGTTCTCCCAGTATGGCCAGAAGAGGCTCCCAGTGCCCCCCCCCCCCCCAGTTCCCTCAGATCCCCAATTCCCCGTCCCAGTGCTCCCAGTGCCCCCAGACCCCAATTCCCCCCTCCCAGTGCCCCCCAATCCCTCTCCCAGTGCCCCCCAGTGCCCCCAGTAACCTCTCAGTACCTCCCAGTTCCCCTCCCAATGCCCCCCAGTACTCCTCAATCTCCCTCCCAGTATTCCCAGTACCCCCCCAGTATCCCCAGTTCCCCTCCCAGTCCCTCCCAGTGCCCCCCAATCCCCTCCCAGTCCCTCCCAGTATCCCCAGTTCCCCCCCCCAGTGCCCCCCAGTCTCACCCCCTCCTGCCCGGGGGTCTCGGGGCTCCCGCCCCCCCCCAGGCTCCGCTCCAGTTTCTCCAGGGCCGCCTCCAGGTCCGGGGGGGGCTCGGGGGGGTCCTGGGGGTCGCCCCCCTCCCCCCACTCCGGGCCCTCGATCAGGTACTGGGAGGGGGGAGGGGCAGAGGGGAATTTGGGGAGGGGTCTCGGGGGGGATTTGGGGTCCTGGGGGGATTTGGGGAGTCCGGGGGGGGTCCCAGGGGGGATTTTGGGGCGATCTGGGCGGTCCCAAGGGGTTTGAGGGTGCTGGGGTGGGGTTTTGGGGGGTCCCAGGGGAATTTGGGGAGGGGTCCCCGGGGGGATTTGGGGGTCCGGGGGGATTTGGGGAGTGCAGGGGGGGTCCCAGGGGGGATTTTGGGGCGATCTTGGGGGTCCTGAGTGGCTTGACGGTGCTGGGGTGGGGTTTTGGGGGATCCCAGGGGAATTTGGGGAGGGTCCTGGGGGGGATTTGGGGGTCCGGGGGGGTCCCGGGTGGTCCCGGGGGGTTTTTTGGGGGTTCCAAGGGTGTCCCAGGGGGATTTTGGGGGCTCAGGGGGATTTTGCGGGGGTCCCGGGGTGATTTACGGGGAATCTGAGGGGTCCCGGGGGGATTTTTGGGGTCCAGGGGGATTTTGGGGAGGATCTGGGGGGGGTCCCAGGGGGATTTTTGGGGTTCATGAGGATCCCAGGGGGGATTTTGGGGTCCGGGGGGGTGGGGGTTGGGGTGATCGCAGGGGGATTTTGGGGAGGATCTGGGGGGTCCCAGGGGGTTTGGGGGTGCAGGGGTGGGGGTTTTGGGGAGTCCTAGGGAATTTGGGAGGGATTTTGGGGTCCTGGGGGTTCCCAGGGGGATTTTGAGGGGTCCCAGGGGTTTTGGGGTATCCAGGGAGGGGATTTAGGAGATTTTGGGGTACAGGGACATTTTGGGTATTTTTGGGGTGTTTATGGCTGTTTTGGGGCTGGTTTTGGGGTATTTTGAGGGTGTTGATAGGGTGGTTGTTTTTAGGGTGTTCCGGGGTTTTTTGGGCTGTTTTGGGGCTGGTTTTGGGGTTTTTTTGGGTATTTTGGGGGTGGTTTTGGACTGGTTTTGGGGGTTTTATTTTTGGTTTATTTTGGGGTGCTCTGTCCTGGTTTTGGGGTGGTTTTGGGCTGTTTTGGGCTGTTTTGAGGGTTTTGCTTTCGGAGTGTTTTGTCCTGTTTTTGGGGTGTTATTTTTGGTTTTTTGGGAATGTTTTTGGGGTGTTTTGTCCTGTTCTTGGTCAGGTTTTGGGGTGTTTGTTTTGGGGTTTTTAGGGGGTGGTTTTGGGGTGTTTTTAGGGTGTTTTAGAGTGGTTGGTTTTGGGGTATTTTGCTGTGTTCTGAGGGAGGTTTTGGGGTGCTTTTGGGCTGTTTTGGGCTGTTGGGTTTTAGGGGGTTTTGTCCAGTTTTTGGGGTGTTTTGGGGGTATTTATTTTTGGTTTCTTTCAGAGTTTTTGGGGTGTTCTGTCCTGTTTTTCAAGTGGTTTTGGGCTGGTTTTGGGGCTGGTTTATTTTTGGGTTTTGGGGCTGGTTTTGGGCCGTTTCAGGCTGATTGGGGGGGTTTGGTTTTGGGGTGTTTTGTCCTGTTTTTGGGGTGCTTTGGGGGTGTTATTTTTGGGCCTTTGGGGAGTGTTTTTGCTGTGTTTTGTCTTGTTTTTGGGGTGGTTATTTTTGTGGTTTTAGGGGGTGTTTTTGGGGTGGTTTTAGAGTGTTTTGGAGTGTTTTGGGTTATTTTGGGGGTGTTTGGGGGTGTTTTGGGGCTGGTTTTGGGGCGTTTATTTTTGGTTTTTTGGGAAGGTTTTTGGGGTGTTTTGTCCTGATTTTTGGGGGGTGGTTTGGGGCTGTTTTGGGAGTGTTTTGGGCAGGAGTGTTTTGAAGGGCGTTTATTTTTGGTTTTTTTTTGTTGGGGGTGTTTTGGGCTGGTTTTGGGTTATTTTGGGGGTGTTTTGGGCTGGTTTTGGGTTATTTTGGGGGTGTTTTGGGGCTGGTTTTGGGGTGTTTATTTTTGGTTTTTTGGGAAGGATTTTGTGGTGTTTTGTCCTGATTTTTGGGGGGTGGTTTGGGGCTGTTTTGGGAGTGTTTTGGGCAGGAGTGTTTTGAAGGGTGTTTATTTTTGGTTTTTTTTTTGTTGGGGGTGTTTTGGGCTGGTTTTGGGTTATTTTGGGGGTGTTTTGGGCTGGTTTTGGGTTATTTTGGGGGTGTTTTGGGCTGGTTTTGGGGTGTTTATTTTTGGTTTTTTGGGAAGGATTTTGTGGTGTTTTGTCCTGTTTTTTGGAGCTGGTTTTGGGGCTGTTTATGTTTTTATTTTTGGGGGCTGGTTTTGGGCTGTTTTGGGGGTGTTTGGGTGCGGTTTTGGGGTTTGCAGGGCAGTTTGTTCCCTGCTCCTCATGCACTCGACCTCCTTTTGGGGCCGGATCCCAGCGCCTGCGCCTGCAGCAGCGCCGAGTGCAGCCCGGCCTGGGGGGCACCGAGGGGCATTTGGGGGGGCTGAGACCCCCGGGGAGCCCCCCAGAACCTCCCCAGGGACCCCCAAAGGGTTTGGGGGGCTGAGACCCCCGCCCCCCAAAACCCCATCCAGGACCCCCAAAACCCCATCCAGGACCCCCAAAACCCCGTCCAGGACCCCCAAAACCTCATCCAGGACCCCCAAAACCTCATCCAGGACCCCCAAAACCCCATCCAGGACCCCCCAAAACCCCATCCAGGACCCCCAAAACCCCATCCAGGACCCCCCAAAACCCTCATCCAGGACCCCCAAAACCCCATCCAGGACCCCCAAAACCCCATCCAGGACCCCCAAAACCCCATCCAGGACCCCCCAAAACCCCACCCAGGACCCCCCAAAACCTCATCCAGGACCCCCCAAAACCCCATCCAGGACCCCCAAAACCTCATCCAGGACCCCCCAAAACCTCATCCAGGACCCCCCAAAACCCCATCCAGGACCCCCCAAAACCTCATCCAGGACCCCCCAAAACCCCACCCAGGACCCCCCAAAACCCCACCCAGGACCCCCAAAACCCCATCCAGGACCCCCAAAACCTCATCCAGGACCCCCAAAACCCCATCCAGGACCCCCAAAACCCCGTCCAGGACCCCCAAAACCCCACCCAGGACCCCCAAAACCTCATCCAGGACCCCCAAAACCCCACCCAGGACCCCCAAACCCCATCCAGGACCCCCAAAACCTCATCCAGGACCCCCAAAACCTCATCCAGGACCCCCAAAACCCCATCCAGGACCCCCAAAACCCCGTCCTGAGACTCCCAAAGTGTTGGGGGGGTGGGGGGCTGAGACCCCCGGGGTCTCCGGGCCGGTTTTGGGGTCCCAGGTGGGTTTTTGGGGGGTACCTGTGGCTCCCCCCACAGGGGTATTTGGGGAGGGTTTTGGGGATCTCTGAGGGTATTTTTGGGGTTCCCAGGTGTGTTTTGGGGGTGGTTTTGGGGTACCTGTGGCTCCCCCCATAGTACAAGGGTATTTGGGTGGATTTTGGGGGTCTCTGGGGGATATTTTGGGGTACCTGGGGGTGTTTTTTGGGCTCCCTGAGGGCACAGGGGTATTTGTGGGGTTCTCAGGTGTATTTTGGGGTGTTTTTGGGGTACCTGTGGCTCGCCCATAGCACAGGGGTATTTGGGTGGATTTTGGGGGTCTCTGGGGGATATTTTGGGGGTCCCTGGGGATATTTTTGGGGTCCCAGGTGTATTTTGGGGTGTTTTTTGGGGTACCTGTGGCTCCCCCATAGCACAGGGGTATTTGGGTGGATTTTGGGGGTCTCTGGGGGTATTTTTGGGGTACCTGAGGGTGTCTTGGGGGGTGTTTTTGGGTGTGTTTTGGGGGGTGGGCACAGGGGTGGGGGTTTTGGGGGTGTTTTGGGGTTCCCAGGTGTATTTTGGGGTGTTTTTGGGTACCTGTGGCTCCCCGAGGGCACAGGGGTATTTGAAGCGCAGCTCCAGCTCCTGCTCCGCGGCCACGCCCTGCTCCAGCAGCGACCGCCCCACGTCCAACCAGCTGAGGGGGCGGGGCCTGCGCTTGGACACGCCCTGACCACACCCGGACAGCAAACCACGCCCCCAAACCATGCCCCCAACAACAAACCACGCCTCCCAAAATCAAACCACACCCCAAGCCCAAGCCAAATTCAAACCATGCCCTAAACCCTAAACCACGCCCCCAAATTCCACCCAAACCCCACCCAAACCCCCAAACCACGCCCCCAAACCCCCAAACCACACCCCCTAACCATCCCAACCCCAAACCACGCCCCTAACCCCACCCAAACTCAACCCACACCCCCAAACCACACCCAAATATCAAACCACGCCCCCAAACACCAAACCCCGCCCCCAAACCACACCCAAACTCAAACCACGCCCCCAAACCATACCCAAATCTCAAACCACGCCCCCAAATATCAAACCCCAGCCCCAAAGCCACCTTAAGCCACGCCCCCAAACCCCACCCAACCCCAAACCACACCCACCCCCTTATTAAGCCCCGCCCACCGGGCCCCGCCCACTGAAGCCCCGCCCCCGGCCCCGCCCCTCACCGCGCGTGCAGCCGCGACCGTCGCTCCAGGGGGGTCCCGGGGGGGCTCTGGGGGGGTCCTGGGGGGCCCCTCCCCCCCATCCTGGGGCTGCCCAGGGGGCGGAGCAACGCGGGGGGAGGGGCGGAGCCTGGGGAGGGGCCATGAGCCGTGAGGGGGAGGGGCCACAACTGGGACGGGGCTAGAACATAGGGGCGGGGCCAGATGAAGGGGGGGGGGCAGAGGGGGGAGGGGGCCCAAAAGGCACACTGCCCCCCCAGCCCCCCCCCCTCACCTGGGCTCAGGTGGGTCAGGTCCAGGTCGGGGGGGGGCGGGGCGGGGTCGCGCCCCTCCCCCACCCGCTCCGGCCACAGCAGCGAGAGCTCCTCGGGGTGGGGGAGCCCTGCGGGACCCCAGACCCAAATCACACCCAGGGACCCCCCAGGCCCACACAGACCCCAGACCCACACAATGACCCCCCAGACCCAAATGAGCAGCCCCAAGTTCCAGCCCCCAAATGAAGCCCAGACCCCTCCAGTGATGCCCCCAGCCCCACACAAAGCCCCCAGCCCCACCGAGCACCCCTCAGACCCCCAAATGGATCCCCCAGGGACACCCCCAGCCCCAAATGAAGCCCCAGACCCACCGAGCACCCCCCAGACCCCCAAATAAACCACCCAGGGACACACCCCCAGCCCCAGCTGAAGCCCCCAGCCCCAGTTGAAGGCCCCTGACCCCTCCAATGACGCCCCCAGACCCTCAAAGAACCCCCCAGGTCCCCAACCCCACCCCAACTGACAGCCCCCAGCCCCAAATGAATGCCCCCAGACCCTCCAAACGCCCCCAGACCCCAGCTGAAGCCCCTGCCCCTTTGAATGAAGCCCCAGCCCCAACTGAAGCCCCCAGACCCCCAGCAGCCCCCCAGACCCCCAAATAAACCCCCCAGGGACACACCCCCAGCCCCATTTGAAGCCCCCAGACCCACCGAGCAGCCCCCAGACGGTCGCCACGGCCCTGCCGGGGGTCGCGGCGCAGTCCAGGCGCGCCCTGAGGACCCCCAGACCCCCCAGGCGCAGGCGCAGGGGCGGTGCCGGGGACCCATTTGAAGCCCCCACCCCAGCGCGTCCAGCCCCCAGGGTTGAGCAGCCACCGCCGCCGCTGCTCCCACCAGAGGGCGCGCTCCGGGCTGGGGCGGGGACCCCTGGAATGGGGGCGGGATCAGGGGCAGGGGGGGTTTGGGGGGGGGGGGTTTAGAGAGGTTGGGGGACCCCCAGGGGGCAGCTGGGGGGGGAAAAGGGGTCTGGGGGCTTTGGGGCTGTGAGGGGTTTGGGGTTTGGGGGCTTTAATGGGGTTTGGGGGCTGGGGGTTTTGGGGGTTGGGGGTTTTAATGGGGTTTGGGGGTTCGAGGGGGATAATGGGGATATGGGGGTTTGGGGGATTTGGGGGCTCTGGGGGGTCTGAGGGGTCTGGGGGCTTTGGGGCCTATAATGGGGTTTGGGGGGTTTGGGGGGGGCTGTGATGGGGTTTTGAACACTGGGAGGGGTCTGGGGGCTGTAATGGAGTTGGGGGTCTTTTTTTTGGGGGTTGGGGGGGGGCTTTAATGCAGTTTGGGGTTGTCAGGGGGGCTGGAATGGGGTCAGGGGGTCTGGGGGACTTAGGGACGGGGCAGGGGGCCTGGAATATGGGGAAGGGGTCAGGGGTCAGGGTGTTCTGGAGGGCTTTAAAAGGATTTGGGGGGCCCATGGTCTGTGGGGTTTATTGGGGTTGGGGGGGATTTGGGGGGCTCTGGGGGGGTCTGGGGGGGCTTTGGGGGGCCTATAATGGGGGTTGGGGGGGTTTGGGGGGGCTGTAATGGGGTTTGGGGGGGTTTGGGGGCGTCTGAGGGGGCACCTTGTGGGGTTCTGGGGCTCTGGGGGGGCTCCAAGGGCCTCGGGGGTCTCACCCTGCCCCTCCCCCCCCCCAACCCACATCCGGGGGGGGGGCGGTCCCTGAGCCATTTTTAGCCCTGGGGTCCCTTATCAGCCCTGGGGGGGGAAATGGGGGCACCCCCGATAAGAGCGGCCCCTCCCCCACCCCCCGACCGGATTTCCCCTCCCGCCCCCCCCAAACCCCAAACCCCAAAAGCTGCGCGGGGGGATGGGGGGGAGACAGGGGGGGACAATTGTCCTGAGGGTCGCTGCATGGGGGGTCGGGGGTGTGGGGCCGGCCATGGGTCAGTTCTGAGGGTCAGTGGGGCAGGGCTGTGGGGCAGTGCCATGGGTCAGTGCCGTGGGTCAGGGTTATGGGGCAGTGCTGTGGGGCAGTGCCATGGGTCAGTGCCGTGGGTCAGGGTTATGGGGCAGTGCTGTGGGGCAGTTGTATCAGTCAGAGCTACGGGGCAGTGCCATGGGGCAGTTCCAGGGTCAGTTCCATGGGTCAGTGCCCTGGGTCAATGCTATGGGGCAGTGCCGTGGGTCAGTGCCATGAGTCAGTGCTTTGGGTCAGTGCTGTGGGGCAGTGCTATGGGTCAGTGCCATGGGTCAGTGCTATGGGGCAGTTCCATGGGGCAGTGCTGTGGGTCAGTGCTATGGGTCAGTGCCATGGGTCAGTGCTATGGGGCAGTTCCATGGGTCAGTGCCGTGGGTCAGAGCTATGGGTCAGTGCTATGGGGCAGTTCCTGGGTCAGTTCCATGGGTCAGTGCCATGGGGCAGAGCTATGGGGCAGTTCCCTGGGGCAGTTCCAGGGTCAGTTCCATGGGGCAGTGCCATGGGTCAGAGCTATGGGGCAGAGCCATGGGGCAGTTCCCTGGGTCAGTGCTGTGGGTCAGTGCTGTGGGTCAGTTCCATGGGTCAGTGCTATGGGTCAGCGCTATGGGGCAGAGCTATGGGGCAGTGCTATGGGGCAGTGCTATGGGGCAGTTCCCTGGGTCAGCTCCCTGGGTCAGTGCTATGGGTCAGTTCCCTGGGTCAGTTCCATGGGTCAGTGCTATGGGGCAGAGCTATGGGGCAGTGCTATGGGGCAGTGCCATGGGGCAGTTCCCTGGGGCAGTTCCTGGGTCAGTGCCATGGGTCAGAGCTGTGGGGCAGTTCCAGGGGCAGTTCCCTGGGTCAGTCCTGGGTCAGTTCCGTGTCTCCGGCCGTGGTCACTCACCGAGCGCGTCCCCGATGCGGCGCAGGAGCTCCCCGATGGTCACATCCCCGGTGACACACAGCGTGAGGACACGCACCTGGCCCTGTCCTTGTCCCTCTTGCTGTCCCTGTCCCTCAGCTTGTCCCTGTCCCTGTCCCCATCCCTGTCCCCACTCCTGTTCCTCCTCCACCTCCACCCGCAGCTCGAAGGATCCGTCGATCTCCTCGCCCGTGGCCGTTTTCAGCCCCGCCATGGCCCCGGAGTGCCACCGAGTGTCCCCAAATGTCCCTGAGTGTCCCTGAGTGTCCCTGAGTGTCCCCCTGAGTGTCACCAAGCGTCCCCAATGTCCCCCTGAGTGTCACCAAGTGTCCGGAGTGTCCTGGAGTATCTCAGAGTGTCTCAAAGTGTTCTGGAGTGTCCCCAAATGTCCCTGAGTGTCCCCAAATGTCCCTGAGTATCCCGGAGTGTCCCCAAGTGTCCCTGAGTGTCCCCAAATGTCCCTGAGTATCCCGGAGTGTCCCCAAGTGTCCCGGAGTGTCTCTGGAATGTCCCCCCCGAGTGTCCTCAAGTGTCCCGGAGTGTCTGGAGTGTCCCCAAGTGTCCGGAATGTCCCCAAGGCCACCCCCCGGGGGAGGTCACCCATGGGGAGGAGCCACCAAGGGGGTGGGGCTGGGAATGTGGGGTCCCTCCCGGTGGGGGTCCCCCCATTGTCACCTCCCAATCCCATTGTCACCCATTGTCACCTCCCAGTCCCATTGTCACCCACTGTCACCCACTTGTCACCTCCCAGCCCTGGTGTCACCTCCTGGGTCCCATTGTCACCTCCCAGCCCCATTGTCACTCATTGTCACCCATTGTCACCTCCCAGCCCCATTGTCACCTCCCAGTCCCATTGTCACCCACTATCACCCACTTGTCACCTCCCAGCCCTGGTGTCACCTCCTGGGTCCCATTGTCACCTCCCAGTCCCATTGTCACTCATTGTCACCTCCTGGGTCCCATTGTCACCTCCCAGTCCCATTGTCACCCGTTGTCACCTCCCGTGTCCCATTGTCACCTCCCAGCCCCATTGTGCCCCACTGTCCCTCATTGTCACCTCCCAATAGCATTGTCACCCCCCAGTCCCCATTGTCACACACTGTCACCTCCCAGGTCCTGGTGTCACCTCCTGTGTCCCCCCCGAGTCCCCATGTCCCCCATTGTCCCCCAGTGTCCCCCATTGTCCCCCCCTGTCCTTTATTGTCCCCCCCTGTCCCGGTGTCCCCCACTGTCCCCATTGTCCCCCCCCAGTCACTGCTGGCGCTGCCGAGGCCGAGGGGTTTTTATTTGGGGGCCGGGGTCCAGTGTCCCCTCTGGGGGGGGGGGTCCAGGGGTCACGGTCCTGGGGGGTCACAAGGGGGGGGGGGTCCAGTGTCACATTGTCACATTGGGGCATGGGGGGTTCCAGTGTCACACGGGGGGGAGGGGACACGGGGGTGTCACAGCTTCAGTTCTCACAGTTAGCGGGGGGGGGGGCAAAGAGGGGGGTGGGTGTGTAAAGTGGGGGGGTCCCCGAGTCCTGCGGGGTCCCACAGCCCTCAGGGGGGGGTTTGGGGGCACCTCTGGGGGTCCTGAGAGATGTCAGGGGGTCCTTGGGGTTCCCAAGGGGGTCTCCTGGGAGGGCCCAGGGGTTCATCATGGGGGCTCTCGGGGGTCCCCGGGGGTCGCAGAAGCCGCCGGGAGCCACCACGGAGCCCCCGGAGCCGCTGCTGAGCGTCCTGACCCTGGGGGAGAGAGAGAGAGACCCCCGTGAGACCCCCACCCAGAGACCCCCAGAGACCCCCGTGAGACCCCCGTGAGACCCCCAGAGACCCACAGAGACCCCCACCCAGAGACCCCCACCCAGAGACCCCTGAGACCCCCAGAGACCCCCACCCAGAGACCCCCGTGAGACCCCCAGAGACCCCCACCCAGAGACCCCTGACACCCCCCAGAGACCCCAGATCAGCCCCCTCTGTTTTCCCTCCCAGTCCCTTCCAATCCCCCCCATTTCCCTCCCAGTTTCTCCCATTTCCTTCCCAGTTCCCCCCCAGAGTCCCCCCATTCCCCCAGACCCCCCCAGTCCCTCCCAGTCCCCCCATTTCCTTCCCACTTCCTCCCAGTGCCCCCCAATCCCTCACCAGTCCTCCCAGTTCCTCAGCCCCCAAGTCCTTCCCAGTCCCTCCCAGTTTCCCCCAGTCCCTCCCAGTTCCCTCCCCATTTCCTTCCCACTTCCTCCCAGTGCGCCTCGAATCCCTCCCAATCCCTCCCAGTTTCCCCCAGTCCCTCCCAGTCCCCCCATTTCCTTCCCAGTCCCCCAATCCCTCCCATTCCCTCCCAGTTCCCTCCCAATTCCCTCCCAATTTCTTTCCCACTTCCTCCTAGTGCCCCCCCAATCCCTCCCAGTGCCCTCCCAGTCCCTCCCAGTTCCCCCCCCACCTCCTGCAGCCGCTTCAGCGCCGTCTCCAGCTGCGCCACCCTCTCCGAGAGCCTCTGGGACCTGCGGGGGGGGGTCGGGAGGGGGTGGGACCCTCATGGGGACCCCCCCAGACCCCCCCCAAATCCCGGGACCCCCCCCAAACCCCCCCCCATTCCCTCCGTACTCATCCTCGGCCGGGCTCGGGCTCTGCTGGGGCAGCTCCCGGAGTTGGTGCCCTGGGGAGGGGGAATTTGGGGAGGGGGTCCCAAATTGGGGTGTTGAGACCCCTCCTCATTGTCGCCATACTCAGCGCCCCCACCAAAATCCCACAAAGCCCCCCCAAAACTCCCCAAACCTCCCCCCCCCAAACCCTCCCCCCAAATTCAATGGCCTCCAGGACCCCCAAAACCGTCCCCAAACGCCTCCTCAAATCAAAAACCCTTAAACCCAAATCCCCCCAAATCCCCATTAAACGTCCCCAAAGGACCCCCACAAACCAAATCCCCTTAAAGGCCCCCAAACCCCCCAAATCCCCAAACATCCCCAACAGCCTCCAAGACCCCCCCAAATCAAACCCCCCAAACCCCCTTAGAAGGCCCCCAAACTCCCCCAAACATCCCCAATCCCTCAAAACCCCCCAAACCCCAAATCCCCTTTACACCCCCCTCAAACCCTTAAAGGCCCCCAAACCCCTCAAAATCCCCCAAACATCCCAAACCCTAGACCCCCCAAACCCTTCCCCTTAACCCCCCTTACACCCCCCAAATCCACTTAAAGGCCCCCAAACCCAAATCCCCAAACATCCCCAACCCCCCAAGACCCTCCTCACCCCCCAACCCCTTAAATCCCCCTTACACCCCAAACCCCCATAAAAGCCCCCCCCCAAACCACACATCCCCCAGGCCCCAAACCCTCCCCCCCAAACCCCACCCAAACCCCTCATACCTCAATCCTTAAAGAAACCCTCAAACCCCTCCTCAAACCCCAAGACCCCCTCGCCCCCTAAACCCCTTTTACATCCCCTCAGGTCATGCCCTCAGGTCAGGTCCCACCCCCAAACCCCTCAAGTCCCAAACCCCCAAAACCCCGCCCCCCAAACCACACCCAAATGGCCTCCCAGGACCCCGCTGGGGGAATCCCAAACCATCAGGTCCCCTCCTCATCCTGGGGTCCCCGGGGGTGGGGGGTTTGGGGACATCCCCAGGGGGTGGGGGGGCTTGGGGACATCAGGGGGGGGGACATCTCGGGGGTTTGGGGACATCTTGGGGGGGTTTGGGGACATCCTTGGGGTTTTGGGACAGCCCCAGGGGGTTTGGGGTCCTGGGGGTTTGGGGACATCCCTGGGGACACTCAAGGTTTGGGGACATCCCAGGGATGGGGACATCTCGAGGGGTTTGGGGACGTCCTGGGGGGTTTGGGGACATCTCAAGAGGGTTTGGGGTCACCTTGGAGGGATCTGGGGACATCCTGAGGGGTTTTGGGGACATCCCCAGAAGGTTTGGGGACACTCAGGGGGTTTGGGGACACTCAGGAGGGGTTTGGGGACATCCTGGGGGGTTTGGGGACATTCCAAGGGGATTTTGGGACATCTCACGAGGGTTTGGGGACATCCTGGGGGTTTGCGGACATCCTGGGGGTTTGGGGACATCCCCAGAGGGTTTGGGGACACTCAGGAGGGGTTTGGGGACATCCTGGGGAGGTTTGGGGACATTCCAAAGGGATTTGGGGACATCTCGAGGGGGTTTGGGGACATCCCGGGGGGGGGACATCTTGGGGGTTTGGGGACACTCAGGGGGATTGGGATATCCCAGAGGGTTTGGGGACATCCCCAAGGGATGGGGACATCTCGAGGGGGCCCTGGGGGACGTCCTGGGGGTTTGGGACATCCCCAAGGGGACAATGGGGGACAAAGAGGGGACACAGGGGGAAACGGGAGGGGGGGGCAAGGAGGGACAAAATGGGGGGACATAGGGGACAAAGAGGGGACATGGGGGACATATGGGGAAACAGGGGACAAAAGGGAGGGACAAAAAGGGAGGGGACAAGGGGGACAATGGAGGGGCAACAAAGGGGGAAAGGGAGACACAGGGGGGACAAAGTGGGGACAAGGGGGGACAAGGGGGGGACAGGGGGACAAAGGGTGGCACTGGGGGGACACAAAGGGACAGAGGGACAAGGGGGGGGGGGAGGTGCCACTCACGCCTGCCCAGCGACCGTCGCAGGGAGGGGCCAGGGCCACAGGAGCTCCAGGATCCAGGGGGACCCCAGGGACACCGAACAGGGGGAGGGGTCAGAGGGACACCGAGGGTGGGGGGACATTGGGACATTGGGGGGAATCTTGGGGGCACTGGGAACCTGGGGGAGGGCACAGGGGGGATGGGGGGGACCTGGGGGACATTGGGGGACACAGAGGACATTTTGGGGGGGACTCACCGTGTCCCCACCGAGAGGGACAGTGGTGTGGCAGCAGGGTCCGGGGTGGGGTCGGCCATGGGGGGGGACCTGGGGGGTGTGATGGAGGGGGGGGGGTGGTGACAATTCTGGGGGATTGGGGGGCCCTGGGGGTTTCAGGGGGGTTCTGGGGGTCCCAGAAGATTTGGGAGTTCCCAGGAGATTTGGGGGTTTGGAGGAAATTCGGGGTCCTGGGTGGGATTTGGGGGTTCCAGGAGGGGATTAGGGGCTTCCAGAGGGAATTTGGGGTTCCCAGGGGCATTTGGGGGTTCCCAGGGGGTTTGGGGGAGATTTGGGGGTTCCTAGGGGGATTTTGGGGTTCTGGAGGATTTTGGGGTTCTGGGGATCTGGGGGTTCCAGAAAGGGTTGAGGATCCCAGGAGAGATTTGGGGGTTTTGGGAGGAAACTCGGGGGTTCCTGGGTGGGATCAGAGGCTTCCAGAGGGAATTTGGGGTTCCCAGGAGAGATTTGGGGTGGCAGGGTGGGATTTGGGTGTTCCAGAAAGAATTTGGGGGGTTTCCAGGGGGGGGGGTGTGGGAACTGGGGGTTTCTGGGTGGGATTTGGGGTTCCTGGGGAGGATTTGGGGGTTCCTGGGTGGGATTTGGGGTTGGGGGTCACTCAAACCTCTGGGGGAAGCTCCGTTGTTGTTTTTGGGGCTGGGGGGGCCGGGGGGGAAGGGGGTGCTCTCCTCATCCAGGGCCAGCAGGAGCCCCCAGGCCCCAAGTCCATGTGTGTGTCCCTGTCGCTGTCCCCGATGTCCCCGGGGGGGTCCCCAGGGCCGGGGTCCCCCCCCGAGCCCCGGCCCTGCTCCAGGGGCGAGGCAAAGAGCCCAGAACTCCTGGGGGAGCAATGGGGGGTCCTACCTGTGCCCCCAAAATGCCCCAAGCTCCTCTCAATGCCCCCCGTGACCCCCAAACCCCTCCTGCGCCCCCCATTCCCCCCCCCAGCTCTGACCCCTCCCTTGTCTCCCATGACCCCCCCCCCCAAACCCCCCAAATTCCCCAAACCCCTCAGACGCCCCAAACCGCCCCCCGGCCCCCATTCCCCTCATTTCCAACCCCCTGATCCCCCATCACCTCCAGACCCCACCCCAAATCCCCCAATCCCCCTGTTCCCCAGCTCTGTTCCCCCAGCCCCCAAGACCCCTCCAAACCCCCATTCCAACCCCCTTTGTCCCCTCATGATCCCCAAACCCCCAAATTCCTCCCAGCCCCAGTTCCTGCTCCCCATGACCCCCTGACCTCCATTCCCCCTTTGCCCCCACGACCCCAGACCCCCAAACCCTCCAGCCCCCCATTTCCAACCCCCACCCACCAAGCCCCCCCGATTCCCCAAAGTCCCCCCGATCAAACCCCAAATTCCCCAGACCCCTCCTGCTCCCCATTCCTTCCGAGCCCTGAGCCCCCATGATCCCCAAACTCCCCAGACCCCTCCAAATTCCTCCCAGCCCCCAACCCTCCTGATCCCCTAAAACCCCTAACCCCCAAATTTTCAAACCCCAAATGGCCCCCAGACCCCCAAATTCCCCCAATGTCCTGCCCCCTCCCCACATGTCCCCAGACCCCCTGAGCCACGAACCCCCAAATGTTCCCTAAATCCCCATATCAAATCCCCATTTCCAAACCCCTCAAAGCCCCCAGAGTGTCCCCAATTCCCCCAGACACCAAACCCCAAGCCCCAGAAAACTGGGTGTCCTGAGCCCCATGTCCCCAGACCCCCTAATTTCCCCAACCCCCAGACCCCCAAATCTTCCCCAGACTCTCCTGCCCCCATTCCTCCCAGGGCAAAGCCCCCCCCCCCAGGGGGCCCCCAGAGAATGTGAGCCCCCAAACCCCTCCAAACCCCCATTCCCCCATCTCAACCCCCCGAGCCCCAGAGCCCCCCCCCCCATTTCAACCCTGAGCACCCCAAGTCCCTCCCAGTCCCCCAAATGTCATTTCCAAACCCCAAAGTCCCCAGACCCTCCATTTCCCAACACCCCTTGTCCCCCAAATGTCCCCATTTCAAACCCTCCAAAGCACTCCAGAACCCCCCATTTCCAAACACCCCCAATGTCCCCCATTGTCCTCTCCCAGTCCCAAATTCAGGCACTGACCCCCATTCCCCCACAAACAAACCTCCAAAGCCCTCCCAGACCCCCCCTTTCCCCCAGTCCAAACACCCAAATCCAAATTCCCACCTCCATGTCCCCATTTCAAACCCCCCAAAGCCCCTTGTCCCCCCCCTTCCCAAACACCCCCAAATCCCCCCCAGACCTCCCCACTGTCCCCCTCTCACCCACTGGGGCCACTGCACCCCTGTCTGAGGGTCCCCCAGCAGCTCCTGCAGCGCCCGGGTCCTGGGCAGGGGCGGGGGCCTCCCAGTCCAAAGTCAGCACTGTCCCCCCGCCCCATTGGTCCGGGCTAACGAGAAGGGTCCCTAAAGACCACCCTGAATGGCCCCCACGGAACCCCCCCCCAAACCCCTGGCCTCCTGGGGACAAAGCTCCGCGCGAGGGGGCCGGGGGGTCACAGCCTGGGGGGGGGGAAAAAGGTTAATGGAGACCCCAGACCCATCCCAGAGACCCCAGACCCATCCCAGAGACCCCCAGGGGGTCCAGAAACCCCCCCAGACCCATCCCAGGGAATGGCCCCAGGGACCCCTGGGTCCACATGGCAGTGACAGCTCCTGAGTTTCTGTCAGGAGGGGTCACAGCCTGGGGGGGAGGTCCCAAACCCTGGGGGGTCCCAGAGATCCCCCAGACCCATCCTGGAGACCCCCAGAGACCGCCCCGGCCTCCCTGGGCAGCAACAGCTCCTGAGCCCTGGGGGCCCCTAGAGCTGCCTGGGGGAAGGGTTAATGAGCCCCCCCACCCCAGAGACCCCCGGGTCACCGCCTGAGGGGGGGGACAGGGACACTGAGACCCCCCCCCCCAGAGACCTCCATAGATCCCCCAGACCCATCCTGGAGACCCCCAGAGACCCCCGGGTCACCGCCTGAGGGGGGAGGACAGGGACATTGAGACCCCCAGAGACACCCAAGAGCCCTGGAGCCTGAGGGACCCCAGAGCCCCTGCAACCAGGGTCACCCCTGACCCACTGAGACCCCCCCCCAGAGACCCCCAGAGACCCCCGGGTCACCCACCCAGGATTCTGAGACCCCCCTGGAGACCCCCAAACGAGAGTTCCCTGAGACCCCAGAGTCCCACTGTCCCCAGGTCCCAACTGTCCCCAGCCCCAGTCCTTCCCAGTCCCCCCCCCTTCCATTTCCTCCCAGTGCCCCCCCAGTCCCTCCCACTTCCCCAGTTCCCCAATTGCCCCCAGTCGCCCCCAGTCCCCCAATTGCCCCCCAGTCCCCCCCAATCCCTCCCCCGTCCCCCCATTCCCTTCCCAATCCCTTCCAGTCTCTCACCAGTGTCCCCAACTGTCCCCAGTCCCTCCCAGTATTCCCAGTCCCCCATGTCCCCACTGTCCCTAATTGTCCCCCAGTACCTCCCAGCGCTCCCAGTACCTCCCAGTGTCCTGTCCCCAGTCTCCCCAACTGGCCCCAGTTGTTCCCCAGTACCTCCCAGCCGCCCCATTCCCTCCCAGTATCCCCCAGTGTCCCCGTCCCCAGTGTCCCCAACTGTCCCCAGTGTCCCCAACTGTCCCCAGTCCCTCCCAGTATCCCCAGTCCCCCATGTCCCCACTGTCCCCAGATCTCCAACGGTCCTCAGTCCCTCCCATTCCTCCCAGTGCTCCCAATCTCACCTGCAGCCCCCTCAATCCCCTCCCAGTCGCTCCCAATCTCACCTGCAGCCCCCCCAATCCCCTCCCAGTCCCTCCCAGTCTCACCTGCAGCCCTCCCAATCCCCTCCCAGTCGCTCCCAGTGCTCCCAGTCTCACCTGCAGCCCCCAATCCCCTCCCAGTCCCTCCCAGTCTCCCTGCAGCCCCCAATCCCTCCCCAGTCCCCCAGTCCCTCCCAGTCGCCTCCCAGTCTCACCTGCAGCCCTCAATCCCCCCCAGTCCTCCCAGTCGCCTGGACATCCCCAGCGCCCCAGCCCACCTCAAGCCTGGCCACCCCCAAATCCCCTTGTGGGCGCCCAAACCGGGGGCAGCCCCAATCCCCTCCACCTCAAGGCCGATGAAGATCTCCAGGATCTCCAGGCCCCCTCGCTGAAGGCCCAGCCCAGCACGTCCCGGCAGGCGCAGCTGAACAGGGGGGAGGGACAGGCGACCCTGGAGGTGGGGTTTTGCCGCCTGATTTGGGGACTCCCCGTCCCCTTTGGGATTTTGAGGAGGGGGACATCTCTGAGTTCACCCCAGAGGACCTGAGACCTCTGGGCATGGGGTTCAGACACCCTAACGATTTGGGACACCCCAGGAGCCACATCCTGGGGGTTTGGCAGGGGGGGTTTGGGACCCCAGCAGGTTTGGGAACGCGAGCCCCCACACCAACGGGGGACGCCCCTGGGGGGGGATTAACTCAGTGGGGAGCACAGGGGGACAAAAGTGAGCCAAGAGGGGGACCTTGGGGGGGACATTGGGGTGACACAGGGGGACATGGGGAAACACCGGCAGGGGGGGCAGACACGGGGGATGCAGGTACAAAGAGGGGACAAGGGGGGCAAAAGGGAAAGGGGGGACCGTGGGGGGACATGGGGGATGGCCTTGGCCAGACAAGGAAGGGACAAAGAGGGGACACGGGGGCAAAAAGAGCTGCCCTGGGGGGGGACCAAGGGGGGGCAAAAAGAGGGGACAAGGGGGGACATGGGGGAAGACGGACAAAGGGGCACGCAAGGGGGACAGGGGGGACAAAGGGGGACATGAAAGGGGGGACACGGGGTCCTATGGTCGGTGACTCACGCCTGCCCAGCGACTGTCTGGAGGGGTCCCACAAAAGCCTCCAGGATCGAGGGACCTGGGGACCCGGGGGTTCAGAGGGACCCCAAAAATCTGGGGACATGGGGGACCACTGGGGACGTTGGAGGGGGGACACGGGGTGGGGACATTAGGGGATGGGGAACCTGGGGACATTGGGGAATTTTGGGAGAAGCCTAAAGATCCCGTGGTGGCAGCAGACCCGGGGTGGGGTCGGCCATGGGGGCCCTGGGGTGAGGTGACAATTTGGGGGAGACCCCCAGAGGTTGGGGGGATTTGCCAGGGGTCCTGGGGAACCCCAAAATCCAGGAGAGACCCCAAAGACCTCCCAAAAGACCCCCAGAGGAAACAACCCCCCCCCCTTCAGAGTGTTCAGGAGGGGACTCAGACCCCAGAAATCTGGGGGAACCCCACCCCATTTGAGACCCCTGGGGACCCCCAGACTCCAGAAAGAATTTGGGAACCCCTCGGGAACTAGGGGTTCTGGGAGGATTTGAGGGTCCCCAGCCCTGTTTGAGACCCCAGGTGGGTTCAGGGACCCCACACCCCGGGCTGGAGGCCCCACCCCTATTTGAGACCCTCGGGGACCCCCAAAACACCCTTGGAAGCCCCCCCATGCTGTTTGAGACCCCCCGAACCCCCTGACCCCTGTCCCTGGGACCCCAGAACCCCTTCCGGGAGCCCCCACCCCTGTTTGAGACCCTTTGGGACCCCTGAGAACCCCTGGGGAGACCCCAGGGTCCCCCTGGGGACCCCCTTAAATGCCCCAAGCCCTGTTTGAGACCCCCAGACCCCCAAACCCTCCAGCCCCCATTGAAATCCCCCAGCTCTGACCCCCCTTTGCCCCCCATGACCCCAAACCCCAAACCCCAAAATTCCCCAAACCCCCCAAACCCCCATTCCTCCATGACCCCAACCCCCGAGCCCCTCCTACTTCCCCATTCCCAACCCCTGAACCCCAGACCCACCAAGCCCCCCCAAATCCCCCATTCCCCATATCAAACCCCCAAATTCCCCAAGTCCCCAAACCCTCCTGAACCCCCATTCCTTCCCAAGCTCTGAGCCCCCATGCCCCCCGAAACCCCCCAGACCCCCTCCAAATTCCTCCCAGCCCCCTGGAGCCCCTAAACCCCCCAACCCCCATTTTCAAACCCTCCAAAGCCCTCCAGACCCCTCCTATTTCCAAACACCCTAAAATCTCCCCAAATTGTAAACCCCCACCAAACCCCCCATTTGAGAGGGGGCAAACACCCCAAAATTGTTCACCAAACCCCCATTCCCAAACACCCCAAATCCCCCAAATTCCCTCCCAAACCCCCATCCCCATTCCCAAACACCCCAAATCCCCAAATTCCCCAAACCCCCATCCCAAACTGTGTTTCGAAAAATCGACATTGTAAACCCCCCCTCCAGACCCCCTCCATTCCCCCATTTCAAACACCCCTGAATCCCCCCAGACTTCCGGAGCCCCTGTCACTGGCGGGGGCCACACCCCAAATTGTCGGGGGGCAGCAGGGTCACCAAATGGGTCTCTCCTGAGGGTTCCCTGGGGGCAGAGCCCTGAATTGTCTGAGAGGGGGGTCCAGAGCCCCAGAAAAGTCATGGGGGTCTCCGCAGGGACCCCCGGCCCCGGCGAACCAATTCTGAGCTCCACGGCCGAGACCACACCTGGGGGGTCCCCAGAACCTCTGCGACCCCTCACCCCTGGGACCCAGCTCTGGGACCCCCAGGACCCCGGGTCACCCTCCCTTAGTGAAAGGGCCACTGAGACCCATCCCAGAGACCCCCATAGCTCCAGAAATCCCCCAGACCCATCCCAGGGACCCCCAGAGACCCCTGGGACCCCTCCCCACGACCCCAGCCCCCACAGCCCCTGGGACACCTGCTGGGGGGCCCATGGGGTGAGACCCAGATGGTCCCACGTGAACATCCCCAGAGACCCCAGGGTGGTGCAGAGCGCCAGAGACCCCCAGAGAGTCGGCCTGGGGCGGGGGCAAGGGCCTGAGACCCACCCCAGAGAATGGGGAGACCCCAGACCCACCCAGAACTTCCCCCAGGGACCCCAGACCCAGGACCCCAGAGACCCCTCCTGGTCCCTGAGCTCCCGAGTCCCCATGTCCCCCCTGTTCCCTCCATGCCCCTCCAATGTCCCCTCCATGTCCCCATGTCCCTCCCAGTCCCCCCTGCCCCATGTCCCCCCAATCCCCCCAGTCCCCTGCTTCCTCCATGTCCCTCCCAATGTCCCTCCAGTCCCTCCAATCCCCCATGTTGCCCCCATCCTCCATGTCCCCCACGTCCCCATGCACCCCATCCCCTGTGTCCTCCATGTCCTTGTGTCCCTGTGTGTCCCCATGTCCCCCACATAGTCATGTCCCCCCCATGTCCCCACATTTCCATGTCCCCCGTGTCCTCCCTTCCCCAACGGGGCCATGTCCCCAGTGCCCCTCCATGTCCCCACATGTCCCCCATCCCCATGTCCACCCATGTCCCCCATGTCCCCAGTCCCTCATCCCCATGCCCCCCATGTCCCTGTGTCCCCAATCCCCAAAATGTAGTCCTCCCATGTCCCCCAGTGTCCCCATGTCCCCCATGTCCCCCAGTGTCCATCCCCCCGTCCCCATGTCCCCTCTATGTCCACCCATGTCCCTCATGTCCCCACATCCCTGTGCCCCTCCATGTCCCTGTGTCCCCTCCATGTCCCCATGTCCTCCCACATCCCCAGTATGTACCTGTTCAACATCCCCCCCAGTCCCCTGTGTGTCCCATGTCCCCCAGCTGCTCACCCTGGGTGTCCAGCTGTGCCCGATCCAGCCGGGATCAAAGGCCCCCCACACCCCAGCCCAGGTTTAAACCCCTCTGGCCCATCGCCCATCCTCCGCTTGTCCCACATCCAACCCTGGAGCCCACCCCCCCACATCTCAGTACAGCACCCACCTTGCGCCTGACGGCCCACCTGGGGGCGGGGACCATCCCAGGGTCCCTGTTCCCCCATCCCATCCCATCCCATCCCAAAGAGATCCCATCCCATCCATCCCCTGGGAGAAGCAGAGACTCCCATCCCGTGATCTCAGTATCCCATTATCCCATTTCCAAACCATCCCAAAGATCCCATTATCTCCCATCATCCCATTAAAAATTATTCCATCCCCATTCTATGGATCTCCCCATTCCCCAAAAATCCAAAGATCCCAAAAAGTCCCATCCCCACCCCCAGGATGAAGCAGAGACCCAAAAGTCCCATTCCCATCCCAAAATCCCAAAAGAGATCCCAAAGTCCAATTATCCCCATTATCTCCTCAAAGACCCCCCAGTCCATTATCCCATGGATCCTATGGATCCCATTATCCCATTTGAGACCCTCCCAACACACCCAAACAATACGGATCCATTGATCCCTGGGACCCCCATCCCACTGATCCCATTCTCCCATCCCATCCCATGGATCCCATTGATTCCATTGTATTGATCCCATTGATCCCATTGATCCCACCCCATTCCCTCCCACCCCATCCATCCCATCCCATGGATCCCATTCTCCCATCAATCCCAACACATGGATCCCATCCCATTCCCATCCCATTTGATCCCACCCCCAAACCCCCATTATCCCACAGGACCCCCATCCCCTCCTGTGTCCCTCCCATTGTGACCCCTCCCCTGCACCCCCCACCCCCTGCTCGTCCAATTTGAGGAGGGTCCACCTGCACGTGCGGGGAGGGGCGAGCTCAGCCCCCCACGGGGGGAGCCCCGGCTGCAGAACACGATTGTCACGATATCGTTGCAGAAGCAGCCCCAGCAGCTGGGAGAACGAGGGGGGGGACAGCCGGGGCAGCGCCTCCTCCAGCACCGACCCCGCAATTGTCCGCAGGGGGTGCCCCCTAAATTGTCAGGTTAATATCGTTAAGCTGGCGTCACGGGCTCAGGGGACCCAGAGAGGGGCCAGACACCCAAAATTGTCACCCCATAGCTCCAGAAATCCCCAAATTGTCACGGGGGGGTTCAGAGCCCCAGAATTGTCACGACATCCTGAGCCCTACGGCACCCACCCCACTGGGGGATTCCTCCTTAGAGCCCCAAACTCCCCAGGGTCCCCAGGACCCCAGGCCCAAAATTGTTCAGTGGGGGTCCAGAGCCCCAGAAAATCATGGGGTCTCCGGGGACCCCTCCTCCCACAACCACCCAGCCCTGCCAGGGGTGAGACCCCAGGGGGACCCCAGACCCTCTGTGACCCCCCTGGGACCCCCAGCCCCTCCCCAGAGACCTCGTTTGAAGGCAGCATGGGCCACGGAACATCACTGAGCCCCCAGAGCGAGTCTCCCCAGTCGGCCCCACCCTGAGACCCTCCCCAATGGGGAGAGACCCCCAGAACCTCCCAGACCCCTCCCATGTTCTCCCCATGCCCTGAGTGTCCCCATGTCCCCCCTGTTCCCCCTGTCCATGTCCCTCCAATGTCCCCTCCATGTCCCCCACATCCCCATGCACCTCCATGTCCCTGTGTCCCCTCCATGTCCTTGTGTCCCTGTGTGTCCCCCCCCCACATAGTCATGTCCCCCCATGTCCCCACATTCCCATGTCCCCCGTGTCCTCCCTTTCCCCATGCTCCCCCATGTCCTCTGTGCCCCCTCCATGTCCCCATGTCCCCCTATCCCCCATGTCACCCCATGTCCCCCTGTGTCCCCATGTCCCCTCTATGTCCACCCATGTCCCTCATGTTCCCTATCCCCCATGCCCCTCCATGTCCCTGTGTCCCCCATGTCCCCATGTCCTCCCACATCCCCATGTACCCCACATCCCCCCCGTCCCTGTGTGTCCCCGTGTCCCCCTGTCCTGCTCACTGCGGGTGTCCAGCTGTGCCCCACATAGCTGTCCCATGTCCCATCCCTCACGGGGCCCAGCAGGTTTCCTGCTCCCTGGCCCGGGCCCCCCCAGATCTGGCCCTCAGGCCCTGCCCCGCCCGGCAGTACAGCACCCCCACCTTGCGCTGACGGCTCACCTGGGGGGGCGGGGACCTCGTACGGGGGTCCCTGTTCTGTTCCATCCCATCCCATCCCATCCCATCCCATCCTATCCATCCCATGGAGCCCACCCCGTTATCCCGTGATCTCAGTATCCCATTATCCCACTCCCATCCCATCCCATGGATCTCATTATCTCCATCATCTCATTATCTTATTCCATGGTCTCCCTTTCCATGGTTCTCTTTATCCCATTCCCACCCCATCCACCCCATTATCCCATCCCATCCTATCCCACAGGTCCCATTATCTCGTATTCCCATTCCCATCCTATCCCATGGATCCCATCCAATTATCCCATTATCTCATTATGCCATTCCCATCCCATTATCCCATGGATCCCATGATCCCATCCCATGCCATGGATCCCATGATCTCATTATCCCATCCCCATTCCATTCTCCCATGGATCCTATGGATCCCATTATCCCATCAATCCCAACACACTGATCCCATTGATCCCATTCTCCCATCCCATGGATCCCATCCCATTGATCCCATTATCCCATCATCCCATCAATCCCAACACATGGATCCCATTGATCCCACCCCATCCCATTGATCTCATCCCATCGATCCCATCCCATTGATCCCATTATCCCATCAATCCCAACACATGGATCCACAGATCCCACCCCATCCCATTGATCTCATCCCATGGATCCCATCCCATTGATCCCATTATCCCATCAATCCCAACACATTGATCCCACCCCATCCCATTGATCTCATCCCATTGATCCCATCCCATGGATCCCATTCTCCCACCAATCCCAACACATGGATCCACAGATCCCACCCCATCCCATTGATCCCATTCTCCCATCCCATGGATCCCATTGATTCCATCCCATCCCCCCCCCATCCCATTCCCATCCCATGGATCCCACCCCCCCCCCCATTATCCCACCCCACCCCACATCCTCCCCTGTCCCTCCCCAATCCCCCCCCCCCCTGGTCCCCCCACCATCCCAGACTCCTGCACGGCGGGGGAGGGGTCTCATGGCCCCCCTCCACCTCAGCCATGCTGGAGAACCCCAAAAGCCCGGGGGGGGGGGAGGCACCCCAAGGCAGCTGGGGCCCCCTCCCCTGACACCTATTCTGGCAGCTGGGGAGGGGCGGGGGGTCAGCCAGAGGGGTCCATGAGGTTTGGGGGTCCGAGGGGTTTGGGGGGGGCGCTTGGGTCCAGGGGAAGTCCCCCAGCCCCGGGATGTTTGACCGGCCCACTTCAGTGATGCCCCCCTCCTTTCCTGAGGCGCTCCTCCCCACCTGCCTGCCCAGGACCCTCACCTGCCCCCACGAGCCCCCAGGTGACCTCTGCACTGAGGGTCCCCTCTGACCCCCAGGAGACACCCAGACCACCCCCAACCACGCCGAGCCCTGTTGCAGACCTTGCCCTCTGGGGGTGGATCCGCGTCCCCAGCCCCCCATCCCCCAAACCCTTCCAGAACCCCCGTCCTGGAGTTCTGGGCCCACCCGGCAGGAAGCACGTTTGGGGGCGGCCCTCAAACCCCCAGACCCCAGCCCCCCAGACCTCCAGAACCCTTGAACCCCCCTAAACCCCCTGATCCCCCCTGGAGGGTGGGCGCTCACCCGGCAGGTGCTGATGGAGGGAGGGGGGGTCGATCCTCACAGCCCCCAGACCCCCCCAGATCACCTCCCTCCCAGACCCCCAAACCCCACCCCCAAGCCCCCCACCCCGTTCCACCGCAGCTCTGAGCGCCACCCACCCGGTTCCGGGGTTCTGAGGGGGGCCAAGACCTTCCACCTCCCCCCAAACCACCCCCCCCCCCCCTCCCCCACTCGCTGTCCCAGCGAGCCCTCCGACGCCCCCCAGACCCCTCTACTCCCAGCCTCACCTTCCCATAGAAGTACAGGGCCCTCCCATCGCTGTGCTCGATGGGGTGGGGTCTGAGTGTCCCCGCCCTCCAGCACTCCACGGTCCTCAAGCTGGCCCTCCATGTCCCCTGGGGGTCCCAAGGCACCCCTGTGTCCCCAGTCCCTCCATGTCCTTAATGGGCGGGGGGTCCCCATGCCTCCCCAGATGGGCGTCGGGGGGGAGGGGGCCCGAGATCAGCGCCGCCAGGGCCAGTCCCAGCAACAGGATGCTCTGAACGTCGTAATGGGCGAGGAGGGGCCTGGGCGAAGAATGTCCCCATGCCCCGCCAGCCCCAGCAGCAGCAGAGGTCCTTCGGGGACTGGGGGCTCCCCTCCCATCGCGGCTCTATGTCGGGGCTGTCCGACGCAGGACACCCCATCCGTCCCTCCGGGGGTCTCCCTGGGGTCGCCTCGCTGCTGCTGCGCTGCCGGGGGCGGCATCCCCTGGGAGGGGGAGGGGGACTCCCCCGGCCGGGGAGGGGCCCGGGGCAAGGGACCCCGCATTTTGCGGAGGAAGATCGTCGTCTGACTGGTGGCCCCCCGAAAAACCCTGAAAACCCCTCAATCACCCCCACCGGTGCCCCCAAGGGCTCCTTGAGACACCCCCCCCCTGACCCCCGGACCCTCAGGAACCCCAAGAGACCCTCAGGGACTCCCCAGGATCCCTGAGACCCCTCAGCCCCAGGATCCCCCCGGGGTTTGCCCCCAGGACCCCCCGGCCCCGGGACCTCAACGGGGGTCCCTGGGGCAGTGGCCATCCCATCCCATCCCATCCCATCCCATCCTATCCATCCCTGGGGAGGCCCGCCCTTTTTCCCCTATCTCCGGGTCGGGTCAATGGGGGTCCATTAGGGGCCTGATCGCCCATCCCATCCCATGGATCTCATTATCTCCTGGGGAGGGACACGGGGGGGGTCAGGTTCCATGGTCTCCGTGGTCCTCTGTCCCTCCGTGTCCGTCCGTCCATCCCAGACACCCCCAGACCCCCTCCCCACCTCCCCCCCCGCCGCTGGAGAGACCCCAAAAAGCTCCTGGGGTGGGGAGGATCCCATCCAACACCCCATTACCCCATTACGCCTCCTGGAGCTGCGGTGTCCCCAAATGTCCCCAACAGCTCCGGGGGCGTCCAGGGAGGTTTGGAGGGGTCCGAGGGTTTGGGGGGTCCGGGGGTCCAGGGGGAAGTCGCGGACCCGGGGGATGTTTGGGGGGGGGCCCGGACGCGCCGCCGCCGGCGGTTTCCTGCCATTCAGGAAGTGTCGGCAGCCGCCAGCCCCCAAAATTCTGCCCCCCAAGAGCCCCCCCAGGTGACCCCCCCCACACCGAGGGTCCCCCTGACCCCCAGAGACCCCCCAGCCCCCACCCCCAACCACGCCGAGCCCCCGTTGCTGACCTTGCCCCCGCTGTGAACTCGGGCGTCCGGCCCCCCCCCATCCCCCCCCCCCAACTTCCCTTCCCCGGTCATGGCCCCCGCCCCCCCACCGAAGGAAGCGGCCCCCGGGCCCCTCAAAATGCCCAAATCCCCCCGGCCCCTCCAGACCCCTCCCCAGCTCTTTGAACCCCGTTAATTTTGGGGGCGGGCAGGATGGGTGATTCCCCCCATTGCAGGTGGATGGGGAAGGGGAAGGATTGGGGAGGGGGGGAGAGGGGCCCCCAAATCCTGGGACCTCCCCCCCCACCCATGAAAAGATGAAAAAGGGGGGGCTTTGGGGAAAGGGGTCGCTGGGGGGCGGGGATGGGGATCAAGGAAAAGATTTTGGGGGTGGTCGCGGGGTTGGGGGGGGGATCCCTGAAAAACGACCGCCCCCCCCCACCCCCGGAGGTGAGACCCCCCCTCCCCAATACCCCCCCCCCAATTCCTACCTGTGGCCCCTCCCGTCACTGTCACCGCCCTGGGTGGGGGGTTGGTGTCACCCCCAGCCTGGGGGGTCCCCGTGTAGGGGGGGGGGGTCCCCGTGTGGGGGGTCCCAGCCGTGCCGGACCCCCCGTTCCGAGCGGCTGCGGCGGCTCCCGGGCGGCCGCGCCCCCCCCCCCACCCTTCCCTTCTGTCTCTTCCTCCCAACCGGGGGGGGGCGGGGGGGGCTCAAAGGGTCCCTCAGATCCCCCCCCAACAGATCCCTTGCAGCCCCCTCCCCATTTTGGGGTCAGGTGTTTGTGTGCCCCCCCCCCCACCCCGAACTCTGAGAATGGCGGGAAAATAAAAAAAAAAAAAAAAAAAAAAAAAAAAAGAAAAAAAAAACACAGTTTGGAACCGTTAGGAACTTTATTAATTAATTAATTAATTGATTGCTTCTTTATCGCCGCCAGAACTCGGCCGAAAAAAAAACGGCCAAAAACGAGGTGGGGAACCCCCAAAATGTCACCCAAACCTCCCCAAAAATCCCCGGGTTTTGGGCAGGACCCCCCCCCCAACATCAGGGACCCCCCAAGCCCCAGCCCCATCATTTATGCCCCAGGGATCAAGCCCCCCCCCATTTTGTGAGGATCAGCTGGACCCCCAAAATATCCCACCATGAGCCTCCCCAGTTTTGGGGTCCCCCCACTCAAATCCCACCGCAGGGGAGGGGGGGGTCTCACCTGCCTCAGAGCCCCCCCCAATCAAGGGGGGGTCCTGGGGGGGTCCCCGGGGAGGGGGGGCGATGGGGGGGGGCTGCCAGGCGGGACCCCCAGCCCTGCAGGAGGGGGGAGGGGGCTCAGGGGGGGGGTCCTGGCATCGCCCCCAGCCCCATTACTGGGGACCCCCCCTTGGGACCCCCGCCCCGAGCGGAGCCAGTCCCGGTCAGCGGCCGTGAGGATGCCCTGGAGCTCTGGGGGACACAGAGGGGGTTTGGGGGGGTCCCAGACCTTGGGGGGTCTCAAGGCCCTGGGGTCCCGGTGTTGCTCACCCCCAGCACCGCTGGTGGCCGTGTCCAGGTGTGGCAGCAGCTCCTGGGGACAGGTGACACCAGGTGGGTGAGGGGGGGGGGTCTCTCTGTGTTTTGGGGAGGGGTCTCTGTGCCCCCCCCACTCACCGAGAGTTGGTTGAAGCCGCAGAGTTGAGGGGGTCGCTCGTACCGCAATCACCGAGGCTCAGAGCCCCCAGGGCCACCGAAGAGGTTTGGGGGACATGGTGTGGCCCCAAATCCCTCCCATCCCTAAATGACCCCCAGGACCCCCCCAGGACCCCATCACCACCCTAGACCCCTCCCCAAAAAAAGAGGGGAGACCCTCCTCCCCCAACCCCTCAGATTCACACGGGGGACATCCGCTCCTGGCAGAGCTGCGGGGACGAGGAACCCCTGAGCCCCAACCCCAAAACACCCCCAGACCCCCTCAAAAAGGGGATGGGAGACCCCCCCCAACCCCTCAGACGCACGGGGGGGTCCCGTCCCGCTTTCGGGGGCTGCGGGGCGGGGACACGAGGTGACCCCCAAACCTCCCCCCCCCGAACCCCCAAAATACCCCCAGGGCCCCCTCCCCGACCCCATCACCACCCCAGGACCCCCCCACAAAAAAGGGGACGGGGGACCCCCCAAGACTCACGCGGGGGTCCTGTCCCGCTCCGAGGGGCTGCGGGGGGGCAGCAGCGCCGCCGCCCCCCCCTCGGGGTCCCCCCGGGGGTCCCGGTCCCGGTCGAGGCGGGCGTGCAGGCGGAACGTGACGGCCTTGACGGCCCCGAAGAACGCGGCCACCAGGGCACAGTACAGGGCGGGCACGGCCCGGGACGGGGGCAGCGCCTGCTCAGGGCGGGGGGCGGGGGGGTGAGCAGCTAAAAACACCCATAAAGACCCCCCCAAAGACCCCCGCCATTAATACTTTCCTAAAACCACCCATTATCGCCCTCTAAAATCCCCCTAAAGACCCTCAAAGAACTCCTAACGACTCCCCTAAAGAGCCGCCAAAGAGCCCCATAAACATTCCCTAAAGACCCCCCCCAAAGAGCCCCAGAGCGCTCGAATAACCCTCAAAGAACCCCATAACGACCCCCCATAAACACCCCTAAAGACCCCCCAAAGAGCCCCCAATGTCCCCTCTGAAGACCCCCCAAGAGCCCCATCAAACCCCCACAGAGCCCTCCTAAAGTCCCCTCTAAAGACACCCATAAAGACCCCTCAAGATTCCCCTAAAGACCCCTCAAAGGCCCCCTGCAGACCCGTCCAAAGACCCCCATAAAGACCCCAGAGCCCATGAAAACTCCCAAAGAGCCCTCTAAAGACCCCCCCAAAGTCCCCTTCTAAAGACTCCTCTATAGACCCCAAAGATCGCCCTAAAGACCCCCCAAAGACCCATAAACATCCCCTAAAGCCCCCTCTAACGACCCCCCCAAAGTTCTTTCTCTAAACTCCTTCTAAAGACCCCTCTAAAGACCCTTTAAAGACCCTCAAAGACCTCCTAAAGTCTCTCCTAAAGATCCCCCTAAAGACCCCCCAAAGACCCCCCTAAATACCCTCAAAGACCCCCATAAATACCCTCAAAGACTCCTATAAAGACCCTCAAAGACCCCCATAAAGACCCTCAAAGACTCCCCTAAATACCCTCAAAGACCCCTCTAAAGTCCCCCTAAAGACCCCAAACCCCCAATCTCCACAGAATCCCCTTCAACTCCTCCTCCATCCCTCAGAGACCCCCGAAGCTCCGTCCCAGACCCCTCCCGGCCCCCCGTTCTCACCGAGTAGAGCCCGAGCGGCAGCCCGAGCAGGAACAGCCACACGTAGAGCCGCACGCAGTTGGCGAACGCTCCGAGCTGCGGCTCCAGGAAGCAGCCGCCGGTCAGCGAGGCCCACACGCCCTGCCGGAGCACCTGCAGCACCGCCTCCCCCGCCATGGCGGCGCCGGAACCCCTGGAGACCCCCCCGGGCCTTCCCCGGGACCCCCGAACCCTCCTCAGGGTCCCGGCGCCGCTTCCGGGTGCGCGCGATAATGACGTCACGCAAACACACCCCCCCCTCGCGTTGAACACGCCCATTTTGTTATCCCCGCCCATTCGGCGGATAAGCCACGCCCCTTTCCGGGTATGGGCGTGGCCAAGCCCCGCCGTGCCCCGGAGCGCGGAGGGCGCCCCCCAGCGGCGGCGGGCGGCGCCGCACCCGGGCCTTGGTGGGGAACGGGGGGGCGGGGGGCGCACACGGGACCCCTCCCCACCCGGGACCCCTCCCCACGCCGGTATCCGGGCCCGGACCCGCCCCTCCGGGTGTCCCGTGAGCCCACCGGGGGCAGCAGCGCCTCCCCCAGCCCGGTGCGGGGGTCCCGGGCTCAGCGCCGCTCCCCCCTCCCCGCTCCGGCCTCTCTCGTCCGGTCCTGCCCCCCCCCCCCCCTGCCCCCCACCCACGGCGTCCGGTGCCCCCGGCCCGCCCCGTCCGGCGCTGGTTCCTTTTCCTTTGTCCCGGTGACAATGTCCCGGCTCCGCCTTCCCGGGGCCGCCTCAGCCAGCGCGGGGATCCGCCGGACCCCCGGGAGCCCAGAGCGGCCGGGCCGCCCCCTGCCCCCCCCCGGGGACGCCGCCGGACGCCGCTTCCTCCTCCCCCCCCGGGCCGGGCCGCGGGGGCTCCGGCGGGACCAGGCGGGGACGGGACGGGGCGCGGGGGGCCCCGGGGGACGGGACGGGGAGGAGGAGACGGAGCACGGGGAGGGAGGGGACCGGGGGGGCTGTGGGGGTTTGTGGTGGGTGGGGAGGGGGCGCGGGGACCCCCGGGGGGGCTGCGGGGACCCTTTAGAGCCACCGGGATCGTGGGGAGATCCCCGGGGAGCGACAGGGACTGTGAGGAACAACCGGGACCGCGGGGAGCCCCGGGATCTATAGGGACCCCCCGGGATCTATTGGGACTCCAGGGATCCATAGGGACCCCCAGAGACCCCCGGGATCTGTTGGGACCCCCGGCATCCATAGGGTCCCGCAGGGACCATCGGGACCTTCAGGGATCCATAGAGATCCCCGGAGACCCCCGGGATCTATTGGGACTCCAGGGATCCATAGGAACCCCTGGGATCTATAGGGACCCCCGGAGACCCTCGGGATCCATAGGGACCCCCAGGAACCGCCGGGACCCCCAGTGATCCCGCAGGGACCCCCAGGAATCCGTAGGGACCCTCAGGATCCATAGGGACCCCCAGGACCGTTCAGGTGCTGTGAGAACCCCCAGGGACCCCTCCCCAGCTGAAGGGACCTATAGGGCACCTATAGGATCCATAAGGGACCACGTGAGGTGTGGGGACCCCCCCAGGAGCCATCGGGAACCCCCCCCTGAGGGGGCTGCACGGGGACCCCCAGAGCTGTCAGACCCCACAGGCAGCACCTGCAGGGCTCAGGTGACCCCAGTGACCCCCAGGACATAAAAAGGGACCCCATGGGGACCCCCTGGCACCCATAGACCCCCCTGGGCACCCCCCGACCCCCCTGGGCACCCAAAGGGGCTCCCAAAGCCCCCCGAGCAGCTTCAGGAACCCCCAAGCCCCTCACAGGAGCCCCCCAAGCCCCCCCCAGCGAGTCGGGGCTGGGGGGGGGTCGCACCCCATGGAGTGGGGTCGGGCATCCCCCCCCTCCCCATGCCCCCCGGCGGGGTCTCGCTCCCCCTCTCCCCCCCTTTCCCCATCCCCCCTTTCCCTGTCCCCCCTTTTCCCACAGCGCTCCCCTTTCCCCCCCTCCTCCAGGGGGGGCTCCCGCTCCCCTTCCCCATCCCCGGGGGGCTCCCACTCCCCTTTCTCCCCCTCCCCATTCCCGGGGGGCTCCCGTTCCCCTTTCCCCCTCTCCCCTCGGGGGTCCCGCTCCCCTTCCCCATCCCCGGGGGGCTCCCGTTCCCCGTCCCCTCCATCCCCCGGCGCGGGGTCCCGCTCTCCATCCCCTCCCTCCCCGGCCGGTTCCCGTTCCCCGTCGCCACCGGGCGGTTGGGAACCGGCCCGGGCGGCTTTCGGGGAGCTGCGGCTGGAGGAGGTGATCGGCGCCGGGGGTTTCGGCCGCGTGTTCCGGGGTACCTGGCGGGGCCAGGTGGTGGCGGTGAAGGCGGCGCGGGGCGACGCGGGGGCGGCGGGGGCGGCGAGCCTGCGGCGGGAGGCGCGGCTCTACGCCCGCCTGCGGCACCCCAACGTGGTGGCGCTGCGAGCCGTGTGCCTGGAGCCGCCCCACCTGTGCCTGGTGATGGAGTTTGCCGCGGGGGGGCCGCTCTCCAGGGCTCTGGCCGGACGGAGGGTCCCCCCCGCCGTCCTGCTGGACTGGGCTCGCCAGGTGGCGCGGGGGATGCGGTACCTGCACTCCGGGACCCCCGTGCTGAAGGGACCATCCACCTATAGAGACCTCAAGGGACCAGCAATGGTGAGGGACCCCTGGGGGGGGGGGAGGAGGGGTTTGGAGACCCCACAGGTTTGGGGGGTCAACAGGGTCCTCAAGGGGGGGGGGGGGAATCACAGATATTGGGGTCCCCAGAGTGAGAAATTTCAGGTATTGGGGTCACCAGAGTGGAGAGCCCCAGATATTGAGGTCCCCAAGGTGGGGAATTACAGATTCCTCAGAGTGAGGAATCCCAGATATTGGGGTCCTCAAGGGTGGGGGATCCCAGATATTGGGTTCTCCAGAGTGGAAAATCCCAGATATTGGGATCCCCAGGGTAGGAAATCCCAGATATTGGGGTCCTCAGAGCGGTGAATCCCAGATATTGGGGTCCCCAGAGTGAGGAATCCCAGACATTGGGGTCACCAGAGTGGAGAACCCCAGATACTGGGGTCCCCAAGGTGGGGAATTACAGATATTGGGGTTCCTCGAATGAGGAATCCCAGACACTGGGATCTTCAAGGGTGGGGGATCACAGATATTGGGGTCCCCAGAGTGGGGAATCTCAGATATTAGGGTCCTCAAGGGTGGGGGATCACAGATATTGGGGTTCCCAAGGTGAGGAATCCCGGACATTGGGGTCCCCAGAGTGAGGAATCCCGAATATTGCAGTCCCCATGGGTGGGGGATCCCAGATATTAGGGTCCTCAAAGGTGGGAATCCCAGATATTGGGGTCACCAGAGTGAGAAATCCCAGACTTTGGGGTCCCCAAGGTGAGGAATCCCAGATATTGGGGTTCCCCAGGGTGGGAGATCACTGATGTTGGGGTCCTCAATAGTGGGGAATTGCAGATATTGGAGTCCACAGGGTGGGGAATCCGAGATATTGGGGTCCCCAGAGTGAGAAATCCCAAGTATTGGGGTCCTCAAGGGTGGGGGATCCCAGACTTTGGGGTCCTTGGAGTGGGGAATCCCAGACTTTGGGGTCCTCAGTGTCCCCAGAATGGGGAGTCTGAGATATTGGGGTGTGGAATCCCAGATATTGGGGTCCCCAGCATCCCCAGAGTGGGGAATCTCAGACATTGGGGTCTCCAAGGTGAGGAATCCGAGATATTGGGGTCCCCAAAGGTGGGGGATCCCAGACTTTGAGGTCCCCAAGGGGTCCTCAAGGGTGCGGAATCCCAGACACTGGAGTCCCCAACAGTCCCCAGGGTGGGGGTCCCACCCGTCCCCACCAGCACAGGGGTGCAAACCCCGCTGTTTCCAGTGGGATAGGAGACCCCATATGTGGGGGGGTCGCACTTTGGGGACCCCAATACCTGACCCCGTGCCCCCCCCCAGTTCTGCTGGCCCAGCCCGTGGTGGGGGACGACGTGAGCGGGAAGACGCTGAAAATCACCGACTTCGGGCTGGCCCGCGAGTGGCAGCGAACCACCAAGATGAGCGCGGCCGGCACCTACGCCTGGATGGCGCCCGAGGTGATCCGGGCATCCACCTTCTCCAAGGGCAGCGACGTCTGGAGGTGGGCAGGGGTCCTGGGGGGGCGGAACTCAGGGTTCGGGGTGGGGTTGGGGTCCCTATAAGGACCCCATAGGGACCCTGCCCCATAGGGACCCCATAGAGACCCTGCCCCATAGGGACCCTATAGAGACCCCACAGGTACCCCATAGAAACTCCATAGGGATCTCACAAAGACCCCACAGGGATCCCATAGAAACCCCATAGAGACCCCATAGGTACCCTGCCCCACAAGGACCCCATAGGGACCCTATAGAGACCCCACAGAGGCCCCACAGAGATGCCACAGGTGAGTTTAGGGTACCCCTGGCAGGTTTAGGGTGCTGTGGCAGCTTTGGGGATGCCCATGTAAGGATTTAAGGTCCCCCCATTTGTGGGGTCACGGAGCTGGTGGTCTGGGTGGTTTATGGGAGAGTTGTGGGGTGGTTTTGGGGGGTCTGACCCCTCTCTCGTGCCCCCCACCCCAAAGTTACGGGGTGCTGCTGTGGGAGCTGCTGACCGGGGAGGTGCCGTACCGGGGCATTGACGGCCTGGCCGTGGCTTATGGGGTGGCCGTCAACAAACTGACCCTGCCCATCCCATCCACCTGCCCCCCACCCTTCGCCCAGCTCATGGCAGGTACGGGGGGCTTGGGGGGGTCCTGGGGGGGTCCTGGGGGTCTGGGGGGGCTTGGGTAATCAGAGGGGTTGGGGGGTTGTGGATATTGGGGTCTGCAGGAGTTTGGGGGTGCTGGGATCCCTGGGGTGCTGAGGGTTGTGGGGTTACCTGGGGGGGTCCCTGTGGGATGTGGGGGTCCCTCAGGAGCCCCCCCAATCCCTCAGGAGCCCCCCTAAGCTCATGGAAGGTTGGGGGGATCCAGGGGGGCTGGGGGGGGTTTGGGGGGTTGTGGGCAATCAGAGGGGTTGTGGATATTGGGGTCCTCAGGAGTTTGGGGGTGCTGGGATCCCGGGGGTGGGTGGGGCCTGGGGGGTCCCTGTGGGATGTGGGGGTCCCTCAGGAGCCCCCCAAGCCCCCTGTTGCCCCCCCAGCCTGCTGGGAGCAGGACCCCCACCGGCGGCCGGGCTTCGGGACCATCCTGCGGCGCCTGGGGGGGCTGGAGCCGGGGGGATTGGGGCCCCCCGAGTCCTTCCACTCCCTGCAGGAGTCCTGGCGCCGCGAGATCCAGGGGCTCTTCGACGAGCTCAGGGCCCGGGAGAAGGTGGGGACCCCTCCCCACACCTGGGACCCCTCCCCTAAACTCCTCAGACACCCCTGAGCACCTGGGACCCCTCCCCAACCACCTGGGACCCCCAACTCTCACGATATTCCTGAAAACCTTCAACACCCCCCAACCCCCAGCACCCCCCAGGGACACCCCCAGATGCCCTTGGACCCCTTCACCATCCCAGGATGCCCCAAAACCCCTCTGAGACCCCCAAACCCCTCCCCATTGGCCCTGCCCTGCTGTCACTCGGTGCCCCCATCACCCCATCGTCCCACTGTCCCCATTGTCCCAATTGTGCCTACTGTCCCCACTGACCCCATTGTCCCCATCACCCCATTGTCCCCATTGTCCCCATGACCCCATCACCCCACTGTCCTCATCACCCCACTGTCCCCATTGTTCCCCATTGTTCCCCATTGTCCCCATTGTCCCCAATGTTCCCATCACCCTACTGACCCCATTGTCCCCATTGTCCCCATGACCCCATTGTCCTCATCACCCCACTGACCCTAATGTCCCCATGACCCCATTGTCCCCCATTGTCCCCATCACCCCATTGTCCCCATGACCCCATTGTCCCCATTGTCCCCATCACAACATTGTCCCCATTGTCCCCATTGTCCCCATTGTCCCCATTGTCCCCATGACCCCATTGTCCCTACTGTCCCCATGACACCATTGTCCCCACTGTCCCCATCACCCCATTGTCCCCATGACCCCATTGTCCCCAATGTCCCCATTGTCCCCATGACCCCATTGTCCCCAATGTCCCCACTGTCCCCATTGTCCCCATCACCCCATTGTCCCCACTGCCCCCGTGACCCCATTGTCCCCATGACACCATTGTCCCCACTGTCCCCATCACCCCATTGTCACCATTGTCCCCATGACCCCATTGTCCCCATCACCCCATTGTCCCCACTGCCCCCGTGACCCCATTGTCCCCATGACACCATTGTCCCCACTGTCCCCATCACCCCATTGTCCCCATTGTCCCCATCACCCCATTGTCCCCATCACCCCATTGTCCCCATGACCCCACTGTCCCCATCACCCCATTGTCCCCATTGTCCCCATCACCCCACTGTCCCCACTGGGGGAAGGGAGGGCCTGCCCCCCCAGTGAGCCGGGGTTTGGGGAGGGAGGCCGTGGCCAGGGGGATGGGCCCAGCGGGTCCCAGGGAAGATGGGGCTTGCCTGGTTGGGGTCCTGAGAGATCCAGGGGCTTTGGAGGCTGGGGGGGGTTTGCCCCCGGCCCCTAAGGACCCAGAGACCCCCCTTCAGGGGTCTGAAACCATGATCCAGGAATGCCCCAGGGTGGGGAAATGGGGGTCTTGGGGAGCTTTGGGGGGTGTTGGGGGCGTTTGGGGCCCTGGGGATTTGGGGGTCCTGAGGGATATGGGGAGGTCTTGGGGGAGCAGAAGTTGTTGGGAGCTTTGGGTGTCCAGGGGATTTGGGGGTCCTGAGGGAGCCAGGGGGCTTGGGGAGCTTTGAGGGGTCTTGGGAGCTTTGGGAGGTGTTGGGGGCTTTGGTGGTCCAGGGGTTTGGGGGGGCAGAGGGCCTTTGGAGCTGTGGGGATTTGGGGGCTCTGGAGGGTGTGCGGGTGCCCTTTTGGGGTTTTTTTTGGGGGGCGTTTTTTGGGGCTCTCCTGACCCCGCCCTCCCCCCTCCCCAGATTTCAAGCACCGCCTGACGGTCCAGGCATCCCCCGGGGGGGACCCCCGGAGCCACGACCCCGAGGATGGGCCGGGGGAATCCCCCCCCTTCCCGCGCCTGCGCGCCATCCAGCGTGAGTGACGTCATCGCCGGGGGGGTGGGGCGGTGACATCACCCCCCCGGTGACCCCCCCTTGACCCCGTGTCCCCCCTGTGTGTCCCCAGTGGAGCCCGAGGAGGAGGAGGAGCCGCCGCGGGGCCGCGGGGGGCGGGGCAGTGCCCCCAATGGCAGGTGAGTGTCCCCCCCCCCATAATGGGGGTCTGGACAGGGGTCCCCGAACACCGGAACCCCCCCCGGACCTCGGGTGTCCCCCCCAGGCGCCGCCTGCGCCCGGACGAGACCACCTGGTACCTGGACACGGAGGAGCTGAGCCCGGGGGACGCCTCCCCCAACGGTGGGTCCGGGGGGGCTCGGGGCTGGGGGCTGGGGGTCCGACCCCTTCCCCAACACCTGGGACCCTTCTCAACACCTGGGACCCATCCCCAACACCTGGGACCCCCAAATTCCTGAGGACCTAACCATGAACACCTGGGATCCCACCAAACACTTGGGACCCCTCCCCACAAACTCCTGGGACCCCCCCCCCATAGCACCTGGGACCACCCCCCAAATTCCTGGGGCACCCCTCTGAGCGCCTGGGAACCCCCCCCAAACACCTGGAACATCCCCTATGGACACCTGGGACCCCTCCCCGAACACCTGGGCCCCCCTGAGCACCTTCCCCAGCACCTCCACCCCCCACCCTCCTCCAGCCCCCTCCCCACGCTGACCCCGCCGTGTCCCGCAGGCGAGGCCGGCCCCCCGGAGGCCGAGGAGGGTCGGGGGTCTCGGGGAGGGACCCCCCGGCTGCTGCGGCGGGCGCTGCTCAAGGGCTCGGCCCTGCTGGCGTCGCTGGGGCTGGGCCGGGATCTGGCGCCCCCCGAATCCCCCCGAAGCCCCCCGCCCTCCCCCGGGCTCCTGCGCCTCTCCCCCCGCCGCTGGGAGCGAGCCCTGGGGTCCCCCGAGTCACCCGGGACCCCCGAGACCGGCCGGGCCTGGAGCCCCGGGACCCCCGAGCCGAGCCAAGCCTCGGAGCCCCCCCCCCGACCAGCCGACCCCAGGACCCCGGGCTGAGGCGAGCCGAGCCGAAACGCCCCGGGATCCCCGATCCCAGTGGGGTCCGGACCCCCGGGACCCCCGGGACCCCCGAGCAGGGGCGAGCCCGGACCCCCGGGTCCCCCGACCCCAGTGGAATCCGGACCCCCGGGACCCCCAGGACCCCCGGGACCCCCGAGCAGAGGCCAGCCCGGACCCCCAGGACCCTGGAGCTGAATTGGTCCTGGACCCCCGAGCAAGGGGGAGGAGCCAGGACCCCGGGGACCCCTGGGACCCCCGAGCAGGGCCGTGCCCGGATCCCCGGACCCCCGGACCCCCGGGACCCCTGAGCCACGCCGTGCCCGGACCCCCGGGACCCCCGAGCTGGGGCTGCAGCCGTCACCCCGGGGGCCCCGGAGACCCCGAGAGCTGAGCCCAGCCGGGACCCCCGAGTGGGGTAAGTGGGACTGGGGGGGTGGGGGTACTATGGGGGTCTGGGGGGGGTTGGGGGCAGTTTTGGGGGATCATGGGGCAGTTTGGGGGTTCGGGGGGCAGTGGGGCCACTGATGTGTTCTGGAGGGTCGTGGGGCAGTTTTGGGGTTCGGGGGGGGTGATCGCCCCGCCCCCCCAAGCCCCGCCCTTCCCCGCAGGCCCCGCCCGGCCCCGCCCCTCCCCGCTCCGCCCCCGCATCGATCCCTGGAGCTTCGTGTCCGCGGGGCCGCGCCGGGCCCCGCCCCCCGCCGAGCCCCGCCCTCGAGACCCCTTCACCGACCAATGAGAGCGCCCGCCGCGCCTTGGACCCGCCCCCGCCACCTTCCGGCGACCAAATGAGCGGCCACGACGGACGGATTGACAGCAGCAAGCCCCGCCCGCACCGCAGGCCACGCCCCGCCTGGCTGTGATTGACAGCTGCGAGGCGGAAGCCCCGCCCATGCCGGCGCGCCATTGGTCAAAGCAAAGGGCATTACAAAAGCCCCGCCCGCTCCCGGGCGGGGCCCTACGGCAGGAAACCGCCCCCTCCTGGGGCAAACCAGGAAGCTCCGCCCTGATTGGTGGGCGCGCCGAGGCCCCGCCCCCTGAGCGGAAGCCCCGCCCCCGGGCGGTCCCGACACTGGACGGGGGTCCCGGGAGCTTCGGGGGCGACTGTGACCAAATAAAACTCCCGAGACCCCAAAACTGCAGGGGCGCCTCGTCCTGCCCGGGGGGGTCGCGAATGGGGGGGTCCGTGTGTTTGGGGGTCCCACCCCCCATTGGAGGGGAGCTCTGGGGCTTGGGGGTCCCATCCGCCCCCACCGCCCATCCTGGGGGTCCCAGCGCTTTTTGGGGGGGGGGGTCCTTTCCCCCCTGGGGGGGTCCCAGTTTGGGGGTTCCCATCTCCCCGCCCACCCCGTGCGGGGTTTTGGGGGGGAGGGGGGGGGGCTCCATCGTTCCCCAGCAGTTTGGGGGGGGTCCCCGTTTCCCTTTGGGGGGGGTCTCAGTCGTTCCAGCGGGCCGCACCCCCCCACGGGCGGTCTCAGGAGTTTGGGGGGGACCCATCACCCCCGTACCCCATCCTGGGGGGCTGCAGGGGATTCCCACCCCCCCCAGTCCCCCCACGGGACAAACCCCGAGAGTTTTTGGGGGGGGGTCCCAGCCCGACCCACCCCTCCCGTCCCGCCGCGCGCCCGACGCTGGAACCGGCCCGGCCATCCGGGCTCCTCCCCTCCCCCCACCTCCCCGCCCCCCCCCCCCAATTCCTGGAGCGGCCCCAGGGCCCGGCCCCCGGGCCCCCCCCCCCATCCCAGCGCCATCCCAGGCGGCCGCGGGACCGCGCGAGTCCGGCGGGATCCCCCCCACCCACGCGGGACACCCCCCCGAGGGGACCCCGCAACGCGCGACACCCCTGGGGGGGGACCCCCGCACCCGCCAGGCCTGCGGGACACCCCCCCCCACAAAAGGGGACCCCCCCCAAAAGGGACCCCTCGGCCTCTCCGGGCTGGGCGGCGCGACTCGAGAGGGACAGACAGACAGACAGACAGACAGACGGGACCCCCCCCCCCATCCCGAGGGGCGGCCGGGACCCTTCCAAAGCTCCGGGAGCCCCCCCGAGGGGTCGGCAGCGGCCGGGACCCCCCCGCCCCGAGGGATCGGAGCCCCCGGCGGGAGCGGGGTCGGGGCGGGGGTCGCGGGGGCAGCATGTGGCGCTGGGGGGGGCTCTGGGCGGCGCTGGCGGCGCTGGCGGCGCTGGGGGGGCGCGGCGGGGGCGCGGCCGTGGCCCGGGAGCGCTTCAAGGTGGTCTTCGCCCCCCTGATCTGCCGGAGGACGTGTCTGAAGGGGCTGTGCCGGGACTCGTGCCACCCCGGCTCCAACATGACCCTGATCGGAGAGAACGGGCACGCGGCCGACACCCTGACCGGCTCCGGCTTCCGAGTGGGTGAGTGGCACCGGGGGACAGCCAGGGGACACCGGGGACAGTGACATGGGGACAGCCACGGGGACAGGGACACCCTGACCGGCTCCGGCTTCCGAGTGGGTGAGTGGCACCGGGGGACAGCCATGGGGACACGGGGACAGCCACGGGGACACCGGGATAGTGACATGGGGACAGCCAGGGGGACATGGGGACAGCCACGGGGACACCGGGATAGTGACATGGGGACAGCCATGGGGACACCGGGACAGCCAGGGGGACATGGGGACACCCTGACGGGCTCCAGCTTCCGAGTGGGTGAGTGACACCGGGGGACAGCCAGGGGGACATGGGGACAGCCATGGGAACGGCCATGGGGACACCGGGACAGCCATGGGGACGGGGACACCCTGACCGGCTCCGGCTTCTGAGTGGGTGAGTGGCACCGGGATGGGGACACAGGGACAGCCTTGGGGACACGAGGACAGGGACACCGTGACTGGCTCTGGCCTCCGAGTGGGTGAGTGACACGGGGACAGGGATGGGGACACGGGGACAGGGATGGCCCAGGTGTGAGGACAGCACCGGACTGTGATGAGGATGGGACAGGGCTGGGGACAGGGATGGGGACAGGGTTGGGGACAGGGCTGGGGACAGGGCCAGCGATGGGGACAGCAGGGATGGGGCTGTGATGGCACCAGGACCGGAGTGGCACCAAGGGGACAAAAGGACCTGGGGGGGCTTGGGGTGGTCTCGGGGTGTCTCAGAGGATTTGGGGGCGCTCTGGGGGTCTCAGGGGGATTGGAGGCTCCCAGGGGGTCTTGGAGTATTTGAGGGTGCTCTGGGTGACTCAGAGGATTTGGGGACACACTGAGGGTCCCAGGGAATTTGGGGGCACTCCGGGGATCACAGGGGGGATTTGGGGTTGCTGCGGGGGTCTCAGGGGGTCTCGGGGAATTTGGGGATCCCGCGGGGGTCTCAGGTCTCTCTTCCCCCCCCCTCACAGTGGTGTGCCCCCTGCCCTGCATGAACGGCGGCCAGTGCAGCTCCCGCTCCCACTGCCTGTGCCCCCCCAACTTCACCGGCCGCTTCTGCCAGGTGCCCGCGGGGGGGGCACGGACAGGAGGGGGGGCGGGACCCCCCCCTCCGCCCCCCCCCGCGCCCCCCGACGCCCCCCCCGAGCCCGCCCCCGGCTCCAAGGTCGCCGTCTACGCCGTCCAGGTCATCGCCGATGGCCCCGGGGGGGCGGCGGCGCCCCCCGAGCCCCCCCCCGGGGCTGCCCACGGTGGGGGGGGGCACGGGGGGGGGCACGTCAGCCACGCCACCTTCGTCGTGCCCCTGGGGCCGGGGCACCACTCGGCTGAAGGTACCGGGGGGAGATTTGGGGGCTTGGGGCTCAGGGGCTGGGGCGTGGCTGGGGGAGTCCGGGGGTTTGGGGGTCTTGGGGCTGGGGGGCTCTGGGGTTGGGGGCGGGGGTCGGGGGGGCCTGGGGCTTGGGGGGACTCAGGGGTTTGGGGGGTTTGGGGGCTTAGCTCAGCCGGATTTTGGGGCTCGAGGGGTCCCAGGTGCTGGATTTTGGGGTTTGGGAGGTCCTGGATTTTGTGGGTGCCGGGTTTGGGGGCTCGAGGAGGTCCCGGGTCCCGGATTTCGGGCTTCGGGGGGGGTCCCAGGTGACGGATTTTGGGGTTCAGGGGGTCCTGACTTTAGGGGTTCGAGGGCTCCCGTGATTTTGGGGGTCCTTGGGTTTTTGGGGGGTCCCGGTTTCACATCGGGGGTCCCAGGTGCCGCTCCCCCCCAGCGCAGGTGCCCCCTCCCCTGGTGAACGTGCGGGTCCATCACCCCCCCGAGGCCTCGGTCCAGGTCCATCGCATCGAGCCGCGCCCCCCCGAGGGGGCTCCCCGGGCCGGGGGGGGGCTCCTGGCGCACCCCGCGCAGCCCCCGGCCGGCAGCAAACCCCCCGCGCCCCCCCGGCCCCACACCCACAAACCGCTGGGCCGCTGCTTCCAGGAGACCCTGCCCAAGCACTCGGTGAGGGGGGGGCCCCAAATCTGGGGGTCCCGGCACCTTCGGGGGTTCGGGGTTTGGGGTGTTTTGGGTGTTTTAGGGGCTGTTTTGGGGGCTCTAGGGGTGTTTTGGGGTGCTGACCCCCCCCAATCTCAGTGACTGCCCAAGCACTTGGTGAGGGGGGGGGCGGAATTCGGGGGTCCTGGGACATTTAGGGGTTTGGGGGGCTCAAACCCCCGAGTTTTGAGGTGTTTTAGGGGTGTTTTGGGGTGCTGAACCTCCCCCCCCCCCAGTCTCAGTGACTGCCCAAGCACTCAGTGAGGGGGGGGCCCAAATTCGGGGGTCCCGGGACCTTCAGGGGTTCGGGGCTATCGGAGTTTTTTTTGTTTCCCGGGGTTTTTGGGGTGTTTTGGGGGGTGCTTCCCCCCTGTTTTCTCAGTGATTGCTGGGGGGGGGTCCCAGGGGTGGGATTTGGGTTCCCGGGGGTGTTTGGGGGCCCTGGGAGGTTTTGGGGTGGGTTTGGGGTCTCAGGGGTATTTTGGGATGGGATTTGCATTCCCCCCCCCAGTGCGGGGTTTAGGATCCCTGCCCGGTATCACCAAGCTCGGGATTGCTGCGGGGTCCTCGGGATATTTTGGGGACAGAGCAAGTGCCACAAATGTCCCCACCTGCAGCAGGGTGAGAGGGCACCCCCCAGGTCAGGACACCCCCAGAACCCCCCAAAACCCCCAGGAACCCCCCAGGAACTCCCCTGGGGACCCCTCCAGACCCCCCCAGAATACCCCAAACCCAGGGTAGAACCCCCTAAACCCCCAGAACTCCCCAAGACCCCCCAGGAACTCCCCAGAACCCCCAAAACCCCTCAGGACCCCCACCAGGACCCCCAAGAACCCCCAGGACCCCCCAGAACACCCCCAGGCCACCCCCAAAAACCCCCCAGACCCCCCAGGACCCCCAGAACCCCCTCAGAATCCCCAAAACCCCAGACCCCCCCACCCAGAACCCCACCCTGAACCCCCAGGACCCCCCCCCCCCCCCCCAGGAACTCCCCAGAAATCTCCCAGAATCCCCCTGGAACCCCCAGACTCCTCCAGAACCCTCCAGAACCACCCCCAGGACCCCCCCCCCTAAAACCCCCCAGACTCTTCCAGAACCCCCAGACCCCCTCAGAACTCCCCAAAACCCCCCAGAACTCCCCAGAGCCTCCCCAGAACTCCCCCAGGACCCCCCCTAAAACCCCCTTAGGACCCCCCCAGGACCCCCCCCAGCCTAAAACCCCTTAGGACCCCCCCAATCATCCCTCACCCTCCTGGGATTCCCTGGCACCTGCTACCCCCCCCAGCCCCCCCTCCCCGTTTCAGGGGTGACCTGGGGGGGTCTCGGGGCTGTTTCAGGCTCGGGGTCCCCGAAGGCGTCGCGGGGGGAGCGCGGGGGGGGCGACTGCCCCCAGGGCTACAAACGGCTCAACAGCTCCCACTGCCAGGGTAGGGGGCGCTGGGGGGCACTGGGGGGGGGTCCGGAAGGTTCCTGGGGGGCGGGGAGGGGGGTCCTGGGGGTTTTGGGGGTCCCAAAGGGTTCCTGGGGTGTTTTTTGGGGGTCTTGGGGGGCTGGAGGGTCCTGGGTGGGTTCCTGGGGGGGTTCTGGGGGGATTTTGTGCAGGGCTGTGGGGGAATGAGGGGTGGGGGGCACGGGGGGGGGCACAGGGAGGGTGGGGGGACACGTATGAGTGTGCAACAGGTGTGCAAGGGGCTGGCACATGGCCAGGTGTGTGTGTGGGGGGGAGCGGGGGTCAGATGTGTTCACACCTGTGTCACACCTATATCACACCTGTGCCACACCCATACACCTGTGCCAGGTGTGTTCCACGCCTATATCACACCTGTGCCACACCCATACACCTGTGCCAGGTGTGTTCTACCTGTGTGTGTGTGTCACACCTATATCACACCTGTACCACACCCATACACCTATGCCAGGTGTGTTCTACCTGTGTGTGTGTCACACCTATATCACACCTGTGCCACACCCATACACCTATGCCAGGTGTGTTCTACCTGTGTGTGTGTCACACCTATATCACACCTGTGCCACACCCATACACCTGTGCCAGGTGTGTTCTACCTGTGTGTGTGTCACACCTATATCACACCTGTGCCACACCCATACACCTGTGCCAGGTGTTGTTCTACCTCTGCCACACCTGTCACAGACATCGAGCACTCAGGTGTGCCACACCTGGCCCAGGTATGCCATACCCAGCTCAGGTGTGCCATCCCCGTGCTGTACCTGGCTCAGGTGTGCCACACCCAGCTCAGGTGTGCCCTTACCTGTGCAGACATTAACGAGTGCGCCCTGCCCGGCGTGTGCCAGCCCGGCGAGTGCCGCAACACCCAGGGCAGCTTCCGCTGCTCCTGCTCGGCCGGGCACGTCCTGGGGCCCTCCCGGAGCCAGTGCCTGCGTGGGGGGGGGGTCCTGGGGGTCCTGGGGGTCCTGGGGGTCCTGGGGGGTCCTGGGGGTCCTGGGGGTCTGGGGGCCATGGGGGTCTTGGGGCCCTCCCAGAGCCTGTGCCTCGTGAGGGGTTTTAGGGACATGGGGTATTTTGGGGAGGGGTCTCTGAGGGTTCTGTGGCATTTTGGGGAAGGGTCTCTGGGTGCCTTGGGGGGGCCTCTGGGGGTTCTGTATTTTGGGAGGGGATCTCGGCTTTCCCGAGGGTCCCAGCAGGGCCTGTGGCATTTTGGGAGTGGTCTCTGTTTTGGGGAGGGTTCTCTGGGTATTTTGGGGGGCATTTTTTCGGAGGGGTCTCTGGGGTTCTGGGGCATTTTGGGAGGGGTCTCTGGGTATTTTGGGGGTCTCTGGGGGGTTCTCTGGGTATTTTGGGGCATTTTGGGGGGGTTCTGGGTTTTTCCCAGGTCCCTCTCCCCCAGCGGAGCCGGGCGAGGAGCACGGTCTCTGTTTTGGGGAGGGGTCTCTGGGTATTTTGGGGTATTTTGGGGAGGGGTCTCTGAGGGTTCTGGGGCATTGTGGGGAGGGGTCTCTGGGTATTTTGGGGAGGGGTCTCTGGGTATTTTGGGGTATTTTGGGGAGGGGTCTCTGGGTATCTTGGGGTATTTTGGGGAGGGGTCTCTGGGCTTTCCGTCCCCTCCCCAGAACCGGTATGGGGGGAGCTGGGGGGTGTTTTCCGGGGGTCTGGGGGCTCCCAGGGGGTGCCAGCACCCGCTGCCCCCAATGGGGTGTGACCCCGCCGGGTGCTGGGGCTTTGTGGGCAGGGGGGCTGGGGGGGTCTCTGCCCCCTGTCCCCTCGATGGAACTGATGGGGTTTGGGGGGTCTGGGGGTCTTTGGGGTCTCTGCCGGCGCTGTCTCCCTGGATGGAACTGGTATGGGGGGTTTTGGGGGTTTTGGGGGTCTCTGCTGCCTTGACAGATTGAACCAGGTCTGGGGGTTTTGGGAGGGTCCCACCCCCAGGGGGCTTTTGGGGGTCTCTGCACAGCGGGTCCCTCGATGGAACTGGTACCCTCCGCTGGGGTCTGGGGGCTCTGGGCCTCCCCGTCTCCCCAGATGGCACCTTGGGGAGGGTTGGGGAGATCTGGGGGGGGTCCCAGGTCTCTCCTGCCTTGACAGCGCCGGGCCCCCAAATCCCCGGGGGGGTTGGGGGGTCTCCTCCCACCCCCCAATAGTTCAGGGAATGTGTTGGGAGGGTGGGGACACTTGGGATCCCGGTCGGGGGTGTGCTCCCCCCATCCTCTTCCCCGGTGGCTCTGGGGTCTCCAGGCCCTCCCCACCCAGGGGATGCACTGGGGGGGCTTGGGGGAGCCAGGGGGGTCCCATCCCGGTCCGGGGGTGCCCCCTGACCCCCGGGGGTGCCCCCCCCCCCCCTCAAATCCATCTGCCCGTGGGTCTGGGGTCTCTGCTGACCTCCCCAGACCCCACCATCCAGGGGGTTTGAGCGAGTTCATGCTGCACATCCACCCTGACCATCCCCCGCGGCCGGTCCCACCCGGTCCTGGGGGTCCCAGCTCGGTCCTGGGGGTCCCCCGCCCGGTCGGACACAGACCCCCCCCAAAATGTCCCATCCCCCCTCCAGTCCCTGTGGGACCCCATCCCTCCCTCACCCAGTCCCCGTCCCTCCTTGCCATATCCCTGTGACCCCCATGTCCCTGTGACCCCCCCCCGTCCCTGTGCCCATCCCCATGTCCCTGGGACCCCCGCATGTCCCTGTGCCCCCCCCATGTCCTTGTGCCCACCCCATGTCCCTGTGCCCCCTCCCATATCCCTGTCCTTACCCCCCATGTCCCTGTGCCCCCCCATGTCCCTGTGCCCACCCCATGTCCCTGTAACCCCCATCATCCTCTGGGGTCCCCCCATGTCCCCTGGGCCCCCAATGTCCCTGTGCCCCCCCATGTCCCTGTGCCCCCCCATGCCCTTGTGACCCCACCGATTTTCCTCGGTGCCCCCCCATCCCCCCCCCACCAGTGTCCCCCCATGTCCCCTGTCCTCATGCCCCACAAATGTCCCCAGACCCCCCCCCAATGTCCCCTGTGCCCCCCCTTGTCCCTCCCTGTGACCCCCCCAATTTCCCATTTGTGCCCCCCATCCTCGTGCCCCCCCCCTATGTCCCCTGTCCCTGTGACCCCCCCAGTGTCCCCAGCTCCCCCCTGACCCCCCTGTTTTGTGTGTCCCCCCCCCGCCCCATGGTGGGGGCGCAGTTTGGGGTCTCAGTGCCCCCTCTCCCCGCAGCTGTGACCCCCCCGGCCATGGTGAGTGGGGGAGGGGACATTGGGGAGGACATTGGAGGGGGGGGACAATGGGGGGGTACATGGGGGGGACATTGGGAGGGACATTACACCAAGGACAATGGGGGGGGGGGGGGGACATTGGGGGACAAGCATGATGGGGAGGGGGCTGGGGGAGGGGACAACGAAGGAGGGGGCACGGGGAGGGGACAGAAGGACAGGGGACAGAGGGGCAGGGGACAGGGAGACAGGGAGGGGACAGAGGGACAGGGGGACAGGGAGGGGACAGAGGGGACAGACAGAGGGACACGGTGCCCCCCCAGCTGCCGGCGTTCGGGAGCCCCTCGGAGGAGCAGGGCCTGGAGCAGCCCCCGGGGAGCAGCGACCCCCCCCGGTACCCTGGTAAGGGGGGGGACATGGGGGGGACATGGGGGATATGGGGGGACATGGGGGGACAGTTTGGGGACTATTTGGGGACATTTTGGGGACAGTTCAGGGACAGTTCGGGGACAGTTTGGGGACAGTTCAGGGACATTTTAGGGACACTTTGGGGACAGTTTGGGGACAGGGACACTTCGGGGACAGGATGAAGGGGGACAGTTGCCCATGGTGACAGTTCGGGGACTATTTGGGGACACTTTGGGGACAGGAACAGGGACATTTGGGGACACTTTGGGGGGAGGGGTGGGGGGCTGTCCCATACACCCCCATGAAAGTCCCCAGACATGCCCATGTCCCCGTTCTCTCCCCACGCTGTCCCACTTTGTCCCCCTCAGGAACCCCATCCCAGATGGGTCCCCAGGTCCCCTGGGGGCTGTCCCCTCGCTGTCCCCATCCCATGTCCCGCTGTCCCTGGGTGTCCCCTCGCTGTCCCCATCCCATGTCCCGCTGTCCCCACGCTGTCCCCACGCTGTCCCCGATTCTGTCCCAGCCCCAGGCCCCACTCCCCCCCCGTCCTGGCTGCTGCCCCGGAGCAGCCATCCCGCCCCCGATGTCCCACCCAGGTCCCCGGTGGCCCCCCAGGACCCCCAGGACCCCATCCCCCCCCGGGACCCTCCAATCCCCCCCAGCACCCCCGGACCCCCCCCAAACCATCCCCAATACCCTGTCCCCCTCATCTCCCCCCCGGACCCCTGGGATCCCAATCCCCTGCAGCCCCCACCTGTCCCCATCCCATGAACCCTCTTGTCCCCCCAATCCCCCCCTGCATCCCTGGGATACCCCAACCCCCCAACCCCCTGTCCCTGGGACCCCCCCAACCACCCCTGGACCCGCTGGGACCCCAACACCCCTGGGACCCCCCAACATCCCCAAGACCCCCATGGCCCCCCCCTGGTCCCCCTTGGATCCCCTGGGACCTCTGGAACCCCAACCCCCCTCTGGGACCCTCCTGGGACCCCCAACCCCCCTGGAACCCCTGGAACCCCCCCTGGCACCCCTGGAACCCCCAATCCCCAGGACCCCCCAAACCCCCCAACCCCCCGGTACATCCCAGGACCCCTGGGACCCCCAGGACCCCTTGCCCTGGGATCCCCCAATCCCCTGGGACCCCCAGACTCCCCCCCCTGAACCCCCTGGAACCCTCCCAGAACCCCCAAAGACCCAGAGCCCCCATTGGGACCCCCCAAGATCCATGGGACCCCAGCACCCCCAAAAATCCCATTGCCCCCCAAATCCCCTTGGGTCCCCCTCAAACCCCAGGGACTCCCTCCAGGACCCCCCTCCCATTGGGACCCCCAAGATCCCTTTGGGACCCCCATCACCCCGAAATCTCCTTTGGGATCCCCCAAATCCCCATTGGGACCCCCAAATCCCAAAGCTCCTTGGGACCCCTCCAGGGACCCCCCAAATCCCAAATCCCCCTTGGGACCCCCGAGGGCTCCTGGGGTCACCCCAAGATCCCCCCCCCGTGCAGAGACGGACGAGTGCAAACTGAACCGGAACATCTGCGGGCCCGGGGAGTGCGTGATGGGCCCGGGCGGGTACAGCTGCCTCTGCTTCCCGGGGTACCGCTGGCACCCATGTCCGCTACTGGTGTCCCCACGGACACCTGGACAGACACGGGGACACGGGGACAGACAGGGGGACATGGGGACAGACACCTCTGGGGTACAGTCCCCCGGGACATGGGACCAGGACAGACAGGACTGGCAGACAGGGTACAGACACACAGACACGGGGACAGACAGACAGACACAGGGACAGACATACAGACACCTGGGGGGTTTCAGCTGCTGCTTCCCGGGTGCCTGGACCTGCACCACTACTGACCGTACGGGACAGACAGACAGACACGGGACAGGGGACAGACGTGGGGACAGACATGGAGACAGACAGGGGGGCAGACACACGGACAGACATGGGGACACATCTGGTGACACACCTGTGACACACCTGTACACACCTGTGCAGATGTGAACAAGTGTGAGGCAGAGTCGTGTGGGGCTGGGGGGGGGGAGGTGTTCACACACACAGTGACACCTGTGACACACCCGTGCACACCTGTGACACACCCATGCACACCTGTGGCACACCTGGACACACCTGTGGCACACTTGTGGCACACTCATGACACACCTGTGACACACCTGTGGCATACTTGTGACACGCCTGTATGCACCTGTGACACACCCGTGACACACCTGTGCACACCTGTGGCACACCTGTCACACACCTGTACACACCTGTGCCACACCTGCGCAGATGTGAACGAGTGTGAGGCGGAGCCGTGCGGGGCCGGGCGCGGGGTGTGCATGAACACCGGCGGCTCCTACACCTGTCACTGTCACCGCGGCTTCCAACTGCGCCTGCACAAGGGACTGCGCACCTGCGCAGGTACCCCGGGGACACGGGGACATGGGGGGGACACGGGGGAGACATGGGGGACACAGGGATGGGGACAAGAGGACACGGGGATGTGGGGATGGGGACATGGGACACAGGGGGGCTCGGGGACACGAGGGGGACACAGGGATGGGGACACGGTGGGGATGGGGACAGGGGGACATGGGGACAAGGCGGGGACATGGTGGGGACATGGGGATGGGGAAAGGGGAACACGGGGATGGGGAAACGGGGACACGGGTATGGGGACACGGGGGCACAGGGGACACAGGGACATGGGGATGGGGACACAGGGATGGGGACACGGGACACGGGGGACATGGGGAGAGGGTGAGGACAAGGGACATGGCACAGGGTTGGGGACATGGAATGGGAGGTTGGGGCACTGGATGGGGTTGGGGACAGGAGACAGGGTGGGGACAGGGGTGGGGACATGGGGTGGGGTGGGACAGGTTCAGGACACTGGGGTTGGGGATGCACACTGGTTTGGGGACATGGGACAGGTTTGGGGACAAGTCTGGGGACATGGGACAGGTTTGGGGACACTGCCCGAGGCTGGGGACAGGGCCAGTGACCCCCACGTGTCCCCGCAGACATCGACGAGTGCGCCAAGGGTGACGTGTGCGGGGACGGTGGCACCTGCTCCAACGTGCCCGGCCACTACAAGTGCGAGTGTCACCCGGGCTACCGGCGCAAGGGCTCGCGGCCACCGCTCTGCGAAGGTGACACCGGGGCGGCGACATCGGCACGGGGGCGGGGACACGGGGGCGGCGACAGGGATGGGGACAGGGCGTCTTGGAGGGTGGTGGGGACACGGGGATGGTGACACGAAACCACCAAGGATGGGGACACGGGGACACGAAGCCACCAGGGACGGGGACAGGACACCTTGGAGGGGCCAGGGGGTGCTGTGGGGTGTCCCCTGATGTCCCCAATGTCCCTGATGTCCCCGTGCCACCCTCCCCAGACATCAACGAGTGCCTGGACGTGGGGACCTGCCCCGACTCCAAGTGCGAGAATCAGCCCGGGGGCTTCGTGTGCACCCCCTGCCCCCCCGGCTACCGCGGCCTCAACGGAGCCTGCATCGGTCAGCACCCCCCGGACCCCCCCAAAAACACCCGGGACACCCCCAAACCCCCTCTGGGACACCCCAAAACCCCTCTGGGACACCCCCAAACCCCCTCTGGGACCCTCCAAAACCCCCTGGGATCCTCCAAACCCCCTCTGGGACACCCCCAAACCCCCTGGGATCCCCAAACTCTTCTGGGATACCCTAAAACCCACCCGGGACACCTCAAATACCCCCAGGACCCCCAAACTCCTCTGGGATCCCCCCCAAAACCACCCTGAGACCCTCCCCGCCCCCCAAAAACCTCTGGGACACCCCAAAAAACCCCTCTGGGACCCTCCCAAATTCCTCTGGGATCCCCTAAGCCCCCCTGGAACACCCCAAAACCCCCCCAAGATCCCCCAAAATCTTTGGAACACCACAAACGCCTCTGGGACACCCCAAAACCCCTCCGGGACCCTCCCAAACTCCTCCAGGACCCCTCAAAACCTCTGGGACCCCCAAACCCCCCTGGAACCCCCCTAAATTCCCACCCTGGGCCCCCCACCACCACCCCAAACCCCCCTTGGGACCCCTCCCTACCCCAGACCTCCCCTCCCCTATGGCTGGGGTCTCACTGGGGGTCCCCCAGACGTGAACGAGTGCGAGGCCGGGGGGCTCTGCCCCGGGGGGGCCTGCGTGAACACCCCCGGCTCCTACAAGTGCCAGTGCCCCCCCGGGCTGCAGCCGGCGCGGGACCCCCCCCGCTGCCAAGGTACCCCAAAACAGGCTCAGGGGGCTGGGGTCAGGGGCGTCTGGGGGGGTTCTTGAGGTCTGGGGGTGGATCTGGGGGTGTGTTGGTCTGGGGGAGCTCTGGGGGGTTGTTGGGGTTTGGGGGGATTGAGGGGGTTTCCAGGTCTGGTGGGGGTTATTGGGGTCTGGGGGCTCTGGGGGTTTCAGGTCTGGTGGGGGGGGCTTTGGGGACTGGGGGGCTTCTGGGGTCTGGGGGCTCTGGGGGTTTTGGGGGGTCTGGGGTCTGGGGGGGTGAGAGGGGTTTCTGGGTCTGGGGGAGGGATCTGAGGGGAATCTGGGGGTTGTTTTTTGGTCTGGGGGTTTTCCAGGGGTCTGGGGGAGCTCTGGGGGTCTCAGGGGGTTCTGGGGGTCAGGGGTTGGGGTCTGGGGGTGAATCTGGGGGGTTATTAGGTTTTTGGGTTGGGGGAGGGGGTTCTGGGAGGGGGCTATCAGGGGGTCAGTTTCAGGGGGCTCTGGGGGGGTTTCTGGGTCTGGGGGCTCAGGGGGGGTGTTTAGGGTCTGGGGTTTCCGGCTCTGGGGGACTCTGGGGGTTTATTGGGGTCTGGATCTGGGGTTTGGGGGGCCTCAGGCTTTGGGGGACTCTGGGGGGGGGTTTAGGGGGTGGATTGGGGGTGATCTGGGGGACTTTGTGAGCAATTGTCTGGGGGGTCCCCCCACACGGGGTCTCGTGTCCCCCCCCACCCCAGACATCGACGAGTGCGAGTTCGCGGCCGCCTGCGTCGGGGGGGACTGCGTGAACACGGCGGGTGTCCAGGTGCACACCTGCTCCCACACCTGCACGGCCGCTGCCAGGGTGAGACCCCCGCCCCAAACAAACCCCAACACCCTCTAAACCAGCCTGGGACCCCCAGAGACCCCCACCCACGGACACCCCTGGCACCCCCAAACAGCCCCAAACCCCCAAAACAGCCCAGGACCCCCCCAGACCCCCATCCCACCCCAAACCCCCAAACACCCCCAAAACAGCCCCCCCCTGAAAACACCCCCCGGCACCTGGAGACCCCATGGCCGCCCCACCAGGGTGAGACCCCCACCCCACAAAACCCCAAACACCCCCCAAACAGCCCGGGACCCTCGGAGAGACCCCCCACCCCAAATAAACCCCAAAACGCCCCCCCGGGATGTGCTGCCAGGAGGAGTGGAGGGAGACCCTCCCCAAAAGAAGCCCCCCCAAAACCCCCCAAAACAACCCCAAAACAGCCCCAAAACAGCCTCAAAAAAGCCCCAAAACAGTTTCAAAAAGCCCAAAAATCCCCAAAGCCCCAACCCCCAAAACAGCCGCCCCACCCCATAACCCCCCCAGCTATGCGGGGGGCAGGTTGGGGGTGTGCAGCCCCCTCCCCACGGTGCCGGGGGGTCTCTGGGTGGGGGGGTCTTTCTGATACTCCCCCCCCCCGCAGACATCGACGAGTGCGCGCTGGACCCGGGGCTGTGCCCCCCCCCGGGCACCTGCACCAACCTCGAGGGCTCCTTCAGCTGCCGCTGCCCCCCCGGGCTCGCCCCCAGCCCCGACGGGCGCCGCTGCCTCCGTGAGGGCGGGGGGGGGGCACGGGGGGGGGTCCCTGTGGGTCTGGGGGTGCCCTGGAGAGCCCCTGGAAAAAAATGGGGGGCAATGAGGGTTTTGGGACATTCCTGTGGTATTGGGGGGTTTCTGGGGGTTTTAGGGGATTTTGGAGCATTCCTGGGGTTTTGGGGATTCTGGGGGGTTCTGGGGTTTTGGGGGTGGTCCTTTGGGTGGTGGGGGGGGGTTTTAGGGCATCCCAGGGGTTTTGAGGGGTTCTGGGGGGTGTTTGAGGCATCCATGGGGGTTTTGGGGGTTTCTGGGGGATTTTGGGGGTTCCTGGGGGTTCTGGGGGGGTTTTGGGGTTTTGGTTCTGGGGGGGTTCTGGGACATCCCTGGCGTTTTGGGGGGCAATGGTCCCTGTGGGTCTGGGGGGGTTCCAAAGGAAGTTCTGGGGAGAGGAATTTTGAGGGGTGGTCCCTAGGACAAGAGGTTTTTATGGGTGCTGGGGTGTCCTTGGGGGTGTCCCTGAAGGTCTGGGGGTGGTCCCTGAGGGTCTGGGGGGGTCCTTGGGGGTCTGGGGGGGTTCCTGAGGGTCCCAGAGAGGTCTCAGGGTTCTCCGAGAGACCCCTGGAGCTCGAAGCAGGGGATGGGGTAGGTTCTAGAAGGTTCTTTGGATCTCAAATTTGTGGGGTTTGGGGGATCCCTGATGCTCTGGGGGGCTCTGGGGGTCCCACTGAGCTCTGGGGGTTTTGGGGGTTCCTGGGGCCCCCAGCCCCAAGAAGGGAGTGCTACTGAGCCTGGAGGTGCCCAAGGTTCTGCGACATCCTGCTGGGCTGGGGGGTGGTCCTGGGGGCCGGGGATCCTCAGGGGTTTTGGGGGGCTGGGGGTCCTGGGGGAGGTGTGCCCCTGGGAGGGTCTTTGCCCTCCTCGGAGGGTGATTTGGGGGTCCCCTGAGGGGGAGGGTTCCTGAGGGGTCCCAATTACAGCCTGGGTTTGGGGGTTTGGGGAGATCTGGGGTCCCTCCCCTTTGGGAAACCAGGGTGACAGACCGGGTTTGGGGGTTTGGGGATCCCAGCCCTGGGGGGGTCCTCAACCCCCTGAGACCCCATTTACAGACCGGGTTTGGGGGTTTGGGCGTTTGGGGGTCCTCAACCCCCTGAGACCCCAATTACAGCCCGGGTTTGGGGGGATCTGGGGGTCCTCAATCCCCTGAGACCCCATTTACAGACCGGTTTGGGGGGTTTGGGGGGATCTGGGGGTCCTCAATCCCCTGAGACCCCATTTACAGCCCGGGTTTGGGGGGTTTGGGGAGATCTGGGGGGGTTGGAGCGACCCTTCCCCACCCCATCCCCAGCAAAAAAGGGGGGAAACCGGGGGTGGGTTGGGGTCACCAGGGGTGGGTGGGAGTCCCTCACCAGGGTTTGGGGGTCCCGAGGGTGGTTTGGGGGTTCAGGACCCCCTGAGACCCCATTTCCTGCCCGTTTTTGGGGGGTTTGGGAGTTCTGGGGGGGTTGGGGCGACTCTTCCCCACCCCATGCCCAGCAGGGTTTGTGGAAAAGGGGGGGACAACGAGGGTGGGTGGGGTCCCCAACCATGGTTTGGGGGTCCCGAGGGTGCTCTGGGGGTTCAGGACCCCCCCTTGATGGTTTTTTGCCATCCCCAGCCGAGTTCGTGGTGTTCTGTCCTGGTAAAAGGGGGGACACCAGGGACAAGTTGGGGACACCAGGAGCGGTTTGGGGTCACCAGGAGGAGTTTGGGGTCACCTGGGGTCTCTGGGATGGTTTTTGGGGTCCTGAGGTGCTCTGGGGTTCAGACCCCACCCTTGATGGTTTTTGCCCCCCAGCGGAGTTCGTGGCGCTCTGTCCCGACGGGAGGGGTTTCATCCAGGATGACAACGGCCTCGACTACGGGGGGATCCCCGTGCACCGCGGTGAGACCCCCGTGTCCCCCCCGTGTCCCCCCATCCCCCGGGGGGGTTTCTGTCCCCTGCCCCCCTAGCCCCATTTTTCCAAGGAAAACCCATTTTTTCCCCATTTTCCCCCGTTTTTTTTTTTCCGCTTTTCCCCATTTTCCCCCCATTTTTTCTGGTTTTCCCCCCTTTTTTTCCCCCAATTTCCCCTCTTTTCCCCGTTTTTCCTCCCCATTTCCCCCAATTTTTTTTTCCCCTTTTCCCCCTTTTTCCCCTTTCTCACTTCCCCATTTCCCCCCCCCCTTTTTTCCCCTTTTTCCCATTTTCCCACTCCTGTTTTCACCTATTTTCCCCCCTTTTTTCCCCCCCCATTTTCCCCATTTCCTCCTTTTTCCCCAATTTTCTGTCCCTGTCCCTCCCCCCCCGTTTCCCCGAGCCCCTCCCTCCATTTCCCCCCCCCCCCAGACATTTTCCTGGTTTTTCCCCCAAATTTTCCATTTCCCCCCCATTTTCCCTCCCTTTCCCCCCCCTTTTTCCCCATTTTCCCATTTTCCCCTTCCCCCTGTTTTTCCCATTTTTCCCTCTTTTCCCCATTTTCCCCATTTTCATTTTTTTGCCCTCTCCCTATTTCCCCCTTTTTCCCCATCCCCATTTTCCCCCCTGGCCCCCCCTTCCCCCCCCCATTTCCCCCATTCCCCCCCTTTTTTCCCGAGATTTTTCCCCCGTTTTCCCCCCTTTTCCCCCTCCCCACCTTTCCCATTTCTCCCTTCCCCCCGTTTTTCTCCATCTCCCCCATTCTCCCCTTTCTTCCCCATTTTCTCATCCCTCTCCCCATGTGGGGCTGTCCCTGTCCCCCCGGGGGTCTCCCCGGCCCTGAGCCCCCTCCCCACCCCGCAGACATCGACGAGTGCGGCCTCTTCGGGGCCGAGATCTGCAAGGGCGTAGCAAAGTGCTGTCAACACCCAGCCGGGCAGGGGAGTGCTACTGCAAGGCGGGCTTCGACTTATTACAGCGCTGGGGGCCAGTGCCTGGGGTATGGGGGTCCCTGGGGGGGGGTGTTCCAGAGGGGTCCTGGGGTCTCTGGGGGTTTTGGGGGGTCTTGGGGACTGGATCCATGGGGGGGTTTTGAAGGGGTCTTGAATCTTGGGGGGGTTCTTGGAGGTTTTGGGGCTCTGGGGTTGTTTTGGGGGTCTCTGGGGTGGATTGGGGGTCCCTCAGGTTTTTAGGGGGAATCTGGGGGTTTGTTGGGGTTTTGGGTCTGGGGGTTTGGGGGTCTGGGGGCTGGGGGTTGTTGGGGTTTGGGGGTTGGGGGGGGGCTGGGGGAGCCATGGGGGGAGGGTTCTGGGGGTCCTGGGGTTTTGGGGGGTGGGGGCTTATTGGGTTTCCTGTTTGGGGGCTCCCTTTGGGGTATTGTGGGGGTGGGGGGTCCTGGGGGTTTTTGGGATTCCGGGGTGTTTGGGGTCCTTCTTTGGCTCTGGGGTTTGGGGTCTTTGGGGTGTTGGATGAGGGGCTCAGGGGTTTGGGGGTCCTTGGGGTGTTTGGGTTTATCTGGGGTTTTAGGGGGGGGGGGATCTGGGGGTCCTTGGGGTTTTGGGGGTCTCTGGGGGTGTTTGGGGGTCCCTGGGGTGTTTGGGGGTCCCTTCTTTCTTTGGGATTATCTCAATGGGGGGTTATTGGGGAATGGGGGTGCCAAGGGAATGGGGGTTCCCCGGTTTTGGGGTCCTCGGGGTGCGGGTTTCCCCCTGCGTCGGGGGGACCCCGGGGGACCCCAGGGGTGCCCCAGCCCGGGGTCCTGTCCCTGGGTCCCAGCCCCAGGGGTGGACCCCCCCAAATCCTGGCCAGGTGGGAACCCCAGGATGGGACCCCCGAGACCCCTGGGATGAGGGGAATAAACCCCAAACACCCCCCAAATGGGAGCCCCAAACATGGGAGAACACCCCCCAAAAGGGACCCCAAACAGCCCAAAAAACCCAAAACAGCCCCCAAAACCCCCAAAACAGCCCCAAAACAGAGACCTGGGATGCCCTGTGCCCCCGGGTTGGGGAGTGTGAGACCCCCCCTCGGAAAGGGGGGGTCCCCCGGGGCCCCTCAGCCGTATGGATTTTTAATTCCCCGGGGAGGCGTGGGGAGTGGACCTGGACCCCCCTGCCGCAGAGACCCCCTCAAATGGGGAGGTAAGGGGGACCCCCTTCTTTGGGGGAGACCCCCCCCGGTATGGGGGAGAGGGGTTCTTTGCCCATGGAGGGAGACCCCCCCAAATGGGAGAGACGGGGGGAGACCCCCCCTGAAAGAGACCCCCTCCCTGAGACCCCAAAACCTCAGGAGAGACCCCCCGGAATGAAAGACCCCAAAAAGGGGGACCCCTGATGGGGCCCCCCGCCCCTGGGATGGGGAGAGACCCCAAATGGGGAGAGGGTGTCCAGGAGACAAGGACCGGGGGGTCTCTGGGGAGAGTTTTGGGGGGGGGAGAGACCCCGAATGGGCATTGAATTTGCGCGCTGGACCCCGGGATGGGCCCCCCCGAGGAATCTGCACCAACCTCGAGGGGGACTCCTTCATGGGAGTTTGCTGCCCCCAGGTGGGGTCAGCCCCGACAGGGGGTATTGGGGAGATTTGAGGGATCTTTTGGGGGCTGTGGGTCCCTGTGGGTCTGGGGGTGCCCCTGGAGGAACCTGGGGCAATGGAGCCCCCCTCAAACAGGGTTTTTGGGGGGTTCGTGGGGATTTGGGGGTTTCTGGGGGGGTTTCTGGGGGTTTCTGGGGGTGGGGGCTGGAGGTTTGGGGGCATTAAGGGGATTCTGGGGTTTCTTTCAACTGCGGTTCTGGGGGGTTCTGGGGGGGTTTTGGGGATCTGCATCCCAGGGGGTTTTGAGGGTAGTCCTGGGGTGGGGGTGTTTGGGGGTATTCCCCCCCCTCGTGCCATGGGGGTTCCTGGGGGGGGTTCCTGGGGAGGGTCGGAGGGTTTGGGGGCATTAAGGGGATTCTGGGGTTTGGGGGGTTCTGGGGGGCGGTTCCTGGATGGGTTTTGGGGGTTTTGGGGGCTCCTTCCCCTGCTGCTGCCCCCCTGGAAAAAAAAATGGGGGAGCAATGGGGGTTTTGGGAGTATTCGTGGGGGGGGTTTGGGGGGTTTGGGGTGGGGGTTTGGGGGCTTTGGGGGTTCTGGGGGGATCTGCAGGGGTTCCTGGAGGTTTGGGGGACACCAGGCCATGGGGGGACCCCAAAATTGGGGGGTTCTTGGGGGTTCTGGGGTTTTAGGGGTTCTGGGGGCCTTTAGGGGATTTGGGAAGATTTTGGGGGTTCTTGGGTTTTTGAGGCTGGTCCCCAGGGACAGGGGGGACATTTGGGGTTCCTGGGTGGGTCCTGGGACATTCCTGCGGTTTTGAGGAGGGGGCTGGGGGTCAGGGGGTTGGGGAGCTTGGGGGGTCCTGAGGATTCCCTGGGCCGGGGGTTGGGGGAAGGACGTGGGGGGACCACCGGGGTTTGGGGGGGTGGTTGGGGGGTCCCCCATGGGTTCTGGGGGTTTTGGGGGGTCCCTATGGGGTTTGGGGGTTCATGATGGATTTGGGGGGGTCCCCTGGGATTCTGGGGGTCTTGGGGGGTTCCTGGGGGGGTCACTATGGGGTCTGGGGTTTTTTGGGGGGTTCCTGGGAGAGCCGTGGGGTTCCATGCAGAGGAGAGCACCTGGGACATCCCCTGGGGGCCTGGGGGGTGGGACCCCAAACCTGACCCCCCATTAACATCCCCCCTCGAACCCCTGGGAGGAAACCCCGGGGGGGGGACCCCAAACACCCTGGGGGTGTCCCCCCCCAAACACCCTGGGACTGGGAGGGGTCTTTTGACCCCCTGGGAACCCAACTTTGGGGGACTGGGGGGGGCGTCTGAAATTCACAAGAGGGTTCCTGAAACCCCAGAGGGATCTCCAATATCCCCCCCAAGACCCCAGACCCCTGAGTTGGGGGGATGGTCCCCCCAGGTTCTGAGGAAGACTCTTTGGATCTCTGGGCGGGGTGGGGGGGACATGCCCGGAACTTTGTGGGGGCCCCAAGGGGATCCAACCGATGCCCACCCGGGGGGGGGAGGCTCTGACTGGTCCCCATGACACCCCCCCCCCCTGGGACCTCAGGAGCCCCCAAAATCCACTGGGACCCGAGGACCTACCACCAGCCTGGGGTTTGGAGCGCCTTCTGGGGCGCGGTCCCAGGGCACCCAAGCCTGGGGGTCCCAGCCCCTACTCCATGGGCGGGCTGGGGGTCCCTTATGTGCGAGGTAGTCCCGGAGGCCCCCTGCCCTCCCACAAACCCCCCCTGGGGGAAGGGGGGTCCTGACCCTGAGACCCCATTTCCCCCCTTTCCCCCCCTCTTTTTCCCCATTTACAGCCTGGTTTTGGGGGGGTTTGAGGAGATCTGGGGGTCCTCAAACCCAGGACCCCCTTCCCTCTGGGGTTGGGGGCCCCAGGTATCCGGGGAGTCCCCCCGGGACCCCCCCATTGGGGGCCCTGGGATCCCCTGAGACCCCATTTACAGCCCGGTTTGGGGGTCCCTAGGGTGGTCTGGGGGTCCCTAAACCCCTGAGACCCCATTTACAACTGGAGTTGGGGGAGTTTGGGGAGACCTGGGGGTCCCAAGGGTGGTCTGGGGATTCAGGACCCCCTGAGACCCCAATTACAGCCCAGTTTGGGGGTCCTTAGGGTGGTCTGGGGGTCCTTAAATCCCTGAGACCCCATTTACAGCCTGGTTTCGGGGGTTTGGGGAGATCTGGGGGTCCCGAGGGTGGTCTAGGGGTCCCCAACCCCCTGAGATCCCAATTACAGCCTGGTTTTGGGGGCGTTTGGGGAGATCTGGGGGGGTTGGAGCGACCCTTCCCCACCCCATCCCCAGCAGAAAGGGGGAACCACCTAGGTGGGGGAGGGGCCTGGGGTGGAAATCGTATGGGGACCAGGGGGATGGTTTGGGGGGTCCCGTGGAGGCTCTGGGGTTCAGAACCCCCCTTTGAAATTTTGCCCCCGAACCCAGCTGAGTTCGTGGCGCCTCTGAGGATTTGGGAGGGCTTCATCCAGGACGACAACAGCCTCGACACGGGGAGGGGGGTCCTGAGGAGAGGAGGGGGGGTCCCCCCCGTTTGGGGGGTCCCCGGGGTTTTCTGTCCTGGGGGAAATGGGGCCGATTTTTCCCAAAAAAGGAATTTTTCCCATTTTTCCCGAATTTTTTCCGCTTTTCCCATTTTTTGCCATTTTTCTGGGCGGCGGGGGGGGGCCCCCCCCTCTTTTCCCCCGTTTTGCACCATTTTCCCATTTCCCCAAATTTTCCCCCCTTTTCCCCTTTTCCCCTGTTTTCCCCTTTCTGCCTCAGTTTTGGGGTCTTTCCTCCCCTTCTCCTCCCCGAGCGTTTCCCCCCAATTTCCCCTTTTCTCTCCTGTTTTCCTATTTTTTTCCCCCAAGCCTCCCCATTTTCCCCATTTTTCCTCATTCCCTCTCCCATGTGGGGCTGTCCCTGTCCCCTGGGGGTCTCCCCGGCCTTGAGCCCCCCCCCCTCGGGGTGTCCCCCACCCCCGCAGACATTGATGAGTGTGGCCTGGTTTTTTTCCCCCCCTCCCCATTTTCCCCATTTTCCCCATTTTTCCCCCTTTCCCCGTTTTTCCCCATTTTCCCTGTTTTTCCCCTTCCCCCCCGTTTTTTCCCTGAGTATTTTTCCTCGGGGTCCCCATTTCCCCCCCATTTCCCCATTTTCACCTGTTTTGCCATGCTTTCCCCTATTTCCCCTTTTTTTCCCCATTTTCCCCATTTCCCCAATTTTCCCTTCCCCACCCGTTTTCTTCCCCATTCCCCCCCTTTTCCCCATTTTTCCCCATTCCCCCGTTTTTCCCCCTTTTTCCCCTATTTTTCCCCATTTCTCCCTTCCCCTGTTTTTCTCCATCTCCCCCCATTCTCCCCTTTCTTCCCCATTTTCCTCATCCCTCTCCCATGTGGGGCTGTCCCTGTCCCCCCGGGGGTCTCCCCGGCCCTGAGCCCCCTCCCCACCCCGCAGACATCGACGAGTGCGGCCTCTTCGGGGCCGAGATCTGCAAGGGCGGCAAGTGCGTCAACACCCAGCCGGGCTACGAGTGCTACTGCAAGGCGGGCTTCGACTACGACAGCGCCCTGCGCCAGTGCCTGGGGGACACGGGGTCCCCGGGGTGTCCAGGGGTCCCAGGGGTTCGGGACACGGGGGGGGGGGGTCGGGGGACCAAGGGAGGGACATGGGGTCCACGAGAGCCTGAAGGGGGTCTTGAATCTTGGGGATGCTGGGGTGGTTTGGGGGGTCCTTGGGACAGTTTGGGGGGTCTCCCCAGACCAGTGTTGGGGGTCCCTGGGGTGTTTAGGGGAGGATTTTTGGGTGTTTGGGGGGTCTCTGGAGTGTTTGGGGGGTCTCTGGGGTGTTTGGGGGGTCTCTGGGGTCCTGGGGTCTTTGGGGGGAGCCATGGGGAGGGAGCGGCGGGGTCCTGGAGCAGCCTGGGGGTGTTGGAGGGTTGGGGGATTCTGGGGTCTTTGGGGTGTTTGGGTTTATTGGAGGGTTTGGGGATATTGGAGGGTTTGGGGTCCCTGGGGTGTTTGGGGATTCCGGGGTGTTTGAGGGTCTTTGGGGTATTTAGGGGGGGGTCTTTGGGGTGTTGGATGAGGGGCTGGGAGTGCTGGGGGGTCCTTGGGGTGTTTGGGTTTATTGGAGGGTTTGGGGATTCTGGGGTGCTTCGGGGTCCCTGGGGTGTTTAGGGGGTCTCTGTGTGTGTTTGGGGGTCCCTGTGGGTGTTTGGGGGTCCCCGGGATATTTGGGATCCCCTCAATGCCAAGGGAATCCCTGGGAATCCCCGCAGCTCCTGGCGGTGTTGGGGGGTTCCAGGGGTTTTTGGGGGTCCCTGGGGTGTTTGGAGGTCTCTGTGTGTGTTTGGGGGTCCCTGGCGGTATTGGGGGGTCCTGGGGGTTTTTGGGGGGTATCTGGGGGTCCCCATCTTGCCGGGGAATCCCCAGAATTCCCCCCCCCGGCCCCCTCCCCAGACGTGGACGAGTGTCTGGACGAGTCCAACTGCGTGGACGGAGCGTGCGAGAACACGCGCGGCTCCTTCCGCTGCACCTGCGGGCCCGGGGCTCGCTACCACCCCGGGCTGCGGCGCTGCCTGCCCGGCCCCGAGCACGGTGAGAGCCCCCCGGGATGGGGAGAGACCCCCGGGAATGGGGGGAGACCCCCGGGAATGGGGAGAGACCCCCGGGTATGAGGAGAGACCCCTGGGATGGGGAGAGACCCCCGGGATCTGAGACCCCCGGGAACCGGGAGAGACCCCCGGGATGGGGAGAGACCCCCGGGAATGGGGGGAGACCCCCGGAATGGGGAGAGACCCCCGGGATATGGGGGGAGACCCCCTGGGATGGGGAGAGACCCCCGGAATGGGGAGAGACCCCCGGGATATGGGGGGAGACCCCCGGAATGGGGAGAGACCCCCGGGATATGGGGGGAGACCCCCGGAATCTGAGACCCCCGGGATGGGGAGAGACCCCCGGAATGAAGAGAGACCCCTGGGTATGAGGAGAGACCCCTGGGATGGGGAGAGACCCCCGGGATCTCAGACCCCCGGGAACGGGGAGAGACCCCCGGGATGGGGAGAGACCCCCGGGAATGGGGGGAGACCCCCGGGAATGAGGAGAGACCCCCGGGATGGGGAGAGACCCCCAGGATATGGGGGGAGACCCCCGGGATATGGGGAGAAACCTCCGGAATCTGAGACCCCCCCTCGCAAAGTGAGACCCCCAGGGGGGTGGGTTCGTGCAAATGGAGCCCCCCCCTCAGCCGTTTTTTGGGGCTGGGGGGAATTTGGGGGTTCTTTGGGGAGGGGTTTGGAGCTCCCTGACCCCCCCTCCCGTTTTTTGGGGGTGGGGGATGATTTGGGGGTTCTTTGGAGGGAGGGGGGTGTTTGGGCTCTGACCCCCCAGCCGACATCGCTGTTACAGGTTTTGGGGGTAGGGGGATTTGGGAGGTGTTTGGGGTCCTGAACCCCCTGTGGCCCCAGGTGCGCCCCCGCCGGGCACTCCCCCCGGCGCCCAGGGACGTTTTGCTGGCAGCGACATGGGACGAGGGTGTGGGGGCGCCCCCTCAGGGGCCCCCTGACCATGGACGAGTGCTGCTGCCGGGGGGGGGCTGGGGCCCCACTGCCAGCCCCTGCCCCCCAGCCCCACAGGTGAGCAAGGGGAGGGAGGGGGGGGCTGGGGGTGGGTTGGGGGTTTGAAGGGAATTTTGGGGAATTTGGGGTCCTAAGGGAGATCTGGAGAGGGATTTGGGGAGTTGGGGGGGTCTTGAGGGGAATTGGGGGGCTGTGTGTGGTCTTTGGGGGATTTGTGGGGGTTTGTGGGATCCTGAGGGATTTTGGGGGGCTGTGGGGTCCTAAGGGGGATTTGAGGGGTTTTGGGGGGGGCTGTGGGGTCCTAGGGGGGATTTGGGGGGATTTGAGGAGGGGGGTGTATGGTTTTGGGGGGATTGGGGGAGTTGTAGGGTCCTAAGGGGGATCTGGGGAGGTTTGGGGGGGTGTAGGGGGGCTGTAGGGTCCTAGGGGAGATTGTGGGGGGGTCCCTATGGGTTCTGGGGGGGGTTTCTGTCAGATCTGGGGTCCCTGTGGGGTCTGGGGTGTCCCTATAGGGTCTGGGGACTCTACGGGGTCTGGGGTCCCTGTGGGGTCTGGGGGTCTCTATGGGGTCTGGGGGGCTGATTTTGGGGTGTCCCCCCCCAGGCGTGCCGTGCCCCCCCATGCAGAGTGAGAGCAATTCCTTCTGGGACGTCAGCGCCCTCAGCCTGGGGGGGCCCCGCAGAGGTGGGACCCCAAAACTGACCCCTCCCCCCCCATTAACATCCCCCTCCCCAAACCCCCCTGGGACCCCCAAATGCACCCCAACCTCAACCCCACCCCCCCCAAACACCCTGGGACCCCATAACTGACCCCCCAACCCCCCCTCCCCAAACCCACCCCCCTCCCCAGACCCCCAAATTCACAAGAGAGCCCCCAAACCTTGACCTTGATCCCCTCCAATATCCCCCCCCCCCAATTTAAGACCCCAGACCCCCCTGAGTTGGGGTCCCATGCCCCCGTCCCCAGGTGGGGACAGCTCTGAGAAGACTCAGGGGTGTCCCTGCCCCCTGGGGGTCCCGGGGTCCCTGCCTCCCTCCCCAGGGTTTGTGAGTGCCCCCGGCTGCTGAGACCCCACCAGCCGCTGCACCGGTGAGAGCCCCAGAATCCCCTGGGACCCCCCCAAACCCCTCTGGGGTTTTAGAACCCCCTGGGACCCCCTAAATCTCCTGGGACCCCCAGACATACTGGAACCTCACAAGTGGCTGCAAAACCCCCCTGGGACCCCCCGAGGGACCCCCCCAAACCCCTCTGGGACCCCTGAGTGACCCCAAACCTTACCGGTACCCTCTGAATGATCCCCAAAATCCCCTGGGATCCCATGAGAGACCCCCAACTCTCCCTGGGACCCCCCGAAGGACCCCAAACCACCATGGACCCCATGAATGACCCCCAGACCCCTCCATGACCCCCCGAGGGACCCCCAAAATCCCCTGGGTCCCCCCGAGTGACCCAAACACCCCCCAGGACTGAGGGTTTGGAGTAGTGGGAGGTGGGGGGGGGTCAGGACCCCCTAAATTTTGGGGACCGCTGGGGGTTCCGGGGGTCCCGGCTGCCCACAGACATCGGTGGGTGCCGGAGGGCTTTGGGGGGTTTTGGGGTCCCAGGGAGTTTGGGGTCAGGGGGGTTTCAGGTCCCCTTTGATGGTCCCCCCCCCTTAGCGAAATCCTCGGGGTGGGAAGTTTGGGGGTTCCATTAGGGAATATTGGGGGTTATTTGGGGGGTCCCTGAGCTGTGTGTTGTCCCCCCCCCTTCCCCAAATACTGATGAGTGTTGGGACCCCCGGGGGGGGTCTGGGGGTCCCCACAAAGCCCACAGACATCGGTGGGTGCTGGGGCTTTGTGGGGAGGGGGATTTGGGGGTCCCAGGGGATATTTTTGACTCCCATTTCCCCCCCATATATCGAGATCCCCGGGGTGGGGAGGGGTGGGAATTTTGGGAGCTCCTTTAGGGTATATTGGGGGTTATTTTGGGGGTCCCTGACTTGTGTGTGTGTCCCCCGCCCCTTCCCCAGATATCGACGAGTGTCGGGACCCCCTCTCCTGTGGGGCCCCTGACCTATTCAACACCAGCGGCCCTTCCGCTGCCCTGCAAAGCAGGACCTTGGAACCGCCTGGGGGCTCTGCCTGCCCCAGCGCCGCTGAACCCCCGGACCACCAGGATCTACCAGGGACCCCTTTTTCCACCCCCTTCCCCTGTTTTTTCACCCAGGATCCCTGGGACCTTTCAGAATCCTCTGGGACCCACCCGAACCCTTGGGGACCACCTGGGTCCGGCCCCAGCCCCACTGAAATCCCCCGGGACCCCCAGGAACCGTCCGGACCCCCGGGATCCCCTGGGATCCACCGGGACCAGGCGGGCCCGCCCAGGGGGGCTCTGCCTGCCCCAGCGCCGCTGAACCCCGACCGGGACCCCGAGGATCCAGCGGAACCACCCGGGACCCACCAGGACCACCTGGAACCGTCTGGGACCCTCCAGGATCCCCCGGGACCTCCCAGCCCCACTGAAACCCCTCGGGACCCACCGGGACCCACCCGGGATCCACCGGGACCCTCCAGAACCCCGGGAACCCACCCGGACCCTCGGGGACCACCCAGGCCCGGCCCCAGCCCCACTGAAACCCAGCCGGGACCCTCTGGGACCCACCGGGACCTTCCGGAACCCCGCGAGATCCCGGGACCCACCGGGACTGCCCGGGACCCTCTGGGACCCCCCCAGACCCCAATAAAGGATGTGGGGGAACGGCCCCGGCGGCGCTGCCTGGAGGGGATTTTGGGGTGGGATTTTGGAGATTTGGGCACTTGGGGGGGACTGGGGAGGGGAGATTGGGGCACTGGAGGGGTCACAGGGGGGATTTGGGGAATTGGGTGTTTAGGGTGAGGGTGAGGGGGAGGGGTCCGAAAGGGAGATTGGGGGTTGCGTGAAATCAGGGGTGATTTTGGAGATGAAATTGGAGGGGATTTGGAGGTGAAATTGGAGGGAATTTGGGGTGAAATCTGAGGAATTTGGGGTGAAATCAGGGAGATTTTGGGGTGAAATCGGAGGGATTTTGTGGTGAAATCAGAGGGAATTTAGGGTGAAATCTGGAGGATTTGGGGTGAAATCTGGAGGATTTGGGGTGAAATCGGAGTGAATTTGGAGGTGAAAGCTGAGGGAATTTGGGGTGAAATCGGGGGATTTTGGGGTGAAATCAGAGGGATTTTGGGGCAAAATCGGGGCAATTTTGGATGTGAAATCTGAGGGAATTTGGGGTGAAATCGGAGGGATTTGGGGATGAAATCAGAAGGAATTTGGGGTAAAATCAGGGGATTTTGAGGTGAAATCGGGGGGAATTCGGGAGGAAGCCGTGACCACGCCCACCACGCAAACCACGCCCCAGGCACCACCACACCCACTGAGACCACGCCCACCAAAGTCACACCCTCCGCTCAGCCAATCGCGGGCGGCGGCGCGCGCAGGCCCCGCCCAGTCCCGTCGTGCCCCGCGCTGCCCGCGCCGGCGGCGGCCCCGGTGAGGGGAGGGGGGGGCGGTGCCGGGACCGGAGGGGTCGGGACCGGGTCCGGGGGGGATCTGGGGGCGCTGGGTGGGCTCCGGCACGGGGGGGATTTGTGGGGAGGGTCCCGGGTGCTCCCCGAGCGTTTCCGCGGGTTTGGGGGTGCTGGGAAGGGGCGGGTCCGTCCCGGGGGTTTCTCCCCATTCCCCTTGGAGCCCCCCGGGTTTGAGCCCCTCTCTGCCCCCCACAACCCACCCAGGACCCCCAACCCCTCATTTCCCCCCAGTCCCTCCCGTGGGCTCCGGCCCTGCCAGGCGCTGCTGTTCCTCCCCCTCGCTCTGTTCCGGCTCTGGGACCCCCTACCCCCATAAACCCCAATTTTTCCCCTATAAATCCCCCCTGTAACCCCCTCCCCATTTCCCCTGAGACCCCACCGCTATTTCCCCCATTTCCCCACCGTGGGGCTGAAACTGCTGCTCCTGTTCCCTTCTGTGGGCAGCTTCCCCGACCCCAAAACTCCTCCCAACCCCCCAAATTTCCCCCAAGACCCCAAACTCCCCAAGACCCCCAGAACTCCACCCAAAACCCTCAGAACTCCTCCCAAGACCCCCAAAAACTACTCCTGGGACCCCCAAAACTCCTCCTGAGTCCCCCATTTCCCTCTGGCTCCCCGCAGGCCCCAGCATGGGGCTGAAGCCCTGGCAGAAGTCTCTATTCTCCTCTGTGGGCAGCTCCCTCAGCCCCTGAGACCCCAGAACTCCCCCTGAGACCCCCAGAACTCCTCCTGGGACCCCATTCCCTGACTGTGGGCTCCCCGCAGGCCCCAGCATGGGGCTGAAGCCCTGGCAGAAGGCTCTGTTCCCCCTGAGACCCCCAGAACTCCCCCTGGGACCCCCAGAACTCCCCCTGGGACCCCCAAAACTCCTCCCAAAACCCCCAGAACTCCTCCTGAGACCCCCATTTCCCCTGGTTCTCCCGCAGGCCCCAGCATGGGGCTGAAGCCCTGGCAGAAGGCTCTGTTCCCCCTGCGCTCCGTGGCCGCCGTGGTTCGGCTCTTCGAGGCCGAGCTGCGCCAGCCCGAGCCCGACCTGGTGCTGCTCTCCTTGGTCCTGGGCTTCGTGGAACATTTCCTGGCCGTGAACCGAGTGCTGCCCACCAACGTGCCCGGGCTCACCTTCGAGTCCCGCCCGGGGCCGGACCCCCAGACCCGGCTGTACTTCCCGGTGGCCGAGCTGTCCATCGTGGCCGCGCTCTACGCCCGCTTCACGGCGCAGATCCGGGGAGCCGTGGACCTGTCCCTGTACCCCCGGCCCGACGGCTGCTCCTCGCGGGAGCTGGTGAGGAAAGTGTCCGATGTCATCTGGAACAGCCTCAGCCGCTCCTACTTCAAGGACAGGGCGCACATCCAGTCCCTCTTCAGCTTCATCACGGGTGAGGACGGGTCCTGAGGGGGTGAGGAGAAGTCCTGATGGGGTCCTGAGGGGGTGAGGAGGGGTCCCGAGGGGGTCCTGAGGGGGTGAGGAGGGGTCCCGAGGGGGTCCTGAGGGGGTGAGGAGGGGGTTGGTGGGGCTGGGGTCTCACCCAGAGCAGTCTCAGCTGCTCCTACTTCAAGGACAGGACTCACATCCAGTCCCTCTTCAGCTTCATCAAGGGTGAGGAGGGGTCCCAAGGGGGTGAGGAGGGGTCACGAGGGGTTTAGGAGGGGTCCTGAAGGGGTGAGGAGGGGTCCCGAGGGGATCCTGAGGGGGTTGGTGCAGCTGGGGTCTCACCCAGAGCAGTCTCAGCTGCTCCTACTTCAAGGACAGGGCTCACATCCAGTCTCTCTTCAGCTTCATCATGGGTGAGGAGGGGTCCCAAGGAGGTTAGGAGAGGTCCCGAGGGGGTGAGGAGGGGTCCCGAGGGGGTTGCTGGGGCTGGGGTCTCACCCGGAGCAGTCTGAGGGCTCAGTGGATGTTGTGTCCTTCTTCTGGGGCATCCCTTGTTTCTGTGTCCCCTCCCTTGGGGACAGTTCAGGGGTGGGGATGGGGGATTTGGGGGTCTCTGTGTGTCCCTGACCCCCCCATTGTGCCCCCCCAGGTACCAAACTGGACAGCTCAGGGGTGGGTGGGTTTTGGGGGTCTCTGTGTGTCCCTGGCGGTGTTTGGGTGTCCCTAAGCCCCCCTTGTGCCCCCCCAGGTACCAAGCTGGACAGCTCAGGTGTGGGTTTGGGGGTGTTTGGGGGTCTCAGTGTGTCCCTAAGCCCCCCCTGTCCCCCAGGTACCAAGCTGGACAGCTCAGGTGTGGGTTTGGGGGTGTTTGGGGGTCTCACTGTGTCCCTAAGCCCCCTTGTGCCCCCCCAGGTACCAAGCTGGACAGCTCAGGTGTGGCCTTTGCCGTGGTCGGCGCCTGCCAGGTGCTGGGGCTCCCCGACGTTCACCTGGCCCTGAGCGAGGACCACGCCTGGGTGGCCTTTGGGGCAGGGGGGTCCCAAACCGCCGAGGTCACCTGGCACGGCAAGGGCAACGAGGACAGGAGGGGACAGCCCGTGCAGGCCGGGGTGGCCGAGAGGGTATGGGGGACACGAGGGGGGCAAAGGGGCACTGGGGGACATGGGAGGGGTCATGGGGACACTGAGGTGGGGGGGATCAAAGGGGCAGTGGGGACATGGGAGGGGGCCAAAGGACAGGGGACATTGGGGGGCTGAGAGGGTATGGGGTGGGGGGGCAAAGGGACAGTGGGGACATGGGGGCATGGGGGACAGTGGGGACACTGGGGTGAGGGGGGGGAAAGGGGCGCTGGGGGACATGGGAGGGGGCAAAGGGACAGGGGGATATGGGGGTGGGGGGGTCATGGGGACAGTGGGGTGGGGGAGATCATAGGGACACTGGGGACATGGGGGTGGGGGGGGTCAAAGGGACAGGGGGTCATGGGGACAGGGGGGGACATTGGGGTGGAGGGGGGGGTCAAAGGGATGGGGGACATGGGATGGGTCATGGAGAGAGTGGGGACATTGGGGTGGGCAGAGGGCACAGCTGGACATGTCCCCATGTCACCTGTCCCCATGTCCCCAGAGCTGCACCTGGACAAGGGGCACAGGTGGATGTGTCCCCATGTCCCCATGTCACCTGTCCCCACGTCCCCAGAGCTGTACCTGGACAAGAGGCACAGGTGGATGTGTCCCCATGTCCCCTGTGTCCCCATGTCCCCTGTGTCACCTGTCTCCCGTGTGTCCCCAGAGCTGGCTGTACCTGAAGGGCTCCTACCTGCGCTGCACGCGGCACATGGAGGTGGCGTTCATGGTGTGCGCCATCAACCCCTCCATCGACGGCCACACCGACAGCCTGGAGCTGCTGCAGCTGCAGCAGGTGAGGGGCACCTGGGGGGCAGGTGTGGCCCAGGTGAGGCCCAGGTGTGGTGACCCAGGTGAGGCCCAGGGCTGGCTCAGGTGTAGCCCAGGTATGGTCCAGGTGAGGCCCAGCTGTGGCCCAGGTGTGGGGAAGGACAGGCCCAGGTGTGGCCCAGCTGTCACCCAGGTGTGACCCAGCTGTGGTCCAGGTGTGTCCCACCCCCCCATCTCTCCCTCCTCTCCCCCCAGCGCCTGCTGTGGCTGCTCTATGACATGGGACACCTGGACAGGTGAGAGAGACCCCCCAGCCCACCCTGGAACCCCCCCAGGCTGCCGTGGGACCCCCCAAGCCACCCCTACCTGCCCCACAGGTACCCCATGGCCCTGGGCAACCTGGCTGACCTGGAGGAGCTGGAGCCCACCCCCGGCAGACCCGACCCCCTCACCCTGTACCACCAGGTGAGCACGGGGGTGTTTGGGGGCGTGCCCAGGTGTGTGCCCAGGTGTGCCCTGACCCCTCCCTGCCCCCCCCAGGGCATCCACTCCGCCCGTACCTATTACAACAACGAGCACATCTACCCCTACCTGTACCTGGCCGGCTTCCACTGCCGCAACAAGAACGTCAAGGAGGCGCTGCAGGCCTGGGCTGACACGGCCACCGTCATCCAGGAGTGAGTGGGGGGCTCTGGAGGGCGGCCTTGGGGTGAGTGGGGGGTCCTAGGGGGTCCTGGGGTTACCTGTGGGGTCCCTGGGCTGGGCTGGGGGAGCTCCCTCCCTCCTGTGGGGCTGGGAGGGGTTCTTGGGGTGCCCACCCACCCTTTTTGGGGGGGTTCATATCCTTCATATCCCCCCTGTGCCACCCCCCCCCTGCTCACCCCCAAGGTTGGGTTTTTGGGGTCTCCTTGTTCTTTGTGGGTTCTGCGTCCTCTTTAGGGGTCCCCACATTTGTGGGGCAGCCCCCCAAGCCCTGTGTGCCCCCCAACCCCCTGGTGCAGCCCCCCAAGCCCCCGTGCCCCCCCCAGCTACAATTACTGCCGGGAGGATGAGGAGATCTACAAGGAATTCTTCGACGTGGCCAATGACGTCATCCCCAACCTGCTCAAGGAGGCGGCGGCCGAGCCCCCCCCGGGGGCTGAGGTGGGACCTGGGTGGGGGACCCCAAAATCTGGGGGCTCCTGGAGCTGGGCACCCCCAAATCTGGGAGCTCCTGGGTGGGGGGAGCCCCAAATTCGGGGGCTCTTGGGTGGGGGAGCCCCAAATCTGGAAGCTCCTGGAGCTGGGGACACCCAAATTTGGGGGCTTCTGGGTGGAGGACCCCCATATTTGGGGGCTCCTGGGTGGGGGAGCCCCAAATCTGGAAGCTCCTGGAGCTGGGGACACCCAAATTTGGGGGCTTCTGGGTGGAGGACCCCCATATTTGGGGGCTCCTGGGTGGGTTTGTGTGTGGGTCCTGCCCCTCGGGGAAGATTTTGGCTCTGGATTTGGGGCTCCCCACTGGCAAACCCCCCATCTCCCCAATCTCCCACTTTGATGGGGCGGGGTCCCCCCTACCCCCTTTGATGGGGTTTCCCCACATTTTTGGGGATCCCCTCTGACTCGGGGGGTCCTCAGGGGGCCCCCGGGGGTCTCCCAGCCCTGCAGGACCCCGAGTGCTTCGCTCACCTGCTGCGATTCTACGACGGCATCTGCAGGTGGGAGGAGGGGAGCCCCACACCTGTGCTGCACGTGGGCTGGGCCACCTTCCTCGTGCAGTCCCTGGGCCGCTTCGATGGCCAGGTGAGCATTTTTGGGGTCCCCAATGTTCTTTTAGGGACATTCCTGGGGGTTGGGGGCATCCTGAGTGGGGTCTGGGGTCCCCATGTCCCTCTTGGAGTGTCCTGAGTGGGTTCTTGGGTTCCCCATCTCTTTTTAGGGGCATTTATGGGGGTTTGAGGGGTCCTGAGTGGGTTCTGGGGGTGTCCTCATCTCCTCTTTGGGGCATCCCTGGCAATTTGTGAGGGTCCTGAGTGGGTTCTGGGGTCCCCCATCTCTTTTTAGGGGCATTCATGGGGGTTTTGGGGGGTCCTGAGTGGGTTCTGGGGTCCCCACATTCTCTTGGGGGGGCTCTGAGCAGATTCTGGGTTCGCCCATCTCTTTTTTGGGACATCCCGAGATTTGGTGGGATCCTGAGTGGGTTCCAGGGTCCCCAATGCTCTTTTTGGGGCATCCCTGGGGGTTTGGGAGATTCCTGAATGGGGTATGGGGTCCCCACGTCCTCCTTGGGGGGTCCTGAATGGGGTGTGGGGTCCCCATCTCCTCTTTGGAGGGTCCTGAGCAGATTCTGGGTTCCCCATTTTTTTTGTGGGACATCCCCAGAGATTGGGGGGGGGTCCTGAATGCACTCTGGGCTCCCCACAAAACCTCTGGGAGGGGTCTCTAAATCCCTCCATGTCCCCCTCCCCAGGTGCGCCAACAGGTGACCCTGCTCTCCGAGGACCCCACCCCTCCCGAGGCAGATCTGGGGGGTCCCGAGGACCCCCGCGATTGCCGCCGCCGAGGTCCCCGCCGCGAATCCAAACCCGAGGAGCCCCCGACCCCCAAAAAACCCTCGGAGCGCCGCCCCCCCCCTCCCCGCGCCCCCCGCCCCGAGGAGACCCCGCCGCCCCCTCCCCCTGTCCCTGCCCCTCCCCCTAGCCCCTCCCACCGCCCCTCCCCCAGCCCCGCCCACCCCCGCGCCCCCCGGGCCGGGCCCGGCCGCGCCCCCCGCGCCCCCGGGGCCGGTGCTGCGGTTCCGCTCGCAGAAGATGCGGGGCATGAAGGAGCTGCTGAGGGCAGCCAAGGTGAACTCGAGCGCCATCAAACTGCAGCTCACGGCCCAGAGCCAGGTGCAGCCGCGCCGGCCCCGAGCCCCGCCTGGCGCCTACCCCCTGCCCTTCCTCAAGAGACCCCGAAAAGGGTCCTAGAGAACCATAAAAATGGTCCTAAAACCCAGGGAGGTGCAGCCACCCCCGCCCTTCGCCTACCCCCTGCCCTTCCTCAAGAGACCCCGAAAAGGGTCCTAGGGAACCATAAAAACCCCCAAAATCCCAGGGAGATGCAGTGCTCCCCCTGCCCTTCCTCAAGAGACCCCAAAAGGGATCATAGGGAACCACAAAAAAACCCAAAAATGGTCCTAGGGAGCCCCCAAAACCCCAGGGAGATGCAGCCACCTGGTGTATACCCCCTGCCCTTCCTCAAGAGACCCCAAAAAGGATCATAGGGAGACAACAAAATCCCAAAGAGACCACAAAAGGGTCCCAGGGAAACCCAAAAATGGTCCTAGAGAACCCTGAAAACCCCAGGGAGGTGCAGCCGCGCCGGCCCCGAGCCCTGCCTGGTGCATACCCCCTGCCCTTCCTCAAGAGACCCCCGGAAAGGATCTTAGGGAGACACAAAAATCCCAAAGAGACCCCGAAAAGGATCTTAGGGAACCACAAAAATCTCCAAAATCCCAGGGAGATGCAGTGTCCCCCCTGCCCTTCCTCAAGAGACCCTGAAAAGGGTCCTAGGGAACCCCAAAAATCCCAAAGAGACCCCAAAAAGGGTCCTAGGGAGACATAAAAATCCCAAAGAGACCCTGCAGAAGGGTCCTAGGGAAGCACAACCCCCCCCCCCCCCAAAAGGTCCTAAGGAGCTCAGAGAATCCCCCAATAAGGGTCCTCGGGAGCCCCAAAAACCCCAAAATTCCAGCCCGGAGCTGTATGGGTGTAGCTGCCCCAACCCTTTCTCAGCAGCCCAGAAGAGCTCTCAGTTTACAGAAGAGTAACTTGGAGCACCTCCAACCACTCAAAAACTCCAAAAATCTTAGGGAGATGCAGTGCCCCCCCTGCCCTTCCTCAAGAGACCCCAAAAAGGGTCCTAGGGAGACACAAAAAAACCCAAACAGACCCCAAAAAGGGTCCTAAGGAGCCCCAAAATCCCAGCCTCACCCTGCCCTGGGTGCAGCCATCCCAACCCTTTCTCAACAGATTCCAGAAAAAATTTTCTCCCCAAAATGGGGGTGGAAGAATTTGGGGTGGAATTTGTGGAGGAATTTTTGGAATTTGGGGTGGAATTTGTGGAGCAGGGGCTGTGGGGTCCAATGGGCTGGGGATGGAATACTTAGGGGAGGGTTGGATTTGGGGGTGTAGGTGCTTTAAAGGGGGGTTTGGGGAGCAGGGGAGGGGTTCAGGCAGAGCATTTTTTGGGGGGCACAGCTCAGTTTTGGGGTGCACAACACGAGGCCTTTGGGGGTCCCAGATCTGGGGGAAGCTGGGGGGGGGGTTCCAGGAGCCAGGGTGAGGGGGAGGCCATAGAATAATTGATAATAAAATAAAATAAAAGTGCCGCTGTTTCACCGAGCGCCTCCGTCTCTGTTTTTGGGGGGGCCCGGGGAGCGGACCCTCATGAGGGGGTGGCTCCCATGATTCTCCGCGCGCGGGCGAGCTCCCGCCATGCTTCGCGAGAGGTTTTGGCGGGCCGGTCTCCAACCCACCCTCCAACCCCGTTTCCACCAAACAAAACGCGTCTTCCCTGAGTGACACAGGAGACAGCCAATCAGCTGCGCCCGGCCAAAGTCTTCTGCGCACGTCACTCATGCCCGGCACGGGGTTTCCCGCTGTCCCCGTCCGGGGGTGCGGGGCGGGGCGTGGTGCTGCCAATGGTGGCGGAGCCTCCGCCGTGGATCCCGCCCTCCGCCACGCCACCCAATCACTGCTGGCCGTTCTGGCCCCTCCCTCCCCCGCTCTTCGCTTGAGTGACAGCCCCGCTGACCAATCCCCGCCGCCAGCGCCTCAGCGTCCACCTCCGCCCCCCGTCCGTCTGCTGGCCAATCGCCGCGGCCCTCGGCTTGACGGACAGCCCTTCATCCAATCGTGGCGTGTCCTCCCGTTGATCGACGCGTGGCTCGGCCAATCGGCGCGGCGCGCGCGGCGCGGCGGCGTGGAAGGTTCGCGAAGGCCGCGCGGGGGCCGTTCTATGGCGACCGGGGCGAGCGCGGCCCAGCCCGGCCCCGCTCCCGGCCCCGCCGCCCCCCGCGCCCCCATGGCCGCCGCCGCTTTCCCTTTCGCGGCTCTGCCGCCTCCGCCGCCTCCTCCGCCGCCGCCTCCGCCACCTCCGCAGCCGCAGCCACCGGCGCAGCCGCCGCCGCCACCGCCTCCGCCTTCACAGGCCCCGGGCGGCCCCGCGGCCCCGCAGCCCCGGGCGGCCCCGCGGCCCCTCAGCCGCCGCCCGCCGCTCCCTACGGGCAGTTCCGCTTCCCGTCGCCGCCGCCCGGCCATGACCCGCCCGCGGCCCCCGCGGGGGCTCCGCCGGCCGCCCCCACCGCCCCCCCCCAGCCCGCGGGGGCTCCGCAGCAGCCGCGGCCCGAGGAGGGCGCGGGGGGCGCGGGCACCGGGCCGGGAGATGCGGGGGGACGGGCGGGAGCCGCGCACAAGCCCCGGAGGGCAGGTACAGCCCGGGGCAGGGGGATACCGGGGGGGGGGGGTGGTTTTGGGACCCCCGGGAGGGGTCGTGGGGAGGGTCTGTGGGGCGTCCCCAGGCTTTAACCCCCAACTCTGGGGATCCCCGGGTTATAACTCCTCGATTCGCTGGTCCCCGGGCTCTGATCCCCCCGATTCAGGGGTCCCTGGGATCTGATCCCAGTCAGTTTGGGGGTTTCCGGGCTCTGGTTCTCTCTATTCGAGGGTCCTGGACTCTGATCCCCCCAATCTGGGGGTTTCTGGGGGTTGTTACCTCCGAATTTGGGGGTCCCCGCATTCTGATCCCCCCGAGTCGGGGGTCCCTGGCCTATGATCCCGGTCGGTTTGGGGGTCCCCAGGCTCTGATCCCCCGGATTTGGGGGTCCCTGGGTTATAACCCTCCGATTTGGGGGTCCTGGGCTCTGATCTCCCCGATTTGGGGGTTCTCGGTTATAATCTCTCGGTCTGGGGGTGCCTGGGCTCTGATTCCCTCGATTTGGGGGTCCCCAGGCTCCCCCCCAGTTTGGGGGTTTTCGGGGGTTGTAAACCCCCCCATTTTGGGGGTCCCTGGGCTCGAATCCTCCCCCGTTTTGGAGGTCCCCGGGCTCTGATCCCCCTATTTTTGGGGTTTCCGGCGGTTGTAACCCCCCAGTTTGGGGTTCCCCGCGTTCTGATCCCCCCAGTTTGGGGGTCCCGCCGCTTCCACCCCCACCTTGTCCCCCTCCTGCTGCCGGGACACGTGTCAGGCCAAGGTGGAGCCTTCAGAACAGGACCCCCAAACCCCCCCCTCCCCCCGGAGGACAGAAAAACCCCAAAAAAGGTCCTGAAAAACACCCCCAGACCCCCCAGAACACACCCCCGCTTCCCGAGGGAGGCTCAGCCCTGGCGGATTTGCCCGAACCGCGGCGTTTTCCCCCCAGACTTCCCGCGGAAGCGGAAGCGCAGCCGCTGGAACCAGGACTCGCTGGAGCAGAAGACGGTGATCCCGGGGATGCCCACGGTGATCCCGCCCGGGCTGACGCGCGAGCAGGAGCGCGCCTACATCGGTAACGCTTTGGGGGCAAAACCGGCGCCTTTGGGGTCACCGAGCTCGGGCTGTAGGGTCAGAGCTTTGGGTTTAGGGTCAGAATTGAGAGTTTGGGCTCAGAGGTCAGGGTTTAGGCTCAGAGCTTTGGGTTTAGGGTCAGAATTTGGGGTTTCGGTCAGAACTCAGGGTTTAGGGTCAGAATTTAGGATTTGGGCTCAGAATTTGGGGTTTAGGGTCAGAATTTGGGGTTTGGGCTCAGAACTCAAGATTTAGGGTCAGAGCTCAGGATTTGGGCTCAGAGCTCAGGATGTAGGGTCAGAGTTTGGGGTTCAGGGTCAGAGCTTGGGGTTTGGGCTCAGAGCTCAGGGTTTAGGGTCAGAATTAGGGGTTTAGGGTCAGAGCTCAGGGTTTAGGATCAGAACTCAGGGTTTAGGGTCAGAATTAAGGGTTTAGGATCAGAACTCAGGGTTTAGGGTCAGAATTAAGGGTTTAGGATCAGAACTCAGGGTTTAGGGTCAGAACTCAGGGTTTGGGCTCAGATTTCTTTGCCCACCCCTACAAGGCTGAGGTGCGAGCAGGAGCACACCCACATTGGTAAAGGTTTGGGGGAAAGATGGGATTTTAGGGTCAGAACCTACAGGTTTTTGGGTTAAAAATCCCTCTGGAATTTGGGTTAGAACCCCTCAAGATTCTGGGGCTAAACCTCCAGGATTTGGGATCGCATCATTAAATTTTGGGTTAAATTTGGGGAATTTGGGGTCAGAACCCCCTGGGATTCAGGATCAAAACCCTCCTGGGACATGGGGGAAATTAATTAACCCAAAACTTGCAATTTTGGACAATAATGTGCAGGTTTAGGTGAAAATGTGTCATTAATGCAACAATCTCTTGGTTAACCACATTCACTTTTTGATAATAACATATTTTTAGCTGTTATTGTGTGTTTTAAAGTAACAATTTTTTTCTGATAATCTTTATTTTTAGTAATAATCAGGTGCTTTAGATCATAATGACTGTGTTTAATTACATCTCCTGTTCTAGGTAATAACAGCTGCTTTTTTTAGTAGTAGTCATGTGTTTTGGGTAATAATGTGGTTATTTTAGGCAATATGTATTTTTTAGGAGTAATTTCTCATTTTAGGTAAAATTGTGGTTGTTTTAGATAAAACTGTGGTTATTTTAGGTAATAACTTTTATCTTCTGTAGTAATAATCTCACCTTTTAGGTAACAGTGTGGTATTTTAGGAAATAATGCCTTTTTTTTGACTGATAATCTTCTGTTTTAGGTAATAATGTTTGGTTTTATGATAACAAACTTTAGATTTTCCATAAGAATGCAGGAGGTTTGGTAATAATGTGCATTTTTTTGGTAAACCTGTGATTTTTTGATAACGATGTGATTATTTTTCTTTTGTGATAACCTGCTTTTTTTGGTAATAACGTTTTTTGGGGGAACAATGTGGTTTTGGGGTAATAACCTGCTGTTATGGTTAAGAAGGTGTATTTTTCTGCTAATAATGTCAATTTTAGGTAACAACACCTGCTTTTTCTCACCCTAACCATTTGGTTTTAGGGCATTAATGCCTGGTTTTGGTGCCATGGAGCCGGTGTAGGTAGAAAAAACAAAAAATGAATTTAAACCCGGCCGAGCTGGGCTGGGACAGGATAATTTTGGGGGAGGAATGGTTTTTTTTTTTTTTTTTTTTTGGGGGGTAAAATGTGGGTGTTTTGTAACTGTGTCTCTCTCACCTCTCCGGGACCGGGTTCCTTCCAGTGCAACTGCAGATCGAAGACCTGACCCGCAAACTGCGCACGGGAGACCTGGGCATCCCCCCTAACCCCGAGGACAGGTCGGGACCTCCCCCCCCTGCCCCCCCAGACCTGGGCACCCCCCCCGGGCCCCCCCAGACCTGGGCACCCCCCCCGGGGCGCCCCCGTGAGCCGCAAGCAGCGCACGGGAGACCCCTGGCTGTGCCCCCCACCCCAATCCAGGACAGGTCGGGACCCCCTCCCTCCCTCATTTCCCCCCTGGATTTGGGGGTGCTGCTCTGGACACCCCCCCCATGCTGATCTAGGGCCCCCCCAGTTTGGGGTGTTCCCCCTGAGTTTGGGGGTGCTGCTCTGGAACCACCCCCGCAGTTTGGGGTGTTCCCCCTGAGCCCAGCCTGGGGCTCGTTAGGTGCAGATTAATGACCTGCAGTGGTGGCTTAATGAGCTCTGGGGGCTTAACGAGGCCCCAGCCTCACTGCACCCCCTTTTCCCTCTCCTTTCTCCGCTTTTCACCCCAATTTTTCTCTGCGGGGGGGGGAGGGGGGGGCAGAGCTGCCGTTCCCCCTGCAAAGAGCCAAATTCACCCCTCCACTCCCTCTCTTCACCTTTTCCTCCTCTTTTGGCCCCATTTTTCTGTGGCAGGGCAGGATGGGGGTCCCTCACCCCTCAGGGACCCCTGCTCTGGGGGGGTCCCCAGCTCTGTGGGGGTCCCCAACCCCGGGGGTCCCTGTGTCCTCAGGGATCCCTCACCTTTCGGGGGTCCCTCACCTTTCGGGGGTCCCTCACCCCGTGGTGGCCGGGGGGGCTCTCCTGAGTCCCAGGACCAGGGGGAGGGGGACACCCTCTGCCCCCCCCAGGTTTTGGGGGGTCTCACCTCCCCCCCCAGCACACACACAGCCCCAGGTTTTGGGGGTCTCCCAGGTTTGGGGGGGCGCAGGCCCCCCGCGCTAACCCAGCCTTGCTCCTGCAGCGCCCCGGGCCGAGGCCGCTCCCCCGCTGCGGCGTCGTTAGCGCTGGTTGGGGGGGGAATTAATTAATGAATTAACGATTAATCACGAGCGGGGACAGTGACGTCGCAGTTCCACCGAGGACCCGGCTGCTGCCAACCCCGAAAAGTCGCTTTTTCCCCCCAAACCGGGGGCAGGTTCGACTGTCGCCCGCGCCGGCTGTTTTTGGAGGATCCGCCTTAATCTCTTCCCTTCTTGCAGCCGCTGCCAAAATTCGCTATTTTGGGGGGGGGAGGGGAGCCAAGATTTAACCAAACCCGAGCGATTCTGACTCTTTTTTTTTTTTTCCTTCCTCACTGATAATTCTGATTTTTAATCATAATCTGATTTTCTCACCCCGACACGGCTCAGCTCAAGCGACCTTGACTCTTCCCTCCGGGGCTGCCAAAGCCGCGCGGCCCCCCCAGACAGGGACCTTTTCCTCCTAGAAACCGGGAAATTGGGCAAAAAAAAACGGGGAGAACTGGGCACAACCTGGGACAAAAGGAGCAGGAACGGGGCAAAGCCAGGGAGAAACAACAAAACCGGGCACAAAGGGGCCAAACCCTGACCCAGCAAAGGCCAAACCGCAGAGAAACGGGCAGAGAGGGGCCGCTGGTTTGGGGAGGGGGAGGGCTGTGCTCTGCTGGCCTTAATTGGGCGCTAATTAATGCTCCCCCCCCAATTATCCCCTCCTGGGGGTGGGTGGGGGCAGTGGCACAGGGTGGCCATGGGGGGGGTGGGTTTGTGGTGGTTTGGGGAGGGGGGGTCCTGACCCCTCCCCACCCCTCCACATCCCCCTCCTCATCGCCAACAGCGAGGGGAGGGAAGACCCCCACACCCGGGGGCTGGGAGGGTTGGGGAGGGGGTTCTGGGGGCACAGCCCCCCCCTGAGGGGTCTGGGGGCTTCCCAGTGACCCCCTCACCCCCCGGAGCAGGTCCCCCTCCCCGGAGCCCATCTACAACAGCGAGGGGAAGCGCCTGAACACGCGGGAGTTCCGCACGCGCAAGAAGCTGGAGGAGGAGAGGCACAACCTCATCACCGAGATGGTGGCCCTGAACCCCGACTTCAAGCCCCCAGCTGACTACAAGTGAGGAGGGACCTCCCCACACCCTGATTTGGGGCTGGTTGTGCCCAGTTTGGGGCTCCCCCAAGGGTTTGAACCTCGATGTTTTTGTCCTTCCCCAGGCCACCAGCGACACGGGTGAGCGACAAGGTGATGATCCCGCAGGATGAGTACCCCGAGATCAACTTCGTGGGGCTCCTCATCGGGCCCAGGTGGGCACCCCGAGATCCTGGGGGGTGTGGGAGGGCTCTGGGGCTGGGAGCTTCACCCCAGCAATGTGGGGAGTTCCTGAAAACACCGAGGTGCTGCAGGGTCCCTGTCCCAACACCTGCAGGGTCCCAGTATGTGTGACCCTGCAGTCATCACTCAATCCCCCCTAATTAACACAGGGTTATTTAATGTTTGATGATACAGCTATAACGAGCCTGAGCTCCTCATGAGCCAGTTCCCACTCCATAATGTGGGTGCCCTGATGGATCTGTGGGGTCCCAGCCTAGGTGTGGGACCCCCCAAAATTCCCAAGCAGAGCACAGAGAGGGAACCCAACGCAGGGCAAGGGTGAAGGAGGACAGATGGGCTCTGTGAGTGTCCCCCTGTGTGACCTGCCTGTCCTGGTGCCCCTTTTCCAGAGGGAACACTCTGAAGAACATCGAGAAGGAGTGCAATGCCAAGATCATGATCAGGGGCAAGGGCTCGGTGAAGGAGGGCAAGGTTGGCCGCAAGGATGGGCAGATGCTGCCGGGCGAGGACGAGCCCCTGCACGCCCTCGTCACCGCCAACACCATGGAGAACGTCAAGAAAGCCGTGGAGCAGGTTTGGGGGTGTCCCCAAGGGGTTTGGGGAGGGGTCTGGAGGTGCAGCCCCCCCATCTGACACCCTCTGTGCCCCCCCAGATCAGGAACATCCTGAAGCAGGGCATCGAGACCCCCGAGGACCAGAACGATCTGCGCAAGATGCAGCTGCGGGAGCTGGCGCGGCTCAACGGGACCCTGCGGGAGGATGACAATCGGTCAGAGGGGTCCCACCCCCCCTAATTAATTATAAAATAACCCCTCAGAATCCTTGAATAACCCTCATCCCCTCCCCAGCATCCTGAGGCCGTGGCAGAGCACCGAGACTCGCAGCATCACCAACACCACGGTGTGCACCAAGTGCGGCGGGGCCGGGCACATCGCCTCCGACTGCAAGTTTGCCAGGTGACCCCCAAAATAAAACCCCCAGGTCCTTGTGGGATTCCCTAAATGCTTCCAGAAGAACCCAGCAGATCCTTCTGAGGTCCTCCCAAACCTCTTGAGATCTTCTGCTTGAGATTCTCCTGAACTCTCTACAAATGTTCCATAAATGCCTGGGACCTCAACTGTTCCCAAACCTTGAGATTCCCTAGATCAGCCCCAAGATCTTCCCAAACCCTCCCCAGATCCCTCAAAATCCTCTCTAAACTTCCCTGGGATTCCACCATGTCCTCAAAACCCCTTTGGGATCCTGCCAATCTCCCTGAGATCTCCCAAAACCCAACCAAATATCCTTAAATCTTCTCCAGCTCCTCTGAAATCCCCCAGAGCTTTTCCTTGGCAGTGCCCAGGGACCAGAGTTGGGCTGGGGGGGATTTGGGGGTGCAGCCCCTCCAAGCTCACCATGCCACCATCCCTGCCAGGCCTGGGGACCCCCAGTCTGCACAGGACAAGGCTCGGATGGACAAGGAGTACCTGTCCCTGATGGCCGAGCTGGGCGAGGCCCCGGTGTCCGTGAGCTCCAACGCCGCCCACAACAACAGCCCCTTGTCCAGCAGCCACCGTGCAGCCAGCCAGGCTGGGGGACAGCCCCCCCCGGTGAGTGACCCCCCAAAAACCCCTCTGTGAGCCCCCAGAACCCCCAACCCTACCCCTGAACTGCTGCCTGAAAACCAGTGCCTGGCCAGGTGTGGGAACAGCCGCTTCCCCAGTGAGTGATCCCCCAAAAACACCTCTGGGAACCCCAGAATCTTCACATCTACCCCTGAACCCCCCAAAACCAGACACCTGGGGAGCAGGTGTCCTGTGACCCCAACCCTCCCAGTGGAGAGACTCCCCAAAAATCTCCTGACCCCCTTTTGAGCCCCACTGCATGTTCCCCATTCCCTCAGAACCCCACAACCACCCCAAACTCTGTGACCCCCCAAAACCAGCACCTGGTCAAAACTCCCTATAACCCTCCCAAACCCTTAAAAACAAACCTCTGGGAACCCCCAAACCCTTAGAATTCCTCAAAACCTGAACCTGATGCCCCCAAAACCCATCTAACCCCCCCCAAAAACCCAGTGAGTGACCCCCCAAACCTTACAACCCCCAAAACCTCTATAACACCCCAAACCCTTAGAACCCCCAAAACCATCCAGACAGGAGTGGGAGCAGTGACCCCCATAACCCTCCCAAACCCCAACCCCCAAAACCTCTATAACCCCCAAACCCTGGAATTGCCCCCAAACCTCTCCTGATGCCCCCCAAAACCCCCACTGCCCCAAAACCCCATAACCCTCCCAAACCCCACAACCCCCCTGAACTCTATAACCCCCAAACCCTTAACTCCCCAAAAACCCTATAACCCCCCAAAACCCTTGACAACCCCCCAAAACCCCTATAACCCCCCAAACCCCTTACAACCCCCCCCAAACCCCCATAACTCCCCCAAACCCCTGAAACCCCCCAAACCCCTATAACCCCCAAACCCCTTGAACCCCCAAAACCCTCCCTGAACCCCATTTTTCCCCCAGAGCCGCCCCCCCTGGATGAGCTCGGCTCCATCAGAGAACCGTCCCTACCACGGGCTGCACGGGGGGCCGGGGGGGCCCGGGGGTCCCCACAGCTTCCCCCACCCCATGGCTGGCATGGGTGGGGGGCACGGGGGGCACCCCCTGCAGCACACCCCCAACGGGCCCCCCCCGTGGATGCAGCCCCACCATCCCCCCATGGGGGGGGGGCCGCACCCCCCGGGCCACCCCGGCCCCCACCACATGGGTACGGACGATCCTGCCTGGGAGGGGGCGCTGCACGGGGGGAAAAGGGGATTTGGGGTGAAAAAAGGGATTTTTTTTGGGTGATAAAAGGGAATTTTTGGGGAAAAGAATTTTTGGGGATTTTTTTGGGGTGAAAAAAGGGACTTTTTGTGGTAATAAAGGGTTTTTTTGGGGTGAAAAAAGAGGGGTTTTGGGGTAAAAAAAGAGGGTTTTTGGGGTTAAAAAAGGGGATTTTTGGGGTGAAAAAAGGTTTTTTTTGGGGTGATAAAGGGATTTTTTGGGGGTGAATTTTTTTTTGTGGGGGTGAAAAAAAGGGGCTTTTTGGGGTAAAAAGGGGGGGTTTTGGGGTGAAAAAAGGTTTTTTGGGGTGCAAAATGGGATTTTGGAGGTGAAGAAATGGGGGTGTTGGAGTGAAATAAGATTTTTTTGGGGTGGTAAAAGGGAATTTTTTGGGGCGAAAAAAGGCAATTTTTTGGGGGTGAAAAAAGGGATTTTTTTGGCGTGAAAATGGGTTTTTTTGGGGTGAAAAAAGGGGCTTTTTGTGGTAATAAAGGGGTTTTTTGGGGTGAAAAAAGTGGCTTTTTGGGGTGAAAAAAGGTTTTTTAGGGTTAAAAAAGGGTTTTTTTGGGGTGATGGATTTTTGGGGTCCTTTTTTGGGGGGAAAAAAAGCTTGGGGTGAAATAAGGTTTTTTGGGGTGAAAAAATGGATTTTTTTGGGGGGTAAAAAAAGGGATTTTTTTGGGGTGGACTTTGGGGGTGAAAAGGTGATTTGGCCACCTTTGTTCATCTTTAACATCAACCTGGAAAAGTTTTGGGGTGGGGGAGAGGATTTTGGGGTGAGGAGTGGGAATTTGGTGTGGGGGAACTGTGGCTTTGGAGATGGGAGGATTTTGGGGTTAAAGGGGGAATTTAATCCTTCTTTTCCCAGGCATGATTTTGGATGTGAAGCTGGGGAGGGAAGGGGATTTTTGGGGCTGATTTTTAGGGGTGGGGGTGTGTTTTTTTGGGGGGTGGGACGGGGTCCCCCCCCATCCCTAAGGCCACGGTCTCTCATTCCCTCAAGATCAGTACCTGGGAAATGCGCCGGTGGGCTCTGGGGTCTATCGCCTGCACCAGGGAAAAGGTGAGACCCTCCCCCAAAAAAACCCCTCCCCACAACTCCCCCTGATCCCCCAATTCCCCCTGACCCCCCCAATTCCCTGCTCCCCCCAGTATAATACTGCTGTCACTGGGGGTCTTGAGACCCCCAAATCCTTCTCACTCCCCCAGTTTCCCTCTCCCCAATACTTCTGGCTGTCCTGACACCCCCAAATCCTCCTGACCCCCCTCCCCCAATTTCCCCCTCCCCAATATGATATTTCTGTCACTGGCACTCCAGGGGCTCCCCGACCCCCCCAATTTCCCCCTCCCCATTATGATATTGCTGTCACTGGCTGCCCTGACACCCCAATTTCCTCCTGATCCCCCCCCCAATTTCCCCCTCCCCAATACCCCTGGCTGTCCTGGCACCCCAATTTCCCCCTCCCCAATAAGATATTTCTGTCACTGTCTCTCCTGACCCCCCCAGTTTCCCCCTCCCCAATATGATATTTCTGTCACTGTCTCTCCTGACCCCCCAGTTTGCTCCTCCCCAATAAGATATCTCTGTAATTGGCTCTCCTGACACCCCCAAACCCCGGACCCCCCCATTTCCCCTCCCCAATATGATATTTCTGTCATTGCCTGTCCTGACACCCCTGACCCCCCAGTTTCCCCTCCCCAATATGATATCTCTGTCACTGGCTCTCCAGGCACCCCCTGACCCCCCAATTTCCCCCTCCCCAATATGATATCTCTGTCACTGGATGTCCTGACCCCCCAGTTTCCCCCTCCCCAATATGATATCACTGTCCCTGTCTCTCCTGACACCCCCTGACCCCCCATTTCATTGCCCCAGGTATGATGCCACCGCCGCTGGGTATGCTGCCCCCGCCCCCCCCCCCGGTGGGCAGCCGCCCCCCCCCTCCGGCCCCCTCCCTCCCTGGCAGCAGCAGCCGCCGCCGCCCCCCAGCAGCAGCAGCACCCCCTTGCCCTGGCAGCAAAGTGAGTCTGGGGGGGCCCCCCGGGGTGGGGGGATGATTTTGGGGTTATTGCCGGGGTTTTTGGGGTTATTTCCTGGGTTTGGGTCATTTCCCGTTACCCTGGGTGGGGAGGGGGGTGTGTTTAGTACCTCTGATGCCTCCTGGGAAAGGGGGTGGTTTCCCCATAAATGAGAGTTTTGCCTTTAATTAATACCTCACTAATTAACCCTAATCCCTCATGAATGTGGAGCCCCCCTGGACTGGGGGTGTCTCGTTCCTTTTGGGGGGGATTCCCTGTCCCCCTTCCCCCTGTCCCCAGTTACCCCTCTACCCTTAATTAACTCCCTACCTTTAATTACCCCAGGGTTTTCAGGCTGCCTTAGCATGACTTACCCCCTCCTCTAATTAACCCCCAGTGCTAATTAACCCTTTCTTTTCTCCAAAACAGATACGACGACCACCACGAGCGCTGGCAGCGCCTCCCTCCCTCCCTGGCAGCAGCAGGCGGGGGGGTGCAGCGGGGGCGGCTTCTTCAGGGAGCCCCCCTCCCGGCAGCCCCTCCATGGTGCCTTTGCCCCCCGGGGTTCAGCCCCCGCTGCCCCCCGGGGCCCCCCCGCCCCCCCCGCCGCCGCCTGGCTCCGGGGGCCTGATGTACGCGCCCCCGCCCCCCCCGCCGCCCCCCCCCATGGACCCTTCTAATTTCGTCACCATGATGGGCATGGGGGTGCCCGCCCTGCCCCCCTTCGGCATGCCCCCCGCGCCCCCCCCGCCGCCCCCCCAGAACTGAGCCTCCGGACACTGCCGCTGTGGGGACCCCCCCCAAAAAAAAACACCATCGGGGGATCCCCCCCCTCAAAACAAACACCATCGGGGGATCCCCTCCAGGAGTGATTCATTGCGGGGACACCCCCCAAAAAACACCATTGGGGGATCCCCCCTCAAGGACTGATTCGTTGTGGGACCCCCCCTCAAAAAAAACAGCATCAGGGGACCCCCCCATCAAGGACTGATAAAACATTGTGGGGACCCCCCCCCACCTCAGAAACACCTTGGGATCCCCCCGAGGACTGATCCATTGTGGGGACCCCCCCCTCAAAAAAATGCCATAAGGGATCCCCCCCAGGACTGATTCATTTTGGGGACCCCCCCGCCTCGAGGATTGATCCATCATAAGGAGCTCCCCCTCCCCAAAAGTCGATGAGGAGCCCCCCCAAAACACCCCAGGGAGCCCCTCCAGGACTGATGGATTGTAGGGACCCCCCCCTCCCCAAAAGACCAGGGAGCCCCCCCTGTTCCCCCCCCATGGGCTGTTCCATTAGAGGGAGCCCCCCCTCCATGAACTGATGAATTTTGGGGTGACCCCCCTCCCACATCCATGGGACCCCCCCCAAACACCCCCGGGACCACCTTGTGAACTGGTTTACCCCCCCCCCCCAAAAAACCCCAAAATCAGGGGCGGCCCTGAATTGAGGAGGGGGCGGGGGTCAGGGATAGGGGGGGTGGTCTGCAAGGGGGGGTGCAGTACACAAACCTGAGCCCCCGCCCCCCCAAAATCTCGGGGTCCCCCTCTCCTGTGTTTCTCCCTCTTTGTTCTGGGCCCACCCTCCCCCAAAAAAATTCCCGTTGTAGAGCCCCCCCTCCCCCGCGCTTTTTTTGTGTATGAATAAAGGAGCGGGACCCCCGTTGGGCCCCCCCTCATTTCGTGTCCCGTTTGTCGTTCCCCCCGCGTCACCAGGCTCGGGTTTCGCCGTGCCCCCCCCCGTGAAACCGGAGCCGCTGTCGCGGGGGTCGCGCCCCCCCCACCCCCTGCGGCCGTCACTCAGCGCCGAGGTCACCGCGAATGTCGCCGCGAATGTCGCGACCTTCGAGGGGGGGATCGGGTTACCACAGGGGAGGGACAGCACACACAGACCCCCCCTGAGCGGGGGGATAAACCCAGGGACCCCCCGGACTTTCGGGACCCCTCCGGTTTTGGGGAGGGGTCTCAGGGGGTGCGCGGCCAGCAGGGGGCGGTGTGGGACCAGGAGGAGCTCAAGCTCCGCCCCCTCATGAATAATTAAGGAGCAGTGGGCATCGCCTGCCTTGAGCTCCGCCTCTTTCTGAATAATTACAGAATCGTTAACCTTGTACCCCATGGTGGGGGCGTGGCTTTGTTTAGGCTCCGCCCCTCTCATGAATATTGAATCACCCGCGCGCTCAAAAAGGCCGGGGCGTCGCTGCCGCCTCCGCCCCCGGCCCGGAGCCCCCCCTAAGTCCTAAACCCCCAAAACCCGGAGCTTTCCGGACCCCCCAAAACCGGAGTCCCCCAGGACCCCCCAAAATTCGGAGCCCTCCGGACCCCTCCAACACCCGGAGTTCCCCAGGACCCCCCAAAACCCGGAATCCTCTGGAGCTTCCCCCAGCCCGGATCCCTGCCGACCCCCCAAACCCGGATCCCCGGAGCTCGGACCCCTCGAAGCCCTCCATCCCCTAAAGCCCCCCTGATTCTCCAGAGACCCCCACCCCCATTTCTGTCGCCATGTCGCGACCGCTGACGGACGCGGATCGGCGGCGTCAGATCAGCGTGCGGGGCCTGGCGGGGCCCGAGAACGTGGGGGAGCTGAAGAAAAACTTCAACCGGCACCTGCACTTCACCCTCGTCAAGGATCGCAATGTCGCGACATCGCGCGACTACTACATGGCGCTGGCACACACCGTGCGCGACCACCTGGTGGGGCGCTGGCTGCGGACACAGCAGTACTACTACGAGAAAGACCCCAAGGTGGGGGTTGGGGGGTCCTGGGGGGGTTTGGGGGTCCTGGAGGGGTCTGGGGGCTGCAGAACCAGCAGTGTCACCATGAGGAAGAGGCCAAGGTGGGGGTTTGGGGGGGTCCTGGCGGGTTTTGGAGGGTCCTGGAGGGGTCTGGGGGCTGCAATGCCATGATGAGGATGAGGCCAAGGTGGGGATTTGGGGGCCCTGGGGGGGGTGGGGAGGTCCTGGAGGGGTCTGGGGGCTGCAGAACCAACAGTGCCACCATGAAGAAGGACCCAAGGTGGGGATTTGGGGGATTCTGGGGGGGTTTTGGGGGTCCTCAGGGGGGTCTGGGGGCTGCACACCCAACAGTGCTATAACTAAAGGACCCCCAGGTCGGAAAAAGGGGGTCCTGGGGGGGGTCCTGGAGGGATTTCGGGGGTCCTGGGGGTCTCCGTGCCCAACCGTGCTACTGTGAGAACGACCCCAGTGTTGGGGGGGGTCAACAGGAGTGAGGTGGGGGTCTCAGCTCTGGGAGGGGGAGATTTTGGGAGTGCGAGTTTGGGGGTGCATTTCGGGGGGGATCAGGACTTGGGGGGTCCTGGGGTGCATTTCGGTGGGGATCAGGACTGGGGGGTCCTGGGGTGCATTTTGGGGGCATCAGGACTGGGGGGGTCCTTTCCCCCCCCATTCCCGGTTAAATTTATCCTGACCTTTCCCGCTACCCTGGCCTCTGCCATTTAATCCCGACACCGGATAGCGGGGGGGCGGCGGGGCCGGGGGTGGGGACCCGGGGGCGCGGGGGTGTCCGTGACCCCCCCTGACCCCCCCTGACCCCTCCTGACCCCCCTGACCCCCCCGCGCCCCCTTTTAGCGCATCTATTACCTGTCCCTGGAGTTCTACATGGGGCGCACCCTGACCAACACCATGGTGAACTTGGGGCTCCAGAGCGGCTGCGACGAGGCGCTCTACCAGGTTCGGGGCACGTGGGCTTTGGGGGGGCTTTGTGGGATTTTGGGGGGCTGGGGAGGGGTCGTGAGGGGCCGCAGAGGAGCCGCGATGCGGAGCTGTCCCTGGGGGCGCCGCGGGATTTGAGGGTGGCACTGGGGGGACACGGGAGGGCAGAGAAGGGACAGCAGGGGGAGGGAGGGGGGTGGGGGCGTTTTGGGGTCACCCCCCAAGATTTGGGGTCCCTCCCCCAGTTTTGGGGTCTCTCCCCAACCCCTGCTCTGTTGTCCCCGTCCCCAGCTCGGGCTGGACATGGAGGAGCTGCAGGAGATCGAGGAGGACGCGGGGCTGGGCAATGGTGGCCTGGGGCGGCTGGCAGGTGCGGGGGGGTCCCCAAGGAGCTGGAGGGGACCCCACAATGTCCCCGTTGTCCTCCCCGATCCCCGGGATGTCTCTGATTGTCCCCAGGATTGTCCCCCGTGTCCCACTCCCCCCTCGGTGACAGCCCCGGTCACCGGGATTCCCCCGGGATGCTCCTGTGTCCCCCCCCCGCCATGTCCCCATGGTGTCCCCAATGTCCCCGGTGACATCTCCCTGCCCCCCAGCCTGTTTGCTGTCCTCCACGGCCCCCTGAGCCCCCCAATGTCTCCTCAGTGTCCCTGTGTCCCCCCAATGTCCCCAATGTCCCCCCAGTGTCGCTGACCCCCAGTGTCCCCAACGTCGCTGTGTCCCCCCAGTGTCCCTCCAGTGTCCCCAATGTCTCCCCCGTGTCCCCATGTCCCCACAGCGTCTCTGACCCGTGTCCCCAATGTCCCTGTGTCCCTGTATCCCCAATGTCCCTGACCGTGTCCCCAATGTCCCTGACCCTGTTCCTGTGTCCCCAGTGCCCCTGATTGTGTCCCCAATGTCCCTGTGTCCCTGCGTCCCCAATATCCCCAACCCCTGTCCCTGTGTCCCTGCCCCTGTCCCCATGTCCCCATGTCCCCCCCGTGTCGTCAGTGTCCCTGACCCTGTCCCTGTGTCCCCAATGTCCCTGACCGTGCCCCCAGTGTCCCTGACCTGTCCCCATGTCCCCAATGTCCCTGGCCCTGTCCTCGTGTCCCTGACCCTGTCCCTATGTCCCCGTGTCCCTGTCCCTGTCCCAGTGTCCCCAATGTCCCCAACCCTTGTCCCCAGTGTCCCTGACTGTGTCCCCACTGTCCCCAGCCTGTTTCCTGGACTCCATGGCCCCCCAGTGTCCCTGTCCCAGTGTCCCCAGTGTCCCCAACCCCTGTCCCCGGTGTCCCTGACCGTGTCCCCACTGTCCCCAGCCTGTTTCCTGGACTCCATGGCCACCCTGGGTCTCGCCGCCTACGGTTACGGGATCCGCTACGAGTTCGGCATCTTCAACCAGCGCATCGCGGGGGGGTGGCAGGTGCGGGGGGGGTCCTGGGGGTGGGGACAGGTGTGGGGAGGGGTCCCTGGGGGCAGGGGCAGGTGGGGGGGGTCCCAGGGGCAGGTGAGGGGGGAGGGTGTCCTGGGGAACCCCGGGGAGGGGCATTGAATCCCCCCGGGGATTTTGGGGGGGTGGCGCTTTTGGGGTTCCCTCCCTGTGGATGAGAACAGCGAGGGGTGGGGGTGGAACTTGGGGAGGGGTCTCTGGGTGGGTTTTGGGGTTTGGGGGGGGTCTGTGGGTGAGTTTTGGTTTGGGGGGGTTTCTGGGTGGGTTTTGGGGTGGTGGGGTTTGGGGAGGGGTCTCTGTGGGGGTTTTGGGGTTTTGGGGGTGTCTCTGTGTGAGTTTTGGGTTGGGGAGGGGTCTCTGGGTGGGTTTTGGGGTCTCTGTGTGGGTTTTGGGGTTTTGGGGGAGTCTCTGGGTGGGTTTTGGGTTGGGGAGGGGTCTCTGGGTGGGTTTTGGGGTTTGGGGGGGTCTCTGGGTGGGTTTTGGGTTGGGGAGGGGTCTCTGGGTGGGTTTGGGAGGGTTTCTGTGTTGTTTTTAGGGTGGGGAGGGGTCTCTGGTCTCTGTGTGGGTTTCGGGGTTTTGGGGGGGGTCTCAGGTGTGTTTCCCCCCCCCCCAGGTGGAGGAGGCCGATGATTGGCTGCGCTATGGGAACCCCTGGGAGAAGGCGCGGCCCGAGTACACGATCCCCGTGCGCTTCTACGGGCGCGTGGAGCACGGGCCGGAGGGGGCGCGGTGGCTGGACACGCAGGTGAGGGCACACCTGGGGCATTGGTGGGCACAGGGGGCACAGGTGGGCATGGAGGAGCACAGGTGGGCACGGGCCAGAGGGACCCGGTGGCTGGACACGCAGGTGAGGGCACACCTGGGCACACCTGGGCATGGGGGGCACGGCTGGACACGCAGGTGAGGGCACACCTGGGGCATGGGTGGGCACAGGGGGCACAGGTGGGCATGGAGGAGCACGGGTGGGCACAGGTGGGCACGGGCCAGAGGGACCCGGTGGCTGGACACGCAGGTGAGGGCACACCTGGGCACAGGTGGGCAGGGTGGGCACGGGTGGGAACGGCTGGACACACAGAGTGAGGGCACGGGGGACACGGGTGGGGCACAGGTGAGGGCACAGGTAGGGACACAGATGGGCACAGGTGACAGTTACAGGGTGTGAGGGGGCATGGAGCACAGAACAGGTGGCTGGACACACAGGTGAGGGCACAGGTGTCACACAGGTGTCACATACACAGGTGTCACACACACACAGGTGTCACACAGGTGTCACCCAGGTGTCACACAGAGGTGTCACACCTGAGCCCAGGTGAGGATGTGCTGAGGCTGCAGGGGGCTCTGGGTGTTCAGGGGATCCCTTGCACACGCGTGTCACAGGTGGTGCTGGCCCTGCCCTATGACACACCTGTCCCCGGCTACCGCAACAACACCGTCAACACGCTGCGCCTGTGGTCAGCGCGCGCCCCCAACGACTTCAACCTCAAGGACTGTGAGTGCCCCGACCCCAAACACCCCGAAATCCATCCCAAACCCCGAATGCACCCCTGAACCCCAAAATCCACCCCAGCACCCCAAAATCCAACCCCAAATGCACCCGAACCCCAAAATCCACCCTCAAAATCCACCCTTGAACCCCAAATCCACCCCAGCACCCCAAAATCCAACCCAAATCCACCCCTGGCACCCCAAATCCACCCCCAGTTCCTTCCCTGAATCCCAAATCCACCCCTGAACCCCAAAATCCACTCCTGAATCCCAAAATCCACCCCCAAATCCTCTCCTGAACCCCGAATCCTTCCCCAAACCCCAAATCCACCCCCTGACCTGCTCTGCCCCCCCCCCCAGTCAATGTCGGGGGGTACGTCCAGGCCGTGCTGGACCGAAACCTGGCCGAGAACATCTCCCGAGTGCTGTACCCCAATGACAACGTGAGAAATGGGGGGGCCGGGGGGGGTCCGAGGGGGTCTGGGGTGGTCCTGAGGGGGTCTGTGGGCGCTGGGAATCCCAGGGGACCCCCAAACCTGGCCGAGAACATCTCCCGAGTGCTGTACCCCAATGACAACGTGAGAAATTGGGGGGCTGGGGGGGGTCCTGAGGGGGTCCTGGGGGAGTTTGGGGGGGTCTGGGGCGCTGGGAATCCCAGGGCACCCCAAATCTGGCTGAAAACATCAAAAATGCCCCCAAAAATAACATAGGGGGGTCCTGGGGATCCCTGGGCGGGGGGGGCTCTTATGGGGCGGAACCCCCAGTTTTTCAAAGGGAAGGGGTTTGGGGGGGCTGTTTTGGGGTCTCACGGGGGGGGCGCACCCCCAGTTTGGGGGGGGCTCTTTCGGGGTCTCACGGCCGAGCACCCCCAGTTTTTCGAGGGCAAGGAGCTGCGGCTGAAGCAGGAATATTTCGTGGTGGCGGCCACGCTCCACGACATCGTGCGGCGCTTCAAATCCGCCAAGTTCGGCAGCCGCGACCCCGTGCGCAAATCCTTCGAGAGCTTCCCCGACAAGGTGAGCCCCGAAACCCCCCGGGGACCCCCCGAGACCCCCTCACGGACCCCCCCGTGACCCCTCCCCTCCCCTCCGCGCAGGTGGCGATCCAGCTGAACGACACCCACCCCTCGCTGGCCATCCCGGAGCTGATGCGGATCCTGGTGGATGAGGAGCACCTGGGGTGGGACCAGGTGGGTGCTGGGGGGGTGGGGGGGGGCACATTAGGACCCCCCCAAACCGCGGGGGGGGGTCCCAAAACCCGCAGTGAGCTCCGCATTCCGTGTCCCGTGGGTTCCGTGTTCTGTGTCCCCGGTGGGAGCGGGGACGGGGATGGGGATGGGGGGGGTGGTCCTGGTGGTCCTGGGGGGCTTTGGGGTCACTCCGGGGGTGTCCCCTGGTGTCCCCCTGTCAGCGTTCAGATACACATCATCACCACAATGATTCTATGCAGGTGCTTTTATGGAAGGGCTCTGGGTGTCAGGGGTGCAAACCCAAACCTGACTCCACCACGGGTTCGGGATGAACGCGGTTTTGTATTCTACCGTTATAGAACTTTCATGTTAATTATTAAACTTAAACTGTTCTGTTGTATCCATAGATTTCAGCCAAGCATGGGCTCCTCGTGGTCCTGACAGTGGGGCCCTGGAAAATGTTAAAGATGGACAAATGTTAAAGATGGACTCTGAAAATGTCAGGCTTTGTTTTTTTCCCAGATCATTGCACCTGCATATGCAGCATGATAAATGATATAATTGTTAGATGTGAGGATTGTTTAGTAATTAAATATAATTATTGTATAATCATAAGAAGAATCATGAGAAACTATGTTAGAAATTTAAGGGGGGCCATGAGGAGCCCATGCTTGGCTGAAATCTATGTATACAATAGAACGTAGTTTTTGTGTAGATAATCTATGTATACAACAGAACAATATAAGTTTAATAATTAACATGAAAGTTATATAATGATAGAATATAAAACTGCGTTCATCCAAAACCCATGTTGGAGTCAGATTTGGGTTTGTACCCCTGACACCCAGAGCTCTTCCATCAAAGCACCTGCATAGGATCATTCTCGTGGTTATGTGTTTCTGAACGCTGACAGTCCCCCTCAAACTTCTAACATAGTTTCTCATGATTCTTCTTATGATTAAACAATAATTACATTTAATTACTAAACAATCATCACACCTAACAATTATATCATTTATCACATGGGGGTGCAATTTCACGTGATCTGGCAAACATCAAAGCCTGACATTTTTTCGGAGTCTAATTCGAACATTTTTCCCGCTGAGTCTGGCTCCTTTCTAACTCCCCGAATTTGATGATTTTAACCCTTTTCCTGTCCCCCTCGCCGGCCCCAGGCGTGGGACATCACGGTGCGCACCTGCGCCTACACCAACCACACGGTGCTGCCCGAGGCGCTGGAGCGCTGGCCCGTGCACCTGCTCGAGTCGCTGCTGCCGCGGCACCTGCAGCTCATCTACGAGATCAACCAGAGATTCCTCGACGTGAGACGGGGGGGCTAAAATGGGGAAATGGGGGGGGGGTCCCGGGGGTCGTGAGGGGAGGGGAACCCCCGGGGTTTGGGGGCAGAGAGGGCATGGATAGGCGGGGATGGTAAGGGGGGTGTTGGGGATAACATGGGGGGCACCTGGGGGGAAATTCCTGCGTGGTTTGGGGGTGAGGGGGGGTCCCCAACAGCCTGTGCCCCCCCCTGCCCTGTTCTCCTCCAGCAGGGTGAGTTTTGGGGGGTCTCAGGGGGGATTTCTGGGGGTCTGGTGACCCCGTGGTGGCACTTGGGGAGTTACTGTGGTGTCCCTGGGGGTGGCACTGGAGGGGTCTCAGGGGTTCTGATGTCCTTGGGGGTGTCCCTAAGATGTCCCCGATGGGGGTCTCTGGGCTGTCCCCAATGGGGTCTCAGGGATGTCCCCAATGGGATCTCAGGGATGTCCCCGATGGGGTCTCAGGGCTGTCCCCAGTGGGGTCTCAGGGATGTCCCCAGTGGGGTCTCAGGGCTGTCCCCAATGGGGTCTCAGGGCTGTCCCCAGTGGGGTCTCAGGGCTGTCCCCAATGGGGGTCTCAGGTGTCCCAATGTCCCTCAGGGATGTCCCAATGGGGTCCCATGTCCCTAAGGGGTCTCAGGGCTGTCCCGATGGCCCTCAGGGGTCCCAATGGGATCCAGGATGTCCCCAATGGGATCTCAGGGATGTCCCCGATGGGGTCTCAGGACTGTCCCCAATGGGGTCTCAGGGCTGTCCCCGATGGGGTCTCAGGGCTGTCCCCAATGGGATCTCAGGGATGTCCCCAATGGGATCTCAGGGCTGTCCCCGATGGGATCTCAGGGCTGTCCCCGATGGGATCTCAGGGCTGTCCCCGATGGGGTCTCAGGGCTGTCCCCAGTGGGGGTCTCAGGGCTGTCCCCGATGGGGTCTCAGGGATGTCCCCAATGGGGGTCCCGGTGTCCCCGAGGGGGTCTCAGGGCTGTCCCCGAGGGGCTCTCAGGGCTGTCCCCAATGGGATCTCAGGGATGTCCCCAATGGGATCTCAGGGATGTCCCCGATGGGGTCTCAGGGATGTCCCCAATGGGATCTCAGGGATGTCCCCGATGGGATCTCAGGGATGTCCCCGATGGGGTCTCAGGGCTGTCCCCGAGGGGGTCTCAGGGCTGTCCCCAATGGGGTCTCAGGGCTGTCCCCAGTGGGGTCTCAGGGCTGTCCCCCAATGGGGGTCTCAGGGCTGTCCCCGATGGGGTCTCAGGGATGTCCCCAATGGGGGTCCCGGTGTCCCCGAGGGGCTCTCAGGGCTGTCCCCAATGGGATCTCAGGGATGTCCCCAATGGGATCTCAGGGATGTCCCCGATGGGGTCTCAGGACTGTCCCCGAGGGGCTCTCAGGGCTGTCCCCGATGGGGTCTCAGGACTGTCCCCAATGGGGTCTCAGGGCTGTCCCCGATGGGGTCTCAGGGCTGTCCCCAGTGGGGGTCTCAGGGCTGTCCCCGATGGGGTCTCAGGGCTGTCCCCAATGGGGTCTCAGGGCTGTCCCCAATGGGGTCTCAGGGATGTCCCTGAGGGGGTCTCAGGGATGTCCCCGATGGGGGTCTCAGGGCTGTCCCCCCGCCCCCCCAAATGGACCAGATCCCCCCTGGACCACCCCAGATGTCCCCCAACCATGTCCTCAACATGGCAACCCCAGGACCCCAAACCTGTCCCAGTCCCCAAATCCTCCCCAGATCCTCAGGACCCAACCCCCCTGGCTCCCCCAAATCCCCCAAAATCCCCCCAGCCTACCTGGGGTCCTCCAGGACCCCAAATGACCCATCCCCAGGTGTCCCCCCTGTTCCCCAGACCCCAAAATCCCCCCAGATCCTCCAGGTGTCCCCACCGCCCCCAGGCCTCCCAAATCCCCCAGATCCCCCATGTCCCCCATGTCCCCCAGCCACATCCCCATGACCCCCCTCCCATGACCTCCCCTCCTGTCCCCCGAGGACCACAAATCCCATGTCCCCAGAACCCCAAATCCCCCTGTCCCCCCATGTCCCCCCATGTCCTCAAGGTGTCCCCCCTGGCCCCCAAATCCCCCCAGCTCCCCCAGAGTCCCCCAGCCCTGTCCCCCCCCAGGACCCCAAACCTGTCCCAGTCCCCAAATTCTCCCCTGTTCCCCCAGACCCCAAATCCCCCTTGGCTCCCCCAGATCCCAAAATCCCCCTGATCATACCTGGGGTCCTCCAGTGCCCTGTGACCCATCCCCAGGTGTCCCCGTGTCCCCCATGTCCCAGAACAAAACCAGGTGTCCCCATGTCCCCCGCTGTCTCCATGTCCCCATCTCCCCCTGTCCCCCTGGTGTCCCTGTGCCTCCCCCGGTGTCCCCATTGTCCCCACTGGGACCCCCCTGTCCCCATGGACCCCCTGGATGGACTGGGGTGGACTGGGACCCGGTGCCCCTCATGTCCCCATGTCCCCCAGGGTGTCCCCATGTCCCCCCATGTCCCCAGGTGTCCCCATGTCCCCCTGTCCCCCCCCCATCCCAAAGTGTCCCCTGGTGCCCCCATGTCCCCCCATGTCCCCCCGTGCCCCAGGTGTCCCCTGGGATCCCCCCATGGGATGGTTTAAGAGACCACTGGGGCTGGACCCGAGATTCCAGAACAAAACAGATGGGCATCACCCTGGGGCTGGCTGGTGATGTGCAACCCCGGCCTGGCCGAGGTCATCGCGCAGGTGAGCGCACCTGGACGGACTGGGACGGACTGGGATGGACTGGGGTTCACCTGGGACAAACTGGGATGGCCTGGGACAGACTGGGACCACTGGGGTCACCTGAGATCAGATGGGATCAGATGGGATCACCTGGGGCTCACCTGGGACTCACCTGGGACTCCTGGGACTCACCTGCTCTCACCTGGGGTTCACCTGGGACTCCCTGGGGCTCACATACTCTCACCTGGGACTCACCTGGGGCTCACCTGGGGCTCACCTGGTGCTGGCCCCTCCCTCTCCAGCGCATCGGGGAGGATTTCGTGTCCGACCTGGACCAGCTGCAGCGGCTCCGCGACTTCGTGGACGACGAGAGCTTCATCCGGGACGTGGCCAACGTCAAACAGGTACGGGGGGCTGGGGGGGTCCCGGGGGGTCCCGGGGGGTCCTGGAGGGCTGGGGAGGGGTCCCAAGGGGCTCTGGGGGGGTCTCAGCAGCCCCTGCCCCTCCCAGCTGATCAAGGAGACGCTCAGGGCACACCTGGACCAGGTGTGGGGGGTGCGGCCGGACCCGCTCAGGGGGGGCTCTGGGGGGGCCGTGGGGGTCCCGGCCGCGCCCCCAGCCCCTCTTTGTCCCCCCCCACGCCAGGAGAACAAGGTGAAGTTCGCGGCGTACCTGGAGAAGATGTCGGGGGTGCGGGTGAACCCCGCCTCGCTCTTCGACGTGCAGGTGAAGCGCATCCACGAGTACAAGCGGCAGCTGCTCAACTGCCTGCACATCATCACCCTCTACAACCGTGAGTGGGGGTCCCCGAAACCCCCCCGACCCCTCCTCATTTGGGGAGAGCCCCCCAAAATCCTCCAAAATCCCCAAACCCCAAAATTCCCCCCCCTGAAACCCAGGCTGGGATCCAGCCTTGGGACCCACCCCCAATTCCTGCACATCATCACCCTCTACAACCGTGAGTGGGGGTCCCCGAAACCCCCCCGGACCCCTCCCCACCCGCGGAGACACCACCAAAATCCCCCAACCCCCCAAAATCCCCTAAACCCCCCAAAATCCCCCAAACGCCCAAAATCCCACAAACCCCTGAGAAAACCTGCACTGGGACCCCCCAGGAACCCCAAATTCCTGCACATCATCACCCTCTAAAACCGTGAGTGGGGGTCTCCAGAACCCCTCAGGACCCCTCCCCACCCTGGGAGACCCCTCCAAATCCCCCAAACCCCCAAAACCCCCCAAAACCCCAAAATCCCCCCAAAAAACTGCACTGGGACCCTCCTGGAACCCCCAATTCCTGCACATCATCACCCTCTACAACCGTGAGTGGGGGTCCCCAAAACCCCCATGGACCCCTCCCCATTTGGGGAGATGCCCCGAAAATCCCCCAAACCCTCCAAAATCCCCCAAATCCTCCTGGGACCCCCTAAAATCCCCTAAATCCCTTTGGGACTCCCCAAAATCCTCCTGGACCCCCTCAAACTTCCCCCGAACCCTCGGGGACCCCTCCCCGATTTGGGGGATCTCCTTTGACTCGTGGTCCCCCCATTTTGGGGTCCCCCCCCAATTTTAGGGATCAAGAAGGACCCCGGGAAACCTTTCGTGCCCCGAACCATCATGATTGGGGGCAAGGTCAGGAGGATTTGGGGATTTGGGGGTTTTTGGGATTTTGGGATTTGGGGTTTTTTAGATTTTGGGGTTTTGGAGGATTTTGGAGGTTTTGGGATTCTGGGGTTTGGGGTTTTGGGGATTTGGGGGATTGGAGTTTTGGGATTTGGAGATTTTAGGGATTTGGGGTTTTTGGGACTTTGGTGTTTTTGGGGTTTTGGGAATTTGGGGTTTTGGGGTTTTAGGATTTTGGGGTTTTAGGATTTTGGGGTTTTGGGAGTTTTAGGAGTTTGGGGTTTGGGCGTTTTAAGATTCGTGGGATTTGGGAGTTTTGGGATGTGGGGTTTTTGTGGTTTGAGGTTTTTTGAGTTTCAGGGAGCTTTCAGGAGCTCCATTTGTGCTCAGAGTGGGAATTTGAGGGGCTCCTAAGGGGGCTCCATTTGGGGTTTTGGAGTTCCTGGTGTGTGCCAGAGCTCTCGGGGCGGGGGTCCCTGAAGGTTTTTGGGGTCACTGAGTGCTTTGGGGTCACTGAGTGGTTTTGGGGTGTCCCCCAGGCTGCCCCCTGGCTACCACATGGCCAAGATGATCATCAGGCTGGTGACGGCCATCGGGGACGTGGTCAACCAGGACCCGGCCGTGGGCGACCGGCTGCGGGTGCTGTTCCTGGAGAACTACCGGGTGTCGCTGGCCGAGAAGGGTGGGCACCCCAAAACCCCCAAAATCACCCCAAAAACCTCCCTGAGCCACCCCAAAAAACCCCTGAAATCACCCCAAAATCCCCAACCCCACTGCGGGTGCTGTTCCTGGAGAACTACTGGGTGTTGCTGGCTGAGAAGGGTGGGCACCCCAAAAACCTCCCCTGAACCCCAAAAATCTTAATTAACCTGCCCTGAAACCCCTGAACCCACCCCAAAATCCCCAATCCCCCCTGCAGGATCCCCAGTATCCCCTGATATCCCTTCACTGTCACCAAGTATCTCGATTTTCACCTGATGTCAACCCAATACCCCCTGATATCACCCCAAATAACCCCAATACCCCCCGATATCACCCCAATATCCCCCGATAACCCTAATATCCCCTCAATATCTCACAATATTACCCAAATAAACCCCAATACCCCCAATATAACCCAAATTCATCCCCATACACCCTGATATCCCCTCATATAACCCCAATATCCCCGATATCACCCCAATATCCCCTGATATCTCCCCATATCCCCCAATATACCCTGATATCCCCCAATATCTCCCTGATATAACCCCAACACACCCTGATATCCTCCACTATCACCCCAATATCCCCCAATATCACCCCAATATCACCTCAATATCCCCCGATATCCCCCAATATTTCCTGATATAAACCCAATATCCCCCGATATCCTCCACTATCACCTCAATATCCCCCGATGTCACCCCAATATCCCCCGATATCTCCCGATATAACCCCAATACACCCCGATATCCTCCACTATCACCCCAATATCCCCCAATATCACCTCAATATCCCCCGATATCCCCCGATACCTCCCGATATAACCCCGATCCACCCGGTAACGCCGCGCCCCGGTGCCCCCGCAGTGATCCCGGCCGCGGACCTGTCGGAGCAGATCTCCACGGCGGGCACGGAGGCCTCGGGCACCGGGAACATGAAGTTCATGCTGAACGGGGCGCTGACCATCGGCACCATGGACGGCGCCAACGTGGAGATGGCCGAGGAGGCGGGCGAGCAGAACCTCTTCATCTTCGGCATGAGGGTGCCCGACGTCGAGGCGCTCGACAGGAAGGGGTGCGGGTCCGGGGGGGACCGTGCTGTGCCCCCAGAGTGACCGCTGCAGAGTGACCAGGGCAGGGTGACCAGGGCAGGGTGGCTACTGCAGAGTGACCACTGCAGGGTGACCAGTGCACACAGAGTGACCGGTGCAGAGTGACCAGGGCAGAGTGACCAGTGCAGGGTGACCAGGGCAGAGTGACCATGGCACAGAGTGACCAGTGCAGGGTGACCAGTGCCCCCAAAGTGACCAGTGCAGAGTGACCAGGGCAGAGTGACCAGTGTCCCCAGAGTGACCAGTGCAGGGTGGCCACTGCAGAGTGACCAGTGCACACAGAGTGACCATGGCACAACGTGCCAGTCCAGAGTGACCACTGCAGAGTGACCACTACAGAGTGATCACTGTGCAGAGTGACCAGTGCACAGAGTGACCGGTGCAGGGTGACCACTGCAGAGTGACCATGGCACAGAGTGCCAGTCCAGAGTGACCACTGCAGGGTGACCAGTGCAGAGTGACCACAGCAGAGTGACCACAGCAGAATGACCACTGCAGAGTGACCAGTGTCCCCAGAGTGACCACTGCAGAGTGACCGGTGCACAGAGTGACCGGTGCAGGGTGACCACTGCAGAGTGACCAGTGCAGAGTGGCCACTGCAGAGTGACCAGGGCAGAGTGACCAGTGCAGGGTGACCGCTGCAGGGTGATCAGTGCAGTGACCACAGCAGAATGACCACTGCAGAGTGACCATGGCACAGAGTGACCAGTGCACAGAGTGAGCAGTGCAGGGTGACCACTGCAGGGTGATCAGTGCAGTGACCACAGCAGAATGACCACTGCAGAGTGACCAGTGCACACAGAGTGACCATGGCACAGAGTGCCAGTCCAGAGTGACCACTGCAGGGTGACCACTGCAGGGTGACCAGTGCAGGGTGACCACTGCAGGGTGACCACAGCAGAGTGACCACAGCAGAATGACCACTGCAGAGTGACCAGTGTCCCCAGAGTGACCAGTGCACACAGAGTGACCATGGCACAGAGTGACCACTCGATGGTGCCCCACTGACCACCCCTCTGGTCACTCAGGACACCCAGACACCCCATGGGCACAAAGCTGAGCAGGGAGAGAAGCCCAGAGGATTTGGGGGAGACCCCTTGAACCCCCCAAATCCCCCCCCAAATCCCCCCAAAACCTCCCCAAAACCCCCAAAATCTCCCATAAACCCGGAACCCCCCCAAACTCCCCCAAACCCCAGGACCAAACCCCCAAAACTTCCTCATAACCCCCCAACCCCCCCAAAACCTCCCATAAAACCCCCCAGCACCTCCCCAGCACCTCCCCAAAATCCCCCATAACCCCCAAACCCCCAAACCCCCAAAACCCCACAAACCTCCCCAAACTCCCAGAAGGACCACCCCAAAGTCCCCAAACCTCCCTAACCCCCCCAGACCTCCCCAAAAACCTCTTCATAATCCCCCAAGACCCCCTAAAATCTCCCCAAACCCCCCCCAAACCTCCCCAAACCCCCCCAAAACCCCCTCAAAGTCTACCCAAAAACCCCCCAAAATCATAACCCCCAAGACCCCAAAAACTCCCCAAAATCCCCCCAAAACCCCTCAGGACTGCCCCAAAACCTCCCCAAAACCCCCCAAAATCACCCCAAGACCCCGACCCCCCAAACGCCCCCTGCCCCCCCAGGTACCGGGCTCAGGAGTACTACGACCGCCTGCCCGAGCTCCGCCAGGCCGTGGACCAGCTCAGCTCCGGCTTCTTCAGCCCCCGGCAGCCCGACCTGTTCCGCGACATCGTCAACATGCTGATGAATCACGACAGGTCGCGACAGGAGCCCTGCGGGGCGGGGGAATCGCGATAGGGCGGGCGGAGAGGGGAGGGGAGGGGGCAGCGCGGTGGGGTCTGCAGGGAGGGGGGATTGGGGTTGGGGGAGTTTGATGGGGGATGTCGGGGTTTATATCGCGACAGTGGGGGGGGGTCAGGAACACCTGGGCAGGGGGGGATTGGGGTTGGGGGGTTTGATGGGGGATGTCGGGGTTTATATCGCGATAGGGGGGGGTCACGGACACCTGGGCAGGGTGGATTAGGGTTGGGGGGATTGATGGGGATGTCGGGAAGTATATCGAGATAGGGGGGTCCCTCTACACCCAGGGACCCCTCCCCCTCAGGTTTAAGGTGACCCCAAAGGCCTACCCCAAAGGCCAGGAGAAAGGGACCCCCCTCACAACACCTGGGGGACCCCCCCCAAAACCGCGGTGAGGTCTGGGGAAAACCCCCCCCTGAGGGGCCCAGAGGGGTTGGGGGTCCAAACCCCAGGGAGCTCCTGGGGGACCCCCCCCATGGGGAGGAAAGGGGGGGGCACTGAGGGGGTCCCCAAATGTTCTTTGGGGGGGGGGTCTGAGAACACGGGGGGGTCCCCAAAACCCCATGGGGACGCACAAGGGGGGGTCTGGGGGTGCCTGGGGCAGAACGGGCGGGGTCTGGGGGTGCGTTTGGGGTCCCCCGCCCTGACCCCCCCCTCCCCACCTCGGGACACCCCAGAACCAGCGCGAGTGGACCCGGACCGTGATCCGGAACGTGGCGGCCGCGGGGAAATTCTCCAGCGACCGAACGATCGCTCAGTACGCGCGGGAGATCTGGGGCTGCGAGCCCAGCCGGCAGCGCATCCCCGCCCCCGACGACCCCCGGGAATAACGGGGACCCCCCCGGGAACCCCCTCGGAACCTCCCCCCCCTCTGAATCCCGCACCCCAAATCTCCCAAATTCACCCCAAAGCACCTCCAAGAATAACGGGAAGCCCCCCTTGAAACCCCCTCGGAACCCCGCACCCCAAATCCCCCAAATTCACCCCAAAGCACCCCCGGGAATTGTGGGGAACCCCCCCGGGGACCCCCAAAACTCGACCCCATTCCCCAGGACACCCTCGACCCCACCTTGCGCCTTCAGCCCCCCCAAATAATAATTGGGGAGGGGGTCCCCAACTGTCCCGGCCACCTGGGACCCCCCCAGATCCCGCCCTGCGCCCCAAATGTCCCCGGGAAGGGTTTAGGGGACCCCCCAAAATTTGGGGCAGTTTTAGGGCAGTTTTAGGGCAGTTTTGGGGCAGGTTTGGGGCAGGTTTGGGGCAGTTTGGGGCAGTTTTATTTTTGATTTATTTTAGGGTGTTTGGGGCTTTTGGGGCTCCTCCTCTCCCCCCAGCGCTGCGGGATTTGGGGGTGGGGGCTCTGCGGCATCACTGAGGGGGAGGGTGGGAGAAAATGGGGGTTCCCCCCCCCAAAAAAGGAATTTAAAAAAGAATTGAAGGAAATGAAATGAAGGAGAAAAAAAAAAAAAGAAGTAACGACAGAAATTCGGTGTTTGTTGCCATGGATTTTTGGGGTGTCGCGGGTGAATTTGGGGTGCCCGGGGGGGGTTTGAGGAGGGGTTTGGGGGGGTCCAAAGGGTCTGGGGGCGCCTTTGCGGCCTCGCCCCCTCCCCAGGGCGGTGCCGCCCGTTCTGTTGAACCACAAACCACTTCCCCCCCACCCCCCGCCCCACCCAGGAACCCCCAAAACCGCCCGGATCCGCCCCAAACCCCGGCTCCGCCCCCCCCCCACCCCCATTCCCCTGGGGCACCCCAAAAACTCCCCCGGACCCCCAAATTCCGGCCCCGCCCCTCGCAGGGTCCAACCCGACACCGCCGCCGGAGCAGGTGGGGCTGGAATGGGGGGTCCTGAGGGGTTCTGGGGGGGTCCTGAGGGGTCTTGGGGGATCCCGGATGGTCCTGGGTGGGGTCCTGTAAGGTCCTGGGGGGTCTTGAGGGGTCCCGTGGGGATCTTGGGGGGTCTCGGGGTCGGGGGTCTCGGAGGGAGGCGTGGGAGAGAGCGGGACCCCCCGAGTGTCCCCCCAGAGCCCCATCCCAGTGCTCCCAGTTGCTCCCAGTGCTCCCAGTTTCCCAGGATAACCCCATCCCAGTTGCTCCCAGTTCTCCCAGTTGCTCCAGCGCCCTGCGTTCCAACGCTCCCAGTTCCCCTCACGCCGGGGGTAGCGCTCTCCCAGTCCCCCCCAGTATCCCCCAGTCCGTCCCAGTCCTGGGGCACTCCGGAACTGGGGCTCAGGAAGCGCCGCTCCCTTATCGGGGTGTGCAGCACCCGGGGGTTGGGGGGTCCGGGGGGGCTTTGGGGCCCCACCCCTCCCCAAATTGCCCTAAATGAGACCCCCAGGACCCTGCAGTGCCAAACTGGGACCCCCAGATCCCCCAGTGCCAAACTGGGACCTTCAGATCCCCCAGGACCCTCCAGCCCCCCCAAACCGGGACCCCCGGACCCCTTCCAGCCCCCCCAGGACCCTCCAGTCTCAAACTGGGACCCTCAGACCCCCAGGACCCTCTAACCACCCCAAACTGGGACCCCCAGACCCCTCCCAACCCCTCAACCCCACCCCCCCCCCAAAAGACCTTCAGGACTTGGGGACCCCCCCCAGCTCCTCTTTGGGGGGGTCCCGGCCGCTCTCTGATGCTGACCCCCCCCCCAAATTCCCCCCCTCAGTTTTGGGGTCCCACCATGAGCAGCTCCCTGGACCTGGACCGAGCCCCCACCCTGGATGAGCTCCTGAGGGGCTGCGTCGATGCCTTCGGTGGGGGGGGACACCCCAAATTTGGGGGGGGTCCGGGGACCCCGATTTTGGGGGTCCCTGAGGGTTTGGGACCCCCATTTCCGGGGGTTCTGAAGTTTTGGGGGTTCTGAGCTCTGGGTTTGGGACCCCAGGTTTAGGGGGTTCTGGAGGAACTGGGGGATTTGGGGGTTTGGGGATATGGGGAAATGGGGGGATTGGGGGTTTGGAAGATTGGGAGATTTGGGGAGGAATTTGGGGGGATATGGGGGGGCCTGGAAGGGATTTGGGGGGTTCGGGGGGCAATTTGGGGGGATTCGGGGAGGATTTGGGGGGATTTGGAGGGATATGGGGGGGCCTGGAGGGGATTTGGGGGTTTGGGGGGGATTTGGGGGGATTCGTGGATTTGGGGGGATTTGGGGGGATTTGTGGATTTGGGGGAATTTGGGGGGATTTCAGGGCGTTCAGAGCTCTGAGGTGTCCCTGAATTCCGGGAAACCCCCGGAAGGGGGGGATCGCTGTTTTGGGGGATGTTGGGGGTCTCAGGGAAGGTTTTGGGGGTCTCTCTGTGTTTTGGGGTGACCCCCCCACCCCCCCAGACGCACAGGGGAAGGTTCGGGACCCCCAACTCGTGCGACTCTTCCTGGCCACGCACCCCTGGTACCTGCCCCAGGCCGAGGTGGCCGCGAAGCTGCTGAGCCTGTATCCTTGGGGACCCCCCCGCGACCCCCCCAAAACCCCCCGGGACCTCCCGGACCCCCAAATCCCGTGGGACCCCCCAAAATTTCTTGAGGTTCCCCCCAAACCCCATCCCCGGTACCGGCCCCAGGTCAAGGAGGGGCTGGAAACTGCCGAGGTTTTCTCCTTGGGGACCCCCCGAGACCCCCCCAAAACCCCCGAAACCCCCCCAGAACACCCCCAATATCCCCTGGGACACCCCAAAACCCGCCGGACCCCCCCAAAATCCCTTCCATTAATCCCTTGGGACCCCCTGAACTTTTGGGGACTCCCTGGAACGCCCCCAACACTCCAGACCCTCCCTCCCCCCCAAATCCCCCAAATCCCCCAAACCCCAGGGACCCCCCCAAACTCCGAGCCCCCCCCCCCAAATCCCGAGGGCCCCCCCACGCCCCGCGCAGGCTCCTTGACCCCCCCGCAGGGTGCAGGAGTCGGGGGGCTCGGCCGAGGGTCCCTCCCTGCGCCTCAAGATCGGACACTTGGTCCGGTGAGTGACCCCAAAACCCCCGGGGACCCCAAAACCCCCCCAGACCCCAAAACCTTCCTGGGACCCCAAAATCTTCCTGGGACCCCCGGATACCCTGACCCCACCGCCCCCCCACGGACCCCAAAACCCCCCCACACCCCCCCTGGGGACCCCCCCGGGACCCCAAAACCTCCTGGACCCCCAGGATCCACCTGAGACCCCCAATCTCCAGGGAACCCCCCCAAACCCTTCCTGGGGACCCCTTGAGGACCCCCAGATTCCCTAAGGGACCCCCAGATCCCACTGTGGACCCCCCCAAACACCAGGGACCCCCCAAACCTTTCCTGGGGACCTCTTGGGGACCCCCCCGAATTTTGGGGTCCCCCTGAGCCCCCCCTTTCCCCTCCCCCCCCCAGGTACTGGGTCCGGGCGTTCCCGCGGGAGCTTTCGGGGGACCCCCAAGTTTTGGGGCGGCTGCGGGAATTGGGGGCGGCGCTGGGGGGGGACCCCCAAAACCCCCCCCTGGGGCTGGAGAGTCTGTAGGTGAAATGGGGAGGGGGGCACGGGGGGGTTTGTGGGGGTCCGGGGGATTTGGGGGGGTCACGGGGTTGGGGGGGCTCGAGGATTTAGGGGGTCCAGGGGGGGGGGCTGGGGGGGCCATGGGGTCCGGGGGGTGGAGGAGGGGGGCTTGGGGAGGGTGGGGGGGGGCATGGGGAAATGGGGGGTCACGGGGTGAAATGGGGGCCTGAGGGGTTGGGGGGTCCAGGAGGGAAATTTGGGGGGGGGCACAGGGGGGGGGAAGGGACATGGGAGGGTCCGTGGGGTGAAATGGGGGACATAGGGGAGATTTGGGGGTCCCAGGGGATTTCCCCCACAGCCCAGGGGAAAGGGGGGTCACGAGGTTGGGGGGAATCAGGGAGGGAAATTTGGGGCGGGGGGGGCACAGTGGCACGGGAAGGGACTTGGGGGGTTCTCGATGGACATGGAGGGGATGGGGACCCGGGGGAGGGCGCCCCAGTCATGACCCCCTGAGCAGCCCAGGTTCGGAAGGTGACGCTGAGGACACCGGGGACACCTGATGAGGCCTGAGGGACAGATGGGGACACACCCCGGGGGTCACACCCCCCCGACAAATGGGGACACACCTGGGGACAGCTGGGGACACACCTGGGGACACACCTGGGGACAAATGGGGACACACCTGGGGACAGATGGGGACACACCTGGGGACAGCTGGGGACACACCTGGGGACACCCCTGGAGACACCTGGGGACACACCTGGAGACACCTGTGTGACACCCGCCCTCCCACCCCATCACACCCCTGGGCACCTGCACCCCTGGACCCTGACGTTTCCAATGTCCCCCAATGTCCCCGCTGTTTCCAATGTCCCCAAATGTCCCCAATGTCTCCCAGTGTCCCCACTGTCCCAAATGTCCCCAGTGTCCCAAATCCCCCCAATGTCCCCAATGTCCCCATGTCTCAAATCCCCCTGCTTTCCCTGCTGTCCCGCTGTCCCCACTGTCCCCAAATGTCCCCACTGTCCTCAAATGTCCCCAAATGTCCCCAAATGTCCCCAATGTCTCCGCTGTCCTCGATCCCACAATGTCCCTGATGTCCCCCAGTGTCCCCACTGTCCCCAATGTCCCCAGTGTCCCAAATCCCCCCAATGTCCCCATGTCTCCAATCCCCCTGCTTTCCCCGCTGTCCCGCTGTCCCCACTGTCCCCAAATGTCCCCAATGTCCCCGCTGTCCCCTCAGCCCTGGACATTCCCTGCTGTCCCTGCTCCGCGGGCCCCACTGTCCCCCCGCCTCCCCGCCGCTGGTCCCCAATGTCCCCAACGTCCTCCGCGCTGGGTGCCCCAGCCCGTGACATGCGCCCAAGCGGCGCCGCAGAGAGCGGCAGCGCTGGGGCAGTGCCTGCACCTGGCACAGGTGAGAGCCCCGGGAATGACCGCCTGACCCCCAGAACTGACCCCTGACCCCCAGAACTGACCCCTGACCCTCAGAACTGACCCATGACCCATAGCCCTGGGGCAGTGCCTGCACCCGGCACAGGTGAGAGCCCTGGGAATGACCCCTGGAATCACCCCTGAACTGACCCCTAAACCTGAACTGACCCCTGACCTCTGAACTGACCTCTGAACTGACCCCTAAACCTGAACTGACCCCTGACCCATAGCCCTGGGGCAGTGCCTGCACCTGGCACAGGTGAGACCCTGGGAATGACCCCCTGACCCCCAGAACTGACCCCTGACCCCTGAACTGACCCCTGACCCCCAGAACTGACCCCTGACCCCAGAACTGACCCCTGACCCATAGCCCTGGGGCAGTGCCTGTGCCTGGCACAGGTGAGACCCCAACCCATAAACCCTGAATGACCCCTGAACTGACCCCTGACCCACAAAACTGTTCCACAGCCCCCAACCCTGCACCAAGGCCCCATAACCCCACCCCATGGACCCCCCCATAACCCCGCCCCCCCTCAGCAACGCCCCCCTCCCCCCCAGCTGCCCCCCCCCACCCACATCTCCCCCTCCCCTCCCCCAGAGCCTCCTGGAGCTCCGCAACTTCAACTCCCTCCTGGCCGTGGTCGGGGGGCTCGGCCACGGCTCCATCGCGCGCCTGCGCCGGACCCTGGCGCTGCTGGACCCCCCCCTTATCCAGGTGGGGGTCCTGGGGGGTCCCGAGGGGGCACTCGGGGCACAAAGGGGTTCTGGGGCATTTGTGGCTTCTGGGGTGTCTTGGGGGTGTCCTGGGGAGATCCTGGGGGGTTCTGGGACTCATGGGGGTGTTGAGGGGCGTTTGGGGGGGGTACCTGGGGGTCCTGGGGGAGTCTCAGGGGGCACAGGAAGGTCCGGGAGGGTTTTGTGGGGTTTTGGGGGGGGCAAAGGGACGTCACCCCAGCTCTGCTCAGTTCTAAAATGTCCCCCCCTGTGTCTCCCCCTGTCCTTGTGTCCCCGCTCTGACCCTGTGTCCTTTGTGCCCCCCCCCCGGTGCCCCCCCAGCTGTGGGCACAGCTGGCCGAGGCCGTGGGCTCGGGGGGGAACTACCGGGGCTACCGAGCGCTGCTGGGGGGCGCGGGGGGCGCGGGCGGGTTCCGGGTGCCGGCGCTCGGGGTTCACCTGCGGGACCTGGTGTCGCTGGAGGCGGCGCTGCCCGACTGGGGGGGCCCGGGACGCCCCCACCCCAACAAACTGCGAGCCCGATTCGCCCTGCAAGGGGCACTGCTGGCGGGAGGGAGCAGGGACCCCCCGGGACCCCCCACCCCGACCTGCTCAGGCTGCTGGAGGTGAGACCCCAAAAGCACCCAAAATCCCTCCCTGGAACCCCAAAATCCCTGGACCCCCAAATCCCCTCTCAGAACCCCCAAACCCCCTCCTGGGACCCCTCAGGACCCCCCACCCTGAACTGCTCTGGCTGCTGGAGGTGAGACCCCACTGCGCCACCCCAAAACCACTGAAACCCCTCCCAGGACCCCCAAATCCCCTCCTGGGACCCCCCCCCCCAGCTGCTGGAAGTCAGACCCCACTGCACAGACCCAAATCACCCTTGAGCCCACCCCAAATCCCCTCTCAGAACCCCCAAACCCCCTCCTGGGACCCTCCAGGATCCCCCACCCTGACCTGCTCCACTCCACACCCCCAAACTCCCCTCAAACCCCTTCCTTTCCCCCTCCCAAAACCCCCTGAACCCCAAAACCTGCCTGAAATCCCCTTCCCCTCCCAAACCTCCCCTGCCCCCCCAGACATCCCCAAGCCCCCAGTCACCCCCAAAGGCTTCTGAACCGTGACCCCCCCATCCCAAACCCCCAAATCCCCAAATCCCCCAAATCCCCGAGCCCCCCCTGCAGTTCCGCCGCTGTCCCGCAGGTGTCGCTGGCGCTCGGGCCCAGCGAGGAGCAGCTCCACCAGATGTCGCTGCAGCGCGAGCCCCGCGAGAGCGCCCCCGTGAGGCCGGGGCGGGAATAGCGGGGAACGGGGGGGGAATAACGGGAATGGGGGGGGAATAACGGGGAATGGGGGGGAATAACGGGAATGGGGGAATAATGGGAACAGGGGTGGGAATAACGGGAAACGGGAGGGAATAATGGGAACGGGGAATAACGGGAACGGGGAGGGAATAACGGGAACGGGGAGGGGGAATAACAGGGAATGGGGAAATAACGGGGAACAGGGGGGAATAATGGGAACGGGGAGGAATAAACGGGAACGGGGGAATAATGGGAACGGGGGGGAACAATGGGGAACAGGGGGGAAACGGGAAGGGGGAATAACGGGGGGAATAACGGGGAACGGGTGGGGAGAATAACGGGAAATGGGGGGGAATAATGGGAACGGGGAGGAAATAACGGGAACGGGGAATAATGGGGACGGGGAGGGAATAACGGGAACGAGGAGGAATAACGGGAACGAGGAGGGAATAACGGGAACGGGCTGGGGAATAACGGGGACGGGGGGGAATAACGGGGCGGGAGGAATAACGGGAACGGGGGGGGAATAATGGGGAACGGGATGGGGAACGGGCACCGGGGCACCGGGGGAACGGGGTGAGTGCAGAGAAGGGGGGGGTGTAATGGGAATTGGGGGGGAATAATGGGGGGGACAAGAGGAGAAATGGGGGGAGAGGGAAAAGGGGGGCAATGGGAAAGGGCGAGGGAAATGGGGGGAAATGGGAATTGTGGGGGAAAAGGGGGTGAGTGGGGGCGAGGGGAAATGGAGGGGCGGTGGAAATGGGAGGGGGCGATGGGGAATTGGGGCAGTGGGAAGAGGGGGGGTGAGGGAAATGGGCACAGGGAGGAAGGAGGGTGGGTGTGAAAAAGGGGGGGACGAATGTGGAAAATGGGGAAGGGGAATGAGTTTGTAAAGGGGAATGAGTGTGGGAGGGGGGCGAGTGTGCAAGAGGGGATGGGGACAACGGGAGGCCGAGTGTGGAAGAGGGGATCGGGCGTGAAACGGGTGTGGAACGGGTGTGGAACGGGTTTGAAACGGGTGTGAAATGGGTTTGAAATGAGTGTGAAACAGGTGTGGAACGGGGTTTGAAATGGGTGTGCAACGGGTGTGAAATTGGTCTGAAACGGGTGTGAAATGGGTGTGGAAGGGGTGTGGAACGGGTGTGAAATGGGTTTGAAATGAGTGTGAAATGGATTTGGAAATGCGTGTGAAACAGGTGTGAAACGGGGTGTGAAACAGGTGTGAAACGGGTGTGGAACGGGTGGTGAGTGAGGAAGAGAGGGGCGAGTGTGAAACAGGAGTGTGGAGTGGGGCCGAGTGTGCAAAGAGGGGCAAAGGGCGGCTGTGAGTGTGCAAGGGGGGGCCTTGAGTGCACACCCAGGTGCGTGTGCAAATACCGGGGGCTGTGAGTGTGCAAGGGAGGATTTCCCGGGGGGGAGGGCGTTATGAGGGGGTCTGACCCCCCCTGACGCCCCCTCCCCTCCCCCCCAGGCCGGGCCCCCCCCGGAGCTGCCCCCCGCCCTCCCCCCCGAGCGCTGGGTCCTGCCCGAGCCCCCCCGGCCCGACCCCGAGGGGCTCCGGCCCCGCCTCGAGCAGCTCGTGGAGGTGGGGGGGGTCCGGGGGGGTCCTGGGGGGTCCTGGGGGTGAACTGGGGGGGCTGGGGGGGGGTTTGGGGGGATCTGGGGGGGGGGGCTTGGAGGAATTGAGGGGTGAGGGGGGGTGGGGTGTGAGGGGTCCATGGGGGGAGTTTGGGGGTTCGAGGGGGTCCGGGAGGGATTTTGGGGGGTCTCGGAAGGCTCCGAGGTGATTTTGGGGTTTTTTTGGGGGGGGGTCTCAGTCCATTTTTCGGAACTTCGACGTGGACGGGGACGGGCGGATCTCGGTGGAGGAATTTGGGATCGTGCGGGAAAACTTCCCCCACCTGCCCCCCCTGGGGGAGCTGGACACCGACATGTGAGACCCCCGAACCCCCCCGGGACCCCCAAACCCCCCCAAATCCCCCAGAATCCCCAAATCCCCCCTGAGCCCTCACCTGTCCCTCGAGGCCCCCCCCCGAGGACCCCCAAAATGGGGACCCCCCCCCTTCCCTCCCCTTTGTGACCCCCCGTGTCGCCCCCCCCAGGGACGGGGGGCTCAGCCGGGGGGAGGTCCTGGATTATTTCCTGCGCTGCAGCCAAGGACCCCCCCCGGGACCCCCCCATAATTTTCGGGGGCTGCGGGGCTTCAAGGCTGGGCCCCAAGAGACCTCAAGGGAAACTGGTGAGTGAGGGGGCTTAAAACCCCCAGGCCCCCAAAACACCCCAGACCCCCCCCCCAAAAAAAAGCACCCCAAACCCCAAAAACCCCCAACCCCCAAACCCCCCCCCCCAGATCCCCCAGTCTCCAAGCCCCCAAAAGACACCCCGAGATTCCCTCAACCCCCCAAAGTCCCCCCAGATCCCCCAAAAAATCCCTCCCCAAATCCCCCAGACCCCCCCAAACTCCCCAGACCCCCCAGATCCCCCAAAACCCCCAGCCCCCCCAAACCCCCAAGTCACATCTGGAGGGGGGACCCCCCAGACCCCCTTCCCCATTGGGGAGGGGGGACCCTCCCCCCCTTGATTTGGGGGGGGGGGAGTTTGGGGAGGGGTCCAGGACCCCCTGAGTTTTCTCTCCCCCCCCCCTCAGATTTGGGGTCTGCACAAGGATGGGATGGAGTGCAGCCGTGAGTGGGGGGGCTGGGGGGTCCTGGGGGGTCCTGGGGGGTCCTGGGGGGGTCTGGGTGCTGGGAGGATTTGGGGGTTTTGTCTGGGTGTTCTGGGGGTTTTGGGGGGTCTTTGGGGGGAGGGGGGTTTGGGGGTTTTGATGAGGGGATTTTGGGGGTCTCTGATGGGGGGGTCCTGGGGGGGTTCTCGATGAGGGGGTTTTGGGGGGTCTCTGGGTGTGAGGAGGGGGGGGGTTTGGGGGGGGGGTCCTGGGGGTTCTGGGTGATGGGATTTTTGGGGGTCTCTGGGTGTGAGGGGTTTTGGGGGGTCTCAATGTGTAGGTGTTTTGGGGGGTCTCTGAGTATGAGGGGTTTTTGGGGGGGGGGTCTGGGTGTGAGGGTTTTTGGGGGTCTCGATGTGAGGTGGTTTTGGGGGGGGTCTCTGGGTGCGAGGTGTTTGGGGGAGGCGTTTGGGGAGTTTTTGGGGGGGGTCTCTGTGTGTGATGGGTTTTTTTTGGGGGAGGTCTGGGTGTGAGGGTTTTTTGGGGGGGTCTCTGGAGGTGGTTTTGGGGGGTTTTTGGGGGTGGTCTCTGTTTGAGGGTGTTTTGGGGGGGGTCTCGGTGAGGGGGTTTTTGGGGGTCTCGGGGTCCCCGTGCCCCCCCAGGCCCCAGGCGGCCTGCGCTGTCACATCGCCTGTCGCGAGCGGCTCCGTCCCGAATGTCGCCGCCGGGCCCAAAGCGTCGCCACCGCCGCCGCGACCCCCCCGGACCCCCCCGGGCCCCCCAAATCGCGGCCCCGCTCCTTCAGCCTCTCCCTGCCCTGGCCCCGCCGCCCCTCGCTGCGCCCCTCAGGTGGGACCCCAAAACTCGCCCCCATCCCCCCGCCTCGGGACCCCCCGCCCACGGAGGGGACCCTCAGGTGGGCGGGACCCCAAAAATGACCCCAAAAATGACCCCCCCAGACCCCCCCGAGGAGAATGAGGAGGATGAGGACGGAGTTTTTGACACCCACCTGTGACAGGTGATGGGGCTGGACACCCCAAATTGGGGTCCCTCAAATTTGGGGGGGTTCAGACACCTGGGACCCCCCTCCCCAAATTGGGGGTCCTGGGCGTTGGGGTCTCAAATTGAAACAACCCCCCCCCCCAATTTCCACAGGGTCCTGAAGGCTCCAGAACCCCCCCCCCCGACCCCGAGGATTTTGGGGGAATTTGGGGACCCCCATTCCCCCCCACCCCGGGATTTTGGGGCTCCGTGTCCGAATGTCCGGCCGGGGTCCTGTGGGTCCCTGGGGGTGGGGGATTTGGGGGGAGACCCTCGAGGGTCTCTATGAGGTGTCTGGGGGGTCTCTGGGGGGTCTTTGTGGGGCAGGACCCCCCGGGGGTCTCAGTGGGGCCTTTGTGGGGTTGGATCCCCCGGGTCTCTGGGGGTCTCTATGGGGCAGCCCGGACCCCCCCGGGGGTCCCTGTGGGGTCTCTATGGGGTGTCTGGGGGTCTCTATGGGGTCGGACCCCCCCCAGAATGTCTCTCCGTGGGGCAGCCGGGGAGGGTCGTGGTGCCGGGTGCGGGGGTTTGGGGTGATATTTTGGGGGGTTTTGGGGGATATTTTGGGGGTTTTTGGGGGATTTTTTGGGGGTTTGGGGTGATGTTTTGGGGGCGGTGATGCTTTGGGGGGTTTGGGGGGATTTTTGGGGGGTTTTGGCTGATGTTTTGGGGGTTTGGGGCGATTTTTGGGGGTTTGGGGGATTTTTGGGGGCGTTTGGGGTGATGTTTTTGGGGTGATGTTTTGGTGGGGTTGAGGGTGATATTTTTGGGGGTTGGGGCGATCTTTTGGGGGTTGGGGTGATGTTTTGGGGGTTGGGGCGATGTTTTGGGGGGGGTCTGGGTGCTATTTTGGGGGAGCTCCCGGGCGATCGCGGAGCCGGTACCGGAGGAAGGGGGGGGGGGGGGGTGTGGAGGTTTTCGGGGGTCGGTGCGGGGCTGGGGGCGGGGGGGTTGCAGGGGAGGATATGGGGGTGGGGGTGGGGGGTTGCGGGCGCGCGCCGCTCCGGAGCCGTGCGCGGCGTGCCCGGGGCGGGCGGGGGCTGCGGGGCAGCAGGGCGGGGAGGCGGGGGCCGCAGCCGGGACCATGGGCAGGTACCGGAGATGGGGGGGGCGCAGAACCGGGGGAGGGGGGTGGGAGGGGGCGGGGGGACACGGCGGGGACGTTGTGGGGTTTGGGGGCGCAGGGAGGGGAGGGATGAGCAGAGAGGGGGTGCGGGAGCGGGGTGGGGGGGATGGGGGGCGGGGGGGTTGGGGGTTCGGGATGGGGGGATGTGGGATGGGTGGGTTGGGGGGGGGGGGGGCGGAGAAGGGTAGGGGGATGTGGGGGGGAGGGGGAGGATGATGAGGGTATGGAGAGGGGGATGGGGGGGTTGGGAATGAGGGGGGGGATTTTGGGGGGCTCAGGGAAGGATTGGGGGGGGGGGATGGGAGGTGCGGGGTTGGGGGGACCGGAGGGTCACATTCCGCCCCCCCACCATGGCCAGGTGGGGTTTTGGGGGGCTCTGGAGAAGGGGGGAGGGGAAGGGCCGGAGCTCCCCCACCCCGGGGAGGGGCCGCATCGCCCCCTCCCCCACTGCAGGGTCTGGGGGCCGCATCCCCCCCTCCCCTCCCCCCTCCCTCCCTTTGCGCGTCCTCCGAGCCCCCCCCGGAATCCGGGGAGCTCATCCCTCCCCTCCCCCACTGCGGGGGGCTCCTCCAGCCCCCCCAAACCCCCCCAAACCCCCCCGTGCCCCCCCCGGCCGCGGGGCCTGCGCTGCACACGCGTGTGAACCGGGCCCGGCCCCACGGGCGGCGTCACGCGGGGCACACGCGTGTGAACGGGGCGGGGGGTCAGCCATCTGGGGTAAAGGGTCTGGGGGCTGTGCGGGGGGGCGGGTCCGCGTGGGAAAACGGGGGGGACATGGGGGGTCTGCGGGGTTTGGGGGTGCACACGGGTGTGCAAGGGGCCGTGTGGAATTTTGGGGTGCACACGAGCGTGCAGGAGGTGTGCATGACGTTTTGGGCGTGCACGCGGTGTGCAAGGGGTGTGTGTGGGGTTTGGGGGTGCAAAGGCTGAGTGGGTGCGGTGTGGGGGGTGCACACGAGCGTGCAGGGGGGTGTGAGGAATTTTGGGGTGCACACGAGCATGGAAGGGGGCTGTGTGTAATTTCGGGGGCACACGAGCGTGCAAGGGCTGTGTCTGTGCAGTTTTGGGGTGTAGGTATAAGGATGGGTGTTAAACTGGGGGGCACGGGTGTGCAGGGGGGTGTGTGCGGTTTGGAGGTGCAGGCGGGTGTGCAAGGGCATCGTGTGTGCAATTTTGGGGTGCACACGAGTGTGGAGGGTGTGTGTGAGGTTTGAAGGTGCACAGGCGTGCAAGGGCAGTGTGGGTGCGGTTTGTGGGGTGCAAAACCAGTGTGTGAGGGAGCTGTGCCCAGTTTCGGGGTGCACACGAGTGTGCAGGGGGTCTGTGCAGTTTTGGGGCGCACACAGGTGTGCAAGGGGTGTGTGTGCGGTTTGGGGGTGCACATGGACGTGCAAGGGCCCCACGTGTGCAGTTTGGGGATGCACACGAGTGTGCAAGGGGGTCTGTGCGGTTTTTGGGGGCAAAACCAGTGTGCGATGGAGCTGTGCCCAATTTTGGGGTGCACACGAGTGTGCAGAGGTTGTGTGAGTAATTTTGGGGTACACGAGTGTGGAAGGGGGGTGTGTGCAGTTTTGGGGTGTACGTGTAGGGAGCGGTGTTAAACTGGGGACACACGAGTGTGAAAGGGGTGTGTGAGCAATTTTGGGGTGCACACACGTGTGGAAGGGGTGTGTGTGTGGTTCTGGGGTGCAAAGCAGTGTGTGAGGGAGCTGTGCCAAATTTTGGGGGGCACACGAGCGTGCAAGGCGGTCGTGTGAGGTTTTGGGGTGCACGAGTGTGCAGGAGGTCTGTGTGCAGATTTAGGGTGCACATGAGCGTGCAAGGCAGGTGTGTGTGGAATTTTGAGGTGCACACGAGCGTGCAAGGCCGTGTTTTGGGGGTGTGTGTGCAACCCGTGAGGTGCACGCCGCAAGGTGGGGGGTTCAGCCACGCTGGGGTTTTGGGGTGGGGGCACCTGAGCCTGGCTGCAAGGGGTTTGAGGTGCACGGCGTGCAAAGGGGCGTGCACAGGTGAGGCAAGGCTGCTCACATGTGGGGCAAGGTGGGGGCGGTCTGTCACACCTGGGGCCACGCTGTGCAAGGGCGTGTCTGTCACACCTGGGGGGGCACACGCGTGTGCAAGGGCGTGTCTGTCACACCTGTGGGGGCACACGCGTGTGCAAGGGCGTGTCTGTCACACCTGTGGGGGGGCACACGCGTGTGCAAGGGCGTGTCTGTCACACCTGTGGGGGGGCACACGGCAGGGCTGTCTGTCACACCTGGGGGGCACACGCGTGTGCAAGGGCGTGTCTGTCACACCTGTGGGGGGGCACACCTGTGGGGGCACACACCTGTGGGGGCACACACGTGTGCAAGGCGTGTCTGTCACACCTGTGGGGGGCACACGCGTGCAAGGGAGGTCACCCGCGCTGAGGCCACACGGGGGTTTTGGGGGGTTTGAGGGGGTCCTTTTGAGGGGGGGGTGGGGAGTCCCCGCACCCCTGGGTGCCCCCCCCGCCCCCCGGGGCCGTTTCCTCCCCGTGACCTTCAGGGGGACACGGGGGGGACACGAGGGGGGGACACGTGCCCCTCCCCCACCCACAGCCCCCCTAAAGCGCCCCCGGGGGGGCCCAGAGGGTTTGGGGGGGGGATCCTGATAGACCCCCCCCATAGACCCCTCTGACCCCCCCCAGGGGTGTCCCATGGGTCTGGGGGGGCTCTGGGGGAAATTCCCCCAGAGCCCCCCGACCCCTCCGAGGGAGTTCAGGTGTCCTCGCGCCCCCTCCCCCTTTATCAACAATCAGCGATCGATAATTAATTAATGAATGACCCCGGGGGGTACGGACACCCGTGGAGGTGGAGGGGGAGGGGGCGCTCCCAGGCCCGGGTCCCTCCCCCCGAGGGTCCCTGGGGGTCTCTGGGGGTTCCCCCCCAACCTGGGCCCCCCCCGGGATGGGGATGGGGGGGGTGCCAAGATGGGGGGGGGGGGTCGCTGTCATCCCCCCCCCTTACAGGTGCAGCAGTTAATGTGATTGGCTAATTATGCGCTGCATGTTAATGAGCCCCATTAGCCAACGAGGGGGGGTTATAAATAACCTGGGGGCTCATTTGCATAATGCCAGGGCCCGGGTTGCCGCGGTGACCGACCCCCCCCCACCCCCCCTCATCACGGGGTTAATTAAAGTGCTGATAACGAAGGGGGGGGAGGGGGGGGGGCCCATCCCCCCATACCTTGCTGTCACCCCCCCCCTGTTCCAGAGCCCCCCTGATTTTGTCTCTCCCCCCCCCCTTAGGTGCCTCCGGACCCCCCCGGCCAGGCTGACGCCGCCCGCTGGGGCCACCCATGTGGCTGTGAGAGGACGGGGGTGGCCGGGCCCCCCCAGGGCCCCCCCAGGGCCCCCCCAGACCGCCCAGGCTCCGCAGCCAGCCCAGGCACCATGACCTGTCCGGCCGCTGAGGGACACCCGGCGCCCGCGGGCCACCAAGAGACCAAAGCCCACCTGGGCTCCATGGCCCACCTGGGCTCCGTGACCCACCTGGGCCCCCAGCACGGCTCCATGGCCCCTCAAGGCTCTGAGGGCCACCAAGAGACCACAGCCCATCTGGGCTCCGTGGCCACCAGAGGATCCATGGCCAGCTGGACCTCTGCGGTCAGCCAGGACCACCAAGGGACTGTCACCCACCTGGGCTCTGTCACCCACCTGGGCTTTGTGGCCGACCAAAACTTCGTGGGCAAGCAGAACCACCCCGAGCCTGGTGCTGGTGGTGGCTCCGTGGTGCTGTTGGACTCCAAGATCTCCCAAAGCTCTGAGGAGCACCTGGGCACTTGGGTCAGCCAGGTCTCTGTGACCCACCCGGCATCTGTGGCCACCCAGGACCACCTGGAGATGGAGGTGCATCAGGAATCCATGGCCCACCGAGGTTCTGGGGGCAACCAGGAGCACCCAGAGCCCAACATCAACGTCCCCTCGGACTTCAAGGTCAACCAGGGCTCCATGGGTCATTTAAACCTGAAGGGCCACCAAGACCCCGTCCCCTCCCAGGCCTCTGAGGATCCCCAAGAGCCCAAGGTCACCCAGGGTCCCATGGCCAACCGAAAAGACCAAGGTCAACCAAAGCCCCATGGCCCCTCCAGAGGCCAAGGTCAAAGAAGACCCCGTGGTGTGTTTAGACTTGAGGGTCCACCAAGCCCCTGTGGCCCCCAAGCCCTCGAGGCCCCTCCCTGGCCCACCCGCACAGCCCTGGTGACCAGGCCCTGGTGGCTCTCACAGACTGGAATGTCCACCAAGCTCCCGTGGCTGAGCACAGCCCCGCGGATCCCCAAGAGACGGAGGTCAAGGTCCCAAGGGTCCCCCTGGACACCACGACCAAGGGACGCTGCCCGGGCACTGCGTGCCACCAACCCCATGTGCCCATCTGGGCCACCCCGGCCCCCCGCCCGTGCCCAAATCCCTTCAGGCGCCCGCCTGGGCCTGGTGCTGCTGACGCTGGGCTCCCTCCTGCTGCCCTGCGCCCGGGGCTCGGCGCTGGAGTTCGGGGGCGCCCCGGGGCAGTGGGCGCGCTACGGGCGGTGGGCGCCGGGCAGGGGGCCAGCTCAGCTTCCGCCTCAAGACCAACGTGACGCGGGCGCTGCTGCTCTACCTGGACGACGGCGGCAACTGTGACTTCCTGGAGCTGCTGGTGGCCGAGGGGCGGCTGCGGCTGCGCTTCGCCATCGCCTGCGCCGAGCCCGCCACGCTGGAGCCACCGGCGCCGGTCAGCGACGGCCGCTGGCACGCGGTGCTGCTGACGCGGCAGGCGCGGCCGCCGGGCGCTGGCCGTGGACGGCGAGGCGCGGGCGGCCGCCGTGCGCTCCAAGCGGCCCGACATGGCCGTGGCCAGTGACCTCTTCGTCGGGGGGATCCCGCCCGACGTGCGGCTCTCGGCGCTGACGCTCAGCACCGTCAAGTACGAGCCGCCTTTCCGCGGGTGGGTGGCCGACCTGCGGGTGGGCGACGCCGCCGCTTGCTGTTTCAGGGGTCCGGGTGACGGGATGAAGGCTGGCGCCCACCACCCGCCCCTGCGCCCACGGGCGCCGCTGCACCCTGCGCTGGGAGGAGCCTACAAGACTGCGCTGCAGCACCGCCACCGGGCCCTTCTGCGAGGAAGGTGAGGGCGCGGCGAGGAAGGAGGGCAGGGGGTGAGGGAGGGGTGGGGTGGGCGCAGAATCAGCTCGGGGGTCTCACGTCCTTGTGTTTCTCCATGGTTTCACGGAGTTGGGTGCCTCCGTGTCTTGGGGTCATCGTGTCCTTGAGGGTTTCTCCATCTCTGTGGCATTGCATGTCCTTCTGTTGTCACCTCTTTGTGTCTCTCCGTGGTGTCCACCTTCATGGCTGTGTTTCTCTGTGTCCTTGTGCCCTCCTTCATGGCGTTAGGTGGCTTTGTGTTTCTCCATCTCTGGGTTTGGGTGTCCTTGTGCTTCTCCATGTCCTCTTGGCTTTCATGTCCTCGTGTCATCGTGTCCTCCACATCCTCCCATCCTCGTGTCATCGTGTCCTCCACATCCCCATGTCCTCGTGGCGTTGGGCCTTGGGTGCTCCTTGTCCCTCCATGACTTCCCGGTGTCCTCGTGTCATTTTGTTCTTGATCTCCTCTGTTTCTTTGTGTCCTCATGGTGTTTGTTGTGTGTCCTTGTGTCCTTCCTGTCCTCATGGCACTGGACACACCCATGGCCTCTAACTGGTCATGGTTACGGTGTCCTTGTGTCAGGGTGTCCTCGTGTCACGGTGTCCTCGTGTCATGGTGCTCCCATGTTCTTCCACCCTCATGGGGTTTTGTGTCCCCTCTGTGTCCTCCTGGCATTCTGTCCTTGAGTTGCTCTGTGTCCTCGTGTCCTCCTCATGTCACCCATCCTCGTGCCCCCGGTGTCCTGGTGTCACACGTCCCTCTGTCCTCTTGCCCTTGTGTCACCTCGTGTCCTTTCACACCACTACCCATGTGCTTCTCCAGGTCCTTGTGTCCTCCTCGTGTCACCCGTCCTTGTGTCACCCATCCTCGTGTCCCCCGGTGTCCTCGTGTTCTCCTGCCATTTCTCATGTCCTGCTGTCTCTCTCCTTGCCCTTGAGATGCTGCACATCCACACATGACCCCCATGTCCCCTTGTCCCCCTGTCCTTACATCCCTCCATGTCCTCTTGTCCCCCTCGGTGTCCCCCTGTCCTCACACCCTCAGTGTCCTCCCCCACCCCCATTTTGCACATCCCCGTGCCCTTGTGTGTCCTCGTGTGACCCGGGTGACCCTGCTGGGGGTGACAGGAGGGTTTGGGACCCCACCCCTGATGTCACCCCCCATGTTTACCCATCCCAGTGTCCCCACATGCCCTGGTGTCCCTGCCTGTCCCCACCCCCTGGCACACCCCTGTGCGATGACACACCCTGCCATGGGCTGGGTGTCCCCGCAGTGACGTGATGGTGACAGTGACAGTGCCAGCCGGGCGTGGCCCCGGGGGTCTCTCGTGCCATCCCACCCTTGTGCCAACGCGCCCTCGCACACAGGGACAACCACCGGTGTCACCGTGGCAACAGCATCCCCCGGTGTCATCATGGCAACAGCATCCTCCGGGCGCGTGTCCAGGGCTGGTTGCCACGGCGCCTGCCGGGTTGGGTACCCGTTGCCATGGAGATGCCCAGGCCTGTCTCCCTGGCGACGGTTGTCACGGCACTGCCGGATGCTCCCGCCACGTCCTTGAGGGGGGACAGGAATGGGGGGTGCTGGAGGGGGGACTGGGAGGGCCCTGGGGTGCTGTGGGGGGCCCTGTGGGGTGTGGGGTCCCTATAGGGTGTCCTGTGGGGTGCAGGGTTCCTATAGGGCACCCTATGGGGTGCTGGGCTGCTATAGGGTGCCCTATGGGGTGCAAGGGACCTATAGGGTGCCCTGTGGGGTGCAGGGTTCCTATAGGGTGACCTGTGGGGTGCAAGGGCCCTATAGGGTGCCCTATGGGGTGCTGGGGTGCTATAGGGTGCCCTGTGGGGTGTGGGGTTTCTATAGGGTGCCTTATAGGTGCTATGGGGTGCCCTGTGGGGTGCAAGGGACCTATAGGGTGCCCTTTGGGGTGCTGGGGTGCTGTGGGGTGCCCTATAGGGTGCTGGGTCCCTTTGGAGTGCCCTATGAGGGTGGGGGTCCCTATAGGGTGCCCTGTGGGGTGCAAGGGCCCTATCGGGTGCCCTATGGGATCCACAGTGCCTGTAGGGTGCAGGCAGGGCACTACCAGGTGTGCCATGGGGTGCTGGGTCCCTTTGGGTGCCTTTGGAGTGCCCTATTGGGGTGGGGGTCCCTATAGGGTGCCCTGTGGGGTGCAAGGGCCCAATAGGGTGCCCTATGGGGTCCACAGTGCCTGTAGGGTGCAGGCAGGGCACTACCAGGTGTGCCATGGGGTGCTGGGTCCCTTTGGGGTGCCCTATAGGGCGGGGGCCCTATGGGGTGCTGGGCCCTGGGCTCCTGTGGGGTGCCCTATAGGGTGCACGGGTGCTATGGGGTGCTGTAGGGTGCCCTGTAGGGTGCTGGGTCACTGTGGGGTGCCCTATAGGGTACACGGGTGCTATAGGGCACCATGAGGGACGTGCTGTGTGCACAGGGTGTGTAAATCCCCCCTCGGGGCGTGCAAATCCCACCAGGGCGTGCAAACCCCTCCCCCCCCCATCCCCTCCCATTGCGCCCCGCCCCCAAGGTCAACCCGAGGTCACGGGGTGGGGTCACATGGACGCGGTGGGGGAGGGGTTGGGGACATACCTGGGGGTTCCTGGGCACTAATGGCTCTGCCCCTCCCCCCCTGCTGCCCCCCCGGGACCCCCAGAGGAAGAACCCGCGGTGGAAGGTGAGTGGGGGAGGGGATTTTGGGGAGGGGATTTTGGGGGGGCGGGGGTTTGGGGGCGTGGCCGTGCAAAGCCCCGTGTCACACCTGGCCTCAGGTGTTGTGCAAGGGGCGTGCCCGGCTCCAGGTGTGCAAATCCCGGGGAATTGGTTCCGGGGGGCGTGGCCTGTGCGGTAGGGGGCGCGGTTTATGCAAAATAGAGGCGAGGGGCGGGGCTTGGCGCTCGTGCAGAGCACGTGGCTCCCGTGACGCTCGCGCAGGGGGCGGAGCCACGCGAGGGCAACACCCCGCAGCTTGCTCAGGCCATGACGTCACTCCCCTGAGGGCCCAATAGGATGGCGATATGCAAATGAAACCGGCACTGCCGATCCAATGAAGCGTGTGTGACGGGGTGGGGGCGGAGATATGCAAATTAAATCAGCGCCGGCAGCCAATGGGAGGAGGCAGCGATGAGGCTGCCGTGGATTGGCTGAGCTCAGTCCCAAGGGGCGGGGCTTGCACGCGGGCATGAAAGGGGCGGAGCGTGGTTTATTGGAGAGGGCGTGGCCAGTTTGAGGGGCGGGGCTTGCCCCCCACGTGCCCCGCACGAGGGCCCCGGGGTGGGGGAGGGTCCCCGCGCCAGGGGCGGCCCCGCCCCCCCGTGTCTCATCCCCTCCCCCACCCCCGGCTTTTCCCCGAAAAACCTCGGAAAAAGGGGAAAAACCCGCGGGAAAGCGGCGGGGGGGGGAAAGGGCAGGGGCGGCGCTTCCCGCGTGGCCCCGCCCCCCCCGCGCTTGTCCCCGCCCCTCCCCCCCCCCGGCATCGCCCGATGCCGTCACAAGTTAAAGGAGGTTTAAGTTGTGACGGGGCCCCTCCCCCACCCGGGGCCCCTCCCCCCCCCACCCCCCGGGGCCGCTCGGGCCTTTCGGTCATTTTGGGTTTTTTGGTTAATTTTTAATTTTTTTAATTCTGATTTATTTTTTATGTTTATATTTTTAAATTAATTTCTCTTTCATTCCCATTTCCCCTATTTTTCCCATTTTGCCGCTTTTCCTTTACTATTTCCTTTTTCCCCCTTTTTTTCTTTTGACATTTCCCGTTACTTTGGCTTTTTCATTGTTTTTTCGGTTTTTTAGATTATTTTCCCTTTTTATTAACAGTTTTTCTTTTCATTTTTTTCCTTTTCTCGTGATTTTCCCTTTATTTTGATTACTTCCCCTTTTTATAGATTTTCTACCCTTTAAGGTATTTCCCCTTTTCCAGTTATTTTCCAATTTCATTATTTTTCCCTTTTTTATTTTTCTCCACGTTAATTAATATTTTTCTCCTTTTTTATCATTATCTCCTTATGTAATTATTTTCCTTTTAAAATTATTTTTCAATAAATTTGAATATTTCCCTGTTTTATATCAGAGTTCTTTTTTCGCCTCCATTTTTTCCCCTTCCCTTTGTTGGTCTTTTTTCTTCTTTATTTTCCCTCTTTGATAATTTTCCCTTTTAGAATTATTTTAATTTCCCCCACTTTTTTCCCTTTTTTTTTTTTTCTCTTTTCCCTTGTGCTGCTGACTTCCCCTTTTTATCAATTTCCTCCTTTCCCTTGCTTTGACCCTTTTCACTTTTTTCCTCTTTTTCCTCCCTTTCCCCGCTTTCATCCCTTTCCCTCCTTTCCTTCCTTTTCCTTTCTTCCTTTTTCTCTATTTTTTATATTTTTCCCCATTTCCCCCTTTCTCTCATTCCCCTCCCTTTCATTTCCTCTCATTATTTTTATTTCCTTCCCCGATTTCCCTTTTCCCTCCACTTCCCCATTTCCCTCCCCTCTCCCCAGGTTTTACCACTTTCCCGTTTTTTCCCCCCAAAACTTTCCCTTTTCCCGCCACTTTTGCTTTCGTTCTCCTGCCCCTCCCCCACTTTTCCCACGCCCCTCCCCCATTCCCCCCTCCCCTCCCCCCCAGGTCCCGCCCACCTGCGAGTCACCGGCCAAGGTAAAGACGCGCCCTCGGGCCCCTCCCCCACCCTCATCACCCCCATCATCCTCGCCCCTCCCCCACCCCCCCCCCATCCCCCACCCCCCATCGTGTCTGTGGCTCGTGCGACACGGGGGGAGGGGCGGCCGCCTCGCACGGGGACGGGGGGGGGGATGGGGGGGGGAGGGGAGGGGGCGGCCCCTCGTGCAAGGGGGTTGTGGGGGAGGGGCTGTGACCCCTTGCACGAGGGCCATGGGAGGGGTCCGGACCCCTCCCCCCACAGGAGGGGGGCCTGGGGGTCCTTCCCCCCCACTGGATGGGGGAGGGGGGGGCAGGGGTCTTTGCACGGGGTGGGGGAGGGGTCCTTGCACGAGGACCGAGGGTCCCCTTGCACCAACACGGGGTTGGGGTTTGGGGAGTGCCTCCCCCTCAGGGGACACACCTGGGCACACCTGGGCACGCCTGGGCCCCGCCCTGACACGCCCCTCCCCCAGGGCCCGCTGAGGTCGCCGAGGGGGGGCCCGGCCGCGGCGCCGGTGAGATCCAGCAAGCAGCGAAAGGTCAGTGAGGGTCAGCGGGACCCCCAGCTGGGCACACCTGGGACCCCAGAACCACCTGGGACCCCCAAACCCCACACTTGTGCACACCTGGGAGCCTCCAGAACCTCCCAGGACCCCCAAACCCCACAGCTGGGCACTCCTGGGAGCCCCAAACCCCACACCTGGGCACTCCTGGGAGCCCCCAGAACCTCCCAGGATCCCCAAACTCCCAATGCACACCTGGGACCTCCCAGGACCCCCAAACCCCACACCTGTGCACACCTGGCACCCCCCAGAACCTCCCAGGAACCCCCAAACCCCACACCTGTGCACACCTGAGACACCCCAGAACTCAGAACCCCGAACTCCACACCTTTGCACACCTGGCACCTCCCAGAACCTCCCATCACGATGTCCCCACCACAGTGTCCCCATGTAAGGCCTGGTACGAGACCCCACAGCGATGTCCCCATGGCGATGTCCCCATGATGATGTCCTCGTTGGAAAGTCACCATTGCCATGTCCCTGGTTCCAGGTCCCCTCTTGGCTGTCCCCTCCGCAATGTCCCCATCACAAGGTCCTTTTGCGATGTCCCCATGATGATGTCCTCATTGGAAAGTCCCTATGGCCACATCTCTGGTTCATGGTCCCCATGATGATGTCCCCATCACAACATCCCCATGACAACATCCACATGACAACGTCCCCATCACAACATCCTTCCCATGACAATGTCTCCATCACAATGTCCCAATCACAACGTACCCATCACAACGTACCCATCACAACGTCCCCATCACAACATCCCCATGACAATGTGCCCATCACAGCACCCCATCACAACATCCCCATGACAGCATCCCCATGACAATGTCCCCATCACAACGTACCCATCACAACGTCCCCATCACAACGTCCCCATCACAACGTCCCCATCACAACATCCTTCCCATGACAATGTCCCCATCACAACATCCCAATCACAACGTACCCATCACAACGTACCCATCACAACGTACCCATCACAACGTCCCCATGACAATGTGCCCATCACAACACCCCATCACAACATCCCCATGACAACGTCCCCATCACAATGCCCCCATGACAATGTCTCCATGACAACGTCCCCATCGCAATGTCCCCATCGCAATGTCCCCCATCACAACGTCCCCATGACGTCCCCATCACAACATCCCCATGACAACGTCCCCATTACAACATCCCCATGACAACGTCCCCATCACAACGTCCCCATGACAATGTTCCCATCACAACACCCCATCACAACATCCCCATCACAACGTCCCCATCGCAATGTCCCCATCACAACGTCCCCATGACAATGTCCCCATCACAACGTCCCCATGACAACGTCCCCATCACAACGTCCCCATCACAACATCCCCATGCCGCCTCCTCATCACAACCCCCCCACCCCCCTGCACCATCTCCCACCCACACCCCCTTTGCCAACCTCCCCATCCAAGGTCCCCACACCGCGTCCCCGCTGTCCCCACCGCCAGGCCGCGCCGAGTACGTGGCCACGTTCCGGGGCAGCGAGTTCTTCTGCTACGACGTGTCGCGGTCGCCGGTGCAGAGCAGCGCGGACGAGCTGGCGCTGGCGTTCCCGCCAGCGCCGATGGATGGAGGGGGTGATTGCTGCAAGGGGCCGCGCTCAGGCAGCTCCCCAACTGGGAGCACTGGGAGCCTTGGGCAGCTCCCCAACTGGGAGCACTGGGAGAGATGGGTGGTTTGGGTAGGTCCCCAACTGGGAGCACTGGCAGCGATGGTTGTCTTGGGCAGCTCCCCAACTGGGAGCACTGGGAGAGATGGGTGGTTTGGGCAGCTCCCCAACTGGGAGCACTGGGAGCCTTAGGCAGGTCTCCAACTGGGAGCACTGGGAGCTTTGGGCAGCCCCCCAGCTGAGAATGATGGTTGGTTTGATCAGCTCCACAACTGGGAATGATGGTTGGCTTGGTCAACTCCCCAACTGGGAGCACTGGGAGAGATGGGTGGCTTGGTCAGGTCCCCAACTGGGAGCACTGGGAGAGATGGGTGGCTTGGTCAGTTCCCCAACTGGGAACACTGGGAGCCTTGGGCAGCTCCCCAACTGGGAGCACTGGGAGCATTGGGCAGCTCCCCAACTGGGAGCACTGGGAGCCTTGGGCAGCTCCCCAACTGGGAGCACTGGGAGCCTTGGGCAGGTCTCCAGCTGGGAGCACTGGGAGCTTTGGGCAGCTCCCCAACTGGGAGCACTGGGAGCCTTAGGCAGGTCTCCAGCTGGGAGCACTGGGAGCTTTGGGCAACCCCTCAACTGAGAATGATGGTTGGTTTGATCAGCTCCACAACTGGGAATGATGGTTGGCTTGGTCAACTCCCCAACTGGGAGCACTGGGAGAGATGGGTGGCTTGGGCAGGTCCCCAACTGGGAGCACTGGGGATAGGACTCTTGGCCAACCACCCCAACTGGCACCACCGAGCATTTTACTGAACTCCCCAACTGGGAGCACTGGGAGCAATGGGCATCTTGGTCAGCTGCCCAACTGGGAGCACTGGTTGTTTTGGCCGACCACCTGACCAGGAAATCCAGTTACCTTGACCAGCTCCCCAACTGGGAGCACTGGGAGCAATGGGTGTCTTCATCAACCACCCAACTGGGAGCACCAGTACCATGGTGAGCTCCCCAACTGGGAGCACCAGTACCATGGCCAGCTCCCCAACTGGGTGTTTGGTTAAACTAGACAACTGGGCATACTGGGAGCAATGGGTTCCTCAATCTCCTCCCCAACTGGGAGCACTGGTTGTGCTGGTCAACCACCCAACTGGGGGTGATGGACACATTGGCCAACCACCCAACTGGGAGCACTGGGAGCCTCGATCCTGTCCCCAACTGGGACCACTGGTGTCTTGCTTGAGCACCCAAATGGGAGCACTGGGAGCACTGGGAGCACTGGGTGTCTCTATCAACCACCCAACTGGGAGCACCTGTACCCTGACCAGCTCCCCACCTGGGAGCACTGGGAGCACTGGGTGTCTTGCTCAAGCACCCAACTGGGAGCACTGGGAGCACTCAAACACCCAACTGGGAGCACCAACCAGCCCCCGAACTGGGAGCACTGGGAGCACTGGACATGCTGCTCAACCACCCCGCCGGCAGCACCGACCGCAGGATCTCTCTCTCCCCCAACTGGGAGCACTGGTTCCGTGGACCGTCCCAAACTGGGAGCACTGGACGCACAATGGGGAGGGGTCTCTGCCCAACCCCCACAGGGGGTGACCGGTGGAGTTTGGGGTTCTTCCCCCCCACCCACCCCACCCCCCTTTTTCTGACAAATCTCTGCTTCTCTCCCCCCAACCCCCCAAGGTGGGCGCCGCCCCTCCCCCACCCCCACCCCCCCTCCTCGTGCCACGCCCCTCCCCCCTGTGTGTGCGCGTGCCACTAACACGCTTCCCCCCTCCCCCACCCCGCGGGGCCCCCCCCCACTAACCTCCCACTAATCCTGGGGGGGCCCCCCCCGTTTTAACAAAAACAACCCCAAAACCACCCCCCCAAAAAAACCCCAAAACCACCCCAAAAAACCCCCCCCAAACGTCACGTTTGTGTTTTGTCCTTCTCTCGCCGCCAGCACGCAGGGATCGGACACGCTATGGTAAACAAACTGCATTACCTGGTAGTTATCACTCTATTGTTACTCCTTGGCTTCGCCGTGTGGCCCCCGACTCCCAACCTTTTGGGGCCGATCCGGGGGATTTTGGGCAAAACCAAAAAATTCTCATCCGCCATCTCTGCAGGCCGAGCTTCGGCTGCACCCCCTCCCATCATGGCAAAATAAACGAGAGCTGGTTCTACCTCACCCCCCCACCCTCCTCTTCCTCCCATCCCCAACAAAAATCCTTCCTGAGGGGGGCGGGTGGTGCTCGATGGGGGCAGAACCCATCTGCAACCCCGTTTTTGGGGTGAGTTTTAGCGGTTTTGGGTAATTTTCACCCGGCTGCCGCCTTGTGGCTGAGTTACGGCTCCCTCATGCCAAAATGAGCTGATTTCCCCCCCCAAAAAATCCTTATCTGGGGTCAGGATGGTGATATTTTTTCTCAAGAGGGTTCAACTCCCGTTGTTTTGGGGTGAATTTGAGGGATTTAGGGCAATTTTTCACCCGTCCGCCACCTTGTGGTGGAGCATCGCCTCCCCCATGCCAAAAATAGCCGATTTTCCCCAAAAAAATCCTTTTTAAGGGTGTGGTTTTCTCCACGGGGATGATGTGGGGTCCCCCATCCGTTTTGGTGTGAATTAGGGAATTTTTGGGGATTTTGGGTGATTGGATAAACCCAACACCTGCAGCTCCCCACTGCCAAAACCGACTGATTTCCACCCAAAAAGGTCAGGCTGGGTTCAGAAGTTGCCATTTTTCCCCAGGGGGACGATGTGGGCTCCCACTCCCCCGTTTTGGGTTGAATTTTAGAAATTTTGGACAATTTTTTCCCCCTCACACCATCCAGGGCATAGCTGCAGCTCCCTGGTCCCCAAACCAGCCAGTTTCACCCCAAAACCCAGCCCGGGGTGGGCTCCTTTTCCCCTGGAAACGTTTATGGAGTCCCAGGCCCAATTTTTGGGGTGATTTTGGCAGATTTGGAGCAATTTGATACCAGTCCCACCCCCCGAAACAGCCAAGGCTCAGATTCTCCATAATTTCCTCCCAAAAACCCGATGCAGGTCAGGGATAGGATGGAGCCCCCAAGTGCCTCATTTTGGGCTGAATTCCCGGGATTTTGAACAATTTGCTCCCATCCTCTCCCTCGTGGATGAGCACGGCTCCACAAGCCCCAAAACCACCCCAAAATTTGAGGTTCCCCCTAAAATCCACCTGTCACTCCTAGCGGACCGTGGGACCCCACCCCCCTCCCCGTTTTGGGGCGATTCCATTGGATTTTCGGCCTTTTTTTCCAAAACCAGCCGCTTTCACCCCAAACCCCGCCCCAGGGGATTTAAAAAAGGGGGGATGGGTGAATTTTTTTTTTTTTGGGGGTGTCGCCCCCTCCCCAAATCGAGGATGGAAACGGCGTTTTCAGGACAAGCTGCCGCCCCTCCCCCATCCCCGCCCCCCCCCCGCCCCCTCCCCCACCCCGCGCAGGCAGCGGGCCGCCCTCCCAAAAAGCCCTCCCCGGGCTGGGGCGGGCCCCGCGGGCTGCGCCCCGCCCCCCGCACGCGCCTGGCCACGCCCCCTGCATGACGTGACTAACACTGACCCCTCCCCCCCCCCCCCCCCCCGAGACCCCCGACCCCTCCTCAGCCCCTTCCCTCCCCCCCCCCAGCCCACCCGGGGGGCACCGGGGCCGCCCCCGCCGCGGGGGGAGGGGCTGGGGGGGGCGTGAGAGGGTGAGAGGCGCGTGCGCAGGTGTGCACAGGTGTGAGCAGGTGTGCAAAGGGGTGTGCAGCTGAGCGCGGGTGTGCACAGGTGAGTGTTGACGTGTACAGGTGTGTACAGCTGTATGCCGTTGTGCAAAGGGGTGTACAGGTGTGTGCAGGTGTGTGGGGGAGGTATACAGGTGTGCAAAGGTGTGTGCAGGTGTGTGTGTACAGGTGTGCAAAGGCGCATACAGGTGTGTACAGGTGTTGGTCCACAGGTGTGTGCAGGTGTGCAAAATTGTGCACAGATGTGCAAAGGTCTGCGCAGGTGTGCACAGGTGTGTGCGGCTGTGCGCAGGTGTGCACAGGTGTGGGTGTGCGCACAGGTGTGTGCAGGTGTGCACAGGTGTGGGTACAAAAGGTGTGCACAGATGTGCACAGGTGTGTGCAGGTGTGCACAGGTGTGTACAGGTGTGTGTACAGGTGTGCACAGGTGTGTACAGGTGTGTGTGTACAGGTGTTTGTTCAGGTGTGTGTACACAGGTGTGCACAAGGGTGTCCTTCAAGGTGTGTGTGTGCAGATGAGGGATGGGAGGGGGTGAACAGGTGTGCAAAGGTGTGTACAGGTGTGTACAGCTGTGTGCACATATGTGTGCAGGTGTGCGCGTGCACAGGTGGGCATGCAGAGGTGTGTGTACAGTGTGTGTGTGATCAGGTGTGACCAGGTGTGCAGGGCGCTGGGGTTGTACATGACTGCACAGGTGTGCACAGGTGTGCACAGATGTGTGCAGATGTGTGTGTGCACAGGTGTGTGCGAGGTGCAGGGTGGGTGCAAGGTCCTGCAAGGTGTGTGTGCAGGTGCAAAGGCAGGGGGAGCCTGCAGGTGTGTTCAGGTGTGTGTGCAGGTGTGCAAGGGTCACTAGAGGTGTGTGCAGGTGCGTGAGGGTCACACCAGGTGCGTACAGGTGTGTGTGCAGGTGTGTGTGCAGGTGTGCAAGGGCCACTAGGGGAGTGTGAGGCTCACACCAGGTGTGTGCAGGTGTGTTCAGGTGTGCGTGCTCACACGCGTGTGCAAGCAGCTGTGGGGCTGCCCCCGTCCCCCCAGGGTCTCCCACCCCCTGCACGCCCCCAGCCCTGCACGCCCCCCCCACCACCCCCCCTTTGCACGTGTTTGCACACCTGTGCACGCCCCTGGCACACCTGTGCACGCCCCCCTGGCACACCTGCGCACGCTCCCCCCCCCGCGCGCTGCCCCCACTAACGGCCGCGTTTGTGTCTGAGCTTTCTTCTGCCCCGGGACCCCCCAAAACTCGTTACTAACCCCCTCCCCCTCCTGTCCCCCCCGTGTCACCCCCGTGTCCCCCCCGTGTCACTCCTGTGTCACCCCCGCCATGTCACCCCCCCTCCTCTCATCACCCACCCCCTTCTCACCTGGGGGGGGGTCCTTGGGGGTCTCACCTGGAGATACAGGGGAGGCTTCACCCCCTCCTCCCACCCCTTGTGACCCCTCCCCAATCTCATATCACCCCCCAGGGTGACCCCACCCTCCCACCCCCAGGTGACTTCATCCTCCCCATCACCCCCAGGTGACCCCCCATTACCCCCCAGGTGACCCCAACCCCCCCCAGGTGACCCCAAACCCCCTCACCCCTCACTCTCATCCCCCCATCACCCCCCACCCATCACCCCCCACCCCTCCCCCTTTGTCCCCTTTGTCCCCCCGTGTCCCCCCCTCCCCTCCCGTCCCCCAGTTTTGGGGTGCCCCGGCCCGGGGGGGGGTCCCGGCTGAGCGCGGCCGCTCTCCTGCCCAGGTGACCATTTCCGTGGACGGCATCCTGACCACCACGGGCTACACGCAGGAGGATTTCACCATGCTGGGCTCCGACGACTTCTTCTACGTGGGGGGGTCCCCCAACACCGCCGACCTGCCGGGGTCCCCCGTCAGCAACAACTTCATGGGCTGCCTCAAGGACGTGAGTCTGGGGGCTCGGGACCACCCCCCGCGCCCACCTGGGGAGGGGTGCGGGCGTTTGGGGTGGGAGGGGGTCGGGGTGGGGAAAGGGAGAGGCTCCCCGACTCACCTGTGGGTGTTCCTGGGGGTGGGGGTGACATTTTGGGGACCCCGACTCACCTGTGTGTGTCCCTGGGGTGGGAATGACATTTTGGGGACATCCATGAGCCCCCCTGACTCACCTGTGTGTGTCAATGGGGCTGAGGGTGACATTTTGGGGACCCCCTCACCTGTGTGTGTCAATGGGGCTGACATTTTGGGGACACCCGTGTGGTGTCCATGTGGGTCACATTTTGGGGATCCTCTGTGTTTGGGGACCCCTGACTCACCTGTGTGTGTCCCTGGGGACTCTGGGTCACATTCTGGGGACCCCTGACTCACCTGTGTGTGTCAATGGGGCTGAGGGTGACATTTTGGGGACACCCGACTCACCTGTAGGTGTCCATGTGGGTCACATTTTGGGGATCCCGACTCACCTGTGTGTGTCTACGGAGGTGGGGGTGACATTTTGGGGACCCCTGACTCACCTGTGCGTGTCCCCAGGAGCTGTAGGTCACATTTTGGGGACGTCCATGATCCCCCCCCACTCACCTGTGTGTGTCCCTGGGGACTCTGGGTCTCATTTTGGGGACCCCTGACTCACCTGTGTGTGTCCCCAAGAGTGGACCTGACATACTGGGGACCTCCAACTCACCTGTGTGTGTCCCCTGGAGCTGTGGGTGACATTTTGGGAACATCCACAAGTCCCCTACTCACCTGTGTGTGCACCTGGGGACTCTGGGGCACATTTTGAGGACTCCCACGAGTCCCCAACTCACCTGTGCGTGTCCCCTGGAGCTGTGGGTGACATTTTGAGGACATTCATGAGCTCCCGACTCGCCTGTGCGTGTCCCTGGGGACTCTGGGTCACATTTTGGGGACCCCTGACTCACCTGTGCGTGTCCCCAGGGGCGTTCCAGGTGACACCTCAGGACAGCAGCATCGGGAGATGTCGAACACCCCCAAACCCCCACCCTTACCTGTCCCCGCCCCCCCCAGGTGGTTTACAAGAACAACGACTTCAAGCTGGAGCTGTCGCGGCTGGCGCAGGAGGGGGACGCGCGGGTGACGCTGCACGGGGCGCTGCTCTTCCACTGCGACCCCCCCCCGGCGCTGGACCCCGTCACCTTCGCCACCCCCCAGGCCCACCTGGCGCTGCCCACCTGGCGCCCGGCCCGCGCCGGCTCCGTCTCCTTCGACTTCCGCACCACGGAGCCCAACGGGGTCCTGCTCTTCGGGCAGGGACCCCCCCGCGACCCCCCGGCCGCCGCCCCCCGGGGGCCGCCCCCGCCGCCCCCCGATTTCCTGGCGCTGGAGCTGCTGGACGGGCACCTGTACCTGCTGCTGGGCATGGGCGCGGCCGGGCTGCGGCTCCGCGCCAGCGCCCGCAAGGTCACCGACGGAGAGTGGTGCCACGTGGACGTGCAGCGCGACGGGCGCAAAGGTGAGGGGGCCGGGGGGGGCTCGGGTGTGCAAAGGGTGTGCAAAGGGTGTGCAGGTGTGCAAAGGTGTGAAGGGAGGGGCGTGCAGGTGTGCAAAGGTGTGCAGGTGTGTGGGAGGGGTGTGCAGGTGTGCAAAGGTGTGTAAGGAGGGGCGTGCAGGTGTGCAAAGGGTGTGCAGGTGTGTGGGGAGGGGTGTGCAAAGGATGGGCAAATGGTGTGCAGGTGTGCAAAGGTGTGTAAGGAGGGGTGTGCAGGTGTGCAAAGGGTGTGAAGGTGTGACGGTGTGGGTGCACAGAGGGCTCACAGCTGTGCAGGTGTGATCCACAGGTGTGCAGGGGGGTGCACAGAGGGTTTGGGGGTGTGCACAGGTGTGCAACGGGTACAGGAAGGGATACAGGTGTGCAAGGGGTTGTACAGGTGCAGTTCCCAGGTGTGCGGGGGCTGCTGGGGCAGGGTCGTCCCCATTGTCCCCCCCTTTGCCATGCACCCACTGTCCCCTGCTGTTCCCATGCTGTCCCTTGATGTCCCCTGATGTCCCCTCGTTCTCCCCGCACTGTCCCCTGATGTCCTCGCACTGTCCCCTCACTCTCCCTCCACTCTCCCCCCACTGTCCCCCTGACGTCCCCATGTATCCCCTGACGTCCCCTGGTGTCCCCTTGCTGTCCCCACTGTCCCCCCGCTGTCCCCCGATGTCCTCTGGTGTCCCCCCACCTCCCCCGCGCCTCCCCCACTGTCCCCAGATGATGTCCCCTCATGTTCTTCCCTGACGTCCCCCCCACTCTCCCACTCTCTCCCCACTGTCCCCTGACGTCCCCATGTATCCCCTGACGTCCCCTGATGTCCCCTCGCTGTCCCCACTGTCCCCCGCTGTCCCCTGATGTCCTCTGGTGTCCCCCCACTCTCCCTCACTCTCCCCCCGCTGTCCCCTGACGTCCCCGTGTATCCCTTGATGTCCCCTCGCTGTCCCCACTGTCCCCCCACTGTCCCCTGACGTCCCCGTGTATCCCTTGATGTCCCCTCGCTGTCCCCCACTGTCCCCCCGCTGTCCCCTGACGTCCCCGCCCGCTGTCCCCAGGCTCGGTGTCGGTGAACAGCCGCAGCACGCCCTTCCTGGCCAGCGGTGACCGGGACGTGCTGGACGTGGGGGCCGAGCTGTACCTGGGGGGGCTCCCCGAGGGCCGCCCGGGCCCCCCCGCGCCCCCCGAGCTCTGGGCCGCGGGGCTGCGCCTCGGCTTCGTGGGCTGCGTGCGGGACCTGTTCGTGGACGGGCGGAGCCGCGACGTGCGGGCGCTCCTGGGCACCGGGGGGGCGCCGGGGGTCGCCCCGCTCTGTGCCAGGGACCCCCCCCGGCTGTGCGCCAGCGGCCCGTGTCGCAACGGGGGCACGTGTCGCGAGGGGTGGAACCGGTTCGTGTGCGACTGTCGCGGCACCGGGTACCTGGGGCCGCGCTGCGAGACAGGTGAGGGGACACGGGACAACGGGGACAGCGGGGGTGGGGTCACACGGGGGGCGTGGCACCCCCTGAGCACCTGGGTGAGCCGGGGGAGGGGGCTGGGGGGGATTGAGGGGACCCCGAGGTGACACTGCAAGGACTGAGGGGGACATGGGGTACCTGGGACAACGCTGTGGGACAGGTGAGGGGACACGGGGACAGCGGGGACAGAGGGGGTGGCACCTCCTGAACACCTGGGGCTGGGGAGGGGGCTGGGGAGGACTGAGGGTGACATGGGACACTGAGGTGAACACCTGGGGGACTGGGGAGGACTACCATGGGGGGTGACATGGGGGGACTGGGCCACACCTGGGGGGGCATGGGTACCTGGGACAGGTGAGGGACAGGGGATGGGGGGGGCAGGGACACCTGGGTCCCCTCTGGGAGGGGAGGGGTCACACCTGGGGAGGAGGTGCCTGGATGTCCCCAAGGCCACCTGAGATCACCTGAGCCCCCCCCGGGACACCTGGGTGTCCCCTGCACGGGTGGCTCCCCCAGACATGGGGGTCCCCAGCCACCTCCAGTCCCGGGGGTTGGCACCCGCTGGCAATGTCCCTTGTCCCCCACTCACTGTGGCGCTCCTACCTGGGGCGGGGCTCACCTGGCCATGAGGTCCCAGCTCCCTGGGGACACCCTGGGGACACCGGGGTGCCCGTGCCAAGGGTGACAGGGCTGTCCCTGTCCCCGCAGAGGCGGCAGTGCTGAGCTATGATGGCAGCATGTACCTGAAGGTGCAGGTGCCGGGCGAGCAGACGGAGGCCGAGGACGTGTCCCTGCGCTTCATGTCCCCCCGAGCCTTCGGCCTCGTCCTGGCCACCACCTCGCGCCACTCGGCCGACACCCTGCGCCTCGAGCTGGACGGGGGGCGCATGAAGCTCACCCTCAACCTGGGTGAGCCCCCCCAGACCCCGCAGAGACCCCCCAGATAAACCCCAGAACGTCCCTGAAATGTCCCTGAAATCTCCTCAAAATCCTCCCCAAAATGGGGCCCGAGTTGGGTCTGGTCATCCCAGGAGGACCAAAATGGTGCTTGGGGCCCCAGAACAGAGTCTGGGACCCTAAAGTGGTTCCTGGGACCCCAAAATGGTTCCTGGGACCCTAAAATGGTGTCTGGGATCCCCAGAATGGTCAAATTGGTGCCTGGGACACCACAGTGATGCTCAGGACCCAAAACTGGTGCCCAAGTTGGTTCTTATGACCCCAAAATGATTCTTGGGTTCCCTAAACATCCCCAAAAGTGCTTTTGGCCCCAAAATGGCCCAAAGTTGGTGCCTGGAGCCCAGAATAATGGTCAGGACCCCAAAATGGTGCCCAGGACCCAAAATGGTGCCCGGGCACCCCCAGAATTGCACCTGTGTCCCCCAAACTGGCCCTGAGGGTCACCAGAGCCACCTCGGTGTCCCCATCTCCCCCCCCCCGCGGGATTGGGGCCTTCGTGACCCCCCCGCTGCCATTTGGGGCACAGCGCTGGGACCCCCCAGGGGCTGAATGTCCCCCCCAGAGGATTGGGGACCCCCAGGGATTGGGGACCCCCCCTACAGCCCCTTCCATTGGGGGAAGCCCCTGAGGGGCTGCAGGTCCTCTGTGGGGTGGGGACCCCCCCCAAGGGGTTGGAGATCCCCCCCTAAGGGGTTGGGGACAACCCCCCCCGTGGGATTGGGGACCTCCCAAAGGGATGCGGACCCCCCACGGGACTGGGGACCCCCCCGAAGGGGTACAGACCCACTCATGGGATTGGGGACCCCCTGAAGGGGTTGGGGACCCCCCATGGGATTGGGGGCCCCCCGGTCCCAGCGTTTGCCCCCCCCGCCCCGCAGCGGTTGACGAGGGGGGGCCCAGCCCTGGGTGGGATCCCCTCGGATCCCCCCGGGATCCCCCCGGGCTGGGCCCTCAGGGCGGCCGTGCTCCCCCACGAGGTGCCAGAGACCCCCATAACCAGTCCCATCCCAGTGCCTCCCAGTCCCCCCATTCCATTCCCAGTCCCTCCCATCCCACTCCCAGTCCAACCCAGTCCCCCCCAGTCCCTCCCAGTTCCCCTCTCCCTTCCCTCGCCCCCCCGGCCGCCCCCCACTCCCAGGGCAACCCAGTGGCCCTGTCCTCCCTGACCCGTGTCTTCTCTCCCCAGACTGTGTCCGCGTGGGCTGTCACCCCAGTAAGTGCCACCCCCGCCCCGGGACACCCCCGGGACACTCCCGGGACACCCCCGAAACCCCCAACCCCCCTGGGACACCCAACCCCCAACCCCCCCCCATGAACACCCCCAAAACTGCTCCAAATCTCCCCAAAACCCACCTGGGACACCCCAAACCACCCCAACCCCCCCTACCACCACCAAACTGCCCCAAACGCCCCCAAAACTGCCCCAAACCCCCCAGGGACATCCCCTGGGGACATTCCCAGACCCTCTGGATCACCCCAAAACCTCCACAGGGACCCTCAAACCCCTCCTGACCCCCCCAAAAGGCTGGGACCCCCTGTGTGTGTGTTTGGGGTGCCCAGGTGGGTTCAGGGGTCACACCTGGGCCGTGCCCCCGGATTCTCTGCTGGGCACTTCCAGCTGTGAACATCTGGGGGCACCCAGTGCCACCCAGTGTGTCCCAGTGCCACCCGGCGCCACCCAGTGTGTCCCAGTGCCACCCAGTGTCCCCAGTACCGTGCTGTCTCCCCAGTGTCACTGGTATCACCTGGTGTCACTGGTGTCCCCCAGTGCCGTGGTGGCCCCAGCACAGCGGTGTCCCCTGGTGTCACTGGTGTCTCTTTGTCCCTTGGTGCCACTGGTGTCCCCTGCTGTCCCAGTGTCCCCTGGTGCAGAGGTGTCCCCTGATGTCCCTGGTGTCACCCAGTGTGTGTTGCTGTCCCCTGGTGTCCCCGGTGTCACCACTGTCCCCGATGTCCCCGGTGTCCCCAATGTCACCAGTGTCCCCGGTGTTCCTGGTGTCCCACTGTCCCCAGTGTTCCTGATGTCCCCAGTATCCCTGGTGTCCACAGTGTCCTGGTATCCCTGGTGTCCCTGGTGTCCCCAGTATCACCAGTGTCCCTGGTGTCTCCAATGTCCCCAGTGCCCCCAGTATCCCTGGTGTCCCCAATGTCCCGGTATCCCTGCTGTCCCCGCTGTCCCTGGTGCCACCGGTGTCCCTGGTGTCCCCAATGTCACTGGCTGTCCCCGGTGTCACCGCTGTCCCCGCTGCCCCCAGGCAAGGGCCCCGAGACGCTGTTCGCGGGGCAGCGGCTGGATGACAACGAGTGGCACTCGGTGCGGGTGGCCCGGCGCGGGCGCAGCCTCCAGCTCGCCGTCGACAACGTCACCGTCGAAGGTGACACCGCGGGGACAGGGCGGGGGGACCTCGGCTTGGGCTCCTGGGGTCACCGGGTGGTCAGGTCCATGGGATGTGGTCCAGTGGGGCTGCAGGTCCGTGGGACAGGGATGAAGGTCCATGGGGACATGGAACCATGGAGACAGGGATGAAGGTCCATGAGAACATGGATGAAGGTCCATGAGAACATGGATGAAGGTCCATGGGGACAGGGATGAAGGTTCCTGAGGACACTGGTGCTTGGGGACATGGTGACCAGGTCCATGGGGACAGGGATGAAGGTCTTTGGGAAGGTGGATGAAGGTCCATGGAACCATGGATGAAGGTCCATGAGAACATGGATGAAGGTCCATGGGGACATCGAACCATGGTGACAGGGATGAAGGTCCATGGGATGGGGATGAAAGCCCAGGGGACAGGGATGAAGGATGAAGGTCCATGGGGACAGGGATGAAGGTCCTTGAGAACCTGGATGAAGACCCATGGGAACATGGTGATCAGGTCCATGGGGACAGGGAAGAAAGTCCATGGGGACACTGGTGCTTGGGGACATGGTGACAAGATCCATGGGGACAGGGATGAAGGCCCATGGGACAGGGATCCATGGGGACAGGGCTGAGGGTCCATGAGAACATGGATGAAGGTCCTTGGGGACACGGGCGCACAGGGACAAGGTCACCAGCCCTGTGAGGACACCACCCACAGCCTGGAGGTCCACGAGACCAACAGGCCCATGGCGCGGTGGCCCCTCGTGCTCCCGGTGCCACCCCCGTGTCCCCCACGCCCCCCAGGACAGCTGTCGGGCTCTCACACCCGCCTGGAGTTCCACAACATCGAGACCGGCATCGTCACCGAGCGCCGCTTCCTGGCCGTGGTCCCGTCCAACTTCCTGGGCCACCTGAGCGGGCTGGTCTTCAACGGGCTGCCCTACCTGGACCTGTGCCGCGACGGCGACATCAGCTCCTGCGAGCTCAACGCCCGCTTCGGCCGCCGCGCCATCGTGGCCGACCCGGTGGCCTTCGGGGGCCGCGGCTCCTACGTGGCGCTGGCCACGCTCCAGGCCTTCTCCTCCTTCCACCTCTTCTTCCAGTTCAAGACCACGGCGCCCGACGGCCTCATCCTCTTCAACGGCGGCAGCGGCTCCGACTTCCTGGTGGTCGAGCTGGTCAAGGGGTGAGGGGACACTGGGGGACCTTGGGGTGACACCGGGGGGGGCGTCCTGGGGAGCTCGGAGGCCTTGGGGCCATCACAGCCCTGCTGGGGAGCTCAGGGATCTTGGGGACACCACGGCCCTGCTGGGGACCTTGGGGACATCACAGCCCTGCTGTGGACCTCGGGGACCTTGGGGACAATCACAGGCCTGATGGGGACCTTGGGGAGCTTGGGGCCATCACAGCCCTGCTGGGGACCTTGGGGACATCACAGCCCTGCTGGGGAGCTCAGGGATCTTCCCAGATCTTGGGGACACCTGTGGGGTCTTTGGGGGTCTCAGGGAGCTCAGAAAATACCTGGGACCTGCTGGGGGTCCTGGGGTTTTTGAGGATATCCTGGGGAATTTGGGGACCTCCAGGGGATGTCAGAGACCACCTGGGACATGCTGGGGGTCCTGGAGACCTTGGGGACCTCCTGGATGCCCTGGGACCCCTGGGGACCTTCTGAACCTTTTTGAACTTTGGGACCCCCTCATCCCTCAGGGACATCCCCCCACCCGCCCTTAAGCTCCACCCCCATGCCACAAGCTCCTCCTCCTGGCTCATGCCACGCCCACAAGGACCACACCCAACAGTGGCCACACCTCCACCCTTGGCCACGCCCCCGGCCCAGTTACACTCCCTGTTTTGGGGGTCCCTTTGTCCCTTGCCCAGGTGAGTCGCCCTCCACCTTGCCCGAGGCCACACCCAACGAGGCCACGCCCCCTTTTGCAGGTACATCCACTACGTGTTCGACCTGGGCGAGGGCCCCTCGCTCATGAAGGGCAACTCGGAGCAGCCGCTGCACGACGGGCGCTGGCACGAGGTGGCCGTGGCACGGGAGGGGGGGGCCCTGCACGGGCTGCGCGTGGACGGGAGACCCGTGACCCAGCACGGGCAGGGCGCCCGCGGGCTGCAGCTCAAGGGTGAGACCTTGGGGACACCTGGGGACAGGTGGGGGACAGCTGAGGACACACCTGAGGGAGGGTACAGGTGTGTGGGTACCCCCAGACCCAGCACGGGCAAGGCGCCTGTGGGCTGCAGCTCAAGGGTGAGACCTTGGGGACACCTGGGACACACCTGGGGGATGGGGGGGACAGCTGGGACACACCTGGGGGCAGCTGGGACACACCTGAGGGAGGGTACAGGTCTGTGGTAGCCCCTGATCCAGCATGGGCAGGGCGCACACGGGCTGCAGCTCAAGGGTGAGACCTGGGAGACACCTGGGGGACACCTGGGGACAGCTGGGACACACCTGGGGGACAACTGGGACACACCTGGATCACCTGGGATGACTTGAGACACATTGGGGCAAACCTGGGGCACACCTGGGACATACCTGGGGCACCTGGGACATACCTGGGACACACCTGGGCATGCACCTGGTGACATCTGGGGGAGGGCAGAGCTGTGGGGGTGGTCCCGGCATGGATGGGAGGGGTCACCCCAGTGGGGTACCCACAGCAGGGTGTCCCCCAGGTGTCCCCCAGGTGCACCTGGACATCGGGGTAGAGTGAGGGACAGTGGCATATGGAGGGGGGGGTCCCCAATGGGTGACCCTCACCAGGTGGGGGGGGCTGTCCCGAGGTGCACAGAGCGCTCAGTTCCCCCCCAGGTGACCCCCCCGTGCCCCCCCCCAGGTGAGCTGTACGTCGGGGGGGTCAGCCCGGGGCTCCTGGGGCGCCTCCCACGCCTCGTGGCCTCCCGGGGGGGCTTCCGGGGCTGCTTGGCCTCGCTGGACCTGAACGGGCGCCTGCCCGACCTGCTGGGGGACGCCCTGAGACGCGTGGGGGACGTGAGGAGGGGCTGCGATGGTGAGAAATGGGGGGGGGGCACGGGGGGGGACACAGGGGTCTGGGGGCTGCAGAGTGGGGGGGATGTGAGGAGGGGGATGGTGAGAATTGGGGGGCACTGAGGGGTCTGGGGGCTGCAGAGTGGGGGGGATGTGAGTGGGGGTGCAACGGTGAGAACTGGGGGGCACTGGGTGGTCTGGGGGTACAGGGATATGGGGGGGGGGAACGCAGGGTTCTGGGGCCTGCAAAGTGTGGGGAATGTGGGGGGGGGCTGGGATGGTGAAATTTGGGGGGTACCGGGGAGTCTGGGGGTGCAGGGATATGGGGAGGGCAGAGGGGTCTGGGGGTGTCTGCGGCTTTTTTTTGGGTTTTCCAAAGGGTTTGGGGGTGCACAGGTGGGCAGGGGGTTCGGGGGGGGGGGCACAATGAGGTGTCCAAGGGGGGATTTGAGGGACTGAGGGGGCACACAAAGGTGGGGGGGGGGGGGTGAGGGGATTTAGGGCCACAAAAACCCATTGAGAGCCCCCCTCAGGGTTTGGGGGAGCCGGGGGGGGGTCTCCATGAGCCCGGGGGGGGGTCCCCACGAGCCCGGTGCCCCCCAGGCCCCAGCACAACGTGCGCCGAGGACTCGTGTGCCCACGGGGGCGTTTGCCTGCAGCAGTGGGACGGCTTCACCTGCGACTGCAGCATGACGGCCTTCGGGGGGGCCGGCTGCGCCGAGCGTGAGTGGGGGGCCTGGGGGGCTTGGGGAGGGTCAGGGGAGTGGCTGTGCCAAGCGTGAGTGGGGGCCTGGGGGCTCGGGGGTTTGGGGGGCTCAGAGGAACTTGGGGAGTGGCTGTGCTGAGTGTGAGTGGGGCCAGGGGGTTTGGGTGGGTTTGGGGCACTCGGGGGAATTTGGGAGGGCAGCTGTGCCAAGCATGAGTGTGGGGCTGGGGGCTTGGGGGCTCAGGGGGGCTCAGGGGAGTGGCTGTGCCGAGCATGAGTGGGGGGCCTAAGGAGGATTTGGGGGCTCAGGGGCATTGGAGGAACTTTGGGGGCTTGGGGAGAGGCTGTGCCAAGCATGAGTGTGGGGCCAGGGGGGCTCGGGGGGTTTGGGGGAGCTTGGGGGGCAGCTGTGCCAAGTTTGGGTGGGGGCCAGGGGGTTGAGGGGGTTCGGGGGGCTTGGAGGGAACTTGGGGTGGCTGTGCTGAGTGTGAGTGGGGGCCAGGGGGGGTTTGGGGTCTTGGATGGCTGGGGGGCTTGGGAGAGCTTGGTGGGGGCAACTGTGCCAAGTGTGAGTTGAGGGCCAGGGGGTTTTGAGGGGCTTGAGGGACTCAGGAAGGCTTGGAGGGGCCAGGGGGGCATCTGTGCCAAGTTTGAGTGGGGGGCTTGGGGGGGTTTGGGGGGCTCGGGGTCTTAGGAGGGGGTTTAGGGCAGCTGTGCCAACTTTGAGTAGGGGGCTCTGGGGGATTTGGGGGGCTTGGGGAGCTCAGGAAGGCTTGGAGGGGCCTTGGAGGAGCAGCTGTGCCAAGTTTGAGTGGGGGGCTCTGGGAGGCTCAGGGGGATTTAGGGGCACGAGGGGATTTAGGGGGCTCAGGAAGTTTTGAGGGGGGCTCAGAGGGGCAGCTGTGCCCAGTTTGAGTGGGGGTCAGGAGGGGATTTGGGGGACACAGAGGGGATTTGGGGGGCTTGCGGACCTTGGAGGAGCAGCTGTGCCCAGTTTGAGTGAGGGGCACGAGGGGATTTGGGGGGCACAGAGTGGCACGGATGGCTCAGGGGGACACACAAGGAGCTCAGGGGTCCCAGGGTGGGTGGGGGACACCCCATACCAGGGGGGAACCCCTGTCCCCCACACTGGGGGAACCCAGGGCCCCGCAGGAGCGAACATGGGGGACAGGTGGCCTTTGTCCCTCACAGGGGACATGTGTGACCCTGGCACGGGCCGTGGTGTCCCCAAACGGGACAAATGTCCCCGCTGAGGTGGCTCCATCCCTTCCTTGGTGCCCCCATGGTGGCCCTTAAGGAGGGCAGGTGACAGCGCGGGTGTCACCTGTGCCACCTGTGCCACACCGATGCCACACCTGTGCCACCTGTGCCTGGCACGAGGGCTCCGTGTCCCCCCAGGGCTGTCACACGAGGGACACACGTGTCCCTGCCCCGGGGTGGCTCTGTCCCCTGCCCGAGGGCTCCGTGTCCCCACAGCCGCTAACGAGGGGCAGGTGACAGCACGTGCGACACCTGTGTCCCTCACGGGGGGGGGGGGCAGGACCCCCCGTGTCCCCCCCATGTCTGAGTTTCCCCATATCTGGGTGTCCCCCCGTGTCCCCCCCATGTCCCGGTGTCCCCCTTTGTCCCCTGTCCCCTCCTGTCCCCCCTCATCCAGGTGAGTCCCAGGCAGCGCCGCCCTCTGCCCCACGCCTGCGTGGGGGTCCCGGGGGGGCTTTGGGGCCGCTCTGTGGGGCAGAACGTGATCCCGGTGTCCCCGTGGGGCAGGACGTGACCCCCCCGGTGTCCCCATGGGCCGTGGGGACACCGGCACAGGGCGGGGTGGCACCACCGTGGGTCGCTGTGGGGCTCGCCCCCGTGGGGCACGGGGACAGCTCCGTGTGGGGCTGTGGGTGTCACGAGGGGACTCCGTGGGGCCACCCCGACCCCCGATTGTCCCCGATTGTCCCCACGGGTGGCTCCGTGGGTCCGGCGACCCCTCCGTGGCTCCCCGTGGGGCTCCGGGAGTGCCGGGGGGGGGCTCTATGGGGCTCCCCACCCGGTGGCGGGGGGGGGGGAGGTTCGGTCCGTGGGTTCCCCCTCGTGGGTCGCGCGTGGCCCCTCCCCTGCCGGCCCCTCCCCCCGCCCCTCCCCCGCCCCCGCCCCTCCCGCTGCAGCAGCCGCCGCCGCCGCCGCCCCACGGCCGCCCGCGCCCACCGCCCCACGGCCCCAGCGGCGCCCCCGGCCCCACTGGCGCCCCCGGCCCCTGCCGGGCCCCGCGAGCCTCCGGCCCCACCGCGCCGCCGCCGCCGCCGCCGCCCAGGCCAGAGCCCCCCACCCCGCCATCGGCACAGCCCCGCTTCATCCCCACCGCCATCCTCATCCTCATCCTCATCCCCCCCCCATCCTCATCCTCATCCGCAGCCCCGCCCCACATCTCCCATTCCCCCCAAATCACCCCACATCGCCCCCCCCCCCCATCCGCTCCATCTCCCCCCCGATCCCAAGCATCTTCCTCCCACCCCCCATTTCCCGGCCCCACATCGCCCCCACCCCTGATCCCGCATCCCCCCCCATTTATTTCCCACCCCCTCATCGTTCCTGCCCCACATCCCCCCACCCCATCCCCCCGTGCCCCCCCCATCGCTCCCACCCCACATCCCGCATCCCCCCGCCCCCCCCTCATTTCCCAGCCCCACATCCCCACCCCAGCCCCCACCCCGGACCATGCTCGACCCCTGAGCGCCCCCCGCGCCCCCCCCGCCCTGGCCCCCTGCCCCAGGGGCCCCCTGCGCCCCCGCATGCGCTGAGCCCCGGGGGGGGGATCAGAGCCCCCCGCGGGGGGGGCGCTCGGGACCCCCCGGCCCCGCAGCCCAGGGGGGGTCGGGACCCCCGGGGCCCTTTGGGGGCGCCGCCGCTTTTTTAGGGGAGCCGCCCCCCCCAGCCCCATTTTGGGGGCATTTGGGCCCCCCCAGCCCCGATTTAGGGGGCGATCTGTGCGATCCCCCCCCAGCCCCATTTTGGGGGATTCGTGCCCCCGGGCCTCATTTTAGGGGGTTCAGCTCTCCCCCAGCCCCTCTTGGGGTGATTGGGCCCCCCCGGTTCTATTTTAGGGGATTTCCTCCCCAGCCCCATTTAAAGGGGGGGGTTTGACCCCCCCGGCTCTGTTCTGGGGGGATTTGGGGTTTCTCAGGGCCTCCCCCAGCCCCATTTTCGGGGTGATCCGCCCCCCCCAGCCCCGTGGGTGGATTTTGGACTCGTTGAGCTCCACGGGGGGGAGAAATTCGGGGACCCCCCGCCCTTTTGGGGTGACCCAGGGCCCAGGTTTGGGGGGGATTTGGGGTTTCCCCAACTTCAGGTTGGGTTGAACTGGGACTGCCCCCTCTCCCCATTTTTGAGCTGATTTGAAGCCCTCCCCAATCCCAATTTTGGGCTCGCCATCCTCCCCAGCCCCATTTCGGGTTTCAGCACCCCCCTAGACCCTCTTTTGGGGCACAACCCCCCCTCAAACCCCATTTTAGGGTTCCAGAACCCCCCGGGGCCTCATTTTGGGGCACAACCCCTCCCCTCACTGCCTCCCCCCCATTTTGGGGCTCAATCCTTCCCAGACCTCCCTTTTGGGGTTCTCAATCCCCCCACCCCCCTTTTGGGGGCTTCCCCTCTCCCTTCTCCCCCCATTTTGGGGTCTCACCCTCCTCCCTCCCCCCTTTTGGGGACGCCCCCCTCGCTCCATTCCCAGCCCCACATTTTGGGGTTCCCCCCCTGCTCTCACCCCCTTCTTTAACTGGGGGCTCCCCCTCTCCTCCCCACCCCCCAATTCGGGAGCCCCCCACCACCTCCCCCCCCATTTTGGGGTTCAATCCTCCCTAGACCCCATTTGGGGCTCTGACCTCTCCCTTCACCCCCCCCCCCTCATTTGGAGTCTCCCCCTCTCCTTTCACCCCCTCTCCCCAATTTTGGGGTCTCCCTTCCCCCACCTCCACCCCTCATTTGGAAACCGCCCCCTTCATCTGGGGGCTCCCCCCCCTCATTTGGGGACTCCCCCATCCCGTCCTCCATCCATTTCGGGGGTCCCCTCTCCCTCCCCACCCTCACCCCCCCATTTGGGGGTTCCCCCCTCTCTTTTCACCCCCCTATTTGGGGGTTTCCTCCTCTCCCCCAAATTTGGGGGCTCCCCCCTCTCTCCCCCCTCCCTCCATCTCCATCCGGGGGCTCCTCCCCCCATTTGGGGTCCCCCTCGCTGGGGTCCCCCCGGCGCTGCCGGATGGGGGGGGGTCGCTGAGGGGCCGATGGGGGGCCGGGGGGGCCCCGGGGCGCTGGGGGTGCTGGCGCTGGGGGCGCTGGGGGTGCTGGGGGTGCTGGGGGTGCTGGTGCCCCCCGCCCGCCCCGCCCGCGTCTCCTCCAGCCTCTCGACCACCCACCACGTGCACCACTTCCACGGGCGGCACGGCACGGCGCCCATCGCCATCAACCGCGCGCCCTTCCTCACCCGCGGCCACCACGGTGAGCCTTCATCGCCCTCATCATCCTCATCATCATCCTCATCATCCTCACCTTCCTTATCATCACCTTCCTCATCATCCTCATCATCCTCATCACCTTCCTCATCATCCTCATCATCCTCCCCATCGCCATCAACCACGCGCCCTTCCTCACCCGCGGCCACCACGGTGAGCCTTCATCACCCTCATCATGGTTATCATCATCCTCACCTTCCCCATCATCATCATCCTCCTTATCATCATCCTCATCATCATCCTTATCATCCTCACTTTCCTTATCATCACCTTCCTCATCATCCTTATCATCCTCCCCATCCCCATCAACCACGCGCCCTTCCTCACCCGCGGCCACCACGGTGAGCCTTCATCGTCCTCATCATCCTCATCATCATCCTTATCATCATCATCCTCATCATCCTCCCCATCGCCATCAACCGTGCGCCCTTCCTCACCCGCGGCCACCACAGTGAGCCTTCATCACCCTCGTCATGGTTATCATCATCCTCACCTTCCCCATCATCATCATCCTCCTTATCATCATCCTCATCATCATCCTTATTATCAACCTCGTTATCCACATCCTCCCCATCCCCATCAACCATGTGCCCTTCCTCACTCGCGGCCACCACGGTGGCCTTCATCATCCTCATCATCCTCATCATCATCCTCACCTTGTCCATCATCATCCTTATCACCATCCTCCTTATCTTCATCCTCCCCATGGCCATCAACTGCGCGCCCTTCCTCACCTGTGGGCACCACGGTGAGCCTTCATCTTCATCATCATCATCCTCACCTTCCTCATCATCCTCATCTTCCCCATCGCCATCAACCAGGCGCCCTTCCTCACCTGCGGCCACCACAGTGAGCCTTCATTGTCCCCATCATCATCCTCACCTTCCTTATCATCCTGAACATCCCCATCCTCATCCTCCTCATCTTCACCTTCTTCATCATCATCATTCTCATCCTCATCCTTTTTACCCTCCCCATTGCCACCAACCACATGCGCCATGGTGAGCCTTCATCATCACCCTCATCCTCCTCATCATCCTCATCTTCATCCTCATCCCACTCACCATCATCCTCCTCATCCTCCCCATCGCCATCACCTGCACGCCCTTCCTCACCCATGGGCACCATGATGAGCCTTCATCACCCTCAACACCATCACCTTCATCCTCCTCCTCCTCCCCACGGCCATCCACCAGCCCTTCCTGACCCACAGCCAGCTCAGTGAGCCTTCATCACCCTCCTCATCAACATTCCCCCTCCTCCTCCTCACAGGGACCCCAAAACCCTCATCATCATCATCATCATCATCATCATCATCATCATCCTCTTCCTCAGGCTCCCTCAACCTCCTCTTCACCATGACAGGGACACAGATGGCCTTCCTCCCCCTCTTCCTCCTCCTTCTCCTTCACGTCCTTCTCCTCCTCCCCCTCTTTCCTCTTCCTCCTCCCCCTCCTCCTCCTCACTGCCTTGGGAAGGTGGGACAGCCTTCATCCTCCCCCTCCTCCTCCTCCTCCCAGGAACTCCAGCCAGCCTTCATCCTCCTCTTCCTCCTTCTCCTCCTCCTGTTTCTCACCCTCCTCCTCCTCCCCAGCTGCTCACGGGCACTTCAGCCTGGCCTTCCTCCCCCTCCTCCTCCTCCCCTGTCACCGCCTCTTCCTCCTCCTCCTCCTCCTCCTCCTTGCTGCCTTGGGAACCTGGAACAGCCTTCCTCCCCCTCTTCCTCTTCCTCCTCCCCCTCCTCCTCCTCCTCATCAAGCCGGGCCTGGGTCGGGTTTGGGGGGGGGGGCCCTGTGGGATCTGTGCCCCCCCATGTGCCCACACCATGTCACGCGTGGTTTTGGGGTGATTTGGGGTGGTTTGGGTGTTTTTAGTGTTTCTTGATGGTTTTGGGGTGTGTTAAGGCGGTTTTGTGGTTTTGGGGTGTTTTTGCGCTATTTTGGGGTGGTTTGAGGTGTGTTTGGGGGTGTTTGGGTGTGTTTGGGTGGTTTGTGGTGGTTTGGGGTGTGTTTGGTGTTTTCACAGTGTGTTTGGCTGTTTTGGGGTGTGTTTGGCTGTTTTGGGATGGTTTGGGGATTTTTTGGGGTGTGTTTGGCTGTTTTGGGGATGGTTTTGGAGTGTTTTGGGTGGTTTTTGTCTATTTTTGGATGTATTCTGGATGTATCTGTGCATCCTGAGCCTCCGTGCAAGGCCATGGGGGTGGTACAAGAGGGACCCCCACACACTGGGGGGTTCTGATGGCCCCACAGCCCCTCCCCCAAATTCCGGGGTCCACCCCCCCAGGTCTCGGACCCCTGCCCATTCCTCAGGGTCCCCCCTGGATGTTGTGGACCCCCCCCAAATTCAGGGTTCCCCATAAACCCTGAGGTCCCTCCCCTAAAAAATTCCAATTCACCCCCAAACTCCGGGGTCCCTCCTGGAGTGCTCAAATTCCATGGGGTCCCCCTGTGCTCAGGGACCCCCAAAAATCCCCCGGCTTCCTGAGCCCCCCTGCCCTGAGCTCCCCCCAGATCTGGCTCCCCTCCAGCCCCCCTTTTCTTTCCCCCCTGACCCCCCCGTTTTTCTCTCCCTCCCCCAGCGGGCACCACGTACATTTTCGGCAAGGGGGGGGCCCTGATCACCTACACGTGGCCCCCCAATGACCGGCCCAGCACCCGCGCTGACCGCCTGGCCCTGGGCTTCAGCACCCGGCAGCGCGACGCGGTGCTGCTGCGCGTGGAGAGCGCGGCCGGCCTCGGCGACTTCCTGCAGCTCCACATTGTAAGGGGGGGGCTCAGAAATTGGGGTACGGGGGTGCTGGGGGGGGCTGGGAGGCGCTGGAGATACACAGGAGTTTGGGGGTCTGGGGGTTTAGGGGGTCTGGGGGTGCTGCTGCATGTGGAGAGCGCGGCTGGCCTCAGCGACTTCCTGCAGCTCCACATTGTAAGGGGGAGTCAGAAATTGGGGTACAGGGGTGCTGGGGGGGGCTGGGAAGGGTTGGAGGTACAGGGGATTTAGGAGTCTGGGGGTTTAGGGGGTTTAGGGGGGTCTGGGGGTGCTGCTGCGCATGGAGAGCGTGGCCGGACTCGGTGATTTCCTGCAGCTCCACATTGGGAGGGGGGACAAAAAATTGGGGTCTGGGTATGCAGAAGATCTTCAGGAGATCTCCAGGGGTTCCTGGACTTGGTGATTTCCTGCAGTTCTGCATCATAAATGAGGGGTTGGGGGGGGTTGGGGGGGTCCAGGTGGGGTTTGGGGGCTCTGGGGACTCCTGGACAAGGCCGGGTTTGGTGACTTCCCGCAGCTCCACAGCATAAGAGGGCACAAAATTGGGGTGCGGGGGGTTTAATGGGGATCCTGGGGGGCTCCAGGGCTTCCTCCTAAAGGCTGGATTTGGTGACATCCTGAAGCTCTGTGGATGGGAAAAATAATTGGGGTCTGGGGGTGCTGGGGGGGTTTGGGGGGGGGCTCTGTGGGTTCCCGTTAAAAGCCAAATTTGGCGATTTCCTGCATCGTGAGAGCGGTCAAAATTGGGGTGCAGGGGGAGCTCGGGGAAAGGGGGACAGGCACCCACCGGTGCCCACCGTGCCCACCCTGCAGGTGCAGGGGGCCGTGGGGGTCCTGTTCAACGTGGGCACCGAGGACATCGCGCTGGAGGAGCGGGGGGCGGCCGTCAGCGATGGGCGCTTCCACGTCGTCCGCTTCACGCGCAGCGGCGGCAACGCCACGCTCCAGGTGGACGGCGGCCCCCTGCACGAGCGCTACCCACCAGGTACCCCCCGCCGCGCCCCGGGCACCCCAGGGCCCCTAGAGACACCCCCAGGCATGGCCCAGGTGTTCCCCAGGGCTCCTACAGACACTACAGGTGTTCCCCAGGTAACCTCCAGGGCTCTTAGAGACCCCCCAGGTACCCCAGGTACCACTCAGGGCTCCCCCAGACACCCAAGGGACACCCCAGGTGCTTGGGGACACCCCTATGGCACCTTGAGACACCCCAGGGACACCCCTGGGACACCCCAAGGCACCTCAGGGTGCTCAGGGACACCCTGGGACACCTCTATGGCACCTGTAGGGACCCCAGGGCACCCCCAGAGCCCCCTCAAGACCCCCATGGCACCTTTGGACACCCCGGGGTCACCCCAGGTGCTTGGGGAACACCCCAGAGCCCCCCAGAGCCCCCCCTAACGAGGGCACTAACGAGGCAGCGCTAACGAGGGGTCCCACGACCACCCCCCGCCCCTCCCCCGCTAATGCCCCCCTAAAGGCCACATAAACCCCTGAGGGCCAACCCCACCCCCCACCCGGTGACACCACGGCCAGGGCTGGGGACATCAGCAGGGGCGTCATTGCTCTGCAGACACTGATGGTCACACCGTGGTCACAGCGTGGTGGCACCACTGGTGACACCTGTGGTGGCACTAAAGGTGACTTGGTGGTTGTGCCACCGTCCCACCATGGTGGCACTGGTGGTGACATCTTGATCCCATCATGGTTGACACTGATGGTGACACCAATAGCGACACCAGTGATGGGGTCATGGTCACATTATGGTGACATTGATGGTGACCCAGTGATGCTACTAATGATGATACCATGGTCCCACCATGGTGACATTGATGGTAACATGAATGACAAGGCCACAGTCCCACCATGATGACATCAATAGTGACACCATTGGTACCAGTAACAATGGTCTCACCATGGTGACACTGATGGTGACACCAATGGCAGGCCCACAGTCCCATCATGGTGGCTTGATGGTGACACCAAGAGTGCCACTAATGATGACACCATGGTCCCATCTTGGTGACACTAATGATGCCACTTAATGATGAGGCCACAGTCCCACCATGGTGACCCTGATGGTGACACCAATGGCAAGGCCATGGTCCCACCGTGGTGACATCAAGAGTGCCACTAACAATGAGACCACGGTCCCATCATGGTGACATAGATGGTGACACCAAGAGTGCCACTAGCTGGTCAGTAACTGATGACATCATGGTGCCATCATGGTGACACCAACGATGCCATTGAGACCACGTTCCCTTCTTGGTGACACCAATGATGCCATTGGGACCACGGTCCCATCTTGGTGACATTGATGGTGACACCAAGAGTGCCACTATCTGGTCACTAACTGATGAGACCGTGGTCCCATCTTGGTGACACCAATGATGCCACTAATAATGACATCATGGTGCCATCTTGGTGACACCAACTATGCCACTGGGACCACGGTCCCATCTTGGTGGCACTAATGAGGCCATTGGGAACACAGTCCCATCATGGTGACATCGATGGTGACACCAATGATGCCACTAACAATAACACCACAGTCCCATCTTGGTGACACCAATGATGCCATTGAGACCACGGTCCCATCTTGGTGACACCAACGATGCCACTGACAATAACACCACCACAATAACACTGACAATAACACCACAATCCCATCCTGGTGACACCAGCAATGACATTGAGACCATAGACCCATTGTGGTGACGTTGATGGTGACACCAACTGATGCCACTGACAATGACACCACGGTCCCATCCTGGTGACACCAACGATGCCACTGACAATGACACCACAGTCCCATCTTGGTGACACCAACGATGCCACTGACAATGACACCACGGTCCCATCTTGGTGACACCAATGATGCCACTGACAATGACACCACGGTCCCATACTGGTGACACTGGCAATGCCGCTGACACCACGGTCCCACCACAGCGCCGCCGCCGATGCCGCGGTGCCACCAAGCCGTGACACGGTGACACAGCCGTGACGCCGCCGCTGATGCCCCCGCCGGTGCCACCCCGTGCCGGTGTCCCCGTGCCCTGCCCCGTGTCCCCGTAACGCTCTTCTCCTCCCTCCGAAGGCAGCGGGGACAGCGAGCGGCTGGCGCTGGCGCGGCAGCGCATCCCCTTCCGCCTGGGGCGGGTGGTCGATGAGTGGCTGCTCGACAAAGGTAACGGCAGCGAGCGCCCCCCACACCTGGGCACCCCCCACACCTGGGCACCCCCCCACACCTGGGCGCTCCCCACACCTGGGCACACCCTTGTTGCCGCACCCACAGATTTTGGGGTCCCAGGTGTCTGGAAGCCACTGATTTGGGATCCCCAACACCTGGAGGCTCCCACACCTGGGTACCACCATACCTGGGCATCCTGGAATGTGGGCACTCAGGTGTGCGGGACCCACCTGTTTGGGGTCCCAGGTGTTCGGGGATCCCGGCATTTGGGACCCCGATATTTGGGGTTCGCAGCACCTGGGCCCCACAGGTGTCCAGGAGCCACGTCCCGGAGGACCCCGTTGTCCAGGGACCCCCCAGGTGTCCGGGGAGGGAGCCCAGGTGTTGGGGGAGGGGCCAGCCCCTGCCCCGCCCCCTCATTACCTGGTTAAAGGGATGCTAACGCACCTAACGGCCCCCCTAAACCGCGCTGAGCCCAGAGCCCCCCTAAAGCCGCATAAACCCGCTAAACCCCCTAACCTGCACCTGCCCAGCACTGCCCGGGGCCGGGGCTGCGCCCAGGTGTGCACCAGGTGTGCATGAGGTGTGCACCACGGCTGGGGCGTGCACCAGGTGTGCACAGGACAGGTATGAGCCAGGCATGCACCAGGTGTGTGCCAGGTGTACACCAGGTGTGTGCCATGGCTGGAATGTGTACCAGGTGTGCACAGGACAGGTGTGCACCAGGTATGCACCAGATGTGTGCCAGGTGTACGCCAGGTGTGTGCCATGGCTGGAATGTGTACCAGGTGTGCACCAGGTATGCACCAGGTGTGTGCCAGGTGTACACCAGGTGTGTGCCATGGCTGGAATGTGTACCAGGTGTGCACCAGGTGTATGCCAGGTGTGCACGACGGCAGGTGTGCACCAAAGCTGGGGTGTGTGCCAGGTGTGCGTGCACCAGGTGTGCAGCAGGGCCAGGTGTGTGTGAGGAAGGTGCACAGGTGTGTCCGCCCTGCAGCCCCAGGTGTGCACAGGAGCCGCCCCAGCCTCGCACGCCCCTCGCACGCCCCGGCCCCACCCAGGCAGGGCCCCTGCCCCTCCCCCCGCCCCAAATGACCCAAAATTGGCGGGTGGGCCCGAGCGGGCAGGGGCCGGGGGGTTAGTCCCTTTAACTGCCCGGGGAGGGGGGGGGGTGGGAGGGGGGGCAGGGCAGCTCCTCGTGCCAGGCACACCCAGGTGTGCCCAGGTGTGTGGGCGGGGACGGTGGGGGTGGGCGTGGCAGGGTGAGGCAGGTGGGGCAGTGTGGGGGCATGCCAGGTGTGGGGTGAGGCCATGCCAGCTGTGCCAGGTGTGGGGTGAGGCTGTGCCAGGTGTGCAGCTGCCCTGTCCATCCATGGGACAGTGTCAGGGTGACAGTGTCAGGATGACCCAGGTGAGCTGGTACCAGGTGTGCCAGGTGTGCGAGCCCCCCCTATCCATCAGTGGGGGGGGGCTGTGTGAGTATGGGGTGACAGTGTCAGGGTGATGGCATTGAGGTCACACTGTCAGGGTGAGAACGTCAGGGTAGTACAGGTGACACAGGTGACACAGGTGTGCCAGTACCAAGTGTGCCAGGTGTGCAAGTCCCCCCTCTCCCCCCCAGGCCAGCAGCTGCCCCTCTCCACCAGCCTGTGGGATGTGTGTGAGTGAGGTGACAATGTTGGGGTGACATTTCTGGGGTAGCACAGGTGACACAGGTGACACAGGTGAGCCAGTGACAGGTGTGCCAGGTGTGTGAGTACCCTCTTATCCCCTCCAGCTTCCCTTCTTCAACATCTAGGGGAATGTGAGTGGGTGACGTGACAACGACAGGGTAGCACAGGTGACACAGGTGAGGCAGCACCAGGTGTGCCAGGTGTGCGAGCCCCTCCTCTCCCCCCGAAACCAGCAGCTGGCCCTCTCCCCAAGCCACGGGGATGTGTGTGGGGGTGAGGTGACATTGTTGGGGTGACATTTCTGGGGTAACACAGGTAGCAGAGGTGACTCAGGTGTGCCCGTGCCAGGTGTGCCAGGTGTGCGAGCCCCCCCTCTCCCCCCCAGGCCGGCAGCTGACCATCTTCAACAGCCAGGCGCGCGTGCGGGTGGGGGGCCGGGACCGCGGCCGCCCCTTCCAGGGGCAGCTCTCGGGGCTCTACTACAACGGGCTGAAGCTGCTGGCGCTGGCGGCCGAGGGACACCCCCGCGTGCGGCTCGAGGGGGACCTGAGGCTCGTGGGGGACCCCCCCCCGCCCCCCGCGCCCCCCGGCGCCACCCCCGCGCCCCCCGACATGGCCACCACCATCATGGAGACCACCACCACCATGGCCACGACCACCACCCGCCGCGGGCGCTCGCCCACCCTGCGCGACACCGTCGCCCAGGTAAAGCGGGGAGGGGGGAAATGGGGGTCTGGGGTCTGGGGATATGGTGGGTAGAGGGGGTTTAGGGGAGGGGGGGAACTGGGACGGGTAAATGGGGAGTGGGGAATTTGGGGGGGATGGATTGAGGGAGGGTCCTACCAAGGAGGGGGTATGGGGGGGTAAAAGGGGAGGGTCTGCAGGGAATTTGGGGAGGATGGGGGGTCCCAAGGACTGGATAGGGGGGAGGGGCGCTGTGGGAGGGGCAGGTGTGGGGGGACCCCAGAGAGGAGCTGGATCTCGCACACCTGGGTGCGCTCAGGTGACCCCTGACACCCCTCCCTGGACCCTGGAGGGGGTTCAGGGGTTTGGGGTCCCCAGGCCCTGCACTGACCCCCCCCCCCAATGTCCCCCCAGAACACGGACGATCTGCTGGTGGCCTCAGCTGAGTGTCCGAGCGATGACGAGGACCTGGAGGAGTGTGAGCCGGGCACAGGTGGGTGCTGCTCCGGGGCCCCGGGCACGCGTGTGTGGCACGGCCGCAGAGCCCGGGGCTCTTCCCCAAACCCCCGGCGGGGGTGAGACCCCACACAGGTGTGGGGGAGCACACACGCACAGGTGTTGGGGGCAGGGGTGTTGCACACGCGTGTGAGCAGGGAACGTGCCAGGCTGCTCACGGCAGGGGGACACGCGGGTATGGGAGCTGCTCACACACCTGGACAGGTGCACACACACACACACCTGGACAGGTGTGCACACAGATATACACAGACACACCTCGACAGATGCACATACATACCTGGAAAGGTGTGCACACACACACACCTGCACAGGTGTGCACACACCTGAAGTATTCACACACACCTGCACAGGTTCACATATCTGAACTGTGCACATACACACCTGGACAGGAGCTGCTCACACATACACAGACACAGGTGTGCACACACACCTGAGCTCACACCTTCCCCACAAACTCAGCCCCCCCTCACACCAAGCTGCCCCTCTTTGCACACGCCCTCCCACCTGTGGCCCCACCCCTCACCTGCACAGGTGTTCCCGCCCATTCTGAGCACACACCTGAGCCCAGGGGCTGTGCAAGCCCTGCCCCACCCCCTGCTTCCCCTGACGGACGGACACTTGGACACTTGGACATTCGGACATTCGGACACTTGGACGGACAGGGAAGACCCCCTGGTCTGGGGTCACCCCAGTGACACCTGTGCTGTCACACCTGCGCTGTCACACCTGCACTGCCACCAGGACCTTGGCGAGGACCCTCCCCCACCCCCAGTGTCACACGGTGACACCCCCTGGACACCCCCGGGTGTCACCTGGACACTGGAGACCCCCCAACACCTGGGGCCTCACCTGGCACCCACAGGTGTCACCTGCACACCTGGATGTCCCCCACAGGTGTCCCCTACAGGTGTCCCCAGGACACTCTGGTTCCCCAAAACCCCACTTGTGGGAGAGGGGTGGCAGCAGTCAGGGGAAGGGAGGAGGAGTGGGGGACAGACAGACGGACAATGAACGGACAGTGGACGGACAATTGACCATGGATGGATGATGGACAGTGGTCCATGGATGGATGGATGGAGACAGATCCAGGGATGGATGCATGGATGGACGACACACGGATGGGTGGATCCATGGAGAGCTGGACAGGTGGATGGACAGATGGACACACGCATGGGTGGATGGACACAAGGATGGGTGAATGGATGGATGGATGGATGATGGATGGATGGATGGATGGATGGATGGATGGATGGATGGATGGATGGATGATGGATGATGGATGATGGATGGATGATGGATGATGGATGGATGATGGATGATGGATGATGGATGGATGATGGATGGATGATGGATGGATGGATGGATGGATGGATGGATGGATGGATGGATGGATGGATGGATGATGGATGATGGATGATGGATGGATGATGGATGGATGATGGATGATGGATGGATGATGGATGATGGATGGATGATGGATGGATGGATGGATGGATGGATGGATGGATGATGGATGGATGGATGGATGATGGATGGATGGATGGATGGATGGATGGATGGATGGATGGATGGATGGATGGATGGATGGATGGATGGATGGATGGATGGATGGATGGATGGATGGATGGATGGATGGATGGATGGATGGATGGATGGATGGATGGATGGATGGATGGATGGATGATGGATGGATGGATGGATGGATGGATGGATGATGGATGGATGGATGGATGGATGATGGATGGATGGATGGATGGATGGATGGATGGATGATGGATGGATGATGGATGATGGATGGATGATGGATGGATGATGGATGGATGGATGATGGATGGATGGATGGATGGATGGATGATGGATGGATGGATGGATGGATGATGGATGGATGGATGGATGGATGGATGGATGGATGGATGATGGATGATGGATGATGGATGATGGATGGATGGACACAGGGATGGATGGATGGACACACACATGGGTGGATGGACACAAGAGTAAATGGATGGACACATGGATGGGTGGATGGGTTGAAGGATGGATGATGGATGGATGGATTATGGATGGATGGATGTTGGATGGATGGATGGATTCAAGGATGGATGGATGGATTCAAGGATGGATGGATGGATGGATTCAAGGATGGATTCAGGGATCCATGGATGGATTTAGGGATGGACAGATGGTTCATGGATGGATGGACGGATGGATCCGAGGCTGATGGCCAATGGCCGGTGGCTGATGGCCGGGGGCCGGTGGCCAGTGGTGGCCGGCGGTGGCCGGGGCCGGCCGGGGCCGGGCGCTGGCGCCGCAGGGGTGGCCGCGGCACCTTCTCACCGAGTGTCTCTTCTCTTCTTTTCTTTTTGTTCTTTTTTTCTCTTTTTTCTCTTTCTCTCGTTTTTTGTGTGCTTTCCCTTCCTTCCTGCAATTTCTTTTTCCTCCACGCTAAAATCACCCGGCCCCATCCCGCGATGTAAGTTGACGGCAGCGCCGCGGTTTGCTCTTAAAAAAAAAAACCGAGAAAAAAAAAAAAAAAGTAGAGGAATTAGCTAAAAACGCAAAAAAAAAAAAAAAAAAAAAAAAAATAAGTAACCTAGAGCGGAGCTGGCGCGGAGGCGGCCGGAGGCGGCGGGGGGGGGTCGGGGGGCGCAGCGGGGCGCGGCGGCGGGGGCTGACGGGGGTCCCCCCGTCCCTTTCTGTCTCCGCAGGCGGGGAGCTGGTGCTGCCGGCGTCCCCGGGCCCCCCCGCGCCCCCCGCCGCCCCCCGCGCCCCCCCGGGCTGCGGCCCCGACTGCGACGAGCCCTCGGGCTTCGCCTCGGGGGAGGCGGCGGACCCCGACCCCGAGCCCGGCCACGCTCCCGGCCCCGAGCAGCCGCCGGCCGACGACGAGGACTTCGCGGGGCTGGGGGGCGGGGGGAGCCCCGAGGCCGCCGCCCCCCCGGCGGCCACGGCCGCGCCCCCGCGGCGCCGGGACCGAGCCCACGGTGGCGGGCGCGGCTCCGCCCGGGCTGGTGCCGGCGGGCGAGCGGCACCCGCGGGAGGGCGGCGCGGGCGGGGGGCGGCGCGGGGGGGGCTCGGCTCCTCCCGTGACCCGGCGCCCCCCCGTGCCCCCCACAGCCGCGCCCGGAGCGGTGGAGGTGGTGCGGGAGGCGGGCGGCACCACCGGCATGGTGGTGGGCATCGTGGCGGCCGCCGCGCTCTGCATCCTCATCCTCCTCTACGCCATGTACAAGTACCGCAACCGCGACGAGGGCTCCTACCAGGTGGACCAGAGCCGCCACTACATCGGGGCCGCCCCCGCCGCGCCCGGGGGGGGCCCGGGAGGGGCTCCAGGGGCCGCGTCCCCGACCCCGCCCGCCGGGACCCCCAAGGAGAAGGCGGCGGCCGCGCCCCCCAAAGCGCCGGGCAAAGCGCGGCGCAACAAGGACAAGGAGTATTACGTGTGAGGGGGGGGTCTCCACGCGTGTCCCCCGACCCCCCGGCCCCGCCGCCACCTCCGGGGGGATGTCACCTGCCCGGCCCCCCCGACCCCGCCGCAGCGGGGGCGCCTCTGTGGTCTCTCTCTGTGTGTGTGTCCCCCCCCCGACCCCGCCGCGGGAACCGGGGGGCGGCGCGCGTGGGGCGGGGGCGGCGCGGGGACGCGTGGGACCTCCCCGCGTGGGGTGTGGGACGCCCCCTCCCTCCCGAGAGGGGCGCGGGAACCCCCCCTCCTCAAACCGCTCCCCTTCCCAACCTCGGATCGGTTTTTTACCGCCCCCCCCCCCCCCCCCGGGTATTTCTTTGGGTTTATTTTTTAATTTCGAGAGCCCCGATTGGCGTCGGGACCCCCCCAGGGTCCTGCCGGGACCCCCCAAAAGCCGCCCCGAATCCTCCGAGCCCCCCCGGGCCGCCCCCCCGCCGCGCACAGAGGAATACACGGTTCTATACTTCGTACAGCGGCTCCGCCTCTTCCTGCGCCGCCCCCGGGACCCCCCGATTCCATCGGGACTCCCCAACCTCCCCCCGGGGAGGGGTCCCAGCCCTCCCCTCCGCCAGGGGGCGCCTCCCCTTCTCCCGGAGCCCCGCCCCCACAATGACGTCACCCTGTCGGCCCCGCCCCCTCCGCCCACCCGTGGCGCTTCCGTCCCGAGCGCGGGACTGGCGCGAGGAGCGCGCCGTGACCCCACGGTGACCCTGCGGTGACCCCACGGTGACCCCTCCGTGACCCCGCTCATGGACGGGGAGGGGGAGGCGGAGGGGGAGGGCGCGTCCGCCCCGCCGGGCGCCGCCGGTGAGGGGGCGGGGCCACGGGAGGGGGCAGGGCCGCGAGGCCGGGTGTGGGCGTGGCCGTGGGACCCCCGTGGGTGGGGGGCGTGGGACGCTTTGGGGGCCTTGAGACCCCCGGGGGCGGGGGACACTTTGGGGGTGGTCTGGGGGAGGGCGTGTCCGTGGGACCCCCGTGCGTCCTTTGGGTGTTTCCCGGGCTGTGTCAGTCTGTGGGCGGGGGGGGTCCTGGGGGAGGTCTGGGGGTCCCGAGTGGGTTTGGGGTTCCCTGGGTGGGGGTCTCACAGCCCCTGGCGCCCCAGCCCTGCTGTAGCTGCCGGACAGGTCGGGGCTGTGTCAGTGCGGGGGTGGTTGTGGGGCGGTGTGGGGGTCCCGGGGGATGTGTGGGGGTCTCAGGGGTTATGTGGGGGTCCCGGGAGGTCTGACGCCCCCGGCGCCCCCAGCCCTGCTGTACCTGCCGGACGGGTCGGCGCTGCCGCTGCCGCTGGAGCCGCCCCCGGGCCCCACGGCCGCGGAGCTGCTGCGCCGCCTGCAGGGGGCGCTGCGCCTCCCGCCCGCCGCCGGCGACGCCCTCGCGCTGTGGTTGGGGTCGGAGCTGCTCGGTGAGGGGGGGACACGGGGACACTGGGGGGACAGGGAGACATTGTGGACATTGGGGGGACACAGGAGGACATGGGGGGACAGGGGGATATGGGCACTGGGGGGACATGGACATGGTGGGGTCACAGCTCTCGCTGTGGTTGGGGTCGGAGCTGCTCGGTGAGGGGGGACAGGAGGACATGGGGACATGGGGGGACATGGGACTGGGGGACACATGGGGACATGGGGGGACACAGGGACACTGGGGGACATGGACATGGCAGGGTCACAGCTTGCACTGTGGTTGGGGTCAGGAGCTGCTTGGTGAGGGGGACCGGGGGACACATGTAGGGACATGGGGACACAGAGAGGAAATGGGACCATGGGGATATGGGGGGTCATGGGGTCACAGCTCGGTTTTGAGCGGAGCTGCTCAGTAAGGAGGGGACATTGGAGGGTCCCATGAGGGACTGGGAGATGGGAGGATCCCCCTGGAGGATGGGTGGGGGAGTCCCTGTGCCCGTGGGGGTCTCTGGGGGTCCCCAAGTGGGTGCCAGCCCTGTGTCCCCCCAGAGGTTCAGCTGAAGCCGCGGCACCGACCCCTGCGCCTGGTCCGGCACTGGCCGGAGCTGCTGCTGCGCTTCAGCCTCGGCTCACCCGCGGCCATCGCCCAAGGTGAGGGCTGGGGGGTCGGGGGGAACCCTTTGGGGGCGGGAGGGTCCCCTCGAGGGTCCCACTGACCCCCTGCCCCCCCAGATGAGCCGTGTCTGCAGCTGCGCAGGAACGTGTTCTTCCCTAAGAGCCGCGAGCTGGAGGTGAGGGGGGACAGGGGGGTCCCCACTGTGGGGGGATCCATGGGAGGAGGCACGGGGGGGTTCAGGGAGGGGTCTGCAGTGGTTTAGGGGTCTCTCTGGGTGACCTGGAGGTGTCTGTGGGTCCCAGCTGCAGGAGGAGGAGCTGCTGCGGTTGCTCTATGAGGAGGCGCGGGAGCAGCTCAAGGCGGGGCGCTACCCCGTGGACCCCCCGAGGCGGCCGAGCTGGGGGGGCTCAGCTGCCGCCTGCGCCTGGGGCCCTTCGAGCCCGGCCGGCACACGGAGCTCAGCCTGCGGTCAGCACCGGCGGGACCCTGCCCGCAGGACCCCCACCCCAAGGGAACCCCTGGGACTCCCTTTGGGATCCCACCTGGGACCATCCCACGCGACCACCCACGGGATCCCCTCCACCTGAGACCCCCCACACCTGTGACCCCCCCACGGGATCCCCCCCACACCTGGGACCCACCCACGGGAACCCCTCCGGGTCCTCTCCACCCTACGGGACCCCCATCCCTCGGCCCCACGGTACCCCCTGACCCCCATGTTCCGCCCGTGCCCCTCCTGGTTCCCGTGTGACCCCCCCCTGACCCCCCGTGTCCCCCCGGTGTCCCCCCAGGCCGCTGCTGGCGGAGCTGCTGCCGCCGGGTCCTCCGGCCCGCTGGGGGGCGCTGTTCCGGCGTTCGCGGGAGCCGGGCCCCGCCCAGCGGCTGCTCGAGGCGTTCGCGCGTGCGCCGGGCCCCGAGGCGCCCCCTGCCGGATTGTACCGGGACTTCCTGCGCCGCTGCCACGCCCTGCCCGGCTACGGGTGAGGGGCGGCGGGGGGGGGGACCGCGGGGGACACCCCGAAAGAGACACCTCAGTGGGACACACCCCATGGGACACCTCAAAGGAACTCCCCAATGGGACACCCCCATATTAGAGACCCCCAGGGGATGCCCCGATAGGGACACCTCAATGGGACACCCCAAAAGGGACACCTCAGTGGGACACCCCCAAAGGGATGCCCCTCAGTTAGAGACCCCCATGGGAGACCCCGAAAGGGACATCTCAATGGGACACCCCCAATTAGAGATCCCCATAGGAAACCCCCAATGGGACACCCCCTAACGGGACATCCCCCACTGGTGCCCCCAGACCCTCAGGGAACCTCACCAAGACCCCTCCCAGGGACACCTGCAGACCTCAGGGACACCCCAAGCACCACCCAGACACCCCCAGATTGACGGGGATCCCCCCCAGATCACCAGGGAACCCCAAAAGAACCCCCCATCCACCTACCCTGCCCCTCAGAGACATCCAATGAGCCCCACAAACCCCCAGGGAACTCTCCCAGAGACCCCCCAATATCTGAGCCCCACAGACTATCCCAGACCCGCAGTGCCCCCCCCCAGGACTCCTTCTAGACCCCCAAGTTCCTCAGTATCCAGGCCCCCAGGGATCCCCCTCAGCATCTTGACCCCACACTGCACCTGGGGCAGTGAATTTGGGGGGGAAACCAGAATTTGGGGTTTGGGGGTGACCCAGGTGTGTTTCCCCCCCCCCTCCAGGTGTGCCTTCTTCCCGGGAGCCATTGAGCGGCCGTCGGGGGGGCTGCTGGCCCGGGGGGGGCTGCGCCCCGTCAGCGTGGCCGTGGGGCTCGAGGGGGTCACCATCATTGACCCCCGCCAGAAGGTACTGGGGGGTCTGGGGGGGCAGGATGGGGGTCAGGGGGCTCTGTAGGTGACCCCCACCGTGCCCCCCCCCAGCACGTGCTGCTGTCCCTGACGTACCCCGAGCTGTGCTGGGAGCTGGTGGGGGCCGTGGGGCAGGACGGGGACCCCGCGGGGCAGGACGGGGACCCCACGGAGCCCCCCCAGCTGTGGTTGGAGTTCGATGGGGACCACGAGGGAGCCCCCGTGAACCGATTGCTGCGCGTGTTCTCCCCACAGGTGCGAGAGGGGGGGGGGAGGGAATTTGGGGAGCAGGGCGGGGTTTGGAGCACTTTAGGGGGCAGATGGGTGGGGTCCCTGGACCGCGGGGACACCCCGAAAGAGACACCTCAGTGACACACCCCATGGGACACCTCAAAGGAACTATTAAGTTTGACCCCAATTAGAGACCCCTAGGGACACCCCGAAAGGACAGCCCAGATAGACACCCCAAACACACCCCAAAAGGGACACCTCAGTGGACACCCCCAGTTAAAGACCCCATGGGAAATCCCCCCACTGGTGCTCCCAGACCCTCAGGAAACCTCACCAAGACCCCTCCCAGGCACCCCCAAACTACAGGGACACCCCCCAGCACCACCCAGACTGCCCCCAGATTGACGGGGATCCCCAGGTCACTAGAACCCTGCCCACCTACCTGCCCTCAGAGACATCCAGTGAGCCCCACAGACCCCCAGGGAGCTCTCCCAGAGACCTCCCAATATCTGAGCCCCGCAGACTCCCCCAGACCCACAGTGACCCCCCCAGGACTCCTTCTAGACCCCCAAGTTCCTCAGTATCCAGGCCCCCAGGGATCTCCCCCCCAGCATCTTGACCCCACACTGCACCTGGGGCAGTGAATTTGGGGGGGAACTAGAATTTGGGGTTTGGGGGTGACCCAGGTGTGTTTCCACCCCCTCTCCAGGTGTGCCTTTTTCCCAGGAGCCATTGAGCGGCCGTCGGGGGGGCTGCTGGCCCGGGGGGGGCTGCGCCCCGTCAGTGTGGCCGTGGGGCTCGAGGGGGTCACCATCATTGACCCCCGCCAGAAGGTACTGGGGGGTCTGGGGGAGTGGATGGGGGTAAAGGGGCTCTGTAGGTGACCTCACAGCCCCCCCCCCAGCATGTGCTGCTGTCCCTGACGTACCCCGAGCTGTGCTGGGAGCCAGTGGGGGCCAAGGATGGGGACCCCCTTGGGCAGGACAGGGACGCCACGGAGCCCCCCAGCTGTGGTTGGAGTTTGATGGGGACCAGGGAGCCCCGTGAACCCGATTGCTATGCGTGTTCTCCCCACAGGTGCGAGAGGGGCGCTGGGGAGGGAATTTGGGGAGCAGGGCGAGGGTTTGGGAGCACTTTAGGGCAGCTGGGTGGGGCCCTGGGGATCAGTTTGGGGTGCTTTGGGGATCCTGGGAGGGTCAGTTTGGGGTGTTGAGGGATAATTTGGAGGCCCCAGGGTTTTGGGGTCCTGAGATGATCCCAGGGGGTCGGTTGGGTATCCCCTGGCCTTGGGGTTCCCAAGGGGGCCGGTTTGGGGTGGGTGGATTTGGGGATCCTGGGGGATCTTGAGGGTTTGCGGGTGCCTGGGGTAGGCTCTGTAGTCCTGGGGTCTCTGGGAGGGCGTCCCGGAGGGGAAGGTTGGGGGTTCCTGGGGATCCTGGGGGCCTGGGGGTCTCTGGGGTTCCTGGGGTCTCGGTCTGGTGCTGACATGCCCCAGGCGGAGCTGATGAGCGCCCTCACGAGTGCTGCATCGAGCTGGGCGGGCCCCTGCCCCGAGGAACAGGCCCTGGCCTCTGCCGCCGCAGCCACGCCCCCGAGGCGGCCGGCGCACGTGGTGCCTTTGCGGCGACAGGAGAGCGTGACACAGCCTGCAGCGCCTCGCGACCATCGACTACGTGCGGAGGGTGCGACAGGCGACAGCGGGGACATGGGGGATGTCCGGGATAAGGGAGATATCAGGGACATGGGGAAACATTCGACATGGGGGGCATCTGGGACATGAGGGGCATTGGGAGCAGTGGGGACATGGGGACTGCGGGACACGATTCGGGACAAGGAGGACATGGGACATACATGGGGTGACCCCAACTTTGGGCGGGGTGGGAAGGGCTGAGGAGGGGGAGCCCAGGCTTCCCCAGGGGACAGGAGAGCTGTCACAGGGACACATGGCAGGGACCTTGGGGAAATGACAAGCAGGGCACAGGGTACAGGTGGTCTGGGGAACATGGCGAGGGGGGGGGAATTGGGACGCAGGGGTGCTGGCACAGGGACTGAGGCGGTTCCTGCCATCTCACCCCACAGCTCTTGGGGAGGCAGTGTTCTTCCCTAAGAGCCCTGAGCTGGAGGTGCAGGAGGGGTCTGCGGTGGTTTAGGGGTCTCTCTGGGTGACCTGGAGGTGTCTGTGGGTCCCCAGCTGCAGGAGGAGGAGCTGCGGTTGCTCTATGAGGAGGCGGGAGCAGCTCAAGGCGGGCGCTACCCCTGTGGATCCCCCTGAGGCGGGCTGAGTTGGGGGCTCAGCCGCCTTGGCCTGGGGCCCTTCTGAGCCCGGGCACACACGAGCTGAGCCTGCGGTCAGCACCCAGCGGGACCCTGCCCGCGGGACCCCCACCCGAGGGAACCCCTGGGACTCCCTTTGGGATCCCACCCGGGACCACCCACCTGGGACCATCCCACCCCCCACGGGATCCCCTCCACCTGAGACCCCCCACCCTGGGACCCCCACGGACCCCCACACCTGGGACCCACCCACGAGAACCCCTCCGGGTCCTCCCCACCCTACGGGACCCCCATCCCGCGGCCCCACGGTACCCCCGGACCCCCATGTTCCGCCCGTGCCCCTCCCGGTCCCCGTGTAACCCCCGGTGTCCCCGCCCAGGCCGCTGCTGGCGGAGCTGCTGCCGCCGGGTCCTCCGGCCCGCTGGGGGGCGCTGTTCCGGCGTTCGCGGGAGCCGGGCCCCGCCCAGCGGCTGCTCGAGGCGTTCGCGCGTGCGCCGGGCCCCGAGGCGCCCCCTGCCGGATTGTACCGGGACTTCCTGCGCCGCTGCCACGCCCTGCCCGGCTACGGGTGAGGGGGGGGGGGACGACGACCCCGGGGGACACCCCGAAAGAGACACCTCAGTGGGACACACCCCATGGGACACCTCAAAGGAACCCCCCAATAGGACACCCCCCAATTAGAGACCCCCAGGGGACACCCCGAAAGGGACAGCCCAGATAGGACACCCCAAAAGGGACACCCCAAAAGGGACACCTCAGTGGGACACCCCCCAGTTAGAGACCCCCATGGGAAATCCCCCACTGGTGCTCCCAGACCCTCAGGAAACCTCACCAAGACCCCTCCCAGGCACCCCTGCAAACCACAGGGACACCCCCAAGCACCACCCAGACACCCCCAGATTGACGGGGATCCCCCCAGGTCACTAGAGAACCCCCGTCCACCTACCCTGCCCCTCAGAGACATCCAGTGAGCCCCACAGACCCCCAGGGAGCTCTCCCAGAGACCTCCCAATATCTGAGCCCCGCAGACTCCCCCAGACCCACAGTGACCCCCCCAGGACTCCTTCTAGACCCCCAAGTTCCTCAGTATCCAGGCCCCCAGGGATCTCCCCCCCAGCATCTTGACCCCACACTGCACCTGGGGCAGTGAATTTGGGGGGGAACTAGAATTTGGGGTTTGGGGGTGACCCAGGTGTGTTTCCACCCCCTCTCCAGGTGTGCCTTTTTCCCAGGAGCCATTGAGCGGCCGTCGGGGGGGCTGCTGGCCCGGGGGGGGCTGCGCCCCGTCAGTGTGGCCGTGGGGCTCGAGGGGGTCACCATCATTGACCCCCGCCAGAAGGTACTGGGGGGTCTGGGGGAGTGGATGGGGGTAAGGGGGGCTCTGTAGGTGACCCCCGCTGTGCCCCCCCCAGCATGTGCTGCTGTCCCTGACGTACCCCGAGCTGTGCTGGGAGCTGGTGGGGGCCGTGGGGCAGGATGGGGACCCCGCGGGGCAGGACGGGGACGCCACGGAGCCCCCCCAGCTGTGGTTGGAGTTTGATGGGGACCACGAGGGAGCCCCCGTGAACCGATTGCTGCGCGTGTTCTCCCCACAGGTGCGAGAGGGGGGCGCTGGGGAGGGAATTTGGGGGGAGCAGGGCGAGGGTTTGGGAGCACTTTAGGGGGCAGCTGGGTGGGGCCCCTGGGGGATCAGTTTGGGGGTGTTTGGGGATCCTGGGAGGGTCAGTTTGGGGGTGTTGAGGGATAATTTGGAGGCCCCAGGTGTGGGTTTGGGGGGTCCTGAGATGATCCCAGGGGTGTTGGTTTGGGTATCCCTGGCATGTGCTTGGGGTTCCCAAGGAGGTCGGTTTGGGGGTCTCTGGGGTGGATTTGGGGATCCCTGGGGGGGGATCTTGGAGGGGTTTGCGGGTGCCTGGGGTAGGTCTGTGAGTCCTGGGGGGTCTCTGGGAGGGCGTCCCGGAGGGGAAGGTTGGGGGGTTCCCTGGGGGATCCCGGGGGGTTTTGGGGGTCTCTGGGGGGGGTTCCTGGGGGTCTCGGTCTGGTGCTGACAGCGCCCCAGGCGGAGCTGATGAGCGCCCTCATCGAGTGCTGCATCGAGCTGGGCGGGGCGGCCCCGCCCCCCGAGGAACAGGCCCCGCCCTCTGCCGCCGCCGCAGCCACGCCCCCCGAGGCGGCCGGCGCACGTGGCGCCCCCTTGCGGCGACAGGAGAGCGTGACACAGCCCCGCCTGCAGCGCCTCGCGACCATCGACTACGTGCGGGAGGGTGCGACAGGCGACAGCGGGGACATGGGGGACGTCCGGGATAAGGGAGATATCAGGGACATGGGGAACATTCGGGACATGGGGGACATCTGGGACATGAGGGGCATTGGGGATAGTGGGGACATGGGGGACTGCGGGGACATCGGGGACATTCGGGACAAGGGAGGACATGGGGACATACATGGGGTGACCCCAACTTCTTGGGGGGTGGGGCATAGGGTTGAGGAGGGGGAGCTTCCAGGGGCTTCCAGGGGACAGGAGAGCTGTCACAGGGACATGGGGGACATGGCAGGGGGGACAGGGACCTTGGGGGGAATGTGACAAGCAGGGGGCACAGGGTACAGGGTGGTCTGGGGGAACATGGCGAGGGGGGGAATTGGGACACCCGGGGTGGCACAGGGGACCCCCGAGGCGGTTCCTGCCCTAAATGCCACCCCAATGTCCCCCCAGGGCAGGAGTTGCGGCGGGTGAAGCCCCCCCGGCGCTCGGCGTCCTTCTTCAGCCGGGGGGGCCGGGGGCAGCTCCTACAGCCCCGTGGCGGGGGGCACAGGGGGGGCCAGCTCCGAGCAGGGCTGAGCCCCCGAGCCCCCCAGACCCCTCCCAGTTCAGACTGGGAGCACTGGAACCCCCTCTTGTACCCACACCCTCCAATAAATTGCACTGCCCCCCCGCCCCCTCTCCCCAAGCAGGGTTTAAGGGCATTTGGAGCCTTTTGGGGCAAATTGGGGTCGATCTGGGGCTAATCCAGAGCAGTTTGAGGCAGTTTGGTACCAGTTTGGGGGTGATTCTGCTTGGTTTGGGGCAGACCAAAGCTGATTCAGGGTGGTTTGCAACATATTTAGGGTGTTTGGGGTTAATTCGTGGCAGATTTGATCTAGTTTGGGATATTTTGGATCATGCAGAGCATATTCCAGCCAGTTCCTGGGGGCCTGAGGCCACTTTCAGTGGAGTTGGGACATTTTGGGGCCAGCTCTGGGGGAATTTGGGGCCTATTCCAGGCGGTTTGGGGTCCATTCAGGGGGGTTTGGGACAAGCCGCAGCACTTTGGGGCCAGTTCTAGGGGGTTTGGGGCCAATTCTGGGGGGTTTGTGGCCAACGTAGCCAAATGGCGGCCCCACGTGACAGCAGCGGCCATTTCGGGCCGGGGGCTCAGGGACACGCGTGTGTCACACTTGTTACCCATGTCACGCTTGTCACCTGTGTCAGGGGCTTCTGTGCTGGGGGGGGCTTTTCCCTCTCATTTGCGCTAACGAGACCTTTGGGACAAATTCCACCACTTTTGGGGCAAGTCCTGCTGATTTTGGGGCATCGCTCGTTGTCCATTTGGGACCTTCACAAATCCACCCCAAATCCCCCTATTTCACTACTTAAACCCCATTTTCCTCCCTTTTCCCACCCAGCAAGGCTGCATTTATCCAAAACACCACATTTTCTACCCTTAAACCCCACACACCTCCACTCTGCAGCAAAACTGCCTCAGTCCCAAATAACTTCATTTTCTTAAGGTGCTTTTTAGAAATTTAAGGATTTTTTAAGGGAGAACTGGTGACAGTTTTGTGCTGTGGGAGGGGTCGGTGTTACCGGGGCTTAAAAAACACAAAGAAACCGCTCTGAAATCCAACATTTAGAAACTAAAAAATGAAGAAAGTATAAATATGTGATAGGATAAGGAGATGTTTTGGAATAAATGTTAATCTGAGGGAAATCGTGAAGGACGTGGGTTTCCCCCCACCTCACAGCGCTGTTCCTGTGGGAAGGCGCCATTTTGGGGGGGGGAGCGGGTTATGGCTGAATAAAAAAAGGTATTTTCTGAGGGAAATAAGACATTTCTGAGGTAAAACTTGACATTTCTGAGGCAAAATTTGACATTTCTGAGGCAATTCGGGAACTTTCTGAGGGAAATGAACTATTTTTATACAAATCAGAAAATTCTGAGGGAAGTAAGAAATTTTCGAAGCAAATAGGACATTTCTGAGGCAAATCGGACACTTCTTGAGGGAAATCAAACATTTTTGAGACAAACCAGACGTCTCAGAGGGAAGTGAGACACTGATGAGGTGAAATCAAGCGTTCCTGAGGGAAACCGGACATTTTCTCGGGGAAATCGGTCATTTTCTGACGGAAGTCGGCCATTTCTGAGGCAAATGACATTTTCCTGAAGGAACTGGGGCTTTTCTGAGGTAAAACAAAGGAGAAAAGGGTGATTTTTTTTTTTTTTTAACCGTTCAGCCTCTCCGACACGGCGGAGGTGACTCCGCAGTTCCCCCGCCCAATGCGGAGCGCGCGGAGAGATGGCGCCGCGCTCCCGCCCCCAGCGCCACCCCCCCGTGGCGACTGCGGCAAAGCCAAGGCAGAGGCCTGGTGAGGGGGCGGGGTTTCCGCGTGGACCCGCCCACTGACGCCTCACTCTCGGATCCATCCGCGCGTGGATCCCTCCGCCGACCACATGACCGGGGATCACTTCACACCGGATCCTTCCGCTGGATCCTTCCGCTGGATCCTTCCGCCGGATCCTTCCGCGGCCGCTCCCGCCCCCAATTTTTTTTTTTTGCCTGTAAATGGGCGTGGGGGAGGGGCAGAATGAAAGTCGAGGCTGTGGGGGGGGGCGAGCGGGGGAAGGGGCTCTGTGCCCATTTCGCGGCGGTTTGAGGGGGCCCCGCGGAGGAGGAGATGTGATGAAGTTCTCCTCTGTACCTGCCCCTTTCGTGAGGTAATTTTTGTCTGAAAAGTCGCTAAAAAGGGTCGGGTTTTAAAAAGCTGGAAAGGAAATGGTGGGTTTAGAGTGAAGAATTGAGGTGGCTTTGCCTCAAAAACCCACTAAGAAAAGGGGCTAGGGAGATTGAAGAGGCAGCCTCCCACTTTGGGTTTAAAAGCGGCCATTTGGGTTTAAAAGGCTGAAAAGCTGCAGGATTTGGCTTAGTAGTGATTTTTGAGGGCAAAACCTGTGTCCTGTACCCCAAAAATGGCTTAAACTGCTGTTGAAGCTCTTTAGAAGCTTTAGTGCTATCTCAGCTTTTAAAAAATCTAAACCTGCTTTTTTTATTCTACTTTTTTTTTTCCTAAGAAACACTCAAGATTTGGTGAAGAGCATCTTTCTAGAGGAAAATGTTTTAGAATGGCCTCTCCAGGCTCAGCTCCTGAGGAGAAAAGCAGCTTTTAGGGTATTCTCATGCAGAAAAGATGAACTTTGGCCACGTCAGAATTACTAAAATCATTTAAAAATTAAATTAGGGCTTAAATTAGCTGCAAATGGGCAGATAATTGCTGTAAAAATGATTATTGAGATAAACCTTCTGTAAAATCAGTGTATTTTTGGGGGAGGCCTTTTCCAGCACCTGAAATGGGGGCAAAATTTACATTTGAGAGCCTTAATGGTGGAATAGCCCAGAAAATAATTAACAACAATAAGGAAATAATTTCTCCCGCAGGAAACGCCCCAAAAATGTCGGAACAGCTCCTCCCACACCCCCAAAATGCCTCATTGTTTTCGTCAGCAGCTTTAATTAGCCCCAGAGCAGCTTTAATGAATGATAATTAAAAGGTTGGGAAGGGGGGTTGTCCCCTCCCTGCCAGCACTTTTGGGGTGTCATTTCCTGCCCGGAAATGCCTCAAATTGCCAAAAAAGTGCCTTAAAATGCCAAAAAAAAGGCCTTAAAATGCCTCAAAATAGTGGGGTTTTATCCCCCTTATTGAAAACAGACTTCCATGACTCATCATGACCTGAAATGGGGTGCAACAGAAAGATTTTGATGCATTTCTATCGTAGAAAAGGAAATTAAAAATGGTGGTTAGGGCTGTGCTGTATCAGGGTGGAAAAAAAAGGTTAAAAAAGGGTCGTTCAGGCTTTTTGGGGAACAAAAACTGGTGAAAACTGGGGCTTTGGGGTATGTGTTCCCTCAAGAAGTTTTTTCCCCCCACGTTTTGTGACCCTTTTGAGGAGAAACGGTGCCTTTTTGGCAGCGGCCCAGCCTAGTGACGCAGCAAAAGCAAAAACCTGAGTAAAATGAATGAATAAAAAACAAAACAAAACAAAAAAACCCTCTAAAACCACCGGGGAAGGTCGAAGCGAGGAATTTTAGGGCAGAATTGGCCAAACCGAACCAAAAAAATCTCTGTTAAATTTAGCCATTTTCGTACTGGACCGCGTGGGCCGGCCAAAGGCCCACGGTCGTGGGGGGAGAGGAGGCGCAGTTTGTGAGGGGAAAAAATCGAAGAAAAGGGTAAAAAAAGTGAAATAATGAAAAAAGAAGCTTTTTCACACTGCGGGCGGTGGATTTTGGGGGGGAGGGGGTGGGGGTTGCTGCCCTTTTTTGGCGATTTTAGGGACTATTTTGTCGCCCCCGCGGGGGCGGGACTGGGCCGCTTATAAGGGAGGGCCCCGCACCGGCTGCGCCCGGCCGAGAATCAGCCCCGAAACGGCCCAAATTCGGCCCAAAATCGCTTAGAGCGGCTCGATTTTATACAAAAAAGCTCCTAAAATGGCTTTATTCCTACCAAGAGCTCGAAAAATGGCTTTATTGCCTACGAGAAGCTTTTAAAGCTGCGATATTTTATAGAAAGAGCTCCTAAGACTGCTTTATTTCATAAAAGCAGCATTTAAGTCTTTATTTAAAGAAAAGAGACAAAAGCTGTTTCCTTTAAGGAAAACTGAGCTCTTAAAGCTGCTTTGTTTAAATAGAAATCCTTCAATTGCGGCGATTCCAGTAATGGGAAAGCCGGAGCGAGCTGGGCCACTTTTAATTTTAAAAAAAGAATGAAAAACCTTTAAAAAGCTCTTAAAGCTGGTTTTTATTTAAACCGAAGCTTCTAATGCTGGTTTTTAAGAAATCGCTGCTTTCAAAGCCGATTTCTGGGAGAAAATGCAGCTCTCGCAGCTCTTTAATTCTTAAAATATCCTAATGTGATATTTTCAAAAAGCCGGAGCGAAGCTGGGGCGATTTTAATTTAAAAAGAGCTTTTTAAGCTTCTTTAATTTAAAGAAAGAAAAAGCGCTTGATACGCTGTTTTCTGCTAAAAAAGCTCCTAAATTGAATTTTATTTTTAAAAGCTCCTAAAGCTTTTAAAAAATGTAGTTTTGTCCCCAAGTGGGGCCGGGCCGGGCAGCGCAGACGGGGGCGGCCGGTTTGGGGTGAAATGCGGCATTTTCAGGATCAGGATGGATTGAGAGGAGCCAATTTTGAGGGAAGAGAGGAAAACTGAAGAGTGAAGATGGAGTCGGCAGGGAAAGGAAAGTTTTTCTTCGCAGTGGCCCCATCTGGGGGTAAAAAAGGACTTTTTGGTAAAATGGCGGCAGTTGAGCAGGGGAGGAGCAGAGAGAAGAGAGGAAAAAGAGAAAGACAGAAAATAGAAGAAAATCAGGAAAAAAAAAGAAAATAGAAAAACTTACAAAAAAAGAAAACAGAAACAAAATTGAAAAAATAGAAATTGGAAAAAAGAAAATTGAAAAAGCATAGAAAAAAATGAAAAAGAAAATAGAAAATTAATGGAAAAAAAAGAGAAGAAATTTGGAGAATAGAAGAAACTAGAAAAAAATTAGAAAAATTTGAGAAAATAGAAGAAATTAGAAAAATGAAAATCGAACAAATAGAAGAATAGAGAAAATAATAGAAAAATGAAAATAGACTGTAAATAAATAGAAAAATACAATTAGAAAAATGAAACTAGAAAAAGAAAATAGAAAATTATAAAAAAAAAAAACCCAAGTGCTGAAAATTTGAGAAGATGGAAGTGAAAGAAAACAGGGAAAAAACAGAAGAGAGAAAATAGAAGAGAATAGAAGAGAGGAAAGAAAAAATCAAAGAGGATTTAGAGGAGAAAATAGAAGCGAAAAATAATGAAAAAAAGAAGGATAAAGGGAGAAAAACGAAGAAAAATCCCGATTTGGGTCCCGGAGCCAGGAAAATTGAGGAATTTGAGGAAAATGCCCCAAATGGAGCCGGAGGCTGCGGCCGGGTGAGGCCCCACCCCCCTCGGGGGTTTGGGAATTTTGGGGGGATTTGGGGGGTTTTGGGGTTTTGTCGTTTCAGGCGCCGCCGCCGTCGCCCCTCCCCCTTCCCCCTTTTTCTATTAAACTCCCCAGAAATGGGGAAAACCCCCCAAATTCCTCCAGCGCCCTCCGGCTCCGCCGCTCCCGCCGGCGCCGTTCAGTAAGTGTCCAGAATCTTTTGTTTTTATCCCAAAGGCGTCGCGCGGGAGGGGCCGATGATTAAAAAAAAAAAAAGGGGAGAAATGATCAAAGAAATGTTTTGTATTTTTTTGGGGGGGAGGGGGTGGGGAAAGAGGGGGGGGTGTCTCGAGTTTTTTTCCCCCCTCAGAGAAGCAGCAAAACGCAGGGAAAAAAAGGCAAAAAAAACGGTGAGAGAAAGCCGAGGAAAGGGAAAAAAAAAAAAAGAGGATTTAACCAGAAAAGGCCAGTCTGCACTCAAAACGCGCTCAGGAGATTCCAGCAGGGATTTGAGGAGAAACCCCCAGATCTGGGGTATGCAGAGAAGTAAGAGTCGATTTAATTTCATTTTTTGGGGAGGTCGGTTTTTGGTGGGTAGGGGGCGGTTTTGGGGTGTTTTCCGCCCTTTCCGCAGCCGCAAGTGAGAGGAGTGAGCAGCATCAAAAAGAAGCTTTTTTGCCCCAAAGTGAAGCTGGAAGAGCAGGAATGAGGCTCCGGGAGCTTTCCTTAGGAAAAAAAAAGTAAAATCCCCCCAAAAACCCCGTGGAGGGAGGGGCTGGAGCAGGTGTGGGGGGAGGGGACAATAATCATGTTTTCAGGTTTTTTCTCCAAAACCAGCAGCAGGAATGCTTAAATTTAGACTTTTGTTCCCAAAACGAGTAAGTGTAGGAGCGAGCAAGGGGCGGGGAAGCCTCAAATTTGAGGCAAAACCCCCCCAAAATCGGCGGTGGCAGGTACCGGGTGCGCCCCTCCCCCACCCTGAGCCCCCCCCCGGGACCCGCGCGGGTGGGGTGGGGGGAGGGGCGGCGGATTTGGGGCGATTTCGGCCGGTTTGGGGCGTCGGGAGGCGGGGGGAGCGCGGGTACCCCCCCCCGGACGTGGCATGCGGGCACCTCCCGACCCCAAATCCCCCCAAAACCGGCGGAAAACCGCGACCTTCGGGCGGTTTGACCGATTCGGCCGCTTTTCCCCCCAAAAAATGGATCGTGCTGACAGGGTGTGTGTGGGGGGGGTCTCGTGGGTGTTTTTTGCAGCCCCGCCGGCCCTGCCCCCGCCAGAGGAGCCTCCAAGAGCCAGACTGGGGCAAAAAAACCCCAAATCAGGGTCTGCAGGAACAGTAGGGAGCCAGAAATTGGTATTTGTGCCGCTTTCACCCCAAAATGGGCCACTCCAGGGATGGGAGGAGGGGGAGCTTTGGGTTTGGCTGCTTTGCCCCCCCCAAAAAAAACCCTAAAATTGCTTAAATTGCCTCAGAATGCGCTGCTCGTAGGGCCCGCCCCCAAGCTGGGAATTTAAACCAAAACCAGGGTTTTTCCCACCCAAAAAAATGCTTAGTCAGCACCTTCGCATGGTGCCTTGGGAGGGGGAGGAGCTTTTGAACCATTTCCGCTGGATTTTCCCCCAAAGCAAAGGGATGGAGGTGCAGGTGTTGGGGATGGGGGGTTGGGTGTTGTCTCTCTCCCCTCCCCACAGTGACAGTGCCAAAACTCGCCTTGATTCGCCCCAAAATGGACAATTTGCTCCAAAAAAAGGCTTAAAAACTAGAAATTCCCCAAAATAAGAGGCAGGAAAAGGTGAGCCAGCAGAGTAAGTACCGGCGGGGCCCCGGGACGCGCCGACCCCAAAATCCCCCGTGAGCTGCGAGGGGGGCGCGTGATTAACCCCAAAATCCCCATTTCGGAGCTAATTCTGCCGGGGACACGCGTGGGACCCAAAGTGGCCCTTTCTGAGCCCATTTTGCGCCCGGATCGCGCGTCTGACCCCAAATCCCCATTTCTGACCTCATTGTGCGCCGGGGACGCGGGATTAACCCCAAATCCCTGAGCTGAGCCCATTTTTGCGCCCTAATTTCTCATTTCTGGCCCAATTTTGCGACCGGGATGCGCCTGTGACCCCACATCCCCGTTTCTGAGTCTGTTTTGCGTCTGGGCCGTGACTCCGACCCAAAATCCCCATTTCTCCGCCCAAATTGCGCCGGGGGCACGTGTTGGGCCCCAAACCCCCCAAACCACCCATTTTTGGGTGCACTCTGGCCCCAGATTCCCCACATTTTGCCCCAGTTTGCGTGGGGCGGGGCCTGAGATGTTTTGGGGAGGTTTTTTGGGTTTTTATTTTTCCCGTTTCGGGAGGTTTTTTCTTTTCCTGAGAAAACTTTTCCCTGTTTTCTCAGGTTTTGCTTTTTCTCCTCTGGACCCAAAAAGGCCGAAAAAAAAGCAAAAGGCGCCGGTGGTGGCACCCCCGGGACCCCCCGGGGCGGGGTTCGACCCCCCGGCGCCGCTGCTGCTGCTGGCCTGGGGCCCTATCATGACAGAGACCCCCCCCATATCACGACAGGGAGCCCCATATTATGGTAGACACCCCCCCCCCATTTCTCCTCCTTGACTTTGGGGATCTCACAATCCAGAGAAAAAGGGGAGCCCCTGTATCCTGACAGGGACCTTATATCGTGAAAGGAGCCCCTATATTGCAATAAGGACCCACTATCAGGACCCCTTTGTTTATTCACGATGGGAGACCCCCTATTTATGATGCATTGTCGACAGGGACCCCTTTTGGTAATAGGGTTCCTCATATCATGTCAGGGACTTCTTATTGTGACAGGGTCCCCCTGCTCCTCATTTCCCAGAGCTCCACACCAGGTGACCCACGGTTCCAGGACAGGGGGTGCCCCATATCACAACAGGGATCGTCTATCATGATGAACCTGCAAGGGTTACCCACTGATAAGTTCTGCAAGGGCTCTGTAACCGAACAGGACCCTGGATCACTCTGGGTATCAAGACATGACCCCCCCTGTCGCAACAGTGCTCCTGTATCACGACAGGATACCCCCTGTGCTGCTCTGAGGACCCAGGACCATGAGGGGCTGCTGTATTGCTGTGAATCCCCATTATCGCGGAACGGACCCTCAGTGATCAATAAACTGCAGAGTCCCGATCGGTCTCGTGTCGTCATTGGGGCTGGGGGATTGGGGAGGGGCGGGACTGCATATGACGTCATTGCCTGTTCCCCCTGACATATCAACGCCGGCTGGGTCCACTTGGTGACGTCACCGCCGCTTCCTGCCGCGTGTCCTCCACAAGCCCCGCCCCCACTGGTTTTGGCCTCGCCCATTTTTTTTGCCCCGCCCCTTCCTCGTTCCTGGCCCCTTTATTGGTTCTTTTAGGCCCCTCCCCAGCACCTTATTGGTTCTGCTGTGCCCCGCCCTTTGCTCCTCCCACCTTCCACCCCCACCCTCTCATTGGCTCTTCCAGACCCCACCCTTGGCCCTTCATTGGCTCACTGAGGCCCCGCCCCCCCCGGTCCGTCACCGGATCCTCCCGCCCGGCGCCGCCGCCGCTTCCTCCGGGCCCGCTCCGGCCCCGGGACCCGCTCGGCGCCCCGGGAGCCGCCGGGAGCGCGGCCCCGGCCCCGCCATGTGGCTCTTCTCCCGGGACCCGGTGCGGGACTTCCCCTTCGAGCTGGGCCCGCCCGATGCGGATCCCGAGGCGGAGCCGCTCCCGGACCCCGCGGCCCCGGCCCCGCTCTGGCGGCTGCTGCGGGGCCGTCGCAAGGTGGGGGTTGTGGGGTTGGGGGTCCCCTCGTGTGTCCCCTCCCTGTCCCCGCATCCCTGCGTGGCCACGGCCCCGCCATCCCTGCCCCGAGTCCCCCCTATGTCCCCGCGACCCCCATCCCCTCCGTGTCCCCACCCCCGGTGTCCCTCGGTGTCCCCACCCCACCTCCCCACTCCGGTGTCCCTTGGTGTCCTTTGTGCCCCACCTCTCGCTGTCACCTACCCCCACGTCACCGTATGTCCCCCCATGACCCCTCCACCCCCGTGTCCCCCATCGCCAGGTCCCAGATGTCTCCATCCCCGTGTCACCGCTGTCCCCACATCTCCATTTGTTCCCTCGTGTCCCCCTGTCCTCTCGTTTATCCGGCCCCGCGTGTCCCCACAGCGTCCCCCTTTCCCTTGCTATTCCCCGCGCTGTCCCCTGCCTGTCGCGGCGTCCCGACTGTCGCCGTGTCCCCAGGCCGATGGCGCTCCGGTGTCGGTGTTTGCCCACAGCCTGGGCCCGGGGATGGATCCCGGTGCCACCGCGCTGGCCCGGGCGGGGCTGAAGCGGCTCCGCAGCCTCCGGCACCCCAACATCCTGGGCTACCTGGACAGCCTGGAGGTGACAGGGCTGGGGACACCACGGGGACAGTGTGGGGGACAGTGGGGAATTGAGGGGATGGGGGTGAGCGGGGGGGACATTGTGGGGCGACATGGGGACATCGTGGGGACACGGGGACAATGGGGGGACAATGGTGACAGGGAGAATGAGCAGTCAGGAGGGGACAGCTCGGGGAAACTGGGGGACAGGGACATAGGGGACAGGAAATGGTGGGACAGCAAGGGGGAAAGGAGGGACACAAGGGGTGGGGGGGACACAGGGGGGTGACAGGGGAGGTGGGGGGACACAGGGGGTGACAGTGGGAGGTGGGGGTGACCCGGAGTGTCCCCCCCAGACGGAGCAGTGCCTGTACCTGGTGACAGAGGCCGTGACCCCCCTGCGGCGGCACCTGCGGCTGCACCCCCCGAGTGGGGACTCAGGAGAGCAGGAGGTGGCCTGGGGGCTGCAGCGGCTGCTGGTGAGGGGGGGTCTGGGAGGAATCTGAGGGGGGGGTCCCTGAAACCTTTGGGGGGACCCCAAGATCTGGGTGGGCCCAGGTGGGTGGGGAGATCCTGGGGATTTTGTGGCATGGGGGGGTCTCCAGGATCTTGGGGGGATTCTGGGATCCGGGAGGGGTTTCTGAGAGGTTTTTGCCTCCTGGGTGGGGGGGGGCACCCATTTATAAGGGGGGGTTACTGATTTTGGGGGGTTTTTTGCCCCCCTCCAGACGGCGCTGGCGTTCCTGGGGGTCTCAGGGCTCGTTCACCACGCGCTGGGACTCGACGCCGTCTTCGTGGACCCCGGGGGCGAGTGGAAGCTGGGGGGGCTCGAGAGGGTGGCGGCCACCAGTGAGGGGACCCCCACCCGCCCCCCTGGTGACCCCCCCCGGCCCCAGGACCCCCCCGAGCTCAGCGACCCCTCCCGAGGGAAGGGGGACCCCTGGTGAGTTGGGGAGGGGACATGGAAAGGGTGGGGGGTGGCACTTGGGGGGTTCAGGGGACCACAGTGGTCCCCTGTGCCCCCTCCCCACTGTCGTGGCCCCCCCAGGGCAGGGGACATGTGGCGCCTGGGCTGCCTCATCTGGGAGGTCTTCAATGGACCCCTCCCCCGGCCGGGGGCCCTGCGCAGCTTCGGCAAGGTCAGGGACCCCCCCCAAAATCCTGGGGACTCCCAAACACCCGGGATCCCCCCAAACTTGTGGATTCACCAAATTCCTGCTCACCCCCAGAATCCCCCAGGCTCAGGGGTCCCCCTGTCCCCCCAGCCCTCAGGGTGTCCCTGACCCTGTGTCCCCATCCCTTGGGGTGTCCCTGACCCTGTGTCCCCCATGTGCCCCCAGTCCTCAGGGTGTCCCTGACCCTGTGTCCCCCATGTCCCCCCGTCCCTTGGGGCGCCCCTGACTCTGTGTCCCCCCTGTGTCCCCATCCCTTGGGGTGCCCCCGACCCACCAGGCCCTTGGGATGCCTCTGACCCCGTGTTCTCCCTGTGTCCCCAGCTGCCCCCCGGGCTCATCCCGCCCTTCTCGGAGCTGGTGGCGGCAGATCCAGGGGCCCGGCCAGGCCCAGGGCCGCTCCTGGAGCGGCTGCAGCGCCCTGGAGCCTTCCTGGCCTGTGCCCTGGTGCGCACCGGGCTCTTCCTCGAGCACTTCCAGGTGTGGCTTCAGCCTCGCTTCATCCCTGTTCCATCATCCTCATCTTCATGTTCATTCCTGTGTTTTTATCTTCATTCCTGTTTCCTCATCTTCGTGCTCGTTCCTGTTCCTTTTCCCCATCCCCATCATCATCCTCATCCCTATCACTGTTTTCTGATTCATTCCTTGATCCTCATCGTCATCCCATTCCCATGTTCATTCCTTTGCTTTTATCCTCGTCCCCGTCCTTATCTTCACTCTCATCCTCATCCCTGTTTTATTATCATGCTCTTCATCTCCATAATCCTCATCCCTATCACTGTCTCCTGATCCATTCCTTTATCCCCATCCTCATCCCATTCCCATGTTCATTCCTGTTCCTTTATCCTCATCCTCATCCCTTGATCCCTGCTCTTCCATCCCCATCTCCTTCCCATCCCTGTCCGCTCATCATCATCATCACTCTTACTCCTATTCCTTCATCCTCTTCCTCATCTTCACCCCATCGCCATCCCCATCCCCTGCTGTCCTCCCTGACCCCAAGGTGTTTCTGGGACCCCCTGGCAGGTCCGGGACCCCTCGAGCGCGGACGTTCCTGCAGGAGCTGCCCCTCTCCTGGAGTCCCTCCGGGGCCCTTCCGCGAGCACAAACTGCTCCCGAGGCTGCTCGAGGCCCTGGAGCTGGGCAGTGCCGATGCCAGCGCCCTGCCCCCCGCTGCTGCAGGGTGGGACCCCCAAATCCCACCCACAACCTCCCCAGTTCCCCTGCTGCATGTGGGACCTCAAAATCCCCCCTAAACCTCCCTGACCCCAAAATCCCACCCAAAACCTCCCCACACCCTCTGCTGCAGATGGGACCCCCAAAATCCCTCCATAACCCCCAAAATCCCACCCCACAACTTCCCTGCTTCCCCCTGCTTCTGCAGGTGGGACCCCCCAAAATCCCCCCATAAACCCCCAAAAATCGGTCTGCCCAACCCCCTGGTGGCAGGTTGGACCTCTCCCAAAATCGCCCCAAGTAACCCCAAATCCAGGACAACCCTCCCAGCCCTCTGCCCAGGTGGGACCCCCCAAAATCCCCAGTAGTCCCCCACAGCCCCTGGTGTCCCCCTGCCCAAGGTGGTGACTCCTGGCCCCAGTACCAGGGCCAATTTTCTCGAGGACTTCTGGGACCCTGAGGGACCACCTCGCCTTGCCCCATAGGACTGGGAGGCCCGGAGAGACTGGGAGGTTTGGGATGGGACTGAGAAGGATTGGGATGGATTGGGAGGAACAGGGATGAAAATGGACAAAATGGGGCTGGGAGGGACTGGGGAAAGGTCAGGCACTGGGGTACTGGGGGGACTGGGAGACTCAGAAGGGAGGTTTGACTGGGTAAAATTTGAAGAAATCCATTGGGGGTCCATCTGGAAATTTTTGGGGTCCTGGGGTGTTCCAGGGGTCTCCACAATCCCCCAGCTCCGAGGAGTACATTGAGTTCCTGCCTGAGGCCACGGTGGATTCCCAAATTTTCCCCACGCTGCCCACGGGATCCTGGACTCAACCCGCCATCCGTGAGCAGACGGTCAAGGTGAGGGAAAAAATCATCCTGGACATCCCAAATCTCCTGGGAACCCCCAAATAACCCAGGACCCACAAAATTCCTGGGAACCCCCCCAAATAAACTCCCAGGGGAAAATCCCTGGGAACCCCCAAATCGTCCCAGGTGCTCCAGACTTTCTGGGACTCTCCCAAAAGGACCTGGGGGATCCTCCAAACCATCTGGAGACCTTTCCAGAAATCAAATAACAAACCCCAAACCCACCTGGGGAGCCCCCAAATCACCTGGGTATTCCTTAAATGGGTGGGAATCCAGTGAGGGGAGTATTTTTGGGTGGGACTGATAAGTAGGATGGAGCCCCTCATTTATTCACCCTTTGAAGAGCAGGAATGAGGCTGGGTTCCTGCTTTCCTTAGGAAAAAAAGTGAAAGGGTCCCCAAAAACCCCGTGGAGGAGGGGCTGGAGCAGGTGTGGGGGAGGGACAATAATCAGGGGGGGAGCTGTTTTCAGGTTTTCTCCAAAACCAGCAGCAGAATGGCTTAAATTTGCTGACTTTGTTCCCCCAAAACGAGTAAGTGTAAGGAGCGAGCAAGGGGGGAAGCCTCAAATTTGGGGTCCCCAAAATCGGCAGTGGCAGGTATTTGTGCGCCCCTCCCCTGAGCCCCAGGACCCCAGGTGGGGAGGAGGGGGCGGCTTTGGGGCGATTTGGCGGTTTGGGGCGTCAGGGGGGGGGGAGCCTAAATTGCCACCCGAACGTGCTGCAGGGCCCCCGACCCCAAATCCCCAAAACCGGCAAACCTTCGGCGGTTTGACCGATTCGCAAAAATGGATCGTGGATCGACATGGACCCAGGGTGATCAATAACTCGTGGGTGTCCCCGATTGCCCCAAGAGGAGCCTCAAGAGGGGAAACTACAAATCAGGGTCTGCAGGAACAGTTGCCAGAATTTGGTATTTGTGACACAAAATAGGCCAAAAACTCCGGGGATGGGTCCAGCTTTGGTGTTTGGCGTCAAAACCCCAAAAACCCTAAAATCCCCTGCTCAGGGGGCGCTGCGTGATCCCCCGCCAAAAGCTCCCGCAAAAAAAATGCCCCCCAGCCTTGGGAGGAGGAGAACCATTTCCGGTTTTGGCCTCGGATGGGGTTTTTTTTCCTCCCACAGTGACAATTGCCCTTCCTTGTTCCTGGCCAGAGAAGTACAGGGGGGCCCGGGAACCCCCAAAATCCCCGTGAGCTGGTTTTCCCCATTTAATTAGGCCCCTCCCGCAGCCCCAAATCTTTTCTGACCTCATTTTGCGTGGGGACATGGATTAACCCCAAATCCCCTGAGCTGAGCCCATTTTGCCCCATTTCTGGCCCAATCCTCCCCACCTTCCACCCCAAACCACCCATTTTTGGGTGCTTCCCCAGATTCCCCATTTTGCCCTTGGCCCTTCATTTTTGCTTTTTATTTTTCCTGTTTCGGAGGTTTTTCCTTTCCCCCCTCAGGTTTGCGTCACCCAAAAAGGATCCTCCCCCTGCCCCCATGCCCCCATGCTGCACTGCTGTTGCTGCTGGCCTCCCTATCATGGCCCCCATATCACGGCCCCCATGGACACCCCTCGACTTTGGGATCTCACAATCCAGAGAAAAAGGGGAGCCCTATATCCCGACAGGGGACCTTATATCGGAAAGGAGCCCTGCCCATTATCATGATGGGAGCCCTTTGTTTATTCATTTATTCATTGGCCCCGGGGTTCCTCATATCATGTCAGGGACTTCTTATTGTGGCTGCTCCTCTCAGAGCTCCACACCAGGGACCCACGGTTCCAGGACAGGGGGTGCCCCATATCACAACAGGGATCGTCTATTGTGATAAGAACCCAGATAAGTTCTGGGGCCTGCCTGGACCCTGGATCACTCTGGATCCCCCTGAGTGCTCCTGTCATCGACAGGATACCCCCCTGTGCTGCTCTGAGGACCCCACCCAAGGAGGCCGCCCGCGGAAACCTCATTATCGGGCCCTGGGACTCTGTGATCAATAAACCGGCTGCGGTCTCGTGTCGTCATTGGGCTGGGGGCCCGGGTTGTCGGACATCAACGCCGTTGGGGGTCCCCTCCTGAGTGGGGGGGATTGTGTCCCCCCTCCTGTCCCTCCACAAGCCCCCCCATCCCTCTGCCCATGGCCATTGGTTCTTTAGGCCCTCCCCAGCCATCCCTGCCCCGAGTCCCCCTATGTCCCCCCACCCTCCTTTGGACCCCATCCCTCCGGCTGAGGCCCTGCCCCCCGGTCCGTCACCCCCCGGTGTCCCGGGCCCGGCCCTGTCCCCGCCCCGGGACCCCGGTGTCCCTTTGCCCCACCTCCCTCGCTGGGCCTGCCTGACCCCCACGTCACCGTATGTCCCCCCCGTCGCAAGACCCCTCCACCCCTGTGTCCCCCATCCCAGGGCCACGTCCCCCTGAGATGTCCCTCCATCCCCGTGTCACCCCGGTGTCCCTGGTGTCCCCACATCTCCATTTGTCCCCACCTCGTGTCCCCCCCCCGTCACGTTTATCCCCTCCACCCCTGGCCCCATCCCAGGTCCCAGATGTCCCATCCACCGCTGTCCCCCATCTCCATTTGTCCCCTCATCCCCCCTGTCCCTATTTTATCCCCGCGCTGTCCCCTGCCTGCCGCGCTGTCCCCTGCCTGTCGCGGTGTCCCCTGACTGTCGCCGTGTCCCCAGGCCGATGGCGCTCCGGTGTCGGTGTTTGCCCACAGCCTGGGCCCGGGGGTGGATCCCGGTGCCACCGCGCTGGCCCGGGCGGGGCTGAAGCGGCTCCGCAGCCTCCGGCACCCCAACATCCTGGGCTACCTGGACAGCCTGGAGGTGACAGGGCTGGGGACACCGCGGGGGCAGTGTGGGGGACAGTGGGGGAGTGAGGGGATGGGGGTGAGGGGGGGGGACATTGTCGGGGGACATGGGGACATCGTGGGGACACGGGGACAATGGGGGGACAGTGGTGACAGGGGGAATGAGCAGTCAGGAGGGGACAGCTCGGGGAAATTGGGGAACTGGGGGACAGGGACATAGGGACAGGAATGGTGGGGACAGCAAGGGGACAAAGGAGGGACACAAGGACTTGGGGGGACACGGGGGGGTGACAGGGGGAGGTGGGGGGACACAGGGGGTGACAGTGGGAGGTGGGGGTGACCCGGAGTGTCCCCCCCAGACGGAGCAGTGCCTGTACCTGGTGACAGAGGCCGTGACCCCCCTGCGGCGGCACCTGCGGCTGCACCCCCCGAGCGGGGACTCAGGAGAGCAGGAGGTGGCCTGGGGGCTGCAGCGGCTGCTGGTGAGGGGGGGGGCTGGGAGGAATCTGAGGGGGGGTCCCTGAGACTTTTGGGGGGACCCCAAGATCTGGGTGGGCCCAGGTGGGTGGAGAGATCCTGGGGATTTTGGGTGGGGGGGGGGGTGTCCAGGATCTTGGGGGGATTCTGGGATCCAGGGTGGGGTTCTGAGAGGTTTTTGGCTCCTGGGTGGGGGGGGACACGTTTATAAGGGGGGGTTACCGATTTTGGGGGGTTTTTTGCCCCCCCCAGACGGCGCTGGCGTTCCTGGGGGTCTCAGGGCTCGTTCACCATGCGCTGGGACTCGACGCTGTCTTCGTGGACCCGGGGCGCAGTGGAAGCTGGGGGGCTCAGAGGTGGCGGCCACCAGTGAGGGTACCCCCACCCGCCCCCCTGGTGACCCCCCCCGGCCCCAGGACCCCCCTGAGCTCAGCGACCCCTCCCGAGGGAAGGGGGATCCCTGGTGAGTTGGGGAGGAGACATGGAAAGGGTGGGGGGTGGCACTTGGGGGGTTCAGGGGACCACGGGGGTCCCCTGTGCCCCCTCCCCACTGTCGTGGCCCCCCCAGGGCAGGGGACATGTGGCGCCTGGGCTGCCTCATCTGGGAGGTCTTCAATGGACCCCTCCCCCGGCCGGGGGCCCTGCGCAGCTTCGGCAAGGTCAGGGACCCCCCCCAAAATCCTGGTGACTCCCAAACACCCGGGATCCACCAAATTCCTGCTCACCCCCAGAATCCCCCAGGCTCAGGGGTCTCCCCTGTCCCCCCCATCCCTTGGGGTGTCCCTGACCCCGTCCTGTGCCCCCCCCCATGTCCCCTGTACCCCCAGCCCTCAGGGTGTCCCTGACCCCGTGTCCCCCCTGTCCCCTCCATCCCTTGGGGTGTCCCTGACCCCATCCTGTGCCCCCCCCATGTCCCCTGTCCCCCCAGCCCTCAGGGTGTCCCTGACCCCGTGTCCCCCCTGTGTCCCCAGCTGCCCCCCGGGCTCATCCCGCCCTTCTCGGAGCTGGTGGCGGCGGATCCGGGGGCCCGACCGGGCCCGGGGCCACTCCTGGAGCGGCTGCAGCGCCCTGGAGCCTTCCTGACCTGTGCCCTGGTGCGCACCGGGCTCTTCCTCGAGCACTTCCAGGTGTGGCTTCAGCCTCGCTTCATCCCTGTTCCATCATCCTCATCCTCATGTTCATTCCTGTGCTTTTATCCTCGTTCCTGTCTCCTCATCTTTGTGCTCGTTCCTTTTCCCCATCCCCATCATCATCCTCATCCCTGTCGTTGTTTCCTGAATCATTCCTTGATCCTCATTCCATTCCCCTGTTCATTCCTTTCCTTTTATCCTTGTCCCCGTCCTTATCTTCACTCTCATCCTCATCCCTGTTTCATCATCGTGCTCCTCATCTCCATCATCATCCTCATCTCTATTGCTGTGTCCTGATCCATTCCTTTATCCCCATTCTCATTCCATTCCCGTGTTCATTCCTGTTCCTTTATCCTCATCCTCATCCCTTGATCCCTGCTTTTTCATTCTCATCTCCTTCCCATCCCTGTCCCCTCATCATCATCATCCTCACTCCTATTCCTTCATCCTCTTCCTCATCTTCACCCCCATCGCCATCCCCATCCCCTGCTGTCCTCCCTGACCCCCCTGGGTGTTTCTGGGACCCCCTGGCAGGTCCGGGACCCCTCGGAGCGCCGGACGTTCCTGCAGGAGCTGCCCCCTCTCCTGGAGTCCCTCCCGGGGCCCTTCCGCAGGCACAAACTGCTCCCGAGGCTGCTCGAGGCCCTGGAGCTGGGCAGTGCCGATGCCAGCGCCCTGCCCCCGCTGCTGCAGGTGGGACCCCCCCCAAAATCCCACCCACAACCTCCCCAGTTCCCCTGCTGCATGTGGGACCCTCAAAATCCCCCCTAAAACCTCCCTGACCCCCAAAATCCCACCCAAAACCTCCCCACCCCTCTGCTGCAGATGGGACCCCCAAAATCCCCCCCATAAACCCCAAAATTGCACCCACAACTTCCCTGCTTCCCCTGCTTCTGCAGGTGGGACCCCCAAAATCCCCCCATAAACCCCAAAATCGCACCCACAACTTCCCTGCTTCTGCAGGTGGGACCTCCCAAAATCGCCCCAAGTAACCCCCAAAATCCCACCAACAACCTCCCAGCCCCCTCTGCCACAGGTGGGACCCCCCAAAATCCCCCCCAGTAACCCCCACAGCCCCCTGGTGTCCCCCCTGCCCCCCTCAGGTGGCGAAGGTCCTGGACCCCCCCGAGTACCAGGAGCTGGTGTCCCCGTCCTCGTCCGGGACTGGGATGGGACTGGGCCTGACCTGAGCCTGCTGCAGCTGGTGACTGGGAGCACTGGGAGGGACTGGGATGAGGCTGGGAGGGACTGAGAAGGGACTGGGATGGATTGGGAGGAACAGGGATGAAACTGGGATGGGGCTGGGAGGGACTGGGAGGCACTGGGGTGGGACTGGGAAGGGCTGGGAGATTCTGGGATCAGACTGGGAGAGATTGGGGAGGGGGGTCCATGGCGGGGATTTTGGGGTCCCTGGGGGTGTTCAGGGGTCTCACAATCCCCCCCCAGCTCGAGGAGTACATTGAGTTCCTGCCTGAGGCCACGGTGGATTCCCAAATTTTCCCCCACGTTGCCCACGGGTTCCTGGACTCCAACCCGGCCATCCGTGAGCAGACGGTCAAGGTGAGCCCCCAAAATCATCCTGGACACCCCAAATCTCTTGGGAACGCCCCCCCTAAATAACCCAGGACTCACAAAATCTCCAGGGGACCCTCCCCCAAATCGCCCAGGCCCTCCAGACTTTCTGGGACTCTCCCAAAAGGGACCTGGGGATCCCTCCAAACCATCTGGAGACCTTTCCAGAAATCAAATAACAAACCCCAAACCCACCTGGGGAGCTCCCCAAATCACCTGGGTATTCCTTAAATGGGTGGGAATCAGTGGGGACCCCCCCAAATGAGGTGGGACTGAGTGAGGACCCCCCCAAATGGGTGGGACTGAGGGGGACCCCCCAAAATGGGTGGGACTCTTCAATCACCTGGAGCCCCCCCCAAATAACCCAAGAACCTCCTTCCAAATCCACCTGGGGACCCCCAAAATGAGGTGGGACTCCCCCAACCACCTGGGCACCCCCAAATGGGTTGGATCCCCAAGATCCCATCTGGGGGTGCCTCCTGACCACCCCCTCTGTTTGTCCCCCCCCCAGTCCATGGTGCTGCTGGCGCCCAAGCTGGGGGAGGGGCGCAGGGGGGGGGAGCTGCCCCGGCTGCTGCTGCGGGTGCAGGGGGGGGACGCGCTGGGACCCCTGCGCTGCAACGCCACGCTGTGCCTGGGGCGCCTGGCCCCCCACCTGCCCCCCCAGGTGAGCTCCGAGACCCCCTGGACCCCCTCTGAACCCCCCCAAAACCCCCCTCCACACTTTGCCCCTTGTCCCCATTTCCCCCCCCCTCACCCCCCCCAGACTCCTTATTTTGGTTTCAGCCATCTGGGAACCCTTTCCCCTGTTCCCCCATCCTGACTTTGTGTCCCTTGTCCCCTCCCCTCATTGTCCCCGTCACCCCCACAGATCCTGTCCCCTCTCCCTGTCCCATTTCCCCTTTGTATCCCCTGTCCTCCTTCCCTGTCTCCCCCTCACTGTCCCCTGTCCTGTCCTCCCTGCACCCCCTGTGTCCCCCTGTCCCTCTGTGTCACTGTCCCCGCCCCCAGACCCGGCGGGCGTCCCCCGCCCCTCTGTTTCCCCCCCTCCCACCTGCCCCCCTCACTGTCCCCTCTCTCTCTGTCCCTGTCCCCCCTCTCTGTGTCCCCTCTGGACCCCCCCCCGTTCCCCCAGACCCGCCCTGGAGGTTTTGGCCCCTGCCCTGGCCAGGGCCACCCGGGACCCCTTCCCGCCCGGGGAGGGACATAGGCCGGCGGGATAGGGGTTTCAGGAGGATGGGAGGGACCCAGAAGAATTGGGGAGGGGTTTTGGGGGTGGGAGGGACCCCCGGGAGGTGGGGAGGGTTTTGGGGGGTGGGAGACCCAGAGGAATTGGGGAGGGGGTTTGGGGGTGGGAGAGACCCAGGGAATTGGGAGGGGTTTTTGGGGGAGAGACCCAGAGGAATTTGGGGAGGGGGTTTGGGGGGGGGAGAGACCCAGAGGAATTGGGGAGGGGGTTTGGGTGCTGCAGGTCCCAATGAAATGGGGGGGTCCCACTGAGGGGGGGGGTCTCAGAGCAGGCAGTGCTGAGGAGGCTCCCAGAGCAATTAGGGGGGGATCAGGGTGCTGAGGGGGGGTCCCAGAGCAATTTGGGGGAGGGTCCCAGAGAAATTGAGGGGCTCCTTGGGGGCCCAGGGTGCTATGAAGGGAGGGGGAGTCCAGGGGGTCTCTCACTGTTGGGGTCCCCCTGCCCCCCCCCAGGCGTTCCGGGCCATTCGCAGCTTCCTGGAGCAGCTGGAGGCAGCGGCCGAGGCCGGGGGAGTCCAGGAAGGGGGTGAGAAACTGCGGGGCAAAAATTGTGGGAAGGGGCCCAAAACTGGGGAGGAGCCAAAAATTGTGGGAGAGGGGGGGGAATGAAGGTCTGGGGGAAAGGGAGGGAATTGGGATGGGGGGGGGGGGGAAAGAGGGTGGGGGGAACACAGGGGTGGTTTTGGGGTGTCCATCCCCCACCCCGTGACCCCCTCCCCTCCCTCCCACAGACACCCCCAGCGCAGCCGCCGTGCCGGGGGGGGGCGCGGGGGGGCTGGGGGCGGCCGTGTCCTGGGCTGTCACCGGTGTCACCTCCCTGACCGCCCGGCTGATGGGGGGTGAGGGGGGGGCGGCTCCTGCACAGCCCACCCCCACACAGGGACCCCCGCAGACCCCGGCCGAGAGCCCCGCGGCCCCCCCAAAAGGTGAGTGACCCTCCTCCCCCTTTATCCCCCCAAATTCCTGACCCCAAGCCTTGGGGACCCCCCCCCAGCCACGGGGACCCCCCCAAGCCTTTATTTTGCACCCCCAGAGCCCCCCAGCGAGGAGACCCCCCCCGAGGAGTCCCCCCTGGAAGATGCCGATGGGTGGGATGATGATTGGGGCAGTCTGGAGGTGAGTTTTGGGAGGGTGGGGGTCCCATTTTGGGGGGCACAGTGTGACCCCTCCCATCCCCTCACCTTTGTATCCCCCCGCTCCCCCCTAGGACATGGAGCTGCCCCGGAGCCCCCCCACCAGCAGCCCGGAGGAATTGGGGACCCCCCCGCAGCCCCCCACCCCCACAGAGCCCCCCCCCAGCGCCCCTCCCCCAGCCGGGGGGGGTGATGAGGGTGAGGGGGGGTGGGGGGTGGGGGGCGAGTGGGGCACTGAGGACGCCTGGGAGGCGCTGCCCAGCCAGCACGGTGAGACCCCCCCCCCGGGACCCCCCCAGACCCACCCGGGACCCCCAGACCCACCACAGACGCCCCCAGAACCCCCCTGGGACCCCCAGACCCACCTGGGACCCACAGACCCACCCTGGTCACACCCAGCCCTCACCCCCAGGATCTCCCAGACCCACCCAGGGACCCCCAGATGTCCCCAGAACACCCCCGGGATCCCCATACTTCCCCTGGGACCCCCCAGACTCCCCCAGGACCCCTCAGACCCACCCTGGACACCCCCAGACCCCCCTGGGATACCCCCATAGATCTCCCCCAATCCCCCCAGGACCCCTAAAAACCCTTTGGAATCCTTCCCCAGGACCCCTCAATGCCCCTGAGGGGCTCCCTAGTCTCCTGGGACCCTTCCCCAATGTCCTTGGGACCCCAGACCCCCTCAGTGGCCCCCCCTGAACCCCCAGACCCCTCCATCCCCCTGAACCCCCATTCCCTGGGACACCCCTCAGGGCCTCACCCCCCCAACTGCCCCCTCCCTGTCCCCCCTTGTAACACCCCTGTCCCCCTACTCATCCCCCCGATCTCCCTGACCCCCGTTTTTCCTGTCCCCCCCCCTCCCGGTGACCTCCGTGTCTCTTCAGGGCCCCCCCCGGGCCGGCGGCAGCGGGAGCAGCAGAGGCGCCGGGAGCTCGAGGCCAAGCGCCGGGCGGGTCCCCGGGGCCCCCAAAAATTGGGGGCTCGGAAACTCGACTGAGGGGTGGGGAGGGGGTCCTGGAGGAGGGGACAAGGGGGGTGAAAATCCCCTTTGGGTTTGTTTTTTGTGGGAGGGGATCGCTAATAAAAACCCCCAGACCCACAATGACGGCGCGCGGTGGAGGCGGGAATCCGTGAGGGGGACACGTGACAGCGCCGGCACGTGGCGTGGGGGGCGGGGTCACGTGGCGCGGGGGGGCGGGGTCACGCGGAGCGGGCGTAACCGGGAGGTCACGTGGCGCGGGAGGCGGGCGGTCACGTGGCCCGGCATGGCCGGCGGGGAGATCGCGGGCGCCGCCCAGCGGCGGCGGCGGCAGCGGAAGGAGGAGGTGGGGAGGGGGCGTGGGGACCCCGAAATTTGGGGAGGGACCCCAGATTTGCGTGGGGGACGCTTCACGAGGGGTGGGAACACGGGGACGACGGGTGGGGAGACGGGAGGGAGAGGTGACAAGGACACCCCAAGGAGGGGGGGGACACCCCAAGGAGGGACGACGGGGAAGGAAGGGGCAGAACCCCAAAACTGGGGGGGGGGGGACACTGAGAGGGGGGAAACCCAGGGGACCCCAGGGATGGGGGGCATCGGGGAGGGGGACACATCCAGGACCCAGAAATTCCCTGGGGGTGGGGGGGTCCAGGTATTGGGGAGGGGGAGGTACTGAAGGGGGGGAATTTGAAGCTCAGTTTGGGAGGGGTCTAAGATTGGGGGTCACCCGTGGGGGTGGGGAGCTGTGGGCAGTGCCCAGGGATGGGTTGGGGTCTCAAAGGGGGGTTGGGGGTCTCCAAGGGGGGGTTGGGGTCACCTTTGGGCCCCCCCAGGACCCCGGGGTGCGGCTGTCCAAGGCCCTGAGCTACGTCCTGCGCCACGGGGCTGAGGCCGAGGGGCTGCCCATGGGGCCGGGTGCGTGAGACCCCAAAAAAATCCCCCCAAAGTCCACTCAAAAACCCTACCCAAAACCCACCCCAAAATCCACTCCAAAATTCCCAAAAATCACCCACCAAAACCCACCCTGAAATTCCCAAAAATCCACCCCAAAATACCTCAAAATTCCCCCCCAAATCCCCCAAAAGCCCACAAAATTCCCCAAAATCCCCCCCAAAACCCACCCCAAAATCCACTCCAAAATCCCCAAAAATATCCCCCAAAACACACCCCAAAATACCTCAAAATCCCCCCCAAACTCACCCCAAAATCCCCCAAGAACCCACCCCAAAATCCCCCAAAACTCACCCCAAAACATTCCTTGGGACACCCCACAAGTCTTTTGGGACCCCCAAAACAGCACCTGGGATACCCCAAATACCTTTTGGGACCTCCCAGACTCCCCCAAATGCCTTTTGGGACCCTCAAATAACCCCTGGGACACCCCAAATGCCCCTGACCCCCCCCAAATCCTTTTGGGATCCCAAAACACCCCCAGGGATGCCCCAAACACTCCCTGGGACCCCCAAACACCCCCCTGGGACACCCCAAATGTCATTTTGGACCCTCAAAACATCACCTGGGACACCCCAAATGTCCCCAAACACCCCTTTGAGCCCCAAAACCCCCAAAACGCCCCCAGGGATAGGACACCCCCCCCAAACACCTCCTGGGACACCCTAAACACCCCCAGGGAGACCCCAAATGCCCCCTGAGACCCCCAAAACACCCCCTACCAAAGGCCCTGACGGGGGTCTCGGGGGGGTTTTTGGGCTCAGACGGATTTGTTGAGGTGGGGGCTCTGCTGCGGCTGCGGCGCTTCGCGGGGGTCTCGGAGAGCGACGTGCGCAGGGTGGTGGCTGCGGACCCCAAGGGTCGCTTCGCCCTCCGGCCGGACCCCCTGAGGGTCAGGGCCAACCAGGGGCACTCCCTGCCGGTGAGGGGGGGTCCCCAAGGGGTTTTGGGGGGGTCCCCGAGGGGATTCGGAGGGGTTATGGGGGATTTTGGGGGGCTGGAAAGGGATTTGGGGAGGGCTCAGAGGGGTCTGGGGGAGTCCCCGAGGGGTCTGGGGTGGTCCTCGAGGGGTCTGGGGGGGTTGGAGAGGGATTTGGGGGGCTTATGGGGATTGGAGGGGCCTGAGGGGTCTGGGGGTCCCCTGAGGGGTTTAGGGGGGACCCCGTGGACTGGGGGGTTATGGGGGATTTATGAGGGGCTTGGAGGGGTTCCAGGGGGGTCTAGGGGGTTGGAGAAGGGATTTGGGGGGCTTTATGGGGGATTTTGGGGGGGCTATTGGGGATTTGGGGGACTAAGAAGGGGTTGGGGGGGTTAATGAGGGATTTTGGGGGACTGGAGAGGGGATTTGGGGTGTTTATGGGGGATTTTGGAGGGTTTGTGGGGGACTGGGGGTCTGGAGGGGCTGTAGAGGATTTTAGGGGTTTTGAGGGTTTTGGGGGCTTAAGGGGATTGGGGTGTCTGGAGAGGGTTTGGGGGCCCGAAAGTGATTTGGGAATTTTCTCAGGGGGGTTTCAGTGGCCTGGAGTAGAACTTTGGGAATCCCGTGTTGGATTTTGAGGATCCCCGGGTGAGGTTTTGGGGGGCTGAAGGGATTTTGGGGATTTTATGCTTGGATTTTGGGGCCTGGGGAAGGATTTTGGGGATCCCGGGTTGGGATTTTGGAGATGTGGGATTTGAGATTCAGGAGGGATTTTGGAGATCCGGGCTTGGATTTTGGGGACAGGGAGGGGATTTTTGGAGGTCCTCGTGGGGTTTGGGGGTCCCAAATAGGTTTTGGGAAGGGGTGGGATTTTAGAGATCCGGCTGGGATTTTGGGCAACCGGGGTTGGATTTGGGGGGTGGTCGGGTCTCAGCTGCTCCATGGGGGCCTGGAGGAGTTTTGGGTGCCGGGCTGGGGGATTTATTGGGGACACCCCCCGGGGTCTCTGCCCCCACCCTTGGGGACGGTTCCCGGCGCCGCCTGTGGGGCCCGATCCGGGCGGGGGTGGAATTTCCATGGTGGTATTTTGGGCACCTGGCGGGGGGGCTGCCGGGGGACCCGGCGTGGGATTTTGAGTGAGTGACCGTGAAAAATTTTGGGACATCCCAGAACCCCTGAATTTTGGAAACCCCCAAGATCCCCCAAACCCCACAGAGACCCCACACTCACCTGGAGGGGTGGACCCTGATGTGCGACCCCTCCCCAAAAACAAACCCGGGGCAACCCCAAAACCCCCCCGGGACACCCCAAAAGTCCACCCCTGGACACCCCAAACCCCTTCGGACACCCCAAACCCCACCCCACCCCCAAACCCCTCGGGACACCCCCGCCTGTGAGACCCCACACTCACCTGGCGGGGTGGACCCTGATGTGCGACCCCTCCCCAAAAACAAACCCGGAGCAACCCCAAAACTCGCCCCGGGACACCCCAAACCCCCCCCGAGACACCCCAAATCCCACAGAGACCCCCAAACCCCCAAGATCCCCCAAACCCCACAGAGACCCCACCCTCACCTGGAGGGGTGGACCCTGATGTGCGACCCCTCCCCAAAAACAAACCCGGGGCACCCCCAAAAACTCCCCAAACTCAGCAAGGACCCCCTAAACCCCCCCAAGGACCCCTCCCCAAAGCTCCCAAACCTCTTTGGCACCCCCCAAGTCCTTCCTGAAGCCTCCCCCAAATGCCTTTCTAGGACCCCTCAAACACCTCAAATCCTTCTCGAACCTCCTGAAAATCCCCCCTGCAGCCCCCCAGCCCCTCCCAGGACCCCCAAACCCCCAGGACCCCCCAAAATCCCCAGGACCCCCCAAAATACCCCTCCCCGCAGGGATGAGGTCGGACTCGGAGATCGCCATCATCATCGACGGCCCCCGGGCGCTGGCAGGTGAGGGTCTCGATTTTGGGGGTGTTCCCGATATTTCGGGGGGTCCCCGATGTTCGGGGTCCCCCGATGTCCGTGTGACCCCCCCTGACCCCTCCCCACAGACGGGATCCCCTTTTTCCGCTCGGCCAACGGGGTGATCCTGACAACGGGGGACGCCCAGGGCCGGATCCCCCCCAAATATTTCCTGCGGGTTCTGCAGCTGCGGCCGCACCGTGAGGAGGGGGGGGACCCCAAAATTTGGGGGTCAAAGGGTTTGGGGAAACCCCAAAATTTGGGGGTGAAAGGGTTTGGGGGGGATTGTTCAGGAATTTGGGGAGGGATTGTGAAATTGGGGGTCTGGGGAGGTCCGGGAGTTTGGGGGGCACCCCAAAATTGGGGGAGGGGGTCGGGGGGATTTGGGGATTTGAGGGGACCCCAAAACTGGGGGGAGTTGGGGGGGCTGAGAGGGTTTGGGTTGGACTCAGGGTTTGGGGGGGGGGGGTCCAGGGTTGGGACTTGGGGGGGTCAGAGGTTTGGGGGGGGGGTCCCATTGCCATGGCAACAGCTCCTCTATCACCCCACAGGGTGTGAACTGCCCCTGGACGGACCCTGGGATGAGAAGGGGGGAGAGACCCCCGGATGAAGATTTGGGGGGGGTCTAAGCCGCCCCCCCCCAGGAGGACTTGGGGGTCCAACCTCTCCCCCCATAAGGATTTGGGGGGGGTCTGAGCCCCCCGGGCCCCACAGACCCCAATAAACCCCCCTGAGCACCACGAGCGTCTCACGGTGGGGTCAGAGCTCAAACCTACCATCCCATCCCAGTTCCTCCCAGTCCATCCCAGTTTCGCTAAATCGGATTTCACACAGAAATTCTCCTTTATTGCCGCATCCACCGGGATCTGGGGGGTCCCGGGGGGGTGTCCCGGGGGGTTTTGGGGTTCCCGGGGATTTTGGGTGTCCCAGGGGGGTCCCGGGGGTCCTCAGCAGATCCCGCACGTTTCCCTGCGGCCGAAGCGGCGCCGCCGGGGCTCGAGGCTCCTCCGCAGCTCCTCATCCTCCTCCAGCGCCCTGCGGGGGTCGGGGGGCGTCGGGCAGGGCTGGACCCCCAAAAAACCCCCCGGGACCCCCCTCAGCATCCCCCCGACCCCTCCCCATCCACCCCCAGACCCCCAGACAGCCCCAAACCCCCCCAGGAGCTCCTTGTGCCACCCCTGAGCCCCCCACACCCCTCCCGGGACCCCTCAGGACCCCCCCAAAGCCCCCGGGACCCCTCCCCGCTGTCCCCCCGTGTCCCCGCGGTGTCCCCACCTGCTCTCGCGGCGGTGCCGGTCCCGCACCAGCCGGTCCCGCCGGTTCACCAGTGCCACCAGTTCCTCCAGTAAGAGCTGCTCGCGCTCGCGCTGCGCCGGCGGCTTCTGCCACTCTGGGGGGGTCCCCAAATGTCCCCCAAAAGGTCCCCAAATGTCCCCCAAAAGGTCCCCAAATCCCCTTGTCCCCCCCCCCCACCGGTGCCCAGTGCCTCCTTCTGTGCCTGGCATCCGCCGTGTCCGTGTCCCCAAATGTCCCCAAGCATTTCCAATGTCCCCGTGTCCTGCCCGATGTCCCCACCATGTCCTCCTGCCATCCCCAGTGTCCCCAAATGTCCTCTTGTCCCCCCAAATGTCCTCCTGCCATCCCCAATGTCCCCATCCCACCCTTTGTCCCCGATTTCCCCCCATCCCCTCCTGTCCCCAATGTGTCCACAATGTCCCCCGAATGTCCCCTCCATGTCCCCAATGTTCTGCCATCCCCCATGTCCCCCTGTCCCCAGTGTCCCCTCGATGTCCCTGATGTCCCTCCGTCCCCAGTGCCCCCTTCCATCCCCTGTGTCCCCCTATCCCCAGTGTCGATGTCCCCATGTCCCCCCCGTCCTCAGTGTTGCATCCTCTGTCCCCAGTGTCACCTGATGTCCCAATCTCCCCTCCCCCCAGTCCCACCTCCAGTCCCCAGTGTCCCCAGTGTCCCCCATCCCCCCCCATCCCCAGTGTCCTTCCTGTGTCTCCCCCCGTCCCCAGTGTGCCCCCTGTCCCCAGTGTCCCCCCAGCGTCCCCCGATGTCCCCAGTGTCCCCCCTGTGTCCCCCCGTCCCCTGTCCCCAGTGTCCCCTCGATGTCCCCAATGTCGCCCCCATCTCCAGTGTCTCTCCATTCCCAATGTCCCCTCGATGTCCCCAATGTCCCCCCCCGTCCCCAGTGTTCCCTCGATGTCCTGCCCATCCCCAGTGTCCCCCCTGTCCCCAGTGTCGCACCCTCTGTCCCCAGCAGCCCCCGCAGCTCCCGGCTCAGCAGCTCAAAGCGCCGCTCCAGGTCCCGCTCCTGCGCCCTGGGGGTGACACGAGGCGACAAAAAAAAGGGACAAAAGGGACAAGGAGGTGTCACCGGGGCTGGCAGAGCCCCCCCCGCAGCGTCCCGGACACCAGAGGCGGGCGGGGGGGCACAGGGAGGGGACACGGGGGGAGGGTGGCGGTGTCCCCGCGGTGTCCCCGCGGTGTCGCCGCCGCTGTCCCCTCACAGCAGCTGCAGCTGGTCCTGGCGCCGCACCAGCAAATTCCGCTGCTGCACCAGCGAGAACCAGGCTCGGAGCAGCCGCTCCTCGCGGGCGGGGTCCGCACCTGGGGACACGGGGACAGCGGGGACGTTGGGGACATCGGGGACATCGGGGACGTTGGGGGATATTGGGGACATCGGGGACGTTGGGGATACGGGGATATGGGGGACATTGGGGGGACTGGGGACAGGGGAGACATTGGGGGGGGAACATTAGGGACATTGGGAGGGTGTTGGGGACATTGGGGACAGTGGGGGGATTGAGGACATTGGGGGGTATTGGGGACACAGGGACGTTGGAGACAACCAGGGGACATTGGGGGACAGGGGGGACATTGGGAGATTGGGGATGGGACATTGGGGACAACCAGGGCACATTGTGGGCCACATGCCCCTGATGTCCCCTGGTGTCCCCATGATGTCCCTGGTGTCCCCATGATGTCCCTGATGTCCCTCTTTTCCCTTGTTCTCAATGCCCGATGTCCCCAGTGCCCCCTCTCTGTCCCCATAACCCCCCTGTTCCCCTGTCCCCAAGGCCCCCTGTCCTTGCTGTCCCCACAATGTCCCCAATGTCCCCTCACTGTCCCCTCACCGCTGTCCATCAGCTCCCGCAGTTCCCGCTCCAGCACCGGGGCCTGAGCGTCCAACAGGGCCTGCTCCTGCTCCAGGGCCAGCAGCTCGGCTGTCACCCCCTGTCCCTGTCACCGTGGGGACATCAGTGTCACCTCTGTGTCACCTCTGTGCCACCCCTGTGCCACCCCTGCCCCTGCTCCAGGGCCAGCAGCTCGGCTGTCACCCACTGTCCCTGTCACCATGGGGACACCGGGGTCACCTCTGTGCCACCCCTGTGTCACCCACTGTCCCTGTCACCGTGGGGACATCACCACCTCTGTGGGTGCCACCCCCAGCCACCCCTGCTCCTGCTCCAGGGCCAGCAGCTCGGCTGTCACCCACTGTCCCTGTCCCTGTCACCGTGGGGACACCGGGGTCACCTCTGTGCCACCCCTGTGTCACCCACTGTCCCTGTCACCGTGGGGACACTGGGGTCACCTCTGTGTCACCCATGGCTGTCCCTGCCCTCCCCCCAATGCCCCCCTCCCCTTGTCCCCCCAATGACCCCACTGTCCCCATGTCCCCCCCCCCGTGTCCCCTTACCCCGCTCTCCTCCTCGGGGGTCTCCGGGGGCTCTTTTGGGGTCTCTGGGGGGAGGGGCGGGGGGTCCCGACGTCACCCTGGGGACAGAGGGGGGGGGTCAGGGGAGGTCGGGGGGGGCACCTTGGGGGTCCTGGGGGGGTTCTTGTGGGGGGGGGGTCTCACCTTCGGGGCGGGGTCCCGCAGGCGGGGGAAGCTCCTGGAGCGGGGGGGGGGCGTGGGGAGACCCCTCCCCACCCCCGCGGGCCGGGGGGAGCGGGGGGGGGGCTCTGGCACAGCCGCCCCCTCCCCAAATGCTGGGGCGGGGTCCCGGGGGGGGCTCCCCCCCCCCTCCTGCAGAGGCTCCGTTTGGGGGTCCCGGGGGGGGCAGGGCGGGGGCCCCCCCTCGGCTCTGTCAGTGGGGGGGTCCTGGGGGGGCTCCCCCTCCACGGGGGGGTCTGGGGGCGCCCCCCCCTCGATGGGGCCGAGCTGGGGGGGTCTGGGGGGGTCTCCCCCTGCTCCGTGTCCATCTGGGGGGAGTCCGGGGGGGTCTCTTGGGGCCCCCCCTCGGTGACGCTGATTTGGGGCTCCGGGGGGGTCTCGGGGGGGGTCTGGGGGTCCCGGGGGCTCTTGGGGTCCCTCCTCAATGGAGCCGCTCTGGGGGCGCGGGGGGGTCCCTGGGGGGGTCGTTTGGGGCCCCCCCTCGGTGACGTCACTCGGTGATTCCGGGGGGTCTCCGGGGGGCTCGTTTGGGGTCCCCCCTCGGTGACGTCACTCCGAGGGTCCGTCGGGGTCCCCGGGGGGGTCGTTTGGGGTCCCCCCTCGGTGACGTCACTCCGGGGCTGCGGGGGGGTCCCCGGGTGGGTCTCTTGGGGCTCCCCCTCGATGACGTCACTCGGTGATTCCGGGGGTCTCCCCTCCTCAATGGAGCCGCTCCGGGGCTGCGGGGGGGTCTCTCGGGGCCTCCCCTCGGTGGAGCCGCTCCGGGGGCGCGGGGGGGTCCCCGGGGGGGTCCCCAGGAGCGCTCGGACCTGGCTGAGGAAGGTCATGACCCCCAGGCTGTCGGGGGTCTCCATGTCCGAGGGGTCCAGGAGCCGCGGGACCCCCAGGGCAGCGAAGGCGTCGAAGGCCTGGAGGGGGGGGGGGGGGGTCAAGGTGGGGGGGGACCCCAAAGCCTGGACCCCCCCCGGGCCCCCCAGCCCCCCCCACGCACCCGTTTGTTGTTGCCCCGGTGGTCCCGGGGGTCCAGAGCGTCGAAATCACTGCGGGGAAGGGGGGACATTGGGGGGGGGATTTGGTCACTGTGAGGGACCCCCAAAAAGGTTGCCCCCCAAAGGGTCTAACATCCCAGGGGGCTCTGACCCCCCCATCCATGGCTACTCCCCCCCGAATTGCTCCTCAACCCCCCCCAAAACCCCCCAGGACCCCCCCTCCCTCGGTGTCCCCTCTGTCCCCTGTGACCCCCCCCCCCAACCCCCCCCAGGCCCTCCCCAAATCCCCCAGGACCCCCCCAGCCCCCCAAACCCCCCAGGACTCCCCCCAGGGTCCACCTGTAACCCCCCCAAAATTCCCCAGGACCCCCAAACCCCTATGTCCCCCAAAACCTCCCCAAACCCCCTCCCTTACCCTCCTGCCCCCCAGGGTGCCCCCCCAGCCCCTCCCCCCGCCCCCCCACATCTCTCAGGGTCTCAGGCGGTGCAGGAGGGCGCAGAACCCCAACCCGCTGCTCCAGGACCCCTCGAAATCGGTGATGGAGACCCCCGGGTACCCGGCCGTGACCCCCCGGCACCAGGCCAGGAGCGCCCCTGACCCCGGGGGTCCTGGGGCATGGGGGTCAGCACAGAGAACCCCCAGAACAGAGAGAACCCCCAGAACAGAGAGAGAGAACAGAGAGACCCCTCCAATACAGAGAGACCCCCCCAATACAGAGACCCCCCAGAACAGAGACCCCCCCCCCAAAGAGACCCTCCCCAGATCCAAAATGGGGAGAACACCCCCAACACCCCCACCCCCATGGACGCCCCCCCCCCCTCCATTCAGGGGTCCCAAATCTCCCCCCCCAATTCAGGGGTCCCCCCCACTCACCGCGCTGATTTCGGGGGGAGTCTCTGGGTGCCCCCCCGGCTCTGGGGGGTCCCTCTGTGTCCCCAAATTGGGGGGGTCCCCGATGGGGGGGGGCGCTGGGGGGAGAGGCCGGTCAGGGACCCCCCCCCCAATCCAGGGACACCCCCGGCACTGGGGGGACACCGGGGGGTGGGGGTTGGGGACATCTTGGGGGTTGGGGACACATTGGGGACCCACCTCGGGGTGCGGGGGGGGCGCCCCCAGCCCTGTGTGCCCCCCCCTCGTCCTCAGGGTCGTCCTCGAAGTCCCCCAGGTCGGCCACGTCCCCGGGGGCTCAGGCTGGTGACACTCTGCATGTCCTCGTCCCTGAGGGGGGGGACAATGTCACCAGGAGGTCCCCAGGGGGGTCCCAAGGCCCCCCAGCCCCAATGGGGACCCCCACCCCCCCGGTGTCCCCAAGAGGCCCAGGGCCCTCCCTGGACACCAAATGTCCCCAAAGTCCCCCAATGTCCCCAAGATCCCCTCTGGCAATGTCCCCAATGTTATTGTGTCCTCTCAATGTCCCCAATGTCCCTTTGATGTCCCCAATCCCACAATGTCCCCCCAGTGCCCCCCCCGTTCCCAGTGTCCCCCTGTCCCCAATCTCCCCTCAATGTCCCCTCAATGTCCCCATTCCCCCAGTGTCCCCCCTGTCACCAATGTCCCCATTCCCCCAGTGTCCCCATTCCTCCTCGATGTCCCCGCAGTGTCCCCCCATCCTCAATGTCCCTTCAACGTCCCCAATGTTCCCCCTGTGCCCACCATGTCCCAATGTCCCTTCAATGTCCCCCCTGTCCCCAATGTCCCCGTTCCTCCTTGATGTCCCAAATGTCCCCTCAATGGTCTCAGTTTCCCCAATGTCCCCAATGTCCCTGCAGTGTCCCCATTCCCCCAATGTCACCTCAGTGTCCCCAATCCCCCAATGCCCCAACATCCCCCTGTCCCCAATGTCCCCCATGTCCCCCAATGTCCCCCATGTCCCCCCTGTCCCCCATGTCCCCGCGGTGTCCCCAGAGCCGTACGTGGGGTGTCCCTCCATGAGCACGAGCCCGCGCAGCCGCAGCCGCAGCGTGGCCGTTGTCACCTTGCGGGTCCGGGGGCGCAGGGACAGGGACAGGGGGGTGTCCCCGACCCCCGCCAGGCGCCCCAGCTCCAGCGGGGCCGCGGCCACCACCGAGCGCCGGCCCCGCGACTCCTGCGGGGACACCGGGGACAGCTGGGGACACCTGGGGACATTCAGGGGACAGCCAGGGGACAGCTGGGGACACTGCGGGTCGGGGCACGGGGACAGCCAGGGGACACTGGGGACAGATGGGGACAGCTGGGGGACACCAGGGACAGCTGGGGACATCCAGGGGACAGCTGGGGGACACCCGGGGACACTGCAGGTCGGGGCACAGGGACAGCCATGGGACAGCCAGGAACAATCGGGGACAGCTGGGGGACACCGGGACAGCCAGGGGGACACCCGGGGACACCGCGGGTCGGGACACGGGGACAGCTGGGGACATTGGGGACACCCAGGGACCCCAGCGTCACCCACCCCGGGGGGACCCTGATGTCACCCCTTTGCCACCCAATGTCACAAAATGACCCCCAGGGGACCCCGATATCCCCCACCCAAGGGGACCCCGATGTCACCCCAGGGCACCCACAGGGACACCCAGGGACCCCCCGGCTTCCCCCCCATTGTTTCTATTGTGACCCCCCCGGTTTTGAGCTATCCCCCCCATTTTTGGGGTGCCCCCCCCTCCCCATTTTTGAGGTGCCCCCCCCCATTTTTGGGGCGCCCCCCTCACGTTGACCACGAGGAAGTTCCAGGTTTTGTCATCGAAGGCGGCGGCCTGGGGGTCCTGGGGGGGCACGGGGGGGTCACAGGGGGTCGGGGACACACCGGGGGTTCACGGGGGGTCGCACGTACCCGGTACAGGGTCACGACCACCTCGAGGGTCTCGGGCACCACCCAGACCACCATCCCCCGCCGCGGGTCCTGGATGCCCGGCTGCCACCTGCGGGGCTGCACCCCCCGTCAGAGACCCCCCCAAACCATCCGGGACCCCCCCAAACCATCCCTGATCCCCCCGGAACCCCCAAAAATCCAACCCCCAAACCAACCCTGACCCCCCCAGCTGCCACCTGCGGGGCTGCACCCCCCGTCAAGGACCCCCCCCAAACCTCCCCGGGGCCCCCCAAATCCCCTCGGGACCCCCCCTCAAATCCCCCCGGCACCCCCATAGACCCCTTCAGGACCCCATAAACCCCCTGGGACCCCACCAAACCATCAGGACCCCCAAACCCCCCCTGACCCCCTCAACCCCTCCGGGACCCCAAACCCCTCCGGGATCCCCATAAACCCCCTGCGACCCCCCCCAAATCCCCCAGCTGCCCCCAAATCCCCTCAGGACCCCCTCAAACCCCCTCCGGGACCCCCCAAATCCCCTGGGACAACCCCAAATCCCCAGGACCCCCTCAAACCCCTCCCCAGGACCCTCCAAACCCCACTGGGACCCTCCCAAATCCCCTCGGGACCCCCTTAACCCCCACCAAGGACGCCCCAAACCCCCAAAATCCCCCCCGACCCCCCCAAACCCCACCGAGACTCCCATAAAGCCCCCCCAGGACCCCTCAAACTCCCCCAGGACCCCCCAAATCCCCCCCCAGGACCCCTCCCCACCTTGGAGCAGACCCTGCGCTGCCGCCGGCTCCACACCACGGTCAGTCTGTCGGGGGTCCTGGGGGGGGCAGGCAGGGAGGGGGGGTCAAGACCCCCCCAGGACCCCCAAACCGACCCCCCCTCCCCAAATCCCCCCCCACGGGACCCCCCCCAGGCCCGGCCCTGCCCCCTCAGAACCCCTCCCCCCCACCCACCGAGGGGGTCGCACAAATTTGGGATCGGGGAAACCTGACACCCCGGGGAGGGAGGGATGGGCAGGGGGTTCCCCCCCCCTGGGTTATTTTTTAACCCGATCCCATTTATGGACATTTAAACTCAAAATGAACTCGGGGGGGGAATTTTGGGGTGTCCTGGGGGGGGGGGCAGGGATTTATAGGGGCGGGATCGTTGATTTTAGGGGTCCTGGGGGGTATGGGGGGCCTGAGGGTCTCTGAGGTTTTTTTTGGGGGTCCTGTGGTTTTTGGGGGGTCTCAGAGGATTGGGGGGTCTGGGGGTTGTTTGGTTTTATTTTTGGGGTGTCCCATGAATTTGGGGGGATTCCGGAAGATTTGGGAATTCCCAGAAATTTTGGGGGTTCCGGGGATCGGGCATTTAGGGGTGTCTCGGGGGGGACGTCCCGTGGGGTTTTTTTTGGGAATCCCAGAAGATTTGGGAATTCCCAGAGATTTTGGGGGGATCCCGGGGGGGGGGTTCCCCTGGTTTTTTTCGGGGGGAATCCCACGAATTTTGGGGGAATCCTCAAAGGTTTGGGAGTTTCCATTGAATCTGGGGGAATCCCGGAGGATTTGGAAATTCCCACGGACTTTGGGGGGGGTCCCGGGGGGTCGGGGGGGTCCGGGGGGATTTGGGGGTGTCCCGGGGGGGGGGGGTCACTCACCAGCTGCCCCCCCCCTCCACCAGCAGCTCCTCCAGGGTGGCCTCGAAGCGAACCTTGGCCGCGCGTTTCCCCGCGCGCTGCAGCCGCTTCCAGACGCTCCCCATGGACCCCCCGGGACCCCCCCCCCAAAAATAAAACCCCAAAAACCCCAGGGTCCCAAAGCCGCCACGGCCCCTCCCCCACTCGTGACACCCCCCCTCCCCAGGCTCTGCAGGGATCGCGATCTGTCGCGACAGCTCCGCACCCCCACGCCCCCGCGGGAAATCGGAGAGGGGGAGGGGGGGAGGGGCGGCCCCACCTCCCCCGTGCGGCCCCTCCCCCCCCCGGGAGGATTTGGGGGCGGTTTTGGGGTCAGATCCGAGAGTTTGGGGGTTCGGGTTTGGTTTGGCTCCGAATCGACGATTTTAGCCCAAATCCGTTTTAAAGAAAATCCCTTTTAAATTCAATTTACTTTATATCAAATCCTTTTTACACCCAATTTATAACAAATCCCTTTTATATCAAATTTATTTTATATCAAATTCACTTTATATCAAATGCCTTTTATACCAAATTCATTTTATACCAATTTACTTTTATATCAAATTCCTTTTATACTGAATTTATTTTATATAAAAACTCTTTTATGCCAAATTTACTTTATATCAAATTCTTTTTCTATCAAGTTTATTTTATACCAAATCTTTTTATATCAAATGCAATCTATCAAATTTCCTCTGTCAAATACTAAATTTGTTATATCAAACTCTTTTATATCAAATTTAATGTACATCAAATCCTTTTATGCCAAATTCTTTTATATCGACTCCCTTTTATACCTAATTCTTTTATATGAAAACCCTTTTATATCAAATTATTTTATATAAAATCCCATTTATACCAAACCCTTTTATGTAAAATTTATTTTGCACCAATTGCTTTTACCCCAAACTGATTTCACACCGAACCCTTTTATACCAAACTTGTATCAAATCCTTTTATATAAGATCCCTTTTAGACCAAACCTTTTTAGACCAAATTCTTTTATACCAGTCTTTTCTATCAAATCCCTTTTACATAAAATTATTTTATATAATTTTCACACCAAAACCTTTTTCTACCAAACCTTGCAGACCAAACCCTTTTATGCCAAATTTCTATGACATCATTCTATATCAAACTGCTTTTATCCCAAGCCCTTTAATATAAAATCCCTTTTATATCAAATTATTTTCTATGAAATCCCTTCTACTTCAAACCCTTTTATATAAAATTTATTTTACACCAATCACTTTTATCCCAAACTCCATTTCACACTAAACCCTGTTATACCAAATTTGTATCAAACCCTTTATATCAAACCCCTTTATATCAAACCTTTTTATATCAAACCTTTTATATCAAACCCTTTTATATCAAGCATTTTATATCAAACCCTTTTATATCAAACCCTTTTATAGCAAACCTTTTATAGCAAACCCTTTATCCCAAATTCATTTTATATCAATCCCATTTATACCAAACCTTTTAAAATAAAATTTATTTTACACCAGTCACTTTTATCCCAAACTCCATTTCACACTGAACCCTGTTATACCAAATCTGTATCAAATCCCTTTTTATCAAACCCTTTTATATCAAATCCCTTTATATGAAACTCTTTTACAGCAAACCCTTTTGTATCAAACCCTTTTGTATCAAACCCTTTATCCCAAGCTCATTTTATATCAACTCCCATTTATACAAACCTTGTAAATATAAAATTTATTTTACACCAATCACTTTTATCCCAAACTCCATTTCACACCGAACCCATTTAATCCCGGGCCGTGTCCGGGGGGGTCTCAGGGTCTCCGGGGGGAGGTCCAGGGTGGCTCCCGGGGGGCTCAGGGTGTTTCAGGGTGCCCCCGGGGGGGTCTCAAGGTGCCCTGGGATGGCTCCTGGGGGCTCTCAGGGTGTCTCAGGGTGCCCCAGGGGGGGTGTCCTGGGGCTCAGGGTGTCCTGGGGTGCCCCCCAAGGGTCTCAGGAGTGCCCTGAGGGGGTCCCAGGGGGCCCCAGGGTGCCCAGGGGTGGCCCTGGGGGTGTCTTGGGTGGCTCCCGGGGGTCTCAGGGTGTCCCGGCGCGGCTCCCAGGGGTCTCAGAATGTCCCCGCTGTCTCTCGGGGTGCCCTGGGGGTCTCAGGGGCCCCCAGGGTCCCAGGGGGCCCAGAGTGTCTCCTGGGGTCTCAGGGAGTCTCAGGGTGCCCCGGGGGGGGCCCGGGGTGGCTCCCGGGGGGCTCCAGGTCCCGCAGCCCCCGCAGGGCCAGCGCGCAGTCCCGCACCAGGCGGCAGAGGCGGGCGCTGCCCTCCACGGAGCCGCTGCGGGGCAGCTCCCGCGCGGCCCAGAGCAGCTTCTGCAGCAGCGCCGCCCGCGCCGCCGCCACCGCGGCTCCGGTACCGTCATCGGCGCCGGGACCGGCACCGGGGGCTCCGGGGCAGCGGCGGGGGAGCCCCGGAAGGCGGCGGCCGCGCCCTCGCAGCGCTCGGGGCGAGGAGGGCCGGGGGGAGGGGCGGAGGCTGGGGGAGGGGAGGGGGGGGGGGGGGGGCACAGAGTTTGGGGTTCTCCCACCCCCCCCCCATCCCTTCAGGTCCAAAATTCCCAAACAATTCCAGCCCTTCCTCAAATTCTGACACCCCCATCCCCCATTCCCCCCCCCCCCCCCAATTCCCCATCCTCCCAAATACCCAATTTTCCCCCCCCCATCCCCAAATCCCCCTCCCCACCCATTCCCAAAAATCCCCAAATCTCCATCCCCCCCAAAAAAGCCCATATCCCTCTCCGGTCCCATTCCCATCCCCAAAATCCCCAAAAAATCCCCCTCCCCACCCAAAATCCCCAATTCCCCTCCGAAATCCCAAATCCCTCTCTTGAAGATCCCAAATCTCTCCGATCCCTTCCCATCCCCCAAAATTCCCAATTGCCCCCCCCCCCAAATCCCCCAAATCTCCCCATTTTCCCTCCCAAAATTCTCCCCCCACCCAAAATCCCAAATCCCATTCCCATCCCTCAGAACTCCCAAATTCCTCCCCGGTCCCATCCCAAAAATCCCCAATCTTCCCCCCATAATCCCCAATTCCCCCACCCACCCCAAATTCCCCAATCCCCCAAATCCTTCCAGTCCCATTCCCACCCCCCAAAATCCCCAATTCCCCATTTCCACCCCCAAAATCCCAATTTCCACCCCCCAAATTCTCCGATTCCCCTCCCAATCCCCAATTCCCCAAAATCCCCAACCCCCCCAAATTTCCCCACCCCCTTTTCCCCCCCAATTCCCAATTTCCCACCCTGAATCCCCCTCAGGGTCCTGGCCCCAAATTCCTCACCTGTACAGCAGCCGCTGCTCCTTGTCCTGCAGCAGAACCGTCTGGGGGGGCACGGGGGGGTCACGGGGGACCGGGACCCATCCCCCACCCCCTCCGGTACCCCCCAATTCCCGGGGGGGCCCCGGGGTGGGTCCCGGTGTTCCCCTCCCGCCCCCCCCCCCTCACCCCGCACTCCGGGCAGGAGCTCCCCAACATTCGGTACCCCCGGAGCAGCAGAGCCCCCATGGCCCGGCTCGCCCGGTCCAGCCGCTCCCGCCGCGCCTCGGCCTCGTCCGTGCCTGGGGGAGGGACCGGAGGGGTCTCGGTTACCGGTGGGGGGGGGCTCGGTTACTGGGGAAGGTCCCAAACCGCGGGGAGAGCGGGTGAACGGGACCTGGGATGAGCTGGGGGGGACTCGGAGGGACGGGAAGGGGCCCGGGGGGGGTCACGGGACGGCCCCGGGATGGCGGGGCGGGGGGGGGGGGTCCCGGGAAGGTCCCGGTGGTGGCGGAGGGGGGTTCAAGGGAGGATCCTCAGGGCTCGGGGCCGTCCCGATGGCGGGTGGGGGTTCCGGGGTGGCTCCCGGTGGTGAGAGGGGGTCCCTGGGGAATCTGCGGCCAGGGGGGTCCCGCCGGTGCCTCACCGCCGTTCAGCGCCATGATGGTCGCTCCGGAGACGGCGTCGCGGCGGAAGTGACGTCACACAACATACACAAGTCCGGGCAGAAACAGGGACGAGAATTTTGTGAAATAAGTTCCCCGCGCCAAATAAGTCCCACGGTCCGTGACTGAAATATGTCGGGACCCCTCTGCGGCGTAAATTTGCATAACCCCGCCTCTCTCCCGCCATAGACCCCGCCCCTCTCTTCCGGCAATCTGATTATCCGCTGGCGCTCTCGATTTGCATTCGTTCCGCCCCCTCGAACCGAGCTGATTTGCGTATTTCGCACGAGATTTTAAAACCTCCTGCTGGCGCTGCGCTCTGATTGGTCAGATTTGGCCCCGCCTACCTCAGACTCCGCCCCCCACGCCAGGCACGGCCCAGGCACGGAAATTCGGCGACAGAAATCGGTGAAAACGTGAAAATGTTTATTTTGCTGGAAAAGGGGCGGGTGAGGTCGGGGGTGTCCCCGCCCCGGCAGCGGGGCGGGGGGGACCATGGGGAAGCTCCGTACAAAAAGGGGGGGCTCAGGAGGGGGGGGGACACGGCTCCATCCGAGGCCACCGCACCTGGAAGAGAGCAGAGAGGTGAGGGGAGCCGGGGGACACGGGGACACCGGGGGACACTCGGGGACACCCGGCCACGAGGACACGCGGGCGCTGGGACGCGGCGGCTCCGGCGGGGACGGGGGATCCCGGTGACAGGGAGGGGACGCGGTGGCGGCGGCGCCCCGGGGCACGTCTGACCTGGCGCAGCGGCGACATCCGGGGGCTGCAGAGCCACGGCAACGATGGCGAGTCCCGGGGGGTGCGCGGCGATCCTGGGGGATGGGGAAAGGCCGTTACCGGGCGCCAGTGGCGTGGAGACGCGGCGGCAGGACCGAGCCCCCGGCGCTCACCTCAGAAGGCGGAGTACCGCACACGCTCCCCGTAGGGATCCCGCTCGAAGCGCTGCATGTCGTAGAGGGATGCCCGGGCCACCGAGGAGACGGGCGACAGCTGCCGCTAAATGCGAAATGCGTGTCCTCTCTCGGCAATGCTGGCAGCGGCGGCCGTGCTGGCGCAGGGGCTCCCTGTCCCGGGTTATGTCGTGGAGGGCCGGCGGCGGCAGTGGCGGCCCGGCCCGGCAACACCGCGCCCGAGGTGGGCAGCAGCGGCTCGGTCGTCTGGCGTCTAAGGTGGTGGGGATCGCGGCCCGGCCATGGCGTGGTGGCGGCCATGGCCGAGACTAACACTTGGGGTACTGGGCGTGCTGAATACTGGGCCATGGTCTGCTCGGCGTAGGCGTCGTGCGCGAGGCCGTGGCGTGGGAAGTGACGAGAGATGGCGCTGTAGTGGTCGGCCGCCCGCCGTAGGCCTCAGCCGTAATACCACGGTCCCCCATAGCCCGCGGTGTAGGGGAGCCGCGGCTCCGTTACTGCCGTTTATAGGCCTCGGCAAAGTCCGCCACTTGCCCCGGGCGATCGACCGGGCACTCCTTAGACCAGTGCCCCTCCTTCCCGCAGCGGTAGCAGCCGCTCTTGTCTCCCATCCCGGGCGCCGTCCGCAGCCGGCTGGTGGACAGCTGCACGCGCATCCGCTTGCCTTGGGGAGAGGGAGACCCCGCATCACCCCCAGGCACCGCGCCCAGCCTGGCCTGGAGTCTCGGGCATTAGGATCCCCCAGAGCCCCCCAACACTGACATCAGGCCATGGGATCCCCCACTGATCCCAGCAGTGGCATTGGGCTGTGGGAACCCCTGGAGTCACCCTGATATTGGGCCATGGGATCCTCAGAGCCACCCTATGCTGACATTGGGCCATGGGATGCCCCGGTGCCACCCTGGTGCTGTCATCAGCCCATGGGATCGCCCACTGCCATGGGCGTTGGGCCACGGGACCCCCTGGAGTCACCCCAAGGACCATCCCTGGCACTGGCAATCTGTGTGGGTCCCCTCAGTGTCATCCTGGCACCGTTGGAGGCCCCCAGAATCCCCCAGCACTGTGGGGTTCCCCAGAACCACCACCACCCCTTGCGGACCCCCAAGAGCCACCTGTGGCCCAGCCCTGTGAGGGACATTTGGGGACACGGAGGAGGTGACAACCCCCAGACCTTCCTGCGCACAGACCGAGGAGATGAAAGCCCAGGAACTGTTTTGTTTGGGGTCCCTGTCAGAGGCACAAACTCCAGGCATTGTTTTGTTATTCAGTTATTTAATTATTGCACTGAGATTAAATGATGTCGAGGATTAGAACATCTCAGACCGTGTGGCAAAGCTGGGTTGGAGCTGGTGGTCCATGGGACCCCCAGAAATGGCACCAGCACTGTGGGACCCCCAAGAGGTGGCAGCAGCCATGGGGATCCTGGAAAGCCACCCCTGGCACCGCTGAGGGTGGGGGGAGGAGCCCAGGGTGGGCACCAGGCCCCTGCAGACAAGGGGGCCCCAGTGGTTCCAGGCAGGACTTGGGGACAACGGGAGCCAATGGGACACAGCGCTGGCTCCCAGCCCTGTTGTTCCCCAAGTTCCAGCAGCACAGGGACACCACCAATCCCATGAGGTGGCCCCAGAGGCAGAATTCACCCTGACCAAGCAGTTTGGGGTAAATTCCCCAGAATTCCTACAAACTCTGGTGCTGTGGAGCCACTCTGCCCCGACACAGAGCCACCACAGTGCCCCCAGCCCTGACACCGGATGAGGGCACAGGCACAGCACCCAGCACTGTCCCCAGATCCAAATTCCAGTGCTCCAGGATGAGAAGAGGCCCTGAACGCAGCACCAACCACAGAATGGGGCCGGTAACACCAAAAATCAGCCAAAATCTTCCCAGATCAGAATCTCCCCATGCCCCCAGCCCCACGGCTCACCTTGGAACTCGGTGTTGTCCAGCCCCCGGATGGCCTCCACGGCATCCTCGGCCCGCTCCATGTGCACGAAGGCATAGTCCTTGACGATGTCACATTCAATGACGGGGCCGTACTCCTCGAACTTGGCGCGCAGCTCTAGGTTGGTGCAGGCGGGGCTGATGTTGCCCACGTGCAGTTTGGTGGAGGCCTTGCTCTTGTTCTTGCTGGCCTCCACATTGATGCAGACGCCGTGCAGCTTGTGGTGGTGCAGGTTGCGGATGGCGTCCTCGGCCGCCGTCTTGTCCTCGATGTGCACAAAGCCGTAATTCTTGATGATGTCGCACTCCAGCACCTTCCCGTACTGCTCGAACAGGGAGCGGATCTCCTGCTCCGTCGCCTCCCGCGGCAGGTTCCCGATGAACAGCTTCACCATCGCGACCCGCCTGTGCCAGGGAAACGGGGGCTTAGTGAGACCCTCCCCGCACAAGCCCCAGTCCCGCTGAGGGGTTGGAAGCGCTCCGGGGTTGGGGAAGGGGATGGGGAAGGTTCCCCCCACCTTTCATTGATCCTCCTCCGGTGATTCCCGATGGGACCCCCCTCACCCCAGGGGCGGGGGGACTCCTCAGGGCATCCTGAAGCAGAGACCCCCTCAGGACAGACCTCCCCAGGCTCGGGCTCCTCACATGGAGCCGGGAGACCTTCAAGGTCCCGAGCGGAGTCTCATTCCCGGTTGTGCTCCGTGAGCCCCCAGCCCACAGAGGGACACCCGGGTCTCCCTCAGACCTCATCCCGCTCCCATCCTGGGACTGAGCCCCTCCTAGGCGCCTTCCCGAGCCCGCGGGATCCCCCGCAATGCTCCCCCACAGACAGCAGGACCCGGTCCCTCCCCGCTCATCCCCAGCCCCTCCCGGTCCCACCCGTGCCCTCCCCGGAGCCCCCCGAGTCTCACCGCGCCCCCTCACCCGGTACTCGATGACGGCGACAAAATGGCGATAGCCGCCTCACGCGGGACCACGCCCACCACGCGCGCTGATTGGCCGAGAGCGGCGGAACGGTGCGACATGCGATTGGTCGAGGCGCTGCGAAGCCCCGCCCAGCGGCGGCCCAGACAGCGTCTGGCACAAAGCGTTCCCGCCCTCGTGGTGGCCAATGGGGAGCGGCGGCGCGCCGGAAGGGAGAGAGAGAGGCGGGGCTTTTAGGGCACGTGAAGGCAGTGCTGACCAATCAGGGCGCGGGGGAGGGGCGTGGCCTGTCCGCGCCGCGGAGCCGGGGAAGGTCCGAGCCGGGGGACCGGGACCGAACCGGGGGAACCGGAACCTACAGGAACAGGGACTGACAGGAAGCTAGACCGAGCCGCGAGAACAGGGACCGAGCCGGGGAACCGGTACCGAACCGGGGGAATCAGGACCGACAGGAACAGGGACCGGCACCGGGACACGGACAGACCTCCCGTACCGGCATTGGGATCCACCGATACGGGGACAGGGACAGCGACCAACTGCCCCCACCGGCACCGGGACCTACTGGGACAGACCGAGACCAACCGCTCCCATCCGGATCCATCGGCACCGGCACCGGGGCTGATCGCCCCAAGCGGCATCGACCCGGTCAGAATCAGCGACCGCCCGCTCTCACCGGGGCGTCGCGGCCACCGGGACCGGCCGGGTCTGCCCCCGCCCCTCCAGCATTAACCCCGCCCCTTCCACCGTAGCTCCGCCCCCGCCATGTCCCACGCGGTGCTGCTGCTGCGGCGGCTCCGGCACCGGCGCCGGGAACAGAACCGGGACAGCGACGAAGAACAGGACTGCGACCGGGAGCAAGACTGTGATAGGGACCGGGAGCAGCACCGGGAGGGGATCAGGACTGTGATAGGGACCGGGAGCAGTACCGGGACCGGGATGAACCCCATGAACGGGACCGGGATGAATCCCACGAACGGGGCCGGAATGAACCCCAGGACGGTCCCGCGATCACTGCCGCCCTCATGACCGGCACCCCGCTCCCCCCGGTGCTCCCCCATCCCCGCTCCCCCGCCGCGGCCGCCGCCGCCGCCGCCCGTACCCTGCCCAGCGCATTTACCGGGTGCGCTGCTCCTTCCTGGAGCTCAGCGACGAGCAGGCGCTGCGGCGCTGCCGCCTGGACCGTGCGGCCATCGCGGCGCTGTGCCGGGAGCTCGGTGCCGACCTGCAGAGCCTCACGGGCCGCAGCCACGCTCTGCCCGTGGCCGTCAAAGTCACCTCGGCCTTGGCCTTCCTGGCCTCGGGCTCCTTCCAGACGGCGTCGCGCCTCAGCACGGGCATCAGCCAGTCGGCCATGTCCAACTGCCTGGCGCAGTTCCTGGCGGCCTTACAGCGGCGGGCGGGCCGCTACATCGCCTTCCCGCCGCCGCCCGCGCCCCCCGGGGACCCCCCGGCGCTGCCCGGGGTGCTGGGCTTGGTGGGCGCCATGCACGTGGCGCTGAGGGCACCGGCGGACAACGAGCCCCTGTTCCGGAACGCCGCCAACTTCCACTCCATCAACATGCAGGTGGTGTGCGACCGCCAGGGCCACATCACCAACGTGGTGGCCAAGTTCCCCGGCTCGTGCGCCAACGCCACCGTGCTGGAGAACTCGGCCCTGGCGCGCCTGATGGAGGACAGCAGGCCCGAGGGGGTCTGGCTGCTGGGTGAGGGGGGTTTGGGGAGGGAAATGGGGATCTGGGGGATGGGGGAGGGGTTTGGGGTGGGAAATGGGGTTTGGGGGATGGGGGAGGGGTTTTGGGGTGGGAAATGGGGGTTTGGGGGATGGGGGATGGGGGAGGGGTTTTGGGGTGGGAAATGGGGGGGTAGGTGCTGAGGGAGGGGGGGTTTGGGGTGTTCCAGGGTGGGGGGATCCCAAAGATCATGGCTCATGGAAGGAGAGGGGTAGTCTAGGATGGAAGGAGAGGGTCTGGGTGCTGGGGAAGGGGGTTTGGGGTGGGAAATGGAGGGCTGGGTGCTGGGTGAGAGGTCCTGGGGGGATCAAGTGTGTCCCTGGTGCCCTAGAGTTGATTTAGGGATGTCCCTGCTGCTCCAGGTATCACTCAGGTGCGTCCCTGGTTCTGTGGGTGTCACTCGGGTGTGTTCCTGATGCTCTGGGCATGTCCTCACTGCCCCGGGTGTCACTCAGGTGTGTCTCTGGTTCTGTGCATGGGACCAGGTGTGTCCCTTGTTCTGTGGGTGTCCCTCAGGTGTGTCCCCACTGCTCCAGGTATCACTCAGGCGTGTCCCTGGTTCTGTGGGTGTCACTCAGGTGTGTCCCTGGTGCTCTGGGAGTGCCCCTGGTTCTGTGGGTGTCACTCAGGTGTGTCCCTGGTGCTCTGGGAGTGCCCCTGGTTCTGTGGGTGTCACTCAGGCATGTCCCTGGTTCTGTGGGTGTCACTCAGGCGTGTCCCTGGTTCTGTGGGTGTCGCTCAGGTGTATCCCCACCACTCCAGGTGTCATTCAGGCGTGTCCCTGGTTCTGTGGGTGTCACTCAGGTGTGTCCCTGGTGCTCTGGGAGTGCCCCTGGTTCTGTGGGTGTCACTCAGGCGTGTCCCTGGTTCTGTGGTTGTAGCTCAGGTGCATCCCCGCCGCTCCAGGTGTGACTCAGGTCTCTCCCCGCGCAGGTGACGGCTCGTACCCGCTGAAGCCGTGGCTGCTGACGCCCATCGCGGGCCCGCGGGGCGCGGCCGAGCTACGCTACAACGCGCTGCACTGGCGCACACTGGCCCCGCTGCGCCGCACGCTGGGGCTGCTGCGCCGGCCAGGGTGGTGCAGCCTGTCGGGAGGGGGATGAAGGGATGGGGGCCAGATCTTCCTGGCCTGCTGCATCCTGCATTTGGGGGACTCTGGGTCCATGAGGGGGTGCTGAGTCCTGATTTGGGGGTGCTGACCCCTGATTTGGGGATGCTGACCCCTGATTTGGGGGGCTCTTTGCACTTTGGGGGGTGTTGAGCCTGATTTGGGGGAGCTGAGCCCTGATTTGGGGGGCTCTGGGTCCTTGAGGGGGTCCTAACCCCTGATTTGCGGGGGCTCTGAGCACTTTGGGAGGTGCTGAGCCCTGATCTGAGGGGTTCTGAGCCCTGATTTGGGGGGCTCTGAGCACTTTAGGGGGTGCTGAGTCCTGATTTGGGGGTGCTGACCCCTGACTTGGGGGGCTTTGAGCGCTTTGGGGGTGCTGAGGCTGATTTGGGGGGTCCTGACCTTTGATATGGGAGGCTCTGAGCACTTTGGGGGGTCCAGACCCCTGATCTGGGGGGCTCTGGGTCCTTGGGGGAAACTGAGCCCTGATTTGGGGGGTGCTGTGACTTCTGGGGGGTCCTGACATCTGATTTGGGGTGTCCTGAATCTTGATATGAGGGGGTTCTGAGCTCTCTGAGGGGTCCCGACCCCTGATTTGGGGGGTTCTGACCCCAGATTTGGGGGGCTCAGGGTCCTTGGGAGGGGCTGATATCTGGTTTTGGGGGGCTCTGAGGCTCCGGAGGGGCTCTAACCCCTGGTAGGCAGGTCCATCAGTTTGGGGGTGTCCTAATCCCACCCCCATGATCCCCAGATTTTATCCTTTAATCGTGTCTGTGCTCATTTTGGGACAAATAAATGATTTTTTTACAACTATTGCCCCACTGTGTTTTGGGGGGGGAAGTGCTGGTCATTTTGAGGACACCCCAAGGGGATTTTGGGGGTCCTTGCTGTGTCTCTGTGGGTGGGATGAGCCCCCTGACCCATGCAGCCCCCATCCCCACAGAAAAAACCCAAATTTCCCCCAAAACCCCCCGCACCCCACAGAACGCCGCCATTCCCACTGCTGCGTTTCCAGAACCCCCCGTGAGCCACCAAAACCCTTCCGGAACCCCAAAATCCCCCCCAACCCGTTAAAACCCCCCAGATTCCCCGTTAGGCCCGTTCCGATCCCCGAGCTGTTGCCATGGCGACAGAACGCCGGAAAGGGCGCAACCTCCAAACGCTTCCCCCGCAGTGCGGCCGTATCCGGTCCGGCGCCAGAACGGGTCCGTGGTGCCGCAGAGACGCGAGAGCGGTTCCGGGGTCGGAGTCCGCGGCCATGGCGTCACCGGAGGCCGGCGGGAGCAGCTGCCGGGTCGGGACCCCCGGGACGGGCCGGGGGGTCGGGACCGGGGGCGCGGAGGGGCTCTGGGGGATTGGGGAAAGGGCGGACGGAACGGTTCGAGGGCTGGGGGAACGGAGGGCGGGCGGTTTGGGGGTTAAACGCTCCGGTTTGGGGAGATCTGGGGTGCCGAATCCCTCGCACGGCGCTGTTGGGGTGCAGGAGCCCTGGCGAGGGGGGTTTGGGGGTTCAGGGCAGCGTGAGAAGCACTTTCGGGGGTGCAGGACCCCCTGGGCGGAGGAATTTGGGGGTTCAGAGCCTCAGCCGTGGCAGTTTTGGAGGTACAGGACCCCTCCCAGGGGGGGTTTGGGGGTTCGGGACCCCATGAGAGGCACTTTTAGGGGTGCAGGACCCCATGGCGGAGCGGGTTTGGGGGTTCAGAGCCTCAGGAACAACTTTTGGGGGTTCACAATCCCTTCCACATCATCTCAGAGCCCTTCTCTGACAGCCCTGTGAGTTCAGGGCTCCTTTTCCCTCCACTTTTGGGCTTCCACCTCCCTTTTCACCCCCCATTTTTGAGGTGCTGACACTTCCCCTCTCATTTTCCCCCCGTTTTTCCTCTTCCCCCCAATTTTGGGGTGCAAACCCCCCCGGTTTTCCCCCAGCTGGAGTTTGATGTGCAGATGAGCTGCCAGGGCTGCGCCGATGCCGTGCGGGCAGCGCTGGAGGCGGCTCCAGGTGAAACCCCCGACCCCTCCCCCGGACCCCCAGACCCCGGGGATCCCCCAAAGGTTTTTGGGGACCCCCCAGAGCTCCTCTGTGCCCCCCTAGATGTGAAGCTGCTGGAGCTGCGGCTCCAGGAGCAGTCGGTGCTGGTGGAGACCACGGCGGCGGCCGAGCGCGTGCGGGAGCTGCTGGAGAATTCGGGGCGCAGGGCCGTGCTCAAGGGCATGGGGGGCTCCTCCGAGGGTCAGTGGGGGTCTTGGGGGGGTCCTGGAAGGGTTTGGGGGGGTCCTGAGAGGGTTTGGGGTGTCCCAGTGGGGTCTGGGTGCTGCTGTGTCCCACCCCAATCACGGATTTGGGGGTTTGTGCTCAAGGGTTTGAGGGATTCCTCTGAGGGTGAGAGGGGTTTTGGGGGGTCCTGGAAGAGTTTGGGGGTTCACAGGGGGGTTTAGGGGGGGTTGTAATGGGGTTTTGGGGGGTCACAGAGGGTTTTGGGGGTTCTGGGATGGTCTCGGGGAAGGGTTGGGGGGGGGTTTGGGGGAATTTGGGGGGGTTTGGGTGGGCCTTGGGGTTTCAGGTCCTTTGGGGGGGAGGTTTTGGGGGTTATACCTGAGGGGTTGGGGGGGTCACAGAGGTTTTTGGTGGGGTAACAGAGGTTTTGGGGGTGTCCTGTGTGGGTTTGGCTGCTCCTGGAGGGGTTTTGCTGTCCCTGCCTGTCATTTAGGGTCACTTTTGGGGTGACATTTTGAGCTCCCTGAGTTGATTTTTGTACCAGGGGGTTTTGGGGATGCTTGACCCTGTCCTGTCCCTCCCCAGTTCCCCCCGGGGGGGCGGCGGTGGCGGCGCTGGGGGTCCCGGGGGGGTCCGGGGGCTGCTCCGGTTCCTGCAGCTCTCCCCCGAGCGCTGCCTCGTGGACGGAGCCGTGTCCGGGCTCCCCCTGGCCCCCATGGGCTCCACATCCACGAATTCGGGGACCTCTCGGACCCCTGTAACAGGTGAGAGGGGTGGGAGGGGGCTGCAGGGGGGGTTCAGGGGGTAGGGACCCCCAATTTCACCCCCATATCCCATCCACCCCCCCAAAATCAGCTGTGGGGGCCACTTCAACCCCGACGGGGAGAGCCACGGGGGACCCCAGGACCAGCACAGGGTGAGCTGGGGGTCGTGGGGGGATTTGGGGGGTTGGGAGGGCAATGAGGGGATTTGGGGGGTTTCTGGAGGATTTTGGGTGGTCTTGGATGGGTTTGGGGACACACTGAGGGAATTTGAGGGGGCCTCTGGGGGATTTTGAGGGGGGTCTTGAGAGGTTTTGTGTGTGGGGGGGAATTTGGGGGTCTCTGAAGGATTTGGGGTAGTCTTGGAGGGGTTTGGGGGGCAATGAGGGAATTTGGGGGGTCTCTGGAAGGTCTTGAGGATTTGGGGTGGTCTTGGAGAGGTTTGGGGAAACAACAGGTCGGGAGGGTCTCTGTGGGATTTTTCGACATTTCTGCGGTGCAGTGAGGGGATTTGGGGTGTCTCTGGGGGCTTTGGGGGGGTTCCAGGGTGTTTCTGTGGGGTTGGGGGCTGCTCTGTGAGTTTTGGGGGGCTCCTGAACCCCTCCTGCCCCCCAGCACGCCGGGGACCTGGGGAACATCTGGGCAGATGCCGAGGGCCAGGCCCGGTTCCGAATCGAGGACTCAAAGCTGAAGGTGGGAATTGGGGTCTGGGGGGGGGGTCTGTCCTTATATTTTGGGGGTTTCTATGGGGTTCTGACCCCCCAAATTCCCCTCCCCAGGTGTGGGACATCATCGGCCGCTCCGTGGTGGTGGCTGAGGGCGAGGACGATCTGGGCCGGGGGTCGCACCCGCTGTCCCGCGTCACTGGCAACTCGGGCCGGGGGTGAGCCCTTGGGGGGGTATTTTGGGGGGGTCTTTGTGGGGTCACCCCCCCTGACCCCTCCCGTGTCCCCAGGCTGGCCTGTGGCGTGGTGGCGCGCGCTGCCGGGCTCTTCCAGAACCCCAAACGCATCTGTTCCTGCGACGGTGTCACCCTCTGGGAGGAGCGCGACCGCAGCCGTGGGGCTCCCCTGGAGACCCCCGCCATGGAGACCCCCAGCTCCCACCTCTAGGAGCCCCCCGGGACCGAATAAAGAGTTCGGAGCCCCTCGTTCTGCAGCCGCTGCGGCTCCTTTAAGTGGGGCGTGGTTTAAAGGGGAGATGGGCAGGGCTAACGCGGCGGGAAAAGAGGGGCGAGGGCTCGCGCGCGCGGTGCACACGGCACGCAGGCGCGCTGAGGGAGGGCGGTGCGCACGGCACGCAGGCGCGCTGCGCACGGCACCGCCCCCGCCGCCCTCAGGAACCGCCGCCATTTTAAAGCCGCCGCCGTCTCTGCCGGTTCTGTTCCCGCTCGCGCTCCCCCCAGCGATCCCCGCCGCGATGCGTCCTGGCATCAAACTCTTCGTGGGCAACGTCCCCGAGGAGGCGACGGCGGAGGAGCTGAGCGAGCTGTTCGCAGGCGCCGCGGGGCCGGTGCTGGGCGTCGCCCTCATGAAACAGTTCGCTTTCGTGCACCTGCGGGACGAGGCGGCGGCCGCGCGCGCCATCTCGCAGCTCAACGGGCACCAACTGCACGGCCGCCGCATCGTGGTGGAGCCATCCCGGCCGCGCCCCACCAACACCTGCAAGATCTTCGTGGGGAATGTGTCGGCCGCGTGCACGAGCGGGGAACTGCGCTCGCTCTTCCAGCAGTACGGCCCCGTGGTGGAATGCGACGTGGTGAAAGGTACCGGACCCGCCGCCGGGGCCGCGCGGCCCCCGCCGCCCAGCTCGGCCCGCGCCGCCGGGTGATCCGTGGCACCCGAGTTCCGTCCGACTGCGGCGTCGCCCCTGCCCGGACCCCAGCGCGGCCCGGGCTGGTGGAGCGGGGGGGATTTCTGCCGCCTCCCCATGCCCCAAGCGGGGCCGTGCGAGCCCGAGTGAGCTCCCGTAACCCCCCTTCTGCCAGCCACGTCCGGCTCCATCGCCTCTGCCCGCCCCGGCCGGGGCGGTGCGGGCCTGTGTGGGCGGTCCAGACCCCTTAACCCCCCTCTGGCAACCACGTGTCTTCGATCGCCTCCCCCAGGCTCAAGTGGGGCTGTGCCAGCCCCTGTGGGTGCCCCTGACCCTGTAACGCCTCCGATAACCCTCCTCCAGCCGGCCTCGTGCTCTGTCATCGCCTCCCAAACCCCATGTGGGGCCATATGAGCCCCTGTGGGCTCCTCAGCCCCCTCAGTCTCCACATTATCCCTTCTCCAACCTCCTCATCCTGCCTCAAGTAGCCCAGGTGGACTCCCCACACTCCTGAGCACCCCCATAACTCCTTTCCTGGCAGTTTTGTTCTGTGCCATCAGCACCCCCAGCCCTGCGGGGGGTGACCCCTGCCAGCTGCTAATCACCTCTGACCAAATCATCCCCAGGCCATGGCCTGGCCTCCACAGACACACTCAGCCATGGAGCTGGGGCATGCACAGAACACCCCGTGAAACCCCTGAGGGGTTCAATGGCTTCACGTTGGGGACCCCCAGCACAGCCTGGTGGGGTCACCCACCTCCCCCAACTCAATTGTCACCTGTGTCACACTGATGGACTGACAAGTGTCACTCCACTTCCCTCTCCCTGACCCTGCTGTCATCTTGTCCCTTCTCACCCGACCCTGGAGTCCCAGTGATGTCCCCACAATGCCTGTGTGCCCCTGCCCACAGGAGGGGGACGTTGTTCCTCTGCTCTGTCGTCCCAGGTCGCAGCCACCAGCACCACCTGGCAGAACCTGTCCCCTCAGGTTTGGGGGTGCCATGGCCACCCCCAGAGGATGGCAGCAGGGCTGGGGGTGACATGGAGGGGTCATTCCCTCTTTAGGCTGCCAGAGTGGGACATGTGGATGTGGGACAGGAGCCAGGGGCGTGGGATGGTACTGGGGGGACAAAGGAGAGGGTGATGTGGCACTGATGCTCAGAGGTCTGGGATGGGTTTGCTTGGCCAGTGATGCTCCCAGCACACCACACACCCTTGGGTGGGTTGTCACTGGTTCCAATGGTCTCGGTCTGTGACTGCAGGGAAACACCACGGGGTCGCTGCCCTCCTGCCCTGTGCCGGCCCCGGACCCGTCGTGCCATGGGGGTGACTCCCCGACCACCATGGGGGCATCCAGCCCCCAAACCTGCTGGGCCAAGTGCCACAGGTGCCACCAGGTCCTGCTTCCCTGCTCCTCGCTGTCCTCAGACGCCTCTGTGCTGCTGAGCCGTGGTTGTGCTGTATGGCACTGGCTCCTCGCCATGGCCGGCCTCTCACTGGGGGTGCTCAGGCCCTTCCTTCCCTCCCTTCTTCCTTCTTCTCCCTCCTTTTCTTCTGTGTCTTAAGTCCCTGTTCCTTTCTGTCCTTGTCTTTTTCTGTCTCCTCTTCCTTCCCCTTTCCTCTGTCCCTGTCCTGCTCTGTGTGCTGGCGCCGGTTCTCTCAGCTTTGCTCCGCTCACTGCCAGGACATCCCACTGAGCCCACGGTGCTGGCACTGCCAGCCCGGCCTGGGCCTTGGTCCCCAAGTGCCAGGGAGGGGCTGGGAGGGGCCACAGGAGGCAGAGCCTGGGGGGGACACGGAGGGAGCCGGGCAGGCTGGGGGAGGCTGTGAGCTGGGGGACACTGGGTGGGCTGTGACCAAACGAGCGCGGGGTAGAGCCGATGGTGGTGGTTGTGTCTCCTCCGGCGAGCGGGGCCAGCAGCGCCGTCCCGGGGCCAGCAGCGCCCGTCCTGTGCCCGACCCGCTGCTGCCGCACGGCTCATTAGTGCCGGCTCCTGTAACAAGTTGTGTTTTCTCCCCTCACTGCTCTCTCTGCTGCTTTGTCAGACTATGCCTTTGTGCACATGGAGAACGAAGCCGATGCTAAAGTTGCCATCGAAAACCTAAATGGGAAGGAGGTGAAGGGGCGCCGGGTGAACGTGGAGCTCTCCACCAACGTGCAGAAGAAGGGCACGGGCCAGGCGCCGCCGCCTGCCCTCGGCGTCGACAAGACCAAGCGCATCGGCCTCGAGTACCGTGAGAAGTTCCAGCCCAAGATCGAGGGCTTCGACCAGCAGCGCCGGGCGGCCGACGCCGCCTTCCCCTCAGCCACAGGCGCCGGCTACGCCACTACCCCCTCCCTATACGATTACCAGCAGCGCTTCGGCGCCAAATACGACGCCTTCGATGCGCAGCCCCGGCCCGCCTCCCCCTCCTACTTTGGCAGGGACCGCAGCCCGCTGCGGCGCTCGCCCACCCGTGCCGGCTACGCAGCGGTGTCGCTCCCCATGACGGCGCAGCCAGCCGCCTACCGCGCCCAGCCCTCGGCCTCGCTGGGGGCCACGTATCGAGCCCAGCCCTCGGCCTCCCTGGGTGTGGCGTACCGCCCGCAGCCCACCACGGGCCAGGCCGCTGCCTACCGTGCACAGCCTTCAGCCTCGCTGGGCAGCGCCTACCGCTCCCAGCCCTCGGTCGGCTCCCTGGGTGCCGCGGGTGCTCAGCCTGCTGCCGCCAACTCCCTCGGCTCCTACGGTGCCCAGCCCGCCGCTGCCCCCTCGTACGGTGCCCAGCCCACAGCCGCCAACTCCCTCAGCTCCTACGGTGTCCAGTCCGCTGCCCTGGCCTCCTCCTACAGTGCCCAGCCCGCCTCGGGGTACTCAGCTGGCTACAGTGCCCAGCCTGCCATCGCCGCCTACGGCGCCAGCCCACTGCCGGCTCTGCCGGCTCCTACAGCACCCAGGCCGTGGCTGTGCACGTGGCATCCTACGGCACCCAGCTGGCCGCAGGCTCCTATGGTGCCCAGCCCATGGATGGCCACGCCGGCTCCTATAGTGCCCAGCCCGGCGCCGTGCTGTCTGCCGGCTACAGTGCCCAGGCCGTGGCGGTGCACGCCAGCTCTTACAGCGCCCAGGCCGTGGCAGGTCACGCTGCCGCTGCCTATCAGCCCGTGGCCGGCCACTCTGCCTCCTATGGTGCCCAACCCACGCTGTCCGCCTCGTACGGTGCCCAGCCCACTGTGGGCCACTCGGCCTCGTACGGTGCCCAGCCCGCCACGGGCCTGCCCGCATCCTACAGCAGCCAGCCCACGGCTTGCTGCGCTCCCCGCCGGCTACGGCGCACAGACGGGCTCCTCACTGGCCGCGTCCTACGGCAGCCAGGCCGCTGTTGCCGCCGCTTCCTACAAGGCGCAGGCCTCTGCCCCGCTGACGGCCGCGTACCGGGCACAGGCCTCCGGCGCCATGGCGGCCTCCTACCCAGCGCAGCAGCCGTCTTCCGCCGCGCTGGCTGCCACGTACCGAGCCCAGCCAGGCAGTGCCTACGACGGGCCGAGCCAGCTGGGGCAGCCGGCAGGCTCCTACCTGGGCCTGGCGCAGGCCGCCGCCGCACCGCCCTACGAGCGCACCCGCCTCTCCCCGCCTCGCAGCGCCGCCTACGACGACCCGTACAAAAAATCGTCCTCCCTGGCTAAAAGGTACGGTGCCGGGTGGGGCACCGACCCCCGCCCCTGCCTCCCACTGCTCACCGGCTCGCCGGGCTCCGGCGCACCACTCGCGGCTTGACCGGCGCTGTGTGGCACGGTGGCAACTGTGCATCGCCCGGTGTGGTGGGCTGTATACCCGCCACACGCAGCGCCATCCCAGGGAGGGATGGGGCTTGGTGCGTGTGAGGGGAGGTGGTGGCACACAGCGGGGCCTCCATGGCATCCGGTGTCCGATCCTGTCCTGTGCCGGCTTTGCCCATCGCGGTGCGTCCCCAGGTGGGACACGGTGCTGCCGCGGCAGATCCGAGCCCCGTCCCTTCCTGGCTGATCGCCCTCTCTTCTCTCGCCCAGGTACGGCTCCGAGCGCCGTCTGTCCGAGCTGGCCGATTACCGGCGCTTAGCGGACTCTCCGCTGGCGTACCGCCGCTCGCCGACCAAGTCCCCGCTGGACTACCGCCGGCTGCCGGACGCGCACTCCGAGTATGCCCGCTACTCGGGCGGCTACAGCGACTACCTGCCCCCTGCCCGCATCCACTCGGGCTACCAGCGCCGCCTCTGAGCTGGCCATGGCCCCACTCGGGCACGGACAGTTCTTTTTCAGCCGATTCTTTCTGGTTTTGCTGTTTGAGTTTTTTAGAAGGTTCCGTGGTTACGGTTGACAGTGGCCGCACTGTTCATCCTTGCTGGCGCTGGTGCCGGTTCATAACCCAGCCAGTGGTTGCAGCCATGCGGCTCAGACTCTTTTATACCACAAGTTGTCCCATTTTTTGGGTGAATTCCCTGTTTCCAGCATCAGGCCTGGCACAGTGCCGGGGGTTTTTTATGACTGTAAATAAATGCTGGGGTCTGCTCTGGTTCCCGACGCCTCCCGCCTGGTTCTTTCCCAGTCCTGGGGGTCCACTCCCACCCCTGGGGACATCTCCCAGTGCCACCATCACCATCCAGCTTGGTTGATGGTGCTGCCAATGCTGGAGCTGCTTTCCCACCATGGAGCAGGTGATTTGGAGGATGAGCAGCATTCCGAGCTGGCAACAGGAAGGGCCAGACTCAGCCCTGCCATGGCACCACTGCACGGGATCACCCGCACCAAGCTGTGCCAGGGCTTGTTTTGGGTGAGGAAAGCTGGTTTTGAGGGGTGATGCACGCCATGCCAGGTACCACTGTCACCTCCGTGAGAGGCGCTTCCTGTCCCCATCTCTCCCCAGGGACCAGTCACAGCCCAGTCTGGCTGTGCCACAGGAGGGATGGCCAAGGTTCATTAACCACCGTGGTTAATTGCCAGGCAGGAGGATCTGACGCTTCTCCCCTCCTCTCCAGGGTGGCCACACACCCCTGGGCCTGGCCCCAAGTCCCCATGTGTGGCGATGGCAGCACCCACGGGTGACCACAGCACCAATCAGCGCTGGCAAGGCAGAACTGGCAGCATCACCAAAGACATGTCCTGGGCTTAATGACCTTAATTAATGAACACCGAGAGGCAGGAGCAACCTGGGGACAAATGAGCCACTTTGGGGACATAATGTACCAGTCTAGGGACAAACAAGACAATCTGCAGACTAATTAGCCTGGGCAGGTTAAGTGGCAGCTTCTGCTGCCCACGGGAGGTGGAAGAGCTGGGGTTAAAACCCTGTCACCCCTGGGTGCCCCTTTGGGGGCCCCAGGATGGTTTTGGGGGTGTTCTCATTTGCAGCACCCCTCCCCAGGGGCTCCGGTCTGCGTGGGCAGAGCCAGGCAGGGCACAGGCAGCACTGGGGAGTCCAGAAGGTTCCGTGCCATGTTCTGAGGGGACGTGAGTTCAGAGAAAGAAGAGTGGGCAAAGTCAGCGCCGTTTGTTAAAAATTTTGAGTTTTATTTTACCGGAAAGTGGGGTCGGGGGACTCTAAATCACTCGGGGGGTTCCACCCCTGCCGGCGCGGCGCGGCGGCCTCCGGTCAGCTACAGCGTTGGGCTAAAAACCTACCAGTGGATTATCCACCCTCTTAAAAAATAAAGGAAAAAAAAAGGCAAAACGACGACTTGGGAAGAGCTCCGGGGGAGCGAGGGGGCGGCGAAGCAAAGCAAAGCTGGAGCTGGGGGATGGCTGCGGCTGCGTGCTCACACCTGAGCCTGGGGTGGGGACCCAAAACTACCTGGAAAAGCAAAATCCTGCCCAGGGGGGCTGGGGAAGCTGGGGAGGGGCTGAGCTAATCCTGCCTGGGCTGAGGATGAGCCGCGTGTCCGTAAGGAACGGGAGCGGCACGCGGTGGCGGTGGCACCCGGCGCGGCCCGAGACGCGCGGCGCCGAGTTGGCGTGCGACGGGACCCCGACGTCCAGCCGCACAAATCTTACCTGTAAGAGAAAAGAGGAGTTGGCGCAGGTGCCCCCGGGGCCGATCCGGAACTGTGCCGAGCCCCGGTGCCCTGGGGAGCTGCGGCTTCCTGGCAGCAAGAGAGTCCTGACGTGGAGCAGCAGCGGGGCTCCAGCCCCCTCGGACCCTGGGCCCACCTGGACCTGGGCACAGCCCGAGCGAATAAGAGCTGCCCCCGGGCCGGGGGCTCTGTGAACCCCCCACCCCGCAGGGACTGTGCCAGGACAGCACCCGGCCCAGCAGGAACGTTAGTTACAGCCATGAGAGTGACACCAGTACCGCTCCGATCACCACAGCACCTCCTCACCACGGCCGGGCTTTAACGCCCGTGGGGCCTGTCCATGTCACCATGACCCGTCACCCGCCTCAACCTCAACTGGCACAACTGGGACCACCGGCAGCGGGGCCCCCCGCCGGTGCCGAGAGCCGACAACGCGCTCACCTCCGGCTCAAAAGGCGGAGTATCGCGCCCGGTCCGCGTACGGGTCCCGCCCGAAGCGCTGCATGTCGTAGAGGGACGCCCGGGCCACCGAGGAGACGGGCGACAGCTGCCCACGCTCGTACGTGTACGCCTCTCCGACGGTGCTGGCCGCGGCGGCCGTGCGGCGCAGGGGGCTCCTGTCCCGGGTGTAATACGTGGAGGACGCGGCGGCGGCCGCGGCGGTGGCAGCGGCAGCAGCAACGGCGGCCGCCGCGCCCGGGGTGGGCAGCAGCGCTCGGTCATACGCGTCTAAGGTGGTGGGGATGCGGCCGGCCATGGCCGTGGTGGCGGCCATGGCCGAGGACTGGACTTGGGAGTACTGGGCGTACTGGGAGTACTGGGCCATGGTCTGCTCCGCGTAGGCGTCGTACGCCGAGGCCGTGGCGTAGGAGCGGACGCGGTAGCGCTTGTAGTAGTCGGCCATCCCGCCGTAGGCCTCATCGTAATACACGGTCTCCCCATAGCCCGCGGTGTAGGGAGTGCGCACGGCTCCGTACTGCTCGTTATAGGCCTCGGCAAAGTCCGCCACTTGCCCCGGGCGATCGACCGGGCACTCCTTAGACCAGTGCCCCTCCTTCCCGCAGCGGTAGCAGCCGCTCTTGTCTCCCATCCCGGGCGCCGTCCGCAGCCGGCTGGTGGACAGCTGCACGCGCATCCGCTTGCCTTGGGGAGAGACGCAAGAGGCAGGGTCAGTGCAGCCGTGCTGGGGCACCGGTGGGACAGGACGGCACCGGCTGCCACCCCCCCCAGCCCTCCGCAGCCACCGGCGCGGGAGGAGCCGCCGCGGGACTGAGCATGAGCCACCAGATGGACGCTGGACAGCGGCTGACCGGTACGTGCTGCCACGGCCGAGCACGGCCATGCCGGCCAGCCCGGCAAAGCCCCGGCAGCCCGGGGTTGGAGCCAACACTGCTGGCCCCATGTTACCAAAGCTTGGCGGGAGCTGTGCGGGCCCGCGGAGAGAGTCCTGGACACGAACCGCCCGGAGGCGAACGGGGCTGGCCCGAGCGGACCGCACGAAAAAAGCCAAGCGCGGACGCGGCCGGGACAGCTCTGGGTGCAGCTGTGCCAACCCAGCTGAGTCACTGTTTTTTGGGGAAGGCCCGGAATGGGGGCGGTTTGGGGTCCCCATAGAGGCAAACTCAGCACGTTTTGTTATTCAGTTATTTAATTATTCCACCCGCCGCCATGGGGTGGCGCGGGCGCCGCCCTGAGCACCCGGCCGAGAGGCGCTTCGCCATCACGCCCCCCAGAATGCGCCCGCACTCGAGGTCCGGCCCAGCTCGGCCCCGTCCCGGCAGCCAGCGGGGTGGGGTGAGCCCAGCGCCTCCCAGGCCCCTCTTACCAGGCTGGGCAAGGCTACAAGGGCGGGCGGCAGCCTGGCGTCACCCGCTGCTCCGGCCCGGCACAGGACGTCGCCGTCGGGGTCCTCCTGCGGGGCGGCCGTGCTGGTTAATCAGAGATGGGTCAGTCCCGTCCTCCCCGGCCCAGAGCCCCCGAGCCACTCTGCCCTCGCTCAGAGCCCCGCGCCCGGCAGGCGGCCCGACACTTGATGAGGCGGGCACCAACCGACACCAACCCCAGAGCCCCAATTCCTGCACAGGCCTTGAAGCAGCCCATGGTCACATCCGGGATCAACCCCGGAGCCGGGGCCGGGAGCATCCACCATGGACCCCGGAGCCCTCCCACCGCTCAGCCCCGCGGCTCACCTTGGAACTCGGTGTTGTCCAGCCCCCGGATGGCCTCCACGGCATCCTCGGCCCGCTCCATGTGCACGAAGGCGTAGTCCTTGACGATGTCACATTCGATGACGGGGCCGTACTCCTCGAACTTGGCGCGCAGCTCTAGGTTGGTGCAGGCAGGGGCTGATGTTGCCCACGTGCAGTTTGGTGGAGGCCTTGCTCTTGTTCTTGCTGGCCTCCACATTGATGCAGACGCCGTGCAGCTTGTGGTGGTGCAGGTTGCGGATGGCGTCCTCGGCCGCCGTCTTGTCCTCGATGTGCACGAAGCCGTAGTTCTTGATGATGTCGCACTCCAGCACCTTCCCGTACTGCTCGAACAGGGAGCGGATCTCCTGCTCCGTCGCCTCCCGCGGCAGGTTCCCGATGAACAGCTTCACCATCGCGACCCGCCTGCGCCGCACAGCACCGCCGTGAGCCCCAAAACCTCCCCAAGAAACAGCCCAAGGAACAGCCCACCCGCAGCCCCAAAACACCCTGAGGAACAGCCCGAGGAACAGCCCACACACAGCTCTGAAACGCCGTGAGGAACAGCCCCAAACCCCCCGAGGAACTGCCCACACACAGCCCCAAAACCCCACGAGGAACAGCCTGAGGAGCAGCTCCAAAACACCCCGAGGAACAGCCCACACACAGCCCCAAAACGCCGTGAGGAACTGCTCACACACAACCTCAGAACACCCCAAGGAACATCCCGAGGAACTGCCCACACACAGCCCCACAAACCCCGAGGAACTGCCCACACGCAGCCCCAGAACCCCTCGAGGAACAGCCTGAGGAGCAGCCCCAAAACGCCCCAAGGAACAGCTCGAGCCTCTGTGAGTGTGAATTCCCTGAATCACCCTAAACCTCCGTATTTGTGCCCAGGGCTGTGCCCCCAAACACCCCAAGAAACAGCCTGAGCCTCTGTGTGTGTGCCCAAAAATTCCCTGAATCAACCTGAAGTTCTCTGTGTGTCCAGGGCTGTCCAAAACCCCTCAAAAAACAGCTCGAGCTTCTGTGAATGTGCCTGAAGCTGTGCTCAAAAACAGCCCCAAAAAACAGCCCAAGCCTCTGTGTGAGTGTGCCCAAAACTTCCCTGAATCAACCTGAATCTCTGTGTGCCCAGGGCTGTGCTCCCCAAAACCCCTCAAAAAACAGCCAAAGCCTCTGTATGTGTGCCCAAGGCTGTACCCAAAACCCCCCTAAATCACCCTGAACCCCTGTGTGCCCAGGGCTGTGCCCACAAACACCCTAAATCCTCCTCAAACACCTCAATCTTCTGGGGCTGTACCCCCCCAAAACATGAAATAAACACCCTGAATCTCTGTTTGTGTGCCCAGGGTTGTGCCCCCAAATCCCTTGAAACACCCCAATCCCTGGGGCTGTGCCCCAAACACCCTAAATCCTCCTCAAATACCCCAAACCTCATTTGTGCTCAGGGCTGGACCCCCAAACACCCCTCAAAAAAAGCCCCCAAACGTCTGTGTGTGTCTCTGGGGCTGTAGCCCTAAAGACCCCAAATCTTCTCAAATAAACACCCCAAAACTCTGCCCCTGCTCATTCAGGGCATAGTCCCAAACACCCCAAATCTCCTCAAAAAACCCTGAACCTCATGGTAGCCCCCTGGGCTGAGGCCCCTCTTACAGGGCACAGCCCCAAACACCCCAAATCCCCCCAAATTTTGCTTCTGCTTCTTCAGGGCGGAGCCTCAAACACCTCAAATTCCCCCCAAAATAAACACCCCAAAGCTCTGCTGTCCCCCTCCTACACTGTGCCCACAAACACCCCCCAAAAACGCACCTTAAACCTCGAACACCCCAAAAACCACCTTAAACCCCTAAAACCCCAAAACCCACCTAAGTCTGTGACTCCCCTTTTCCTGCAGGGCAGAGCCCCCAAACACCCCAAAATCTCTGCACCCCCCAGAGGGCAGAGCCACGCCCCGAACCCCAAAACCCCCCAGGCCTGAGACCACCCCCAAGCCCGAGACCCCCCCCCAAGCCCCTCTTGTCCCCCCCAGGTCCCGGTCAGGCCTGAGACCCCTCAGATCTGAGACCCCCACAAACCCCTCCCTCCACAGGCCCGAGATCTCCCCCAAACCGTCCCGGATCGCATCTCCGGCGGCCTTTGGGCGCCCAGCGGGGCGGTGGCCGGGCCTGGCCCGTGTGTCCCCCCCGGTCCCGGTCCCAGTTCCCGGTCCCGAAACCCCCCCCGGGCCCCCCCCCCCCACCTGCCCCGTCCGCCGCGCGCTGCTCACAAAATGGCGGCGGCGTCTCCCGGCCCCGCCCCGCCTCCCGCGCGCTCATTGGCCGCCGTCGCTGTCCATCAAACGCCGCAGCGTGAGGTCATCGATCCGCCAGGTGGCTCCGCCCACGGTGCGGTCGTAGCCAATCACGGGAGGGAGGGGGCGGAGCGAGGGAGGAGCGGTCCATGAGGGTACGGCGGGGGGTGCAGGGCGGTCCATTCATGGTGGGGGGGGTCGTCAAGCACTGGGGCTGTACTGGGAGCACTGGGAGCCGTACTGGGAGCACTGGATTGTTTACTGGGAGCACTGGGAGATGTACTGGGAGCACTGGGCCTGAACTGGGAGCGCTGGGTTGTGTACTGGGAGCACTGGGCATGTACTGGGATCGCTGGGAACCGTACTGGGAGCACTGGGCCTGTACTGGGAGCACTGGGAGCGCTGAGGTTCGTACTGGGAGCACTGGGGTGCCCTGCGCCACCCGTTGTCAAAGCCCCTTCCCAGTCCGAAACTGGCCCAGCCCCATCCCATCCCAGTCCCATGCCATCCCATCCCATCCCATCCCATCCCATCCCATCCCATCCCATCCCATCCCATCCCATCCCATCCCATCCCATCCCATCCCATTTCCATCCCATCCCATCTCAATCCCATCCCCATCTCACCATGGTCCATTCCTCTCAGTCCCACCCCAATCCCCCAGCATATGACCCCATCCTCATCCCATCTACACCCACACCCAATTCCAGTCTGCATCCCAAACCCACCCCTACTCAAATCCCACCCATTCCAGTCCCTCCCAGTTCCCTCCCAGTTCCCTCCCAGTCCATCCCAGTCCCCCCAGTCCATCCCAGTTCCCCCCCAGTCCCCCCCCATCTCCCCCACCCCTCTCCCCAGCACACTCAGACCCTCCAGTCTCTGTTTCCAATCACTTTATTGGGGTGGGGGCTGCACGGTGACATCACCGGGACAGGGAGACACACACTGAGCCCCCCGTGTCCCCCCCGTGTCCCTCCGCGCCTGCGGGACCCCCAAACTCTCCATCTCTATTTGTTCTTCTTGAAGAAGCTGAAGCGTTTCTCCCTCTCCTTGTGCTCCCGGGCCCGGGGGGCTCCCTCGGCCGGGGGGGGCACCGGGGGGAGGCTCAGGGCCCTCGACATCCCCTTGGGGGGACCCCCGGGGACCCCCGAGCCCTCCCGGGGCCCCCCCGAGCCCGGCACGGCCCCGGCGGCGGCTTCGATCCCCCGGAGCCACAGGGCCATGTCGGCCTGGGGGGGACACCGAGGGGACAGTGGGGACACGGGGGGGCAGGGGACATCGGGGGACACCGAGGGGACAGTGGGGACACAGGGGGGGCAGGGGACATCAGGGACACCGAGGGGACAGTGGGGACATGGGGGGGGGGCAGGGGACATTGGGGGGCACCGAGGGGACAGTGGGGACACGGGGGGCAGGGGACATCCAGGGACACCGAGGGGACAGTGGTGGGGGTCTCACCTCATCCTTAGCCTGGAACAGGAATTCCTTCCCATCGCTCAGCCTGGGGGGCCAGGATCAGCCACCAGGACCCCCCCATCCCTGTTGTGACCCCCTCGAGTCCCCCCATTTTTCCCCATCTTCCCCCCTGCAATTTTTAACCATTTCCCTGCACATCTGCCCCATTATTCCCATTTTTTCTCCTTTCTCCTCATTTTTCCCATTTCCCACCCCGTTCTCACCCAATTTTTGCCCCATTTTCCTCCCCATTCTTCCCCCATCTCCCCTGAATTTCCCCATCTCCCCCTCATTTTTCCCCCATTTTTTACTCCCTATTTCCCCCATCTTCCCCAATTTCTCCCTATTCTCTCCCCATTTCCCCCATTTCCCCATTATCCCCCTATTTTTCCCCAATTTCCCCATTCTCCCCAATTTTCCCCTCATTTTCCCCCATCTTCCCCCAATTTTCTCGTCTCAATTTTATAATTTTACCCCATTCTTCCCCTCATTTCCCCATTTTTCCCCATTTCCCCATCTGCCCCCCAATTTCCCCCCATTCTTCCCCAATTTTCCCCTCATTTTCCCCAATTTTCCCCTATTTCCCCATTTTCCCCACATTTCTCCCCATTTTCCCCTCATTTCTCTCCCATTTTACCCCAATTTTCCCCTATTCTCCCCATTTTCCCCCCAATTTCCCTGTTTTCCCTTCATTTTTCCTCCCTTTTCCCCCCATTTTTCCCCCATTTTACCCCATTCTCCCCCCATTTCCCCCCCCAATTCTCCCCATTTGCCCCCCGTACCCCAGCCTGAAGACATGTTTCCGTTTGCGGTAGGCGGTGGCGGGCTGGCAGCGGGCGCCGCGCAGGGGGGTGGGGGGCTCGCCGTGGTACGGGACCCCCGCCCCCGCCCCCGCGCGTCCTTGAACACGCTCAGGACCCCCCCCCGCAGCACGCAGTACAGGCTCTGCCAGGACCTGGGGGCACACGGGGGGTTTAGAGGGGGTTTAGGGGACCCCCACCCCCAGGACACAGCCCCGGCTCTGCCAGGACCTGGGGGGGCCATTGTGACTTTAAGGGAGGGGCGTGGCAACTAATGGGTGTGGTCATGACAGGGCGCGGTTTGTGGGCCCCCACCCCCCAGATAAAGCCCCGACGTTTGGGTGTCCTGGGGGGGCCGTTGTTTGTGGGGAATGTAAAAGGGGCGTGGCCATGAATGAGGCTGTCCCCAGGCTGTCCCCAAGGCCTGGCAGTGTCCCAAAGGTGTCCCCAGCTGTCCCCAGGCTGTCCCCAGGGTGTCCCCAAGGCCTGGCAGTGTCCCCAGGCTGTCCCCAGCTGTCCCCAGGCTGTCCCCAGGCTGTCCCCAAGGCCTGGCAGTGTCCCCAAGGTGTCCCCAGGCTGTCCCCAGTTGTCCCCAGGCTGTCCCCAGGGTGTCCCCAAGGCCTGGCAGTGTCCCCAAGGTGTCCCCAGGCTGTCCCCAGTGTGTCCCCAGGGTGTCCCCAAGGCCTGGCAGTGTCCCCAGTTGTCCCCAGGCTGTCCCCAGGTGTCCCCCCCTCACCTGTTGGTGGCTCTCTTGCCGGGCGCCTCCAGCTCCTGTTTCCGGCACAGCCCCCCCTCGAGGGTCTCGGGCGGGGGGGGGGCGCGGGGGGGCAGCGTGGCCGCCACCCCCCCCGGGCCGGGCCCCCCCTCCTGCGCCGCTTTGGGGACCTGGGCAGGGGGACAGGGCTGAGTGGGAGGGGTCCCACAGTGGGGTCCGGGGGTGTCCCCCCCCGCATTTGGGGGGGTCGGGGGGGGTTACCTGGCCTGCGGCGCCGTCGGGGCGGATCCCGTTGAGGGCCGGGGGCTCCGGGGGGCGGCTCTGGGGGGTGGGCGGGGCCCTAGGGGGGGTGGGGACACGGGGACACCCCCTGTCACCCCCAGTCACCCCTCCCCAAATCCCAGACCTCCCCCCTCCGAACCCCCCAAAACCCGGGGGTCTCCCAACTCCCCCAAACCTCAATGTTGCCCCCAAAATCCCCCCCCACCCCCCCCCCCCCTCACCTGGGCCCCTCCCCGCCCCCTCCCCCATCCTGGCTCTCGGGGGGCACCACCGGGGGGGTCCCCCCGACTTCGGCCTGCGCAGGGGGTGGCTCGGGGGGCTGCAGCTTCCTCGCCTCCTCCTCCTCCTCCTGCCGCCGCCGCCGCTCCTTCTCCTCCAGCTGGGGGGGTCGGGGGGGTCAGGGACAACCCGGTAATGCCCCTTCCCCATTTCACCTTTATTCCCCCCCATTTTCCTCCTGTGCCCCCTCCCCTGTTTCCCATCCTTCCCCTTATGTCCCCCATGTCCCCATCTCCCGTTTCCCCCATTTTTCCCCATTTTCCCCCTCCCCATGTCCATGTCTCCATTTCCACCCCATTTCCCCCCCCATGTTCCTCCCATGTCCCCCTCCCCATTTTTCCCCATGTCACCCATGTCCCCTGTCTCCCCATCCCCATTTTCCTCCATCCCCTGTCCCCCCTCCCCCGTATCCCCCCTGTCCCCCTGTCCCCGTGTCCCCCCATGTCCCCCGTCCCCCTTGTCCCCCTTGTCCCCATTTTCCCCCATATTCCCCATTTTCTCCCTATCCCCCTGTCCCCATGTCCCCTGTCTCCATTTTCCCCCATGTCCCCCCGCCCCCCATCCCCATTTTGCCCCCATGTCCCCATGTCCCCCCAGTGTCCCTGCATCCCCCCCATCCCCCTGTCCTCATTTTCCCCCATGTCCCTCTTTTTCCCCCATTCCCCCATCCCCCCTGTCCCCATATCCCCCATGTCCCCCTGTGTCCCCCTGTCCCCATGTCCCCCGCCAGTCCCCACCCCAGGTGAGGCGGCTCAGGGCAGCGAATCTCTCCTCCCAGGCGGCCGCTGCCTTCTGGAAGCTCTGGTGCCGTTTGAGGAGGGTCTCGGCCTGGGGACAGGCTGGAGCCCAGCCTCGGGGCGCGGCACCCCTGTGGGCTCCCTGCTGGCCAGCCAGGCCTCGGCCGTGGCCGCGTCACGCCCGAACACCAGCACCTCCAGCACTGGGGACACGGGGACACAGGGAGGGTCACCAGGGGACAGGGACACCCCTGAGCCACCCCTGTGCCACCCCATCGCATCCGGAACGCACAGCCCTCCAGCACTGGGGACATGGCACAGTCACCAGGCCACCCCTGGCCGTGAGCCACCACATGGGGCACAGCCACCATGGCCACCAGCCTCGGCCACCTCCAGCACACCAGGGACATCCAGGGGACACGGGGACGGTCACCAGGGGACAGGGACATCCCTATGCCACCCCAGAGCTACCCTTGACTCCTGCCCTGAGCACTGAGAGGGGACACCAGGGGGCAGGGACACCCTGGAGCCACCCTGAGCCACCCCTGAGCCACCCCTGGGCACTGGGAGGGGACACCAGGGTGCCACCCCTGTGCCACCCCCTGGGTGCTGAGAGGGGACAAGGGGCACAGGGACACTCTCTGCCACCCCTGTCCCCCTTTGAGAGGGACACGGGCACAGGGACCCCTCAGCTCGCACCTTCTGGGTGGGGGCAGCACCTGAGCCTGGCACAGGGGACATCAAGGGGACACAAGGGGACACAGGGGACACAGGGGGCATGTGGTGTCCCCAGCCCTCACCAGTCTGCAGCCACTCCAGCTTGTCCTGCCAGCGCTCCCCGATGTCCCTGCGGCGCTCCTGGAGCTCGGCCAGCTCCTGGGACAGCTGGGGGCACACGGGACAGGAGAGGGGACAAAGATTGGGACACGCTGATGGGGACAGGGACGGGGGGACAAGCTTGGGGACAGGATGGGGACAAGGACACAGGGACAGAGATACAGGGGTGGGACACACGGACAGCAATGGGGACACGAGGGGACACAAGATGGGGACAAGAACATGGGGGGGGATACAGGGGTGGGGTTGGGACACAGGGACAGTGGCAGGGACACGGGATGGAGACAAGGACACGGGGACAGAGATACGGGGGTGGGACACAGGAACAGTGACAGAGACACGAGGGGGCACGGGATGGGGACAGCGCCCTGGAGACAAGGATTTGAATGAGGGATGTGGGACTGGGGACTTGGGGACAGTGCCAAGGATGGAGAGGCAGGGGGTGAACACGGTGCCAGGGTGACACACGGCTGGGGTGACACAGTGCCAGGCGTGTCCCACCCACCTTGTCGGCGTCGTGGTGGCCCCGCTGCAGCAGCGCGGTGGCCGCGGCCACGGCGGCCCCGAAGGAGCCCTCGCGCGCCTCCAGCTCCGCCCGTAGCCCCTGGTGCTGCTGGATCAGCAGCTCGGCCGCGGTGACATCCCTGCCAGGGGACAGGGACACCGCGGGGTCACTGATGTCACCGCGGGGTCACCCCGAGCTCTGCCTGGGCATGGCAGGGCAGGGCTGGGCCACCAGGGTGGCTGCGGTCACAGCCCCGCACTGGGGTCACTGCGGTGTCCCTGGGGTGTCCTTGAGATGTCCCCATGTGTGTCCTCATGTCCCCGTGTGTCCCCATGTCCCCACGGTGTCCCTGTGTCCCAGTGCTGTCCCCCCCTGTCCCCATGGTGTCCCCATGTTCCCCCTATCCCCGCAGTGTTCCTGTGTCCCCCCCCCCATCCCCATGGTGTCTCCGTGTCCCCCCTGTCCCTGTGGTGTCCCCATGTCCCCCATACCCTCATGGTGTCTCTGTGTCCCTCCCATCCCCACAGTGTCCCTGCAGTGTCCCCACATCCCAGTACTGTCACCCCTCATCCCTGCAGTGTCCCCATGTCCCCCTTGTCCCCACAGTGTCCCTGTGTCCCCATGTTCCCCCATCCCCATGGTGTCCCCATGTTCCCCATCCCCATGTCCCCTGTCCTGTCTCTGCAGTGTGCCCATGCTGTCCCCCCTGTCTCAGCCCCACCCCTGCCTCCTGTCCCCAGCTGCAGTCCCCACGGTGTCCCCATCCAGAGCCGCCCCATCCTCCATATCCTTATGGGCCCTTGTCCCTCCCATGGAACCGTGTCCCCATTGCCCCCTGTCTGTCCCTGAGCAGGTCCCCCTCCCCTGGTCCCCATGTCCCAGTGCTGTCACCCTGCATCCCTGTGTTCCTATGGTGTCCCCATGTCCCCCCTATCCCTGCAGTGCCCCATGTCCCCCTATCCCCATGGTGTCCCCACAGTGTCCCCACGTCCCCAGCCCCAGAGGCCCCCTGTCCCCGCGGACCCTGGTGTCCCCACAGCCCCAGCCCCACCTGGGGACATGGGACAGGTGAGACATGGGACAGGTGTGATATGGGACAGGTGGGACAGGTGGGACAGACGGGCTGCGGATTCCTGGACAGCCGTCACCTGGGGACAGGTGGGACACGGTACAGGTGACATATCCCATTCACAGCCAGCTCCTACACCACAACGTGTCCCTCACCTGTCCCTTCACCTGTTCCCATCCCCTCCCCTGTCCCCTGTCCCCCTCAGGTGAGAAGGACAGGTGTGACAGCCGGCCTGCAGTCCCTGTCCCCTGTCACCTCTTGGGTGGGACAGGGCCTGCATATCCCATTCACAGCCAGTGCTGCCCTCACTGCCTGTCCCTCACCTGTCCTCCCTGTCCCTGTCCCCTCACCTGTTTCCATCCCCTCACCTGTCCCTCTTCCACCCTGTGTCTCCATGTTCCCTCACCTGTCCCATCCCCTCCCCTGTCCCCATTCCTTGTCCCCATCCCCTCACCTGTCCCTGTCCCCTCACCTGTCCCATCCTCTCCCCTGTCTCCTGTCCCCCTCCTCCCCTGTCCCCTGTCCCCGTGCCCTCACCTGTGCGCTCAGGGTCCTCCCCTCCCTGTCCCGGTCCCCCTGCCCTCACCTGCATGCTCAGGGCCTGCACATCGTGCTGGAAGGCGCGGTGCTGCCCTCACCTGTCCCCGTTTCCTGTCCGTTTCCTGTCCCTGTCCCCGTCCCCTCCCTGTCCCTGTCCCCTCACCTGCGCACTCAGGGCCTGCACGTCGTGCTCGAAGGTGCGGTGCTGCCTCGAGCCCCCTGGCCCGCAGGGTCCCATCTGCCCAGCTCCTCACCAGCGCCTGCCGGGCCTGTGGCGCCTGCTGCTCCAGCACCTGCGGGCGTCACGGATGGGCGCCTGCAGGTCGTGGGGACAGCTCCTCATGGCCACCAGCTCAGGGACGGGGGACATGGGGATATGGGGACATGGGGACAGGGGACATGGGGATATGGGGACAGGGGACACGGTCAGGGGACATGGGACGGGGGTCATGGGGACATGGGGACATGGGATGGGGTCAGGGGACAGGGGACAGGGGTCATGGGGACATGGGGACAGGGGATGGGGGACATGGGGACAGGGGGACAGGGGACACAGTCAGGGGACATGGGACGGGGGTCATGGGGACATGGGGACACGGGATGGGGTCAGGGGACAGGGGTCATGGGGATATGGGGTCATGGGGACATGGGGACAGGGGGACAGGAGACGGGCGTCATGGGGACAGGGGATGGGGGACACGGGACAGGGGAACACAGGGGGATACGGGACATGGGACACGGAGACACAGGACGGGGGGGGTCAGGTGACAGGGGATGGGATGGGGGACATGGGGACATGGGACAGGGGGACACGGGACAGGGGAAAGGGACAGGGGACATGGGGACAAGGGATAGGGGATAGGGGACAAGGGACAGGGGGACATGGAACAAGGGTCAGGGGGAGAGGGGGGTCAAAGGGGGATCCCAGGGACAGGGGATATGGGGACACGGGATAGAGGACGGGACAGGGGGACACAGGACAGGGATCAGGGCACAGGGGGACAAGAGGACAGAAAGGCAAAGGACAGGAGGTCAGGGGACATGGGACAGGGGACAGGGGGACAGGGGTCAGGGGGACACGGAGACAGAGGGTCGGTGTCACAACAGCCATGTCCCCCCGTGGCCCCTCAGTGTCCCCTCACCGTGACGTGCTCGAAGTCCTGTCCCAGCTCCCGGGACGCCGCCACCACCTCTCTCTCCGAGATCCACTGCTCCAGGTCGTCGAGGTCGCGGCGCAGCTGGCACAGGCGGTGGTGGCCCTGCAGGGTGGCCCTGCGCTCCCCGGCCAGGTGACACAGCCCCGCGTGGAGACGCTGCAGCTGCGCCGCGCGGGCACGGAGCCGCTCGCTGCACGGGACAGGGACAGCCGTGTCACCAGGGGACAGCTGGGTCACCCAGAGGACAGCAACGTCACCAGGGGATAGGGGACAGCGGTGTCACCAGGGGACAGCTGTGTCACCCAAAGGACAGAGGTGTCAGCAGGGGATAGGGGACAGGGACAGCAGTGTCACCAGGGGGACAGCTGGGTCACCCAAGGGACAGCAGTGTCACCAGGGGGACAGTGGTGTCACCAGGGGGCAGCAGCATCACCCAAGGGACACAGGACAGTGATGTCACCCAAGGGGCAGGGGACAGCGGTGTCACCAGGGGATAGGGGACAGCAGTGTCAGTAGGGGGACAGAAGCATCACCCAAGGAACGGGGCACAGGGGACACATGAACATCGGGAACAGGGGACACAGGGACAGCCGTGTCACCAGGAGGGGCAGAGGTGCCACCCAGGGCAAGGGACAGTAGTGTCCCCAGGGTGTCCCCAGGGTGTCCCCAGGATGTCCCCAGAATGTCCCCAGGGTGTCCCCAGGGTGTCCCCAGGATGTCCCAGGGTGTCCCAGGGTGTCCCCAGGTGTCCCCACCCGTCGGGGTGCCCGCTGCCTGCCATGGCCCGGCCCTGCTCTGCCAGCAGCTCCACGGTGCCGCCGTAGTCGCGCAGCTCCTGCTCCAGCCCCAGGTGCCGGCTCAGCATGGCCTGGGCGCCCGGCTCGTCCTGGGGACACCACGGGGCTGTCACCACCCCCAGCAGGTCATATGGGGGGCCCTGACCCCTCCAGGCCACTCACTGACCCTCCAGACCCCACAGGCCCCCCCAAATTCCCTCTGACCCCCACAGACCCCACAGACCCCCCAAATCCCCTCACAGACCCCCACAGACCCCCCCCCAAATCCTCTCTGACCCTCCCTGACCCCCAAAGATCCCCTACAGGCTCCCCATAGACCCCCCCAGAGACCCCCCAGACCCCCAGAGATCCCTCAGAGACCCCTCAGCTCCCCCTCTGACCCACACAGACCCCTCCCCACAGACCCCTGACCCCCTGTCACATTCTCTGTCCCCCCATAGACCCCCCCCAGACCCCCCAAAAACCCCCCAGACCCTTCCCAATCCCCCTGAACCCATCACAGACCCCCCCCATAGACCCCCCCAACCCCCCCAGATCCTTCCCAACCCCCTAAAACCAATCGCCCCCCATACATCCTCCAGACACCCCATAGACCCCCCAGACCCCCAACCCCCCACAGACCCTCTAGACCCCTCCAAAACCCCTAAACCCTTCCCAGTCCCCTGAACCCATCACAGACCCCTCCACAGACACCCCCAGACACCCCCAGACCCTCCAAACACCCCCAGAGCTCCCAAAGACCCCATAAAAACCCCAAAGACCCCCAAACCCCCCAGTCCCCCTGAACCAGTGACAGATCCCCCATAGACCCCCCCCAGACCCCCCCAACCTCCCCCAAAACCCTTCCCAATCCCCTGAACACCCCCCACACACCCTCCAGACACCCCACAGACCACCCCCAGACCCCCCCAAACCCCCCATGGACCCTCCAGACACCCCATAGACCCCTCCAGAGCCCCTAAACCCTCCCCTAAACGCTCCAGACACCCCATAGAGCCCCCAGACCCCCCAAAGCCCCCCATGGACCCTCCACACACCCCCCAAACCCCCCCAAACCCCCTCCCCACATCCCCCCCAAAATGGGGGTGACTCTGCCATCCCCGGGGGGAGGGTCTCGGCCCTGATAGGGGGGTCCCGGCCCTGTCCCCCACCTTGGCCTTGTCCTGGGCCAGCATGTGTAGCTCCCTCTCCCCCAGCCAGGCCTCGGCGGCCGCGGCGTCGCAGGAAGCGCTGGGCGGCCAGGGCGGCCTCCAGGCGCCGCTGCCTCCGCTCCACCTGCGCCCTCAGCTCCTTCCAGGCCTCCCTCAGGGCCGGGACCCCCCCGGGGACCCCGCAGGGCACCCCCGGCTCCGGGACCCCCGCAGGGAATTGCCGTCCCCGCCCAGCAGCTCCGAGGGAGGGCGCGGGGGCCCTGCAGCTCCTTCTGCAGCGTCTGTGGGTCTATGGGGAAATTGGGGGGTTTTGGGGATATTGGGGGTCTAGGGGTCTGGGAGGGGTGGGGATTTGGGGGAAATTGGGGGGTCTAGGGGGTCTGGGAGGGGCTTATGGGGGAAATTGGGGGTCACTGGGGGAAGTTGAGGGGTCTGGGGGGATTTATGGGGCAGTTTATGGGGGAGTTTTGGGTTCTTAGTGGAAAGTGTGGAGTCCAGGGAGGGTATAAGGGGGGTCTGGGGGTCAGTGGGGGATATTGGGGGGTCTGGGGGTTGAGCCAGAAAACCTGTGGGGGGAGTCTAAGGGAGGGACACCTATGGGACCTCCCAGGTGGGGGGGTCTGTGGGGGTCATGGAATGAATCCTAGGGGACACAGGGGACACAGGGGGACATTTGGGGACCCTGTGACCCACCTCATTCTTCTGGAGCAGCAGCTGCACCGAGGGCAGGTCCTTGCCGTGGTCCGTGGATGTGGCCAGGGCCTGGCGCTCCTGCACCCACAGCTGGGGACATTGGGGACATTGGGATCACTGGGGACATTGGGGGTCCCTGGGGACATTGGGGACATCAGGGTCATTAGAGACACTGGGGACACTGGGGACATTGGGGTCATTGGGATCACTGGGGTCACTGGGGACATCAGGGTCACTGGGGACATGGGGATCACTGGGGACATTGGGGACATTGGGGTCACTGGGGACATTGGGACCATTGGGGACACCAGGGTCACTGGGGTTATTGGGGACACTGGGGACATTGGGGACATTGGGGTTATTGGGGACACTGGGGACATTGAGGGGGTCAGTGGGGTTATTTGGGACATGGGGTCACTGGGATTACTGGGGACACTGGGGACATTGAGGTCATTGGGGACATTGAGGGGTCAGTGGGGGTCTGGGACACTGTGGGGACAGGGATGGGGGGGAACTCAAGGACTGGGGGCCAGGAACGGCCATGGGGGGCAGAATATGGGGTTCAAAGATTGGGGGTCAGGTATCTGGGGTCAGGAATGGGGTGGGGGTCACACACGGGGACCCCAGGGGTCAGTGACAGCCCCCGGGTGGGGGGGGTCCCCCCACTCACGAGCTCGTCCTCCAGGTCCCTCCGGAACTGGTGGAGCTCCCTGGCGGCCGCCAGGCTCCGCCCGCGCTCCCGCAGCGGCTCCCGCAGCTCCCGGAACTGCTGCTCCAGCTCCCGCACCTGCTCCTGCACCCCCGCGCTCCGGGGGTGCCCCGGGCTGAGCCCCCCGGCCTGAGCCCGCAGCGCCCCCACCTCCTGCTCCCGCAGCGCCGCCTGCGTCTCCAGCAGCTGCGGGGAATTGGGGGGTCAGGGACCCCCCAAAACCCCAAAATCTGCACCCCAAAGGGCCCCCAGCTCCTGCTCCCGCAGCGCCGCCTGCTCTCCAGCAGCTGCGGGGATATGGGGGATGAGAGACCCCCAGGGACCCCCAAAATCTGCACCCCAAAGGGCCCCCACTACTGCTCCCACAGTGCTGCCTGCTCTCCAGCAGCTCAGGGGGATTGGGGATGAGGGACCCCTGGGGGACCCCAAAATCTGCACCCCAGAACCTGAATCCTAAAAGCTGCAGCCAAATCCTGCATCAGACCTGCATCCCCAAATCTGCATCCCAAAACCTGAACCCCAGAACGTGCACTCAAAACCTGCATCCCAAAGCCTGCACCCAAAAACCCAAACCCCCAAAACCTGAACCCAAATCCTGCATCAGAAACCTTCACCCCAAAACCTGAACACCCCAAAATTTGCACCCTAAACCTTCACCCCAAAACCTGCTTATCCCAAACCCACACACTAAACCCACCCAAAACCCACATCCCAAACCCGCACCTGAACCCCACACCCCAAACCTTCACCCCACTCCCCACAGCCCCGTTTCTCATTTCCCAGCCCTGACCTGGTGCCGGGTCAGCAGCACCCCGACGCTGGTCAGGTCCTGGCCGCAGTGGCCGGAGCGGAGCTGGGCGCGGACCCCGACCAGCCACGAGCGCAGTCCAGCGCAGGCCTGGGCGCAGCTCTCGGCGCGCGCGGCCTCGGCCAAGCCCCGGCCCTTGGCGGCCGCCGCCGCCTCCACCTGAGCCCACAGCGCCCGCAGCTCCTGCCGGGGCGGTCACTTGTCCGGCCAGGGCCGGACGCGCCCGCGCCAGCTGCTCGCCATCCTGCAGGACACGGGAATGGGGCACGGAGTTACAGGAGAGACCCCGGGACCGTCAGGATTGGACCCAAAAACATCCCAGAATGGGCAATGTCAAGGTTGGAATTGTTGAGGTTGGACCCGTTGAGTTGTGGGATGATGAGGATTGGGCCCATTGGAACCCATGGAACCATCAAGGTTGGACCCAAAAACATCCCAGAATGGGCAATGTGAAGGTTGGAATTTTATGGAATTGTTGAGGTTGGACCCGTTGAGTTGTGGGGTGATGAGGATTGGACACACAGGGTGGTGGGATCATTGAAACCCATGGAACCATCAAGGCTGGACCCAAAAACATCATGGAATGGGCAATGTGAAGGTTGGAATTTTGTGGAATTGTTGAGGTTGGACCCGTTGAGTTGTGGGGTGATGAGGAATGGACACAGGGGGTGGTTGGTGTCATTGAAATCCATGGAACCATCAAGGTTGGACCCAAAACCATCACGGAATGGGCAATGTCAAGGTTGGAATTGTGTGGAATTGTTGAAGTTGGACTTGTTGACTTTTAAGGTGATGGGGAATGGACACACGGGGTGGTGGGATCATTGAAACCCATGGAACCATCAAGGCTGGACCCAAAAACTCATGGAATTGTCAATGCTACACAGGATCCTTGAGGTTGGCCCAGGAAATTGTGGGATTGTGAAGATTGAACCCCTGGAATGGTGGGATCATCAAAACCAGACCCATGGACTCATGGAATTATTAAGGCTGGACCCACAGAACCACGGAATCACTGAGGTTGGACCCGTGGAATCACAGAATTGCTGAAGTTGGACCCATGGAATTTTGTGACTCAACCCCCACTCCCATATCCCACCTTTCCCAAGGGCTGCCCCTCCCTGGATCCTGTTTTCCCTGTTTTCCCCATTTTCCCCCCGTTTTCCCTCATTCCCACCTTCTCCAGCGCCTCCAGCCAGCCCCGGTTGGCCGCGAGCTCGGCGGCGAAGGCCTGGTGCTTCTGCCACTTGCCCTGCAGGTCCCGCGTGCCCTCGTAGGACACGTCCCGGGCCACCGGCAGCTTCTCGTTCAGCCACAGCGTCAGCTGGGAACAGGGGCCCGACGGGCCACGGAACGGACAGGAATGGGGGGCCGGGCACGGGATGGGGACGGAACGGGGCCACGGGGGGCGGGAACGGGGATGGGAACGGGGATGGGAACGGGAATAGGGACAGGAATGGGGATGGGAACGGGGATGGGGACAGGAACGGGGATGGGGACGGGAACAGGGATGGGGATGGGAAGGGGGACGGGAATAGGGACAGGAATGGGGATGGGAACGGGAATGGGGACAGGAACGGGGATGGGGACAGGAATGGGGATGGGAACGGGGACGGGAACAGGGACGGGAATGGGGATGGGAACGGGAACGGAGACAGGAATGGGGACAGGAACGGGGATGGGGATGGGAACGGGAGCAGGAACGGGGATGGGAACGGGGATGGGAATGAGAACAGGAGCAGGGACGGGAACAGGAAGGGGGACGGGGATGGGAACAGGAACGGGAATGGGGACAGGAATGGGGATGGGGATGGGGATGGGGATGGGAACGGGGACGGGAATGGGAACGGGAATGGGGACGGGGATGGGAACGGGGACAGGAACGGGGACAGGAACGAGAACGGGGATGAGGATGGGAACGGGGACAGGAACAGGAACGGGGATGGGGACGGGAACAGGGACGGGAATAGGGACAGGAACGGGGACAGGAACGGGGATGGGGACAGGAACGGGGATGGGGATGGGAACGGGGATGGGGATGGGAACGGGGACGGGAACAGGGACGGGAACGGGGATGGGAACGGGAACGGGAACGGAGACAGGAATGGGGACAGGAACGGGGATGGGGATGGGGATGGGAACGGGAGCAGGAACGGGGATGGGAACGGGGATGGGAATGAGAACAGGAGCAGGGACGGGAACAGGAAGGGGGACGGGGATGGGAACAGGAACGGGAATGGCGACAGGAATGGGGATGGGGCAGGGACAGGGATGGGGACGGGAATGGGAATGAGGATGGGGACAGGAACGGGGATGGGAATGGGGACAGAAATGGGAAAGGGGACGGGGATGGGAAGGGGGATGAGGATGGGGACAAGAATAGGAATGGGGACGGGAACGGGGATGGGGATGGGAATGGGACAGGAATGGAGATGGGAATGGGGACAGGAACAAGGATGGAAATGGGAACAGGAATGGGGATGGGGACAGGAATGAGGACAGGCATGGGAATGGGAACGAGAACAGGGATGGGTTCAGGGACACAGATCAGGATCTCTTCCACAGTCCCACCCCAGCCCAGTTCTCCTCTTCAGCCCATCCCCATTTTAACCCCACCCATCCCCAATCTCCATGCTAATCCCATCCCAATCCCAATCCCATCCCAATCCCGATCCCGTCTCACCTCCTGCCCATCCTGCAGGAACTTCTGCAGCTCCCAGTTATCCCGCAGCCGCCCCAGCAGTTCCTGGGCTGATTCCCGGATCTTCTGGTGCCTGTGCCAGGGCCAGGAGGGGTGAGAGACCCCATTCCCAGGGGATGGGATGGGACTGGGATGGGACTGGGATGGACTGGGATGGGACTGGGATGGACTGGAATGGACTGGGATGGGACTGGGATGGGACTGGGATGGACTGGGACAGACTGGGATGGGTCTCTCACCTGCTCTCCACCGACTCCACCGTCTCCCGCACCTTTTCTGTGTGGACACCTCCCTCGTCCAGCAGCTTCCTCCCGGTGTCCGTGAGCGCCCGGACGCGCTCGGTGCCGGTGTCCAGCGCGGCCAGGAACTCCTCCAGCCTCCGCACGGCCGCCTCCGCCCCCGGCACCGTGCCCGGCATCTCCGTGTGGGCCAGCGTGTGCTCCTGCAGGTCAGGACCGGGATCGGGATCGGGATTGGGACCAGGACGGCACCGGAGCCCCGGGATCCCCCGGAACACCCCAGTTCCCCTCACCTGCTTCCCCAGCGTCCCCTCCACCTGCTTGGCGTCCCGCAGGAACACGTGGAAGGCGACAGCCTGGGCCAGGAGCCGCTGCCGCTTCTCCCACACCCGGCCCAGCTCTTCCCAGTCGGCATCCAGCGCTTCCAGGCGCTGCAGCAGGGACAGACTCTGCGCGTCCGTCTGTCCCCGCGTCACCTCCCGGCCGGCGGCGCGGGCGCTCCGGTAATCGGCGCCGTAGTGCGAGATCTCGGTGCGGAGGCTCTCGTGCTGCCGCAGGGAGCCCTCGGCCTCGGCCAGGGACGCGGGGACATCCTCGGAGCCCGCGGCCGCGCGGGTGCGGGACAGCCAGGCCTGGAGCGCCGCCAGGTCCCGCAGGAAGCCCTGGAGCCGCCGCGCCTGCCCCAGCGACTCCTCGCGGCTCCGGTGGCACCGGCGCAGCGCGTCCCACTCGGCCTCGAGCGCCGCCAGCTCCTCGCGGATCTCGGGCGCTCGCTCCGGCTGCTCCCCCTGCAGCTTCTCGCCCTCGGCCCGCAGCTCCCGCAGCTTTCCCTGGATGGCGTCCAGGTCGCGCCCCATCCCCGAGAGCTTCCCCTGCAGCGCCGTGATCCCCGCCAGGTCCCGGCCCAGCGCCCGCGTGGCCTCGATCGCCGCCGTCTTCTCCCGCATCCAGCCCCGCGTCTCGTGGCATTCCAGGCGGAAATTGTGGATGTTCAGCGCCGCGGTCAGCGCCAGCTTCTTGCGCTCGGCCAGCGCCCGGAACCGCTCCCACCTGGCACGGGCAGGATCGGGGCACGGTGGGACAGAGCCCGGGGAATCCATCCCTGGAGTGTCCCAGCCCGGAGAATCCATCCCTGGAGCGTCCCGGCCCAGAGAATCCATCCCTGGAGCGTCCCGGCCCAGAGAATCCATCCCTGGAGCGTCCCAGCCAGGAGAATCCATCCCTGGAGTGTCCCGGCCCAAGAATCCATCCCTTCCCAGATCATCCTGGCCGGGAAAATCCCTCCCTGCACCCCTGGAGCATCCCTGACTGCCCGGAGAATCCATCCCTGCCTGGAACACCTCCCTGAGCGCCTGGAAAATCCATCCCAGCCCGGATCCATCCCCAATCCCAGCCCGGAATGGCTCCCGCCGGGGCCGCCCCCACCTGTCCCGGAGCTGCTCCCAGGTGTCCCGGGCGCTCTCCCGGTTCCTGTCCCCGGATCCCCGCAGCTCCTCCGTGACGCGGCCCACGGAGGCCACGCGCGCCGCCAGCGCCGCCAGCTCCGGCTCCAGCGTTTCGAACCTGCGGGAGCGCCAGGGAATGACCGGGAATTCTGAGAATTCCGGGAATGCCGAGCCAGAGCTGGGAACGCTGGAAACCCCAGCAACACCGTGCCAGAGGTGGGAATGCCAGAAACCCTGGGAATGCCACAAATTGTGTGAATACTGCGCTGGAGGTGGGAATTTGGGGAATTTTGGGAGGGCTGAGAATACGGTGTTGGAGGTGGGAATTTTGGGAATGCTGGGAATATCTCAGGTCGAGGTGAGAATTCAGAGAGTATGGGGAATACTGTGTTGGAAGGAAAATTCTGGGAAAACGGGAACACTGGGAATGGGAATGTGGTGGTGGAGGAATTCAGGGAACACCGGGAATACTGGAGACATCCTGAGGAAAAATGGGAATAACGGGGCGATCTTGTGTATTCTTGGGGAAATTCCTGGGGGAATCCCAGTGGGGGCAACCACGGGCACTCCGAGACTTCCCGGTAATAACTTTGGGAATAACTCTGGGATTTGCACGGTGCAGCACGGGGAGCCCCGGGCGCTCACCGCTGCTGCACCACCTCCAGGTCCTCGATCCGCTCGGGAATCTCCATGGAGAGCAGCCACTGCTCCCTCTCGCCCACCCAGAGCGCGCAGGCATCGGCCTCGCTGCGCGCCGCGAACAACCCCAGCGCGTCCCGCAGCTCCAGGCGCCGCAGCTCCGCCCGCTCCTCCAGCTCCCGGTGCCGCCGCTCCAGCTCCGCCAGCCGCTCCGCCAGCCCCGGCACCACGTCGGGAAGGTCGGCGGCATCGCCGGGCATCGCCTGCTCCCGCAGCGCCGCCAGCGCCGGCCCTCGCCGCCGCATCTCGTCCTGCAGCTCCCGCAAACGCCGCTCCAGCATCCCCGCCGAGCGCTCGTCGTGGCCGAGCTCCGGTGCCGCCACTCGCCGGGCGGCGGCCGCCAGCCACGCCTCGGCCTCGGCCGCCTCCGCGTCCAGCTGGAATCGCCCCGCGGCCGCGCGGAGCCGCCGCTCCCGGGCCCCCGCCAGCGCCGGCAGCGCCGCCCAGAGCGACTCCAGCTCCCGGATCCGGCGGGACACGGCGGCCGCGGGGTCCGGGGAGCCGGGAGCGGGGCCCGGGGTCCCTCAGGGGGGCTGCGGGTCCCCCGGTGGGTTCCGTGGAGCCGTCGGGGCGTTCCGAGGGTGTGGCGGCGGATGCCGAGGGTCCCTCCGTGGATGCAGGGGGGGATTCCAGGGAGGCGTTCTTGGATCCCGGGGGTCCCGTGGATCTGGCGGTGGATCCCGCAGCGGATTCCGCGGGTTTTGCGCTTCCCATTGATCTGGCAGCGGATTCCACTGATCCAGGAGTGGCTTCCACTGATCCAGAGGTGGCTCCGTCGGGGGCTCCCTGCGCCAGCAGCTCCCGGCCCCGCTCCAGCAGCTGCTGCAGCGGCGCCGCGCGTCCCCCCAGCGCCCCTCGGATGGCTTCGAGCTGGCTCAGCATCCTCAGAGCTCCCGGCAGGTCCCGGCCCAGCTCCGGGCAGCGCAGGAGCCGCTCCTGCTCCCGCATCCAGGCCTCCTCCTCGCCCGCGTCCCACAGGAACTTCCAGAGGCGCCGCGAGCGCTCCAGCCGCAGCCGCCGCTGCGCCGACAGCGCCGAGAGCCCCCGGTAGCGCAGCTCCAGAGCCGCCACCCGGGCCCGCAGCTGCTCCGGGGGGCACGGGCGGTACCCTGGGGGGCACGGGGGGCGTCAGCGGGGCTTGGAGGGTCCGAGGGTCGCGGGGTTTGGGGGTCCTGGGGGCTGGAATGCCCCAGGGTTCAGGGAATGGTGTTTAGGGATGCCGATTTTTGGGGGTCCCAGGGTTTGGGATTCGGGGATGCCGAGGATTTGGGAGAGCCAGGAGTTTGGAGGTGCTGGAGGTCTGGGATTTGGAAATCCCCGGGTTCAGGGATTCGGTGTTTTGGGGTCTCAGTTTTTGGGGTTCATTTTGGGGTTCTACTAGGTCCCGCTTTTGGGGGTCTCAGGTGAGTGGGGGTCCTGGGATTCAGGTGTCCTTGGATTTGGGCTTTCCAGGGCATCCCGAGGATCCCAACTTTGGGGTTCCCAGTTTTGGGGGTCACTCACCGCCCCCCTCCCCGAGGAAGCGCTCGGCTGCTGCCCCCACACTCCGAACCCTCTCGGCTTGAGCCGCCACATCCCCCTCGACCAGGGCGTGGATCTGCAGCAGATCGTCCACCTGGCTCAGGTGCTGCCCGAAATCCCGCGACTGCAGCCGCACCTGGGGACACCGAGGGATCACAGGGGGTCCGACGAGGGGATCCCACTCCCCTCAAACCAACCCCCCCCTCGCAGCCCCTTCCCCACCTCCATCTCCTCCATCCAGCCCATCAGGTGCTCCAGGTCGCGCAGGAGCCGCTGCAGCTCCAGGTGCGCCCGGAGCCGCTCTCGCCGCGCCGCCACCTGAGCCCGCAGCGCCTCCCAAAGCGACACCACGTGGTCGCGCCGTGTCGCGATGCCGCCCATGTCGTGATAGCGCTCGGCCTCCAGCTCGGCGGCCACGGCGGTGACGGCGCGCACGCGGCTGCCGTAGGCGGCGATGTCGCTCTCGATGGCCTCGTGCTTGCGCAGCGCGGCCTCGACCCCCCCCAGGGACCCCCCGAAATTGTCCTGGGGGGGGAGGAATGTGGGGTGAGGGAGGGGACACTCCCGGGACCCCTCCCCAAATTGTCCTGGGGCGGGGAAATGGGGGCGTGAGGGACGGGACACTCCAGGGACCCCTCCCCGAAATTATCCTGGGTGGGGGGGAAAAGGGGGATGAGGGAGGGGACATTCCAGTGACCCTCAAAATTGTCCTGGAGGAGACAAAAAGGGACTGAGAGGTGACAAAGGGGGGGGGGGGAACGACACATCCTGAAATTGTCCCGGTGGGGACAAGGGGAAATCCCCTGGGGTGGGGGCGGTTTCAGGGTCACCTGTGCCACCTGACTGGGGGTGGGCTGGGGGTCCCGGTGTCACCTGTGCCACCAGGTTGTCCCTGACTGGGGGTGGGCTGGGGGGGTCTCAGAGGGTCCCTGGGGTGTCACCTGTGCCACCAGGCGCTGGTTGTCCCCCAGCCAGGTCTCCCTGAGTGCGGCCTTGCGGTGGAACCTGGCTGCCAGCTGCTCCAGGTGCTGCTGCCGGAGCAGCTCCGAGCGCAGCGCCAGCTCCCGGCCGTGCTCCGCCTTCTCCAGCCGCTCCCACGCCTGCGGGGATGGCACGGTGTCACCTGGGCACCTGGGGCACCTGGGCACCTGTGCCACCTGGGCAGCTGTCATCTGTGTCACCTGGGCACCTGTGTCACTTGTCATCTGTGTCACCTGGCACCTGCACAGCTGGCACCTGGGGCACCTGTCACCTGTGTCACCTGGGCACCTGCAGCTGTCCCCAATGTCCCCCAGTGTCCCCGTGGCTGTGTCACCCTGTTGATGTGGGTGCTGTGGGGATCCCCTGTGTCCCCATGTCCCCAATGTCCCCATGTCCCTGTCACCCCCCAATGTCCCCAATGTCCCCCATGTCCCCAATGTTCCCTGTGTTCCCCCCATATCCCTCTCATGTCCCCACAGCTGTCACCCTGTTGATGTCAGCACTGTGGGGATCTCCTGTGTCCCCCACAATGTCCCCAGTGTCCCCAATGTCCCAATGTCCCAGTGTCCCCATGGCTGTCACCCTGTTGATGTCGGCGCTGTGCGTCCCCTCCCTGGGCACAAACTGTCTCTGGTTGTTGGCGCGGAGGCGGCTCCGGAGCGAGAACAGCAGCACCTCCAGGGAGCCCTTGTCCTCAAACCTGGGGGGACCCCAAAAGAATTCACTGAGAGAAACCCAAAATACACTGGGGGAACCCCAAAATATACCAGGGAACACCAAAATACACTGGGGGGATCCCAAAATACACCGGGGGAATCCCAAATACACTGGGGGAACCCAAAATACACTGGGAGACCCCCAAAATACACCAGGAAACCACAAAATACAACCGGGGAATCCAAAATACACCTGGGGAATCCAAAATACACTGGGGGAACCCAAAATAGACCAGAGGAGCCCCAAAATACACTGGGGGAACCCAAATTACACTGGGGGGGACCCCAAATCCCTTCTTAGAGACCCCAAACCCCATTTAGGGTGCCCAAATCCCACTAGGGAGGTCCCAAACCCCCTCTGGGGCTCCCAGACCCCTCAGGGAGCCCCCAAACCCCTCAGGGAGCCCCAGACCCCTCAGAGTCGGGGGGTTTCTCACCGGGGGGGTTTCTCGGTGGTGCGGTAGGCGCTGAAGGCCTGGAGCTGCCCCTGCAGGCCGGGGATGCCGCGGGGCAGGCGCCGGTCCGTGAGCAGCAGCAGCGAGCGCTGGATCCAGCCCAGCAGCTCGGCCGCCTGCGCCTCGTAGCGGCCGGCCAGGCCCTCGGCCTCGCGCGCCGCCTCCAGCACCTGCCCAGGGACAGACGGACAGACAGGGGGATGGCTGGGTGGCTGTCCTCACATCCATCCATCCATCCATCCATCCATCCATCCATCCATCCATCCATCCATCCATCATCCATCATCCATCCATCCATCCATCATCCATCCATCCATCCATCCATCATCCATCCATCCATCCATCCATCCATCCATCATCCATCCATCCATCATCCATCCATCATCCATCCATCCATCCATCATCATCCATCATCCATCATCCATCCATCCATCCATCCATCCATCATCATCCATCCATCCATCCATCCATCCCATCCATCCATCCATCATCCATCCATCCATCCATCCATCCATCCATCCATCATCCATCCATCCATCCATCATCCATCCATCCATCCATCATCCATCCATCCATCCATCCATCCATCATCCATCCATCCATCCATCCATCCATCCATCCATCCATCCATCCATCATCCATCCATCCATCCATCCATCATCCATCCATCCATCCATCCATCCATCCATCCATCCATCCATCCATCCATCCATCCATCCATCCATCCATCCATCCATCCATCCATCATCCATCCATCCATCCATCCATCCATCCATCCATCCATCATCCATCCATCCATCCATCCATCCATCCATCCATCCATCCATCCATCCATCCATCCATCCATCCATCCATCCATCATCCATCCATCCATCCATCCATCATCCATCCATCCATCCATCCATCCATCCATCATCCATCCATCCATCCATCCATCCATCCATCCATCATCCATCCATCCATCCATCATCCATCCATCCATCCATCCATCCATCATCCATCATCCATCCATCCATCCATCCATCATCCATCCATCCATCCATCCATCATCCATCCATCCATCCATCCATCCATCATCCATCCATCCATCCATCATCCATCCATCCATCCATCATCCATCCATCCATCCATCCATCCATCCATCCATCCATCCATCCATCCATCCATCCATCCATCATCCATCCATCCATCCATCCATCCATCCATCCATCCATCCATCATCCATCCATCCACCATCCATCCATCCATCCATCCATCCATCCATCCATCCATCCATCCATCATCCATCATCCATCCATCCATCCATCCATCCATCCATCCATCCATCCATCCATCCATCCATCCATCCATCCATCCATCCATCCATCATCCATCATCCATCCATCCATCATCCATCCATCCATCCATCCATCCATCCATCCATCCATCATCCATCATCCATCCATCATCCATCCATCCATCCATCCATCATCCATCCATCCATCCATCCATCCATCCATCCATCCATCATCCATCCATCCATCCATCCATCCATCCATCCATCCATCCATCCATCCATCCATCATCCATCATCCATCCATCCATCCATCCATCATCCATCCATCCATCCATCCATCCATCATCCATCCATCCATCATCCATCCATCATTCCATCCATCCCCATCCCCGACATCCATCTGCCCATCGTCTCATCCATCCATCTGCCCATCATCCATCCATCCATCCATCTTCCATCCATCCATCCATCCATCCATCCATCATCCATCCATCCATCCATCCATCCATCCATCCATCCATCCATCCATCCATCATCCATCCATCCATCCTTCCTTCCGTCCATCCGTCCGTCCGTCTATCATACATCCCTTGTCCATCTGTCCATCCATCCCCACGCCCCTCTGCCCATTTATCCCCCTGTCCATCCATCCCCCTCCTCCATCCCTTTCTGATCAATCTGTCCCTGTCCATCCCCCACCTGTCCCTCTGTCCATCCCCCATTTGTCCCTCCGTCCCCCCCCGCCCATTCCCACACATTCTGTCCAGTCCCCACCCCCCCGACACCATCTGCCCATCGTCTGTCCGTCCATCTGCCCATCTGTCCATCGTCCATCTGTCCACCCCTTCCTCCTCCCCATGCCCTTTCCATCCACCCGGGGGCCCATCCCTCAGGTCCCCCATCCTGTGTCCCCCCAAATCCGTCCTCACCCCCCGACCCCCCCTGTCCACCCCCCACCTTCCCAGGGACCCCAGCCCTCCACCCCAGGTCCATCCTGCAGTGATGGTAGACCCCACGTAGGTCAGCACTGACCACGCTCCGGCTCCTGCAGGTCTGGGGAGGGCGCAGACCCCCCAAATCCCCCAGGGACCCCACCCACCCCCAAATCCATCCTGGGGATCCCCAAATTCCCCTGGATCCCCTGCACCCTGGCCCCAGCATCCCCCAACCACTGACCCACAGCACCCCATAACCACTGACCATCTGGGCCCAGAACCACTGACCACTGAATCCCACCCCAAACTGACCCACAGCACCCCAAATCCACCACTGACCACTGACCCATAACCACCCTCGACCCACAGCACCCCCCAACCACTGACCACTGACCCAAACCACTGACCCACAGCACCCCATAACCACTGACCACTGACCCCACGTCCAGCAGACCCACAGCATCCCACGACCACTGACCACTGACCCATGAACCACTGACCCACAGCATCCCATAACCACTGACCCACTGACCCATAACCACCACCCCACAGCACCCCATAACCACTGACCACTGACCCATAACCACTGACCCACAGCATCCCATAACCACTGACCACTGACCCATAACCACTGACCCACAGCACCCCATAACCACTGACCACTGACCCATAACCACTGACCCACAGCACCCCATAACCACTGACCACTGACCCATAACCACTGACCCACAGCATCCCATAACCACTGACCACTGACCCATAACCACTGACCCACAGCACCCCATAACCACTGACCACTGACCCACAACCACTGACCCACAGCATCCCACAACCACTGACCACTGACCCATAACCACTGACCCACAGCACCCCATAACCACTGACCACTGACCCATAACCACTGACCCACAGCATCCCATAACCCACTGACCACTGACCCACAACCACTCCTGACCCACTGACCACCCACTGACCACTGACCCATAACCACAGCTACTGACCACTGACCCAGCCACTGACCCACAGCATCCCCACTAACCACTGACCCATGACCCACAGAAACCCATAGCCACTGACCACTGAGCCACAGCCACTGACCAGTGACCCATAACCACTGATCACTGCCGCTGACCAGTGACCCACAACCACTGACCACTGACCTCAGCAACCCCTGACCACTGACCCATGACCACAGCACCCTACAGCCATTGACCACTGACCACTGACCCTGACCCAGCCCCTGACCAGTGACCCATAACCACTGATCACTGACCGCTGACCACTGATCCATAACCACTGACCCACAGACCCCACAGCACCCCATAACCACTGACCACTGACCCACAACCACCCACAACCATTGACCACAGCACCCCAAACCACTGACCCATAACCCCTGACCACTGACCCACAGCACCCCATAACCACTGACCACTGATCTCTAACCACTGACCCACAGCACCCCACAGCACCCCATAACCACTGACCTCTAACCACTGCCCCATAGCACCCCATAACCACTGACCCATAACCCCACAAACTTCCACCCCATAACCGCTGCCCCACAACCCCTACATCCCCCCCCCCAAACCCCTCCCCACAGCAGCCCCATCCCCAGCCCCCTCCCCACCCCCAGCCCCTCGGTCCCGCACCGGTGCCGGTGGATGAGGGCACAGAAGGCCAGCCCGTCCCTCCAGCTCGTGGTGAAGTTCTGCACGTTCACATTGGGGTACCTGGGGGGCAGAGGGGGCCAGACCCCCAACCCTCCAGAGAACCCCAAAACCCCTGGGAACACCCCAGACCCCGCAGGTCCCTCCCGAGTTCCCTTAGGGACCACTCAGAGCCCCCCCAAAGCCTCACAGAGCCCCCAGGAGCCACCTGAGCCACATGGAGACCACCCACCCCCAGGACACCCCAAACCCCCCAGATCCCCCAGGACCCCCCAAACCCCTCCAGGACCCCTCAGGACTCCCAGAACCCCCCCCCTGAGACCCCTCACCCTGCAGTTTTCATCTGGCACCAGGCCAGCAGCGCATCCTTGGCCGATTTCCTCCCCCGCGTGTCCCCGGTCTCCACGCTGATGTCCTGGATCTGGGAGGACCCAAAAATGGGGTCAGGGGCCCCCAAAGTGGGTCTGGGACACCCAAAATGAGTGCAAGCATCCCGTGCTGGGGTCAGGACCCCCAAATATGGGGCCTGGGACCCCAAAGTGGGTGTTTCCTTACCCAGAGGAGCTTAAAAGGAGCTTGGGAAAGGTCTGGGGATTTGTAATTACCCCCCCAAATTCTCCCCCAGGGTGAGTTCAAGACCCCCATCCCCCAGGGTTCTGATCCTCCAGCTCCCCCAATGCCCCCATTTCCTCCTCGGTTTATGTCCATCCCCCACCTGAGTCCAAGACCCCACTAAATGTCCCCAAATTCCCCCCATTTGTCCCTCCGTCCCCCCCCGCCCATTCCCACATTCTGTCCAGTCCCCACCCCCGACACCATCTGCCCATCGTCTGTCCGTCCATCTGCCCATCTGTCCATCGTCCATCTGTCCACCCCTTCCTCCTCCCCCCATGCCCTTTCCATCCACCCGTGCGTCCATCCCTGTGTCCTCCCATCCTGTGTCCACCCCATGTCCGTCTGTCCACCCCCGTGTCCGTCTGTCCACCCCACGACCTTCCCCCAAATTTGGTGCACGTTTTTCCTCCACGAAGCCCAATTAATGCGCCTTCATCCTGGAGGCAGTGATGGTATCCGGCCCCACGTAGGTCAGCACTGACCGCTCGTCCGGCTGCTCCACGGCCACATCTGGGGGGCAGGGGGGTCAGACCCCCCAAATCCCCCCAGGGACCCCCAAACCCACCCCCAAATCCATCCAGGGATCCCCAAATTCCCCCCAGGATCCCCAAATCCCCCTGGCCCCTCACAGCCCCCCAGCACTGACCGCTTGTCCGGCTGCTCCACGGCCACATCTGGGGGCCAGAGCAGGTCAGGCCCCCAAATCCCTCCCCAAATCCTCCTCAGGGACCCCCAAATCCACCCCCAAATTTCCCCAGGGACCCCCAGCCCCTCACCCTCGGGGTCCAGCAGCCGGGTGACCCCCAGCTCACGCTCGGCCACGCTGAAGGCGCTCTGCAGGTTGTGGAGGGCGTTGGCTCCACGCAGGGACCCCACGTCCAGCAGCTCCGGCCTGGGGACGACCGCACAGCTGAGCGCTGAGCACTGAGCACAGCATCCCATAACCACTGACCCACAGCACCCCATAACCACTGACCACTGACCCATAACCACTGACCACTGACCCATAACCACTGACCCACAGCACCCCATAACCACTGACCACTGACCCATAACCACTGACCCACAGCACCCCATAACCACTGACCACTGACCCATAACCACTGACCCACAGCACCCCAACCACTGACCACTGACCCATAACCACTGACCCACAGCATCCCACAACCACTGACCACTGACCCATAACCACTGACCCACAGCACCCCCACAACCACTGACCACTGACCCATAACCACTGACCCACAGCACCCCATAACCACTGACCACTGACCCATAACCACTGACCCACAGCATCCCATAACCACTGACCACTGACCCATAACCACTGACCCACAGCACCCCATAACCACTGACCACTGACCCATAACCACTGACCCACAGCATCCCATAACCACTGACCACTGACCCACCACTGACCCACAGCATCCCAAAACCACACCCACCCATAACCACTCCCACAGCACCCCATAACCACTGACCACTGACCCATAACCACTGACCCACAGCATCCACACCACCCCACTGACCCATAACCACTGACCCACAGCACCCCATAACCACTGACCACTGACCCATAACCACTGACCCACAGCATCCCATAACCACTGACCACTGACCCACAGAAACCCATAGCTCCTGACCACTGACCACAGCCACTGACCACTGACCCATAACCACAGCTACTGACCACTGACCACAGCCACTGACCACTGACCTCTAACCACTGACCACTGACCCATAACCACTGACTACAGCTCTGACCACTGACCACTGAGCCACAGCCACTGACCAGTGACCCATAACCACTGATCACTGACCGCTGACCAGTGACCCATAACCACTGACCACTGACCCACAGCACCCCATAACCCCTGACCACTGACCCACAGCACCCCATAACCATTGACCACTGACCTCTAACCACTGACCCATAACCCCTGACCACTGACCCACAGCACCCCATAACCACTGACCACTGATCTCTAACCACTGACCCACAGCACCCCACAGCACCCCATAACCACTGACCACTGACCTCTAACCACTGACCCACAGCACCCCACAGCACCCCATAACCACTGACCACTGACCTCTAACCACTGACCCACAGCACCCCACAGCACCCCATAACCACTGACCTCTAACTACTGACCCACAGCACCCCACAGCTACTGACCACTGACCTCTAACCACTGCCCCATAGCACCCCATAACCACTGACCCATAACCCCACAAACTTCCACCCCATAACCGCTGCCCCACAACCCCTACATCCCCCCAAACCCCTCCCCACAGCAGCCCCATCCCCAGCACCCTCCCCACCCCCAGCCCCTCGGTCCCGCACCGGTGCCGGTGGATGAGGGCACAGAAGGCCAGCCCGTCCCTCCAGCTCGTGGTGAAGTTCTGCACGTTCACATTGGGGTACCTGGGGGGGGGCAGGAGGGGTCAGAGACCCCCCAACCCCCCTCCAGAGAACCCCAAAACCCCCTGGGAACACCCCAGACCCCGCAGGTCCCTCCCGAGTTCCCTTAGGGACCACTCAGAGCCCCCCCAAAGCCTCACAGAGCCCCCAGGAGCCACCTGAGCCACATGGAGACCACCCACCCCCCCCCCCCCCCCCAGGACACCCCAAACCCCCCCCAGATCCCCCCAGGACCCCCAAACCCCTCCAGGACCCTCTCAGGACTCCCAGAACCCCCCCAGGACCCCTCACCCTGCAGTTTTCATCTGGCACCAGGCCAGCAGCGCATCCTTGGCCGATTTCCTCTCCCGCGTGTCCCCGGTCTCCACGCTGATGTCCTGGATCTGGGAGGACCCAAAAATGGGGTCAGGGGCCCCCCAAAGTGGGTCTGGGACACCCAAAATGAGTGCAAGCATCCCGTGCTGGGGTCAGGACCCCCAAATATGGGGCCTGGGACCCCCCAAAAGTGGGTACAAGACCCCCCCCCCAAAAGGAGCTTGGGAAAGGTCTGGGGATTTCTGTGACCAAACTGAGACTCCAGGGTGGGTTCGGGACACCCCCAAATGACCCCTAACCCCCCCAGGGTGAGTCCAAGACCCCACTAAATGACCCCAAATCCCCCAGGGTGAGTTCAAGACCTCCCTAAATGACCCCAAACACCCCATGGGGGATTCATGACCCCTCTAAATGACCCCAAACACCCCCCATGCCAGCTCCAGGACGGGGCACAGCCCCCATCAGGGCGAGGTCCGGGCCGCGCCCCCCGCCCCATTCCCATTTCCCTCGCTCCGGGGGGGTGCCGGGGGGGCCACCTGGAAGCGCAGGATGATGGTCCAGACCAGGCCGAGGGTCAGGCGGGGGTTGCCGTCCACGATGTCGTGCGAGCCCACGTTCTCCAGGTGCACGCGCTGCTCGCGCAGGAAGCGCAGCGCCTTCTCCACGTTCTCCAGGCAGTGGATCCGCATCCGGCCCCGCGTGGGGCGCGGCTGGGCCGGGGGGGGGCAACGTTAGAGAGACACCCCCGGGTAGGGGGGCAACGTTAGAGGGACCCCCCGGGTAGGGGGGCAACGTTAGAGGGACCCCGGGTAGGGGGGGCAACGTTAGAGGGACCCCCGGATGGCGCGGGGGGGATCGTTAGGGAAACCCCCCCAGGTGCAAAGGGCACAGTCAGGGACCCCCCCCAAAGTTGGGGGGCACAGTCAGGGAATCACCCACGAGTCGGGGGGCACAGTCAGGGGACACCCCCCCCCCCAGGGCAGGGGGCACAGTCAGGGAACCCCCCAGGACCATGGGCATCGTTAGAGACACTCCCGGGTAAGGGGGCACAGTCAGGGAACCCCCCCAGAGCCGGGGGGCTCCACCAGGGACCCCCCCAGGGCCGGGCAGGGGGTGAGGGGGGTGAGGAAAAGGGGGTTTAGGGGGAATAAAGAGAGGGTGGGGGGGTCTGGGAGTTGGGGTTTTGGGGGTCCGGGGGGTGACAGAAAGAGGGGGTGGGGGTTTGGAGGGGGTGGGGGTCTTGGGGAGGGATTTTGGGGGTGGTCTGGGGGCGTGGGGGTTTGGGGGGTCTAGGGAGTCACAGGAATTGGGGTTTGGGACAGGTGGGAGGGGGCTGGGGGAGGTCACAGGGGGATTTGGGGGTCTGGGGGTGTCCAGAGAGGACTTGGGGTGGTCCAAGAGGGTCTGAGGGTCTTCATGAGGGGCGTCCCCAATTTGGGGAGGGGTCGCACTCACCAGGAACCTCCCCCGAGAGCCCCCCAAGAGCAGTGGGGGGTTCCTTTTTGGGGGTCCTCACAGGGATTTCCTTATTTTGGGGAGGGTCCCCATTGGGGGTTTCCTGTTTTTTGGGGGGGGAGGGGTTTCCCTTTAAGGGTGGTGTCCCCAATTTGGGGAGGGGTCGCACTCACCAGGGTCTCCCCCGAGAGCCCCTCGAGCAGCCTGAGCAGGAGCCGCCCGTCCCGCAGGTCGCTGTAAAGGTCCCCCAGGTGCGACCCCCCCGCCAGGTGAGAATTCACCCACTTGGTGAAGGTTTTCTTCTGCACGGCCTCGCGTTCATCTGGGGGGGGGCACGGGGGGGGTCAGGGACCCCCAAAACCCCCTAAACCCCCTAAACCCCCCAGACCACCCAAAGCCCACCCAGATCCTTCAAACTTCACCCAAAGCCCCCAAATCCCACCTGAGACCCCAAATCCCACCTGAGACCCCTCCCCTCCTTCTGCACATCCTTGGCCTCACCTGGGGGGGCACGGGGGGGGGTCAGAGCCCCCAACCCCGCCCCCAAAGCCCCCCCAAAGCCCCCCAGGGTTCGCAGCCCCCCGAGGGGGTCCCGGGAGGATCCCCCCGCAGCAGCCGGTGCTGGATTAACGCTAAGAGGATTTGGGGGGGGGGGTCCTTGGGGGGCTCCTGAGGGGGGTCCTGGGGGCTTTGGGGGAGTTTTGGGGGTCTGGGGGCTTTGGGGTTTGTCCTAGGAAGGGTTTGGGGTGATTGGGAGGGGAAATTTGGGGCGATTTCCCCATTTTTTCCATGGTGTGCCCCAAATTTTGGGGTTTTTTTCCCCCCCCATTTTTGGGAGTTTTCCCCATTTTTGGGGTTTCCCCCCAATTTTTTAGGGATCATTCCTATATTTTGGGTTCCCCCATCCCCATTTTTGGGGTCTCCCCCTATTTTTCGGGTGTTTCCACCTCTTTTCTGGACTTGTTCTCCTGTTTTGAGGGGGGTTTTACCCAATTTTTTGTGATTTTCCTTCATTTTTGTGCTGTCCCCTCACATTTTTGTGTGGATTTCCCCAGGTTCCTCATCCCCATTTTTGGGATCTCTCATGTTCCTGATGCACTTCCCATCATTTTCTGGGTAGTTTTCCCCATTTTTGGGGGCTGTTCCCCCATTTTTTCCCACATTTCCATCACTTTCTTTGTGTTTCCCTCACTTTTTTTTTCCCCCCCAACATTCCAGGGCTCCCAATTCCCATTTTTTGGGATTCTCCATATTTTTGGTGACTTTCTCCCCATTTTTTGGGTTCCACTCCCTTTTTTTATCCTTTCTCCCCATTTTTGTGCATTTTTCTCCATTTTTTCTTTGCTTTTCCCCAGTTTTTGGCATTTTCCTCCTCATTTTTTTCACTTTTCTCTTAAGTTTTGCACTTTTGTCCCACTTTTTATGTTTTCTTCACATTTATTCCACTTTCCCCCAACATTTGAGCTTCTCCCCCACTTTTGTGCATTTCTCCCCATTTTTTTCACTTTTCCCTCAACTTTTTTCCTTTTTCCTCCCATTTTTACACTTCCCCCCAAATTTTTGTGCATTCCCCACCAATTTTTCCACTTCCCCCCCCAATATTTTCACTTCCCCCCCACTTTTAACCACTTTCCTCCCAATTTTTATACATTTCCCCCCAATTTTAGGACTTTCCCCCACTTTTTCCTCTTTCCCTCCCATTTTTCCACTTTCCCCACAGCATTCAAACTTTTCTCCTTGCTTTTTGTGCATTTTACCCCGGCTTTTACACTTTCCCCTCACTTTCCTCACAATCCTCGCATTTTTTTTATATTTTCCCTCTATTTTTGTGCATTTTCCCACTTTTTTCCCACTTTTCCCCCAATTTTTTTGTACTTTTTCTCCCATGTTTCCACTTTTTTCATCTTTTCCCACCCTAATTTTTCCTCCGCGTTTTTCCTCATTTTCCCCCTTTTTTCCCCAATTTTCCCCCCCAATTTTTCCACTTTTCCCCCCCATTTTTGGGGTCCCCCCCTCCCCGTACCTGCCAAGGCTTTGATGCGGGAGCGCTCGAAGCGCCGGGCGGAGCCTTCATCCTCCTCCTCCTCCTCCTCCTCGGGCCCCCCCGCGCCCCCCTCCCCCTCCCAGCGGGGGTCGCTGAACCGCGGCAGCTCCAGGGGGTCGTAGGGGGGGGGGGACAGCATGGTGCCCTCTGGGGACCCCCAAATTTGGGGGGGGGGCGGCGCTGGGAGAGCTCAGGGGGGAGCTGGAAAAATGGGGGAGGGGGGGTTTGGTCACTTTGGGGGGCGACCCCTCCTCAAAGTGACTCGCGGGGAGCCCGAAATTAACGCGGACCCCCCACCCCACCAAATTAACGGAGACCCCAAAATTAAATGAGATCCCCCCCCCAAATTAACGGAGATCCCATCAGACCCCCCCCAAATTAATTAAAATACTCCCCGAATTCGGAATTTTTCCCTAAATTAATGAAGAAAACCCCTCCCCCCAATTAAGGGAATGCGCCCCAAATTAATTAAGAGCGCTTCAAATTAAGAGGGACCCCTCCCCAAATTAATAAAAAGCCCCTCTAATTAATAAAGATCCATCCAATTAACAGGAATTTCCCCGAATTGATTGAGATCCCCTCTCCAAACCCTTCAGTAGAGGACCCCCTCCAATATTCAATCGAGACCCCCCCAAATCCATTAAAGACCCCCCCCCAATTCCTCTGCGGGACCCCCAAAACTCCTCCAAGTTCCTTCCCCCTCCTCCTAAGACCCCTCCCCAAAACTCTCAGGGTCACCCCGAGACCCCCCAGAACCCCCAAACTCCACCGAGCTCCCCCAAACCTCTCCAAAGACCCCCCCTGAGCCCCCCCAAATTCCCCCCGGGACCCCCAAAACTCCTCCAAGCCCCCTCCCCATCAATAAAGCCCCCCCCCAAAAAAAACTCTCCGGGTCACCCTGAGCGCCCCCAAATCCTCTCAAACAAACCCCGAGCGCCCCAAATTCCTCCTCGGGACCCCCAAAACTCCTCCGAGCCCCCTCCCCCCGCTGCCCAGAGCCCCCCCAGAGCCCCCCGCTCCCCCCGCACTCCCCCCCCCGTTAATGCTCTTACCGGGGATCAGCGCCCACAGCGCCGGGGGGGTCTGGGGGGAGGTTTGGGGACACAAACACGCGAATTTGGGGGTGGGGGGTCCCCAAACCCTCCCGGGGCAGCGCGGGGGGGGACCTGCCCGGGGATGCGGAGCCGCTGCCGCAGTGCCCGGGGGGGGGCGCGGGGGGGATCAGCGGGACCGGGGGTGGTTGCGGGACCCCTAGGGGGGGTTTGAGGGTTGGTTTGGGGTGGTTTTGGGGGAGGGATCTCCCCCGGTTTGAGCCCCCCCCCAGGTGTGTGTGTGTGTCCCCCGCCCCCCCCTTTACCTGCGCTGCGGCCGCGGCGCGCGCTGAGCCCGCGGCAGCTCATCACACCCCGGGGGGCGGGGCCTGCGGGCCACGCCCCCTCCGCCGTCACCACGGCAACGCCTCCTGGACACGCCCCCTCCCCGCTGGTTGCCATGGCGATGATGGCGGAGGCCACGCCCCCGATTTTCCCGCCACTCGCGCGTCCCGTCCGCCAGGGGGCGCTCGCGGCGTGAGGGGGGCAAAGATGGCGGAGGAGGCCGTGAGGGGGGTGAGGGGGTTTTGGGGTTTTTTTTGTGGATTTTTTTGATTTATGTGGGGTCAGTGATCACTAGAAAAGGTTGCGGGAGCTTTGGAGGTCCCTAGGGGTGGTTTTAGGGGTTCTGAGAGGTCACTAAGGAGGGTTGTGGGTCTTGGCGGGTATTGGGGGGCTCTTTGTGAGGGGTCAGTGGTCACTAAAGTGGGTTGGGGGTCCCTAACGGGGCTCTATGAGGGATCGAGTGTCCCGAGGAAGTTTTTGAGGGGGTTTGGGGGTCTCGGGTGGTGTCGGGGATCCCCAGATAGGTTTGGGGGGGATTGGGGGTCTCTGGGCTCCCCAAAGAGGAGGCTCTTAGGGAAGGGGTTCGGGGGAATTTTGGGGTTTTTTTGGGGTTTTGGGCTCCCCACCTCTTCTGGCCCTGCAGGTCCTGGAGCAGCTTCTGGTGGCTCTGGGGACCCCCAAAAATGGGGAGCCCCGAAGGGGAGCGCTGCTGGTGGCTCTGACGGCGGGGAGGCCCTGGGGGGCCCCTCTGCATCCTCACAGGTGGATGGGGGGTCCTGGGGGTCCTGGTTCCTCTCAGACCCCCCTGACCCCCCCCTTTCCAGTGGCAGCCACGGGACCCCTCAGCCGAGACCTTGACCCTGAAGCACTGGGGAGGGGTAAGAGACCCCCAAAACCCCTCAGAGACCCCCAAACCCCCCAGAAACCCCCAAACCCCTCAGAGACCCCCAACCCCTCAGAGACCCCCCAAACCCTTCAGAGACCCCCAGAACCCCCCAGAGACCCCCCTGAAACCCCCTCAGAGACCCCAAACCTCAGAGAGACCCCCAAATCCCAGAGACCCCCCCTCAGAGATCCCCAAACCCCCAGAGACCCTCCAAAACCCCAGAGACCCCCCAAACCCTTCACAGACCCCCAAAACCTCTCTGGGACCCTCTCAGGGACACCCCCAATCTCCAACTCCTTTAAGACCCCCCTAAAACCTCTCTGGGGACCCCTAAATCCTCTCAATCTCCTCCCCAGCCCCACTGGGGGTCCCCTAAACCTCTAAACCCCCCTCCCAAGCCCCCTAAATCCCCCCCCAAATCCCCCAGCCCCTCGTGGGGTGCAGGAGCTGCCGGGAGCCCCCCCAAATCCCCTCCCCTGCTGCGGGCGGATCCTGGCCCAGGCTCAGGTGCAAAGGAGCTTCCAGGTGAGTTTTGGGGTTTTGGGGGGATTTTGGGGGATTTTGGGGGGTTTTGGGGGGCTTGGGGGGATTTTGGGGGTCCCCCCTCTCTCTGTTCTCTTTCCCAGCCCCCCCAAAGTCACCTTGAAGGGGGAATTGGGGTCGGGGGGGCCCTGAGAGCCCCCCGGGAATGGGAATTGGGGCAGGAGGATAAAAATAGTCGGGGTGACCTGGATTTGGGGGATGGGGGGGAAATAATGGGGTCACGGGGGGGGAGGGGAAATGGGGTCATGGGGGGGGGGTGGGACACCCCAAAACACACGGGGGGATGGGGTCGGACCCTCCCCAAACTGGGCCCAGTTCCTTGGGGGGGGTATTGGGGTGCCCCCAGACCCTTCAGATCTCCACCCCCCAGGGGCCGTGGAGGATTTTGGGGTCCCCCCTGTGCCCCCCCCAGATCTGTCAGCCCCCCTTGCCCCCGCCTGGGGGTCCCTGTGGTGGCTCCTGCACCGGACCAGCCTCGTGCACCCCGAGGTACCGGGGGGGGGAGGTTTGGGGGTCCTGGGGGGTCCCCAAAAAGGGGAGGGGGTTCCTCAGTGACCCCCCCCCGTCCCCCCCTCCAGGTCGAGTTTCATTTCTGTGTCAGCATCAATGGGGAGGTCACATCCAGGACCCTCAGGTGAGACCCCCGGGACCCCCAAGCTGGGGACACCCCGCCCTGGGGTCACCCAAACTGGGGACACCCTCACCTTGGGGACACCCCACTCCTGGGGACCCCCCACCCCTAATTGGGGTCACATTCCCCCTCGTGTCCCCCAGCCCAGAGCCCCCCTGGGCACAGGCGGGAATGAGGCTGAGGATGCAGAGCCGGCACTTCACTGGGTATGGACTGGGATGGACTGGGGGGGACTGGGATGGGACTGGGATGGACTTGGAGGGACTGGGATGCGATTGGCGGGAATTGGGATGGGACTGGGGGGAATTGGGATGGGACTGGGGGGCACTGGGGTTGGACTGGGATGGATTTGGAGGGACTGGGATGGGACTAGGGGGAATTGGGATGGGACTGGGAGGGACTGGGGGTAACTGGGATTGGACTGGGGTGATTGGGATGGGACTGGGGGGGACTGGAATGGGACTGGGAGGGACTGGAATGGACTGGGACAGGTTGGAACAGAAAAGGATGAACTGGGATGAGGCAGGGGAGTAGAACAGGGTCAAACTGGGATGAACTGGGATGAAACGAGTGTAGTACAGAGTCAAACTGGGATGAACTGGGATGGGGCAGGGATAGGTCTGGGATAGCTTGGTCTGGACCAGTCCGGACCAGTCTGTACTGGTCCAAACTGGTCCATACTGGTCCGTTCCCCCAGGCCGCCCTGCAGCCGCCTCCGGCCGTGCCCGGGGCCGCCGCTGCCGCTGCCGGTGCCGCCCCCGCTGGCGGCCGCGGGATTCGGGGGGGACCTGGAGCTGCTCCCGGTCTGCGCCCTCGGGACCCCCCCGGGCAGGGACCCCCCCTGTGCCGAGTGCAGATATCCGGGCTGGGGGCACCGGGGGGTCTGGGGGGATTTGGGGTGTTCAGGAAGGGGGATTTGGGGTGGTTTGGGGGAGGATTTGGGGTGGGATTTGGGGTGCTCAGGGCGGGATTTGGGGTGGTTTGGGGGAGGATTTGGGGTGTTCAGGGGGGGGATTTAGGGTCCTGGGGTGGGATTTGGGGTGTTTGTGGGGGTTTTGAGGCACCTGAGCATGTTTGGGGTGCCCTGGGTGCGATTTGAAGTGGTTTGTGGGGATTTGAAGTCCCAGGGTGGGATTTGAGGTATCCAGGGGGATTTGAGATGCCCAGAAGGGGTCTCAGAATGCCCGGGGGGAGTTTTGCGTTGTCCAGGGGGGTCTCAGGGTGCTGGGGAGGAGGAATTTTGGGTTCCCTGGGGGATCTCAGGATGCCCAGGTGGGATTTGGGGTTCTGGGAGAATTTTGGGGGCCCCATTCCCCCTCGTTGTTCTCCTTGACCTCCCCACCTTTACCTGTTTGACCCTGCGGGGGTCCCTGTGCCCCCCCCGGCCCCCCCAACCCTGCGGGACCCCTCTGTGCTGGGGGACTGGGGGGGCTTCGGCCTGGCTGCAACCGCCCTGAACCCCAAAACCCCCTGGACCCCAAAACCCCCCGGACCCCCGAGGCTCCAGTGAGGATGAGGAAGGTCCGTGGGGTTCCAGGGTTTTTTGGGGGGGAAATTTTGGGGCTCCCCCTTCCTCAGCCCCCCCGTGTTGTCCCCACAGAGCCAGTGCCCCCCGATGTCACCTTTGGGGTGCGCTGGGACCCCCCCAGGGGGACGGGGATCCCCAAACTTCCCCTGAGGGGGACCCCAAAACCCTCCTGGTTTTCCTCTTCCTGCGGCACCGGGACCCCTTTGGGGGGTATGACACAGGTAAGGGGGGGACCCCGATTTTGGGGTGCCCCAAGCCCTGGGGGTGCCCCCACATTTTGGGGGTGTCCCCATAGCTCAAGAGGGTCCCCAAATTTTAGAGCTGTCCCCAAGGTCTTGGGCTGTCCCCAAGTTCTGTAAGGTCTCCTCATCACTTTGGGGTATCCCTGTGGTTTGGGGGTGTCCCTTCAGGGCTGTCCCCAAGATTTTGGGGGTGTCCCCACGGTTTTGGGGTGCCCCCCTCCCCCATTTTCCCCATTCCGGCTCAGCCCCTAATCTCGGGCTGACCCCAAAATTTGGGAGCTGACCCCAAGGTTTGTGGGCATCCCCTTGGTGTTGGGGTTATCCCCGTGGTTCAGGGGTGTCCCAATGCTTCTGGGGGGGTCCCCCACAATTCGGGGACCCCCCCAAAATTCGGGGTCCCCCCCAGGGATGCGGCGGCTGCTGCTGGCCCAGCTGGAGCCCACGCTGCGCCTCGGCCGCCCCACGCTGGCCCGGGGGCTCCGCGCCCTCCTGCACCCCCTCCTGGGGAGGCTGCGCCACCAGTGCCAGGTGCGTGCGGGATTTTGGGGTCCCCGACCCCAAAACCCCCAAACCTCCCCCCGCATTCCCCCCCAGGCCCAGCAGGCGTGGCGGAGCCCAGATCCCACTCCCGGTGGCCGCAGTGACGGCCGTGGTGGCTGCCAGCCCAGCATCCAGCTTCCATGGACCCTGCCTGGGCAGGGTTTGGGGGTTCAGGGGTCCCCCAGGGCTGGGGGTTTGGGGGTGTCCCCAATGTCACTGTGTCCCCCCGCAGGTGCAGGACACGCCGGCGCTGGCGGCGGCTGCGCGTCGCAGATGGGCCGAGGTGTCGCGCCGGCCGGGGCTGCCCTGCAGGGGTGAGGGGGAAATTGGGGGTGGGGGTCCCCAAAACCCCTGGGCACTGAACCCCACTCCTGTGCCCCCCCAGGGACACCCCAAAAGCAGCGCCGGGGGCGGAGGAAGCAGCAGCAGCAGGAGGAGGAGGAGGAGGAGGAGGAAGGGCACCGGAGCAGTCAGGGCCAGGTGGGGTTTGGGGTTCCCTCCCTGCTCTGGGGAGCCCCAGGACCCTCCCAGTAACCCCCGGGACCCCCCAACTGCAGGATCCCGACGAGTGGACGCCCTGAGGGACAGGACAGAGCCCCCTCCCATCCCAGTGCTCCCAGTTCACCCAGTCCTGGCTCATCCCAGTTATACCAGTTGGCCCCAGTTCCTTTCATGGGTGTCATTTCCTCCAGTCAGTCCCAGTTCTCCCAGTCAGTCCCAGTTCCCCCAGTTAATGTTGATCCCTGTTCCCCCCACCAGTCCCAGTTCACACAGTCACTCCCAGTTCCCCCAGTGCTCCCAGTTTCCTACAGTCAATCCCAGTTATCCAAGTCATTCCTGGTTGGTCTCTCCTGTTCATCCCAGTCCGCCCCAATTTCCCAGTCCCTCCCAGTTTCCCAGTCCCTCCCAGTTTCCCAGTCCATCCCAGTCCCTCTCAATTTCCCAGTCCCCCCCAGTTTCTCCCAGTTTCCCAGTTCCCCCCAGTCCCCCCCAGTTTCCCACCCAACCCCATCGCCCCGCCCATCGCGGCCGCCTCACCTCATTTACATAACCACACCCACAACCTCAAGCCGCGCCCCGCCCACACCGCTCGTAGTCCCGCCCCATCCCTCCCCTCGCTCCGCCCCCACAAAGGCCCCGCCCCATCCTCACCCCGGCCCCAGCCCCGCCCACTCCCTCCTCTTGCCCCGCCCCCCGCGCAGGCCCCGCCCCTCCCTCTCAGGCCCCGCCCCGCCATGGCGGCCCCGCAGCCCCCCGGTTCCCCCTGGGCCGGGCCGGGGTCGGGAGCGGCCCCCGGAGGCACCGGAGCCGCCCGGGCCGGGCCGTGCTGGGCCGCCGTGCTCGGCTGCCTCAGCCTGGCCTGCTCCTACGTGGGGAGCCTGTACGTGTGGGGCAGCCCCCTGCCCAGGTACGGCCGGGGGGAGTCGGGGGGATTCGGGGGGCTGGGGGCGAGCACCGTGGGTCAGGGAGGGATCTGAGGGGTTCTGCGGGGAAATTGGGGTGTCTGGGGGGGATTCAGGGGGTCGGGGGGATTTTGGGGTGTCTGGGGGGATTCGGGGGACTGGGGGCGGGCATAGTGGGTCAGGGAGGGATCTGAGGGGTCTACGGGGTAATTGGGGTGTCTGGGGGGGATTTGGGGGATCGGGGGATCTGGAAAGGTCTGGGGGAATTTGGGAGGTCTGGGGGGATTTGGGGGGGACAGGGGGGTGGGGGTGGGGTCAAGCACGGCGGGTCAGGGAGAGATCTGAGGGTCTCAGGGGAATTGGGGGCGTCTGGGGGGATTTGAGGGGTCTGTGGGGCACCTATGGAATAATTAAGGTGTCTGGAGGGCGATTTGGGGGAAATTCGGGGGGTCTGGGGGGGATTACGGGGGCTGGGGATGTGCACGGTGAGTCAGGGCAGGATCTGAGGGGTCTGTGGGGGAATTGGGGTCTCTAGAGGGGATTTAGGGGGAATTCAGGGGGTCTGGGGGGGTCTGGGATAGATTTGGGGGATCTGGGGGGTTGGGGGTCTGGGGTTGAGTATGGTGGGGTGGGGAGGAATCTGAGAGGACTAGGGTGGGTTTGGGGTGTCTGGGGTGGGTTTGGGGGTGTTTGGGGTGGATTTGGGGGGAATTCAGGAGGTCTGGAGGGAATTTGAGGGGTCTGGGGGCACCTCTGGGGTGTCCCAGGGGGATTTGGGGGCGTGCACAGAGGATCAAGGAAGGGTTTGGGCACCTGTGGGACACCTGGGGAGGAATTTGGGGGGTGGTCTCTGGATTATGGGGGACCTGGGGGTGTGTACAGGGTATTAGGGGGGTTTCTGGGGTCCCTGGGGGGGATCCCTGGGGTCCCTAGGGGGGATTTGGGGGTCCCTGGAGAGGATTCGGGGTCCCTTGTTGGGTTTCTGCTCCTTGAGGTGTCCATAGGGTTGCGACAGGCTCTTGTGGATTTTGAGATGATTTTAGCTGCATAAAAAGGGGCTGGGGGGGTCTCCCCAGTGCCTGGGGGTGTCGGGGGGGACCCTGGGGGGATTTTGGGGTGCAGACCCCCCCGCGCCCCCTCCCCAGGGACCACCCCTCGGTGATCAAGCGTCGCTTCACGAGCGTCCTGGTGGTGTCGGGGCTGTCCCCGGCCCTGGTGTGGCTCTGGAAGGAGCTCACGGGGGTCAAGGTGAGCTCGTGGGGGGGGGGAATCCCCAAAATCCGAGGAGGGGTCTCAGAGCCCCCCCAGACCGCTCTGACCCCCCCCTCCCAATTTCCGTTTCACCCCCTCCAGGCTGACACCCCCCTGCCCGCCCTGCTGGGGCTGCGCCTCGAGGGGCTGGTCCCGGCCACGCTGCTGCCTCTGCTGCTCACCATGGTGGGTCTGGGGGGGCTGCGACCCCCCAAAATCCTCCCCGGGGATCCCCAAAATCCCCTGAACCCCCAGGAGCCCCCTCCCGAATTTATTGAGAGCCCCCCACCCCAAATGTTCTGTCTGGGCCTTTCACGTGTGGTGGGGGTGGGAGGGATTGGGACCCCCATGGGATCCCCCAAAATCCACTCAGGACCCCCAAAATCCACTCGGGATCCCCCAAATCCCCCTGAAGTCCCCCAGGACCCCCCCAGAATTCACTGACCCCCCCCCCAAATTCTCTGCCTGGGCCCCAGATCTGGCTCATTAAGGTGGGTGTGGGACCCTCCTAAAATCCCTCTGGGACCCCCCAAAACCTCTCTGGGACCCCAAAATCCATTCAGGAACCCTCAAAAACCACTCAGAACCCCCCTAAGGACCCCCAAAATCCGCCTGACCCCCAGAACGCCCCCAGAATTCACTGACCGTCCGCAGATCCTCTGGTTGGGCCCCGGACCCAGCTCACCAGGGTGGGTGTAGAACCCCCCAAAACCTCTCTGGGACCCCTCAAAATCCACTCAGGAACCCCCAAAACTCTCCCTGAGCCCCCCAAAACCCTTCTGAGACCCTCAAATCCCTCTAGACCCCCCCCCCCAAATTCCCCCAAATCCTGTTCTCTGATCCCACTCCCCATTGTGGGTATGGGGTGGAAAACGGGGAACCCCCCCAAATCCCCCCCATTGACCCCACAGGGGATGGAAAAGGGGTGTGACCCCCCCCTGACCCCCCCAAATCCCCCTGACCCCCCAGATCCTGTTCCTGGGCCCCCTGATCCAGCTGTCCATGGACTGTCCCTGGCGCTGGCTCGATGGCATCAGGGTGGCCCTGGGTAAGGGGGCACAATTTGGGGAGGGGGCGCCAATTTGGGGGGCTCAGGAATTGGGGTTTGGGGGGGGGGGTCCCCAACACAGGGAGTGGAATGGGGGGGGCTGAGGGGGTGAAATGGGGGAGTTTGGGGGGGATTGGGTTTGGGGAGCCTGTGGGAATCTGGGATTTGGGGGACAGTTCTGTGGATTCTGGGGGCAGTTTTATGGGATTTTGGGGATCAGCTCTATGGGATTTGGGGAGCAGTTCTGCGGGATTTTGGGGTCAGTTCTGTGGGATTTTGGAGCTCAGTTTTATGGGATTTTGGGGATCAGCTCTGGGATTTTGAGGTCAATTTTATGAGATTTTGGGGATCGATTCTATGGGATTCTGGGGATCAGTTCCATGGGGTTTTGGGGCTCAGTTCTGTGGGATTTTGGGATTTTGGGTTAGGTGTTATGGGATTTTGGGGTGAGTTTTAAGGGATTTTGGGGATCAGTTCTGTGGCATTTTGGGATCAGGTTTATGGGATTTTGGGGCTCAGTTCTGTGGGATTTTGGAGTTCAGTTCTGTGGGATTTTAGGGATCAATTTTATGGGATTCTGGGGATCAGTTTTACGGGATTTTGGGGCTCAGTTTTATGGGATTTTGGGGATCAGCTCTGTGATTTTGGGGTCAATTTTATGGAGTTTTTGGGCTCAGTTTTATGGGATATTTGGGATCAGTTCTGTGGGATTTTGAGCTCAGTTTTATGGGATTTGGGGCTCCATTTTATGGGATTTTGGGGCTCAGTTCTATGGGATTCTGGGGATCGGTTTTATGGGATTTTGGGGATCAATTCTAGGGCATTTTGGGGATCAGCTCTATGGGATTTTTGGGATCAGTTCTGTGGGATTTGGGTTTTTTTTTAATGGGTTTATTTGGTTTGGGTTCCCTGTGGGGCTCTGAGATTTTGGGGCTCAATTCTGTGCGATTTTGGGGATCAGTTTTATGGGATTTTGGGGCTCCATTTTATGGGATTTGGGGCTCAGTTCTGTGGGATTTTGGAGCTCAGATTTATGGGATTTTGATGCTCAGTTTTATGGGATTTTGGGCTCAGTTCTGTGGGGTTTTTGGGGTCCCCCAGACCCACGGGTGTGGGCGCTGTGCTGGGGGGTCATGCTATCAGTACTAGGGCTGGGTTTTTGGGGGGGTTTTGGGGGTTTGTCATGTTTGGGATTTTGGGGCTCAGCTCTGTGGGGTTTTTGGGGTCCCCCAGACCCGCGGGTGTGGGCGCTGTGCCTGGGGGATGTGCGCTGGCTGCGGAACCAGGTGGTGGCACCTCTGACGGAGGAGTTGGTGTTCAGGGCCTGCATGCTGCCCATGCTGGTGCCCTGCACAGGGCCCGGCCCCGCCGTGCTGGCCTGCCCCCTCTTCTTTGGGGTCGGTGAGTGCAACCCTAAAATATCCCAAAAATACCCTAAAATATCCACCCCGTGCTGGCCTGCCCCCTCTTTTTTGGGGTTGGTGAGTGGAACCTTGAACTATCCCAAAATACCCCAAAAACCCACCCCAAAACCCCTCCATATTGGTCTGCCCCCTCTTCTTTGGGGTCGGTGAGTGAAACCCTCTAAAATACCCCAAATATACCCCAAAAACCCACCCCAAAATCCCCCACCAATATTGGTCTGTTCCCTGTTCTTGGGGTTGGTGACTAAAACCCCCAAAATATCCCAAAACACCCCAAAACCCACCCCAAACACCCCCCCCCCTGGCCTGACCCCTGTTCCTTGGGATGGGTGAGACCCCAAAATTGCCCCAAAATCTCCCCAAAACTGCCACTGACTCCCCTCCCCTGATCCCCCCAAAAACCCCAAACCCCCCAAAAACCCCAAAACTCCCCCAAAACCCCAAATCCCCCCAAAAACCCCAAATCCTGCTTCCCCAGCCCATTTCCACCACGTGATCGAGCAGCTCCGCTTCCGCCACGGCTCCATTGGCAGCATCTTCATGGCAGCAGGTGAGGGGGGCCTGGGGGATTTTGGGGTCCAGGGGTGTCCTGAGGGAATTTGGGGTGTCCTGGGTGAAGATTTGGGGTGTCCAGGAGGAGTTTGGGGTGTCCAGGGATGACCAAAGAGAGTTTAGGGTGTCCTGAGGGAATTTGGGGTGCCCAGGGTGAGGATTTGGGGTGGGGGGTGTTTTCATGATGGCCTGTGGGGGTTTGGGGGTCTCCATGGGGGTTTTGGGGTGCCCAGGGTGGGATTTTTGGAGCCAGGGTGATGCATCTGAGCCTCTGCCAGGGGTGTGTGGTGGATTTGGGGGTCCTGGGGGGTTTTGGGGTGTCCCTGACCCCCGTTTTCCCCCCCAGCATTCCAGTTCTCCTACACGGCCGTGTTTGGGGCCTACACGGCCTTCCTGTTCCTCAGGACTGGTGGGTTTGGGGGGCCTGGGGGGGTTTGGGGGGCCCCAATCCCCATTTCCCTGTCCTCAGGTGTGTTTGGGGTCCCCAATCCGTGTGTCCCTGTCCCCAGGTGGGTTTTGGAGTGGGTTTTTGGGGTCCCCAATCCCCCATCCCCAGGTGTTTTTGGGGTCCCCGGTCCCCATGACCTTTTCCGTAGATGTGTTTGGGGTGGGTTTTGGTGTCCCCAGGCTCTTTTTCCCTGTCCCCAGGTGTGTTTAGGGTCCCCAGTCCCTGTGTCCCTGTCCCCAGGTGTATTTGGGGTGGGTTTTTGGGGTGCCAGTGCCCATGCCCCTGTCCCCAGGTGTGTTTTTGGGGTCCCCAATCCCTGTGTCCCATCCCCAGCTGGGTTTTTGGGGTCCCCAATCCCCATTTCCCCATCCCCAGGTGTGTTTTTGGGGTGCCAATCCCTGTCTCCCTGTCCCCAGGTGGTTTTTTGGGGTCCCCAATCCCCATTTCCCTGTCCCCAGGTGTGTTTGGGGTGTGGTTTTTGGGTGCCAACCCCCTTGTCCCCCCAGGTCACCTGGCGGGGCCCCCAATCCCTCTGTCCCTGGGGGATTTGGGGTTAATGTTCCTGGGGTTGGGTTTGCCAACCCCTGTCCCATTCGGGGGTCCCCAGGTGTTTGGGGGTTTTTTTGGGGTCCCTAATCCCCATTTCCCTGTCCCCAGGTGTGTTTGGGGTCCCCAGTCCCTGTGTCCCTGTCCCCAGGTGTGTTTGGGGTCCCCAACCCCTGTGTCCCTGTCCCCAGGTGTGTTTGGGGTGTGTTTTTGGGGTGCCAACCCCTGTGTCCCTGTCCCCAGGTCACCTGGTGGGGCCGGTTCTCTGCCCTTCCTGTAACTCCATGGGGGGATTTTGGGGGGATGCTGTGACCCCGGGGTGGGTGTTGATAATCCTGGGGTGCCGGGTGTGTTTTTGGGGTCTCCAATCCCCATTTCCCCCCCTGTCCCCAGGTCACCTGGCGGGGCCGGTGCTGTGCCACTCCTTCTGTAACTCCATGGGGTTCCCGGCGCTGGGCGCGGCCCTGGGGCACCCGCGGCGCCGGGCGCTGCTCCCCGCGTACCTGCTGGGGGTGTTGGGCTTCCTGCTGCTGCTGCACCCCCTGACCGAGCCCGCCTTCTTCGGGGTGCGCCCCCCGTGCCGCGACCCCCCCGCCTGCTCCTGACACGGGCGGGGGGCGCCCGCCCCTCCCCAAACCCCCCTTTTTATAGGAGCCGCCGCACAGAGTCTATTTTTGTGATTAAAGTGGTTTAAGGCTTTGTGGGGCGTGCTGGGATGGACTGGGGGGGACTGGGATGGGAGTGGGAGGGACTGGGATGGGTTTAGGGGAACTGGGAAGGACTGGGATGAACTGGGGGGGACTGGGATGAGTTTAAGAGAACTGGGAGGGACTGGGATGGGTTTTGGGGAACTGGGAGGGGATGGAAGAGGCCTGGGAATGAATGGAAGGGGAACAGAAGCGACTGGGACGAACTGGGACAGCACCGAGAGGGGTCTGGGACAACACCGAGGTCCTCCCGGCCGCCAGGGGGCGGTGCCTCCGCGAGGCCACGCCCCCTCAAGCACCACCCACCGCCCGCGTCCAGCGTCGCTTTATTCGCGCGTGACCCCCGTACACCCGCCAGAGGCCACGCCCCCGCGCCCCTCCGGTTCCCCCGGGGCGGGGTCGCGGTCCCGGTCACAGCCGGTGTCACAATCCCGGTGGTCCCGGTGCTGCTGTCCCGGGGGTCCCGCTCAGGGCAGTGTCCCCATCCCGGTGGCTCAGGACGGTACAGGTGTCGCAGTCCCGGTGGTGGCCCCGGTCAGAGGAGGTGTCCCCATCCCGGTGTCCCCGCTCAGAGCAGCCGTCCCCATCCCGCTGTCCCCATCCAAGCCCCGCCGCCGGCTCGGCTCGGCTCGCTCGCTGCCGGTGCCCCGGGCGGGTGCGGCGGTCAGGGCGGGTTGTCGCCGTCGCGGGCGGGGTCGCGGTGGCCGCGGGCGGGCCCGCCGTGGCTGTGCGCCTTGCGGACGTGCCGGTACAGGTCCCCGGACTGCGTGTACGAGCGCAGGCAGTGGCGGCACTCGTAGGGCCGCTCGCGGGTGTGCACGGTGGCGTGGCGCCGCAGCGTGTACGAGCACGAGAACGTTTTCCCGCACGTCGGACACGTCGGGGCCTCCTCGGCGAACAGCCCGAAGCTCCCGCGGGGCTCCAGCGGCGCCAGGAACAGCGGCTCCCGCAGCCCCCCCAGCGCCGCCGGGCCCAGCGCCGCCCCCTCCCCAAACTGCGCCGCTCGGGCCGGGGCTGAAGGCGGCGGCGGCGGCGGGGGAGGGGGCGCGGGGGGGCGGCGGGTGCCGTCGGGCTCCTCGTCCGAGATCACGATGGCCTCGGCCTTGATGGGGACGGGGGGCGCGGCCCAGGGACCCCCGCCCGCGGACGGAGGCGGGGGAGCGGCGGCGGCAGCGGCAGCTCCGGGCCCCGGCGCGGCCTCGCTGGAGCTGCTGGGGCTGGGCGGGGGTCGCTCTGCCCCGACCCCCACCCCGGGCTGGGTCGTGTCGGCCGCGTCCACCAGCGGCGGCTCCGGCGCCTCCTCGGGGAGGAGCTGCGGGGGCTGCGGTGGCGGCTGCGGCGGGGGCGGGCTGGGCGCGTCCTCCTCCTCCTCCTCTTCCTCCCGCTTGGTGCTGTCGGCCTCGGCCGGGCCCCGCGCCTGCAGCTTCTTCTTGCACAGCTTGACCACGTCGTTCATGTGCAGGTAGGAGGCGGCGGCCAGCACGTCCTCCAGCGGCGCCGCCAGCGCCAGCCGCCCCTCGTACATGAACTCCAGCAGCAGCGCGAAGGCCGGCGCCGTGACGATGTCGCTGTTCAGGGCCACCACGGCGCCCCGGGCGCCTCCCGCGCCGCCCGGCTCGGCGTAGCACAGGTGGAAGAAGGAGCTGCAGGCGGCCAGCACGGCGCGGTGCGCGGGGAAGGGCGCGGTGCCCACCAGCACCGTGCAGTCGCACAGGATCCCCCGGGAGCGCTGCTCGCGCAGCCCCCGCAGCAGCTGCCGGCTGTGCTCGGGGAACTCCATCGGGCTGAGGAAATGGGCGAAAAACGGGGGAAATGGGGGATTAATCGGTGCTCCGGGATGTGGGGAAACGGGAGAAAAATAGGGGGGGAATGGGCAATTAATCAGTGCTGCGGGAGCTCCATCGGGCTGAGGAAATGGGGGAAAAACGGGAAAATCAGGGCTTGGGGAGCTCCATTGGGATGGAGGGAAATGGGGGAAAAACGGGGGTTAGTGCTCAGGGAACTCCATTGGGATGGAGGGAAATGGGGGAAATTGGAAAACCAGGAAAAATGGGGAGTCAGTGCTCCAGGAACTCCATCGGGCTGCGAGCGGGGGGAAAATTGGGAAAAACGGGGACCAGAGCCCGGGGAACTCCATCGGGGTGGGGGTGATGGAACTGGGGAGGGGGGAACGGGAGCGGTTTGGGATTCCGGGGGGCTGGGAGGGGACAAAGGGGCTGGGGGCGAAGGAAGGGGGGGTCGGTGATGCCGGGGGGACACAGGGGGATGGCCCAGCCGGGCAGTCCCAGTCCATCCCAGTGCCCCCCAGTCCATCCCAGTGACCCCCATAGCCCATCCCAGTGCAGCCCAGTCCATCCCAGTCCGTCCCAGTGCATCCCAGTGGCCCCCCTCAGCCAATCCCAGTCCATCCCAGTGACCCCCCAGCCAATCCCAGTCAGGCCCTGTCACCCATCGCGTCCCAGGCAATCCCAAAGGGGCCCATCCCAGTCAATCCCGGCGAGCCCCAGTCCATCCCAGCACGGCTCCGCGAGTCCCGCTCGGCCCCGAGTCAGGCCCAGTTTGTCCCAGTTTGTTCCAGTTTGTCCCAGTTCCCCCCCAGCGCCCCCGGCCCCGCTCACCACAAAGCCGCGGCCTGCTGACGCCCCACCTCCCCGCGCTGATTGGCGGCCCCGGCGTGCCCGCCACTCCGCTCTCATTGGTTAATTCACCTGTCATTCAATGTGACTGGGCCGAACAGGGACAGAGGTGTTTGTTGATTGGCTGTCCTTGCCGCCACTCAGGAATGCGCGCTGTTGATTGGCTCTTCGGAAAAGGACGGGCCGCGGTCTCCAGGGCGGAGGTTGCCATGAGCGCAGAGGCGGGGCGTTGCCACGGAAGCCCTCGGGGGCGGGGACCCGCTGAAAGCAGCATTTTTATTGGGTGTGATGGGGTGTCACTCAGCGTTCCCGAGCTTTCATTGGGTTTCCGTCCTGCCCTCACGGTGCGTTCCCGCCTTTTTCCCGAGCCGCGCTCTGATTGGGTTGCGCTGCCATCGCTCAAACCTCGCACGCGAATCACAACACGAGGAGGGCGGGACCTCCGTCTCCCTGGCAACCAGGTAAGGCGGGAACTCCGCGGGAGGGCGTGGTCGGGGTCGGGACGGAGGGCGGGGCTCCCCACAGCCAATGGGAAGCGGCGGCGTCGGGCCGGGGGCGGGGTCAAGGGTCAGGCCGGATCCAAGATGGCGGCGGCGCTGGGGCGGTGAGCGCGCGCCAGGGGCCGACCCCCCCCCCCCATGGGACCCCCTCGAGGTCACCCCCGACCCCCCACGGGAACCCCCCAGCCCCAAAAAGCCCCCCGGGACCCCCGGCCGGGCCTCCAGCGCCCGGGACCCCCCCAAGGCCTCGGGCCTGGGCTACGGCCCAGCCCCCCCACACCCCCCCCCCCCCCCAGCCCTTGTGGGACCCTCCCCCCGCCAAAACCCCCCGGAACCTCCCCCCGAATCTGCTCTGGGACCCCCCCTTCCCCTCCCTGCTGCCCCCCATTGGGGATTTGGGGGGTTCTCGAAGACCCCCGTGTGCACCTGAGGGGTTTCAGGGGTGTCCCGGTGCTGCCAGGTGGGATTTTGGGGGGGGTCTCCCACTGGGTTTGGGGTGTCCCGATGTCCCCCAAGTGGGTTTTGGGGGGGGAGGGGTTGGGGGAGGTCTCTGATTTTGTGTTTCTGACCCCCCCCCCCCGTGCCCCTCAGGTAGGGTTTGGTGGTTCTTTTGGGGGGGTCCCTGGCTGTTTCTGGTTTCTGACCCCCGTGCCCCGGACAGGTTTTGGTGGTTGTTTTGGGGGGGTCTCCCCCCCTGTTTTTGGTTCCTGACCCCCCCGTGCCCCGCAGGTGGGGTTTTGGGGGGGGTTCTCCCCCTGTTTTGGTTTCTGATCCCCCCCGTTCCCTCAGGCAGGTTTTTATGGGGGTCTCTGTCTGTTTTTGTGTTCCTGTGCCCCCAGGTGGGATTTGAGGGGTATTTTGGGGGGGGTTCTTTGTCTGTTTTTGTGTTCCTGACCCCCCCGTGCCCCCAGGTGGGATTTGAGGGGTATTTTAGGGGGTTCCCTGTCTGTTTTTGTGTTCCTGACCCCCTGTGCCCCTCAGGTGGCCGCTGGGGCTCACCCTGTGCTGCCTCCTCGGGGCCTCGCTCGCCGGGACCGCGGCAACTTCAAGACGTGCGAGCAGAGCGGCTTCTGCAGGTGTGGGGGGGGGGGCACACCTGGGCGGGGGGAGGGGGCACGGCCCGGGGGGGTCACTAAGGGCCCGTGTCCCCACCCCCGTGTCCCCCCCCAGGCGGCAGCGGCGGATCCAGCCCGGGAACTCCCCGTACCGGGCCCTGCTGGAGTCGCTGGAGCTCGGCCCCGACGTGGCCAGGATGCGGCTGGTGAACGAGGTCACACAGGTGAGGGGACACTGGGGACATTGAGGACGTTGGGGGGGTTACAGAGGTCACAGGATCCAGCTGGTCAACGAGGCCACCCAGGTGAGGGGACACTGGGGACATTGGGGGGGACGTTGAGGGTGTCACAGAGGGACAGTGGGGTCATGGGATCCAGCTGGTCAATGAGGCCACCCAGGTGAGGGGACACTGGGGGGACATTGGGGGACACTGGGGACATTGAGGGGTCACAGGGGGACACTGGGGTCATGGGATCCGGCTGGTCAACTAGGCCATCCAGGTAAGGGGACACTGGGGGGTCACAGGGGGACAGGAGCCAGGTGGTCAATGAGGCCACCCAGGTGAGGGGACACAGGTGTCCCTCTGTGCAGGTGTTGCTGCTGTGGGAGGTGTGCGGGCCCCCAGGTGTCCCTGTGTCCTCCTGCCCCAGGTGTCCCTGTCCCCATGTCCCCCCTTTGTGCAGGTGCCGCTGCTGCTGGAGCTGTGGGGGCTCTCTGGGAACGTCATTGTCCCCATGTCCTGTGCACCAGCTGTCCCTGTCCCTGCCCCAGGTGTCACTGTCCCCCCTTCTGCAGGTGCCGCTGCTGCTGGAGCTCTGGGGGCTCTCTGGGAACATCACCCGCCTGCGCATCCAGGAGCTGAACCCGCTGCGACCCCGGTACCAGGTGCCTGACGTGCTGCTGGGAGAGCCACCTGCCGAGAGGTGAGGGGACAATGGGGACAGTGCCACCTTCTCATTGCTCATGGGAGAGCCACCTGCAGAGAGGTGAGGGGACAATGGGGACATGGGGACATTGCCACCCCCAATGGTTGCTGGGAGAGCCATCTGCTGAGAGGTGAGGGGACACGGGGACATAGGGACAGTGGGACATGGGGACAGGGTGCCATGATCCTGCCCTGGGATGGTGCCACACCCTCCAGGCTGTGTCCCTGGCTGGAGGTGGAGCTGTCCCTGGGTTGGCAGTGACAGCCCCAAACCGCGCTGTCCCCAGGGTGGCACTCACAGCACTCAGGGGTGCCCTGGGATGGTTACAGTGTCCCAAACCCCACTGTCCCCAGGCTGGAGATGACATGTCATGACAAGGGCACCCTGGAGCTGGCCCTGGGATGATCCAGGGGTGCCCTGGGATGGTGACAGCAAACCCTGGCAGGCTGGAGGTGACAGTGTCCCCCTGGGGTAATGGTGCCCCCCCTTACTGTCCCCAGGCTGCAGGTGACAGGCTGTGATGAGGGCAGCCTGGAGCTGGCCCTGGGGTGCCCTGGGATGAACCGGGGGTGCCCTGGGATGGTGGCACTATCCCAAACCGCGCTGTCCCCAGGGTGGCACTCACAGCACTCAGGGGTGCCCTGGGATGATCCAGGGGTGCCCTGGGATGGTGACACCTGCTCCAAACCCTGTTGTCCCCAGGCTGGAGGTGACAGGCCGTGACGAGGGCACGCTGGAGCTGGCGCTGGGCCCCGGGGGTCACCGGCTGCTGGTGACGGAGCGCCCGTTCCGCCTGGACCTGCTGCGGCACCGGGAGCTGCTCTGCTCCGTCAACGCCCGCGGCCTCCTCGTCTTCGAGCACCAGCGGCGCCGCCGGGACTCGTGAGTGACCAAAAAAACCCTAAAAAACCTTCAAAACTCCTTTAAAATCCTCAAAAACCTTCAACCCTCTGCAAAAAATACCCACAAAAACCCTTCAGAACCTTCAAAATACCCTTTCAAAAATGCATTAAAGTCTTTCAAAATAGCCCACAAAAACACATGAAAAAATCATTCCAAAACCCACCAAAAACCCCCAAAAAACACACAAAAATTTCTCAAAATGGCTCAAAAAGACTCTGAAAAACCTTCGAGAAAACCTTTAACAAACTCTGAAAAAAACTCAGAAAATCTACAGAAAGCTTTCAAAAGCTCTCAAAATACCCCCCAAAAAACATATTAAAAACTATCAAAAAATCCTAAAAAACCTTTAATAAACCCTCAAAAAATCCAGAAAATCCGTTAAAATATCCCCCTCAAAAACCCTTAAAGAACGCTCAAAAAAACCCTTTAAAACCTCACAAAGACCCTCAAAAAAAGCCTCAAAATACCCCCCCGAAACCTTTAAAGAACCATCAAAAAACCTTCTTAAAAACCTCACAAAAACCTAAAAAAATTCATTAAAAACCCCACAAAAGCCCCCAGATCCCCTCCCCAGGCCGTTGGTTGCAGCGGGAGCGGGGCCGGCAGCGCTCAGGGGGGGTGGGGGGCGTCCCCCAAAGCACAGAGGGGGTCGGGGGTCGCCCCCCAGGTGAGGGGGGGTCCCCAGGGGCCGGGGGGGCCGCGCTGACTCTCTGTGTTTCTGTTTTGGTGCCCCCCACCCCCAGTCTGGCGGATAAAGTTAGTTCTGTGTGGGATAAGATCAAGAGCCTTTTCCGTAGGTAAATCCATGGAATGCACCCCCAAAAACCCCCCAGACCCCCCCTCAAAAAGGGAACCCCCCCCTTTGACACGGTGGGAGGGGGTAGGAGAAATTGGGGGGTTTCAAATCCCCCAAAAAAAGGGAGTAGGAACAGTTTGGGGATGGGGTCGCTGTGGCCCCCAAAATTGGGGAGGGGGCTGGAGCAGTCAGGGGGGGGTCTGTTCCCCCCCAAATTGAAGGGTCAGGTGTAGCCAGGGGGGGTCTGGACACCCCAAAAATGAGGAGATCCCCACACCCCTGCCCCCAGAGCAGGCAGGAGCAGCTGGGGGGGGTCCAGGTCCCCCCAAAATTCGGGGTCCTGGGGGTGCCCCTTGTCCCTGCCCCCCCCTCCTTTGGGGGCACCCCAGGACCCCAAATTCCCACAGGGACCCCCCCAAGGACCCCCCAGGTGAGGAGGGGGCGGCCCAGGAGGGACCCGAGGACGGCGCTGGCAGCACCCAGAGCGAGAAGGTGACAAGGACATGGGGGGGACACTGGGGTGGGACACCCCCAAATTAAACCCCCGCCACCCCTTTGTTGGGGAGGGGTTCCCCCCATTCCTGACTGGATTTGTGCCCCCCCAGCCCGCGGAGCCCCCGGCAGAGCCCGAGGAAGAGCCGGGAGCATGGGAGGAGACGTTCAAAACGCACACGGACAGCAAACCCTACGGTGGGGACACCTGGGGACACTTGGGGACACTGGGGGGGGACACGGGGGGACCCCTGTGACCCCCCCACACCCCCCTCCCCACAGGACCCACCTCGGTGGGGTTGGATTTCTCCCTGCCTGGATTCGAGCACGTGTACGGCATCCCCGAGCACGCCGACAACCTGAGGCTGCGGCCCACCGAGTGAGTCGGGGGACACTGGGGACATCGGGGACACCGTGGGGACACTGGGGACACCACAGAGACATAGGGGACACCGCGAAGACAGTGGGAACACTGTGGGGACATTGGGGACACTGTGGGCACACCGGGGACATTGTGGGGACACCATGGGGGCATCGGGGACACTGTGAGGACACCACAGGGACATCGGGGACACCGTGGGGACACTGGGGACATTGTGGGGACACTGGGGACACTGTGGGGACATTATGGACGTCATGGAGACATTGGGGACATTGTGGGGACATTGGGGACGTTGTGAGGACATTGGGGTGACGCTGAGACACGGAGGGACACGGGGATGTGGGGGCACAGGAGCATGGTGAGGGGTGATGGTGGCACTGAGGGGTGGCGGTGTCACCGTGGGAGGACAGGAATGCTGGGGTGACAGTGACAGCAGTGACAGTGACAGCAGTGACAGTGACAGCAGTGGCAGTGTCAGCGATGCTGTGTGGGGGTGGCAGCGATGGTGGCTTCATGGGGTGACAGTGACATCCTGGGGGTGTTCCTGACCCCGTTGGTGTGTCCCTGAGCATGTCCCCGTGTCACTGATGTCCCCGGGAGGGTGACCCATACTGCCTGTACACCCCTGGCGGGGTGTCCCTGAGTGTCCCCATGTCCCCGAGGGAGTGACCCATAGAGTCTGTACATCCCTGGCAGTGTCCCTGACCCTGTGGCAGTGTCACTGAGTGTCCCCGTTGGGGTGACCCATAGAGTCTGTACACCCCTGGCAGTGTCCCCATCCCCCTGGCAGTGTCCCTGAGTGTCCCCACCCTGTACCCATGAGTCTGAACACCCCTGAGGGGTCCTGAGTGTCCCCCGGGGTGTCCTGACCCCTGGCAGTGTCCCTATATCCCTGTGTCCCCAGGGGGGGTGACCCATAGAGCCTGTACACCCCTGGCAGTGTCCCCATCCCCCTGGCAGTGTCCCTGAGTGTCCCCATGTCCCCAGGGGGGGTGACCCGTACCGCCTGTACAACCTGGACGTGTTCCAGTACGAGGTGTTCACGCCCATGGCCCTGTACGGCTCCGTGCCGCTGCTGCTCGCCCACCGGCCCCGCCTCAGCCTCGGCCTCTTCTGGCTCAACGCCGCCGAGACCTGGGTGGACATCGGCTCCAACACAGCCGGGAAGGTCTGGGGGGTTTGAGGGGGTTTGGGGGGTCCTGGCCAGGGTTTGGGGGGTCCTGGGTGGATATCAGCTCCAACACGGCCAGGAAGGTCTGGCAGAGGGGTTTGGGGGGTTCTGGATGGGTCTGGGGGAGGTTTGGGGGGGGGTTCTGGGTCGACATTGGCTCCAACACAGCTGGGAAGGTTCGGCATGGGGCTCTGGGGGGATTGGGGGAGGTTTGGGGGGTCCTGGCTGGGTTTGGGGTGTTTGGGGTGATTTGGAGAGTCCTGGGTGGACATCGGCCCAACGCGGCCAGGAAGGTCTGGCAGGGGGGTTTGGGGGGTCCTGGCTGGGTTTGGGGGTCCTGGGTGGACATCGGTTTGGTGGGGGGGTCCTTGGGGTTTGGAGGGGTTTGGGGGAGATTTGAGGGTCCTGGCTGGGTTTGGGGGTTCCTGGGTGGACATTGACTCCAACATGGCCGGGAAGGTCTGGCAGGGGGGTCTGGAGGGTCCTGGCTGGGTTTGGGGGGGTCTGGGGGAGGTTTGGGGGGGTCCTGGGTGGACATCAGCTCCAACACAGCTGGGAAGGTCCGCCAAGGGGGCTTGGAGTGGTTTGGGGAGGATTTAGGAGGTCCTGGCTGGGTTTGGGGGGTCCTGGGTGGGCATCGGCTCCAACACAGCTGGGAAGGTCTGGCAGGGGGGGTTTGGAGGAGGTTTGAGGGGTCATGGGTGGGTTTGGGGGGTCCTGAGGGAGGTTTGGGGGGTCCTGGCTGGGTTTGAAGGAGTTTGGGGGGTCCTGGATGGACATCAGCTCCAACACGGCTGGGAAGGTCTGGCAGGGGGGGTCTCGGGGGTCCTGGCTGGGTTTGGGGGGGTCTTGGGGAGGTTTGGGGGGTCCTGGGTGGACATCAGCTCCAACACAGCTGGGAAAGTCCATCAGGGGGATCTAGGGGGGGTTTGGAGGAGGTTTGGGGGTCCTGGCTGGATTTGGGGGGTTTTGGGGAAGGTTTGGGAGTTCCTGGGTGGACATCAGTGCCAACATTGCCAGAAAGGTCCAAGAATGGTTTTGGGGGGTTCTGGAGGGGATTTGGGGGGTCTGAGGTCTTTGAGAGGCCAAGACCAGGGTGGACATCAGCTCCAACATCACTGGGAAAGTCCAAGAGGGGGATTTGGGCACATTTTGGGGAGCTGGGGGAATGTCTGGTTACTCCAGTGGGAATCTGGGGTTGCTGACCCCCTGTGCCGCCCCCAGACCCTTTTTGGGAAGCTGCTGGATTACACTGGGGGGTTTGGGGGGTCTCTGTTTATCCCAGTGGCAGTTTGGGGTTGCTGACCCCCTGTGCTGCCCCCAGACCCTTTTTGGGAAGCTCCTGGATTACACTGGGGGATTTGGGGGAGGTCTCTGTTTATCCCATTGGGAATCTGGGGTTGCTGACCCCCTGTGCCGCCCCCAGACCCTTTTTGGGAAGCTGCTGGATTACACTGGGGGGGATTTGGGGAGGGATTTGGGGGTCTCTGTTTATCCCAGTGGGAGTTTGGGGTTGCTGACCCCCTGTGCTGCCCCCAGACCCTTTTTGGGAAGCTGCTGGATTACATGCAGGGGGGGGGTGAGACCCCCCAGACCGAGGTGCGCTGGATGTCCGAGAGCGGCGTCATCGACGTCTTCCTGCTGCTGGGGCCGGGGCCCGCCGATGTCACCGCCCAGTACGGGAGGCTGACTGGTACGGGGACACTGGGAGTACTGGGGACACTGGGATGGGACACTGGGATGGGGACAGGGACACCAGTACGGGAGGCTGACTGGTATGGGGACACTGGGGATACTGGGACACTGGGACAATGGGGATACTGGGGATACTGGGGTGGGGACAGGGACACCAGAACAGGGAGACCTGACCGGTACAGGGATACTGGGGTGGGACACTGGGATGGGGACAAGGACACCAAGACAGAGCCCTGACTAGTATGGGGCACTGGGGACACTGGGATGAGGGCGCTGGGAGTACTGGGATGGGACACTGGGGACACCAGTACGGGAGACTGACCGGTATGGGACACTGGGGATACTGGGGACACTGGGGATACTGGGGGTACTGGGGTGGGGACACTGGGATGGGGACAGGGACACCAGAACAGAGTCCTGACCAGTGTGGGGCACTGGGGATACTGGGGACAAGGACAGGGGGACACTGGGGTGGGGACACTGGGGACACCAGTATGGGAGACTGACCAGTACAGGGACACTGGGGACACTGGGCTGGGACACTGGAGACACTGGGGACACTGGGGGACACTGGGGACACTGGGATGGGGACAGGGACACCAGAACAGAGCCCTGACCAGTATGGGGACACTGGGGACACTGGTGACAAGGACAGGGGGACACTGGGGTGGGACACCAGTACAGAGCCCTGACCAGTACAGGGACCCTGGGGACACTACAAAATTTCTTCTTCAGCCTCATTCCCATTTTTTGGGGATTTTTGGGGGATTTGTCAACTTTGATCTTGCCCAGATTTTGGTTTTGGAGTTATTTTCAGGGAATTTGTGCTCTACTCCCTTTTTAGGGGTTTTGCACTTGTCTTCCCTTTTTTAGAATTATTTCCAGGGAATTTCTGCTCCCTTCCCACCTTTAGGGTTATTTTCGGAGGCTTTCCACTACGTTTCCTTTCCTTAGGGTTATTTTCAGGGCATTCCCACCCTACCCCATTTTTAGGTTTATTTTAAGGGATTTCTCCCCTCTGGCCCTGCCCTATCCCTGTTTAGGTTTATTTTTAAGGGATTTGTTTGGTTTTTAGGATTACTTTAAGTGATTTTTTGGGTTTTTAAGTTTATTTTAAGGGATTTCTCCCCTCTTGCCCTGCCCCATCCCTGTTTAGGTTTGTTTTAAGGGTTTTTTTTTTTGTTTGTTTGTTTTTAGGTTCATTTTAAGGGATTTTGGGGTTTTTTAGGTTTATTTTAAGGGATTTTTGGGCTTTTGGGTTTATTTTAAGGGGTTTCTTCCTCTCTGGCCCTGTCCCATCCCTGTTTAGGTTTGTTTAAGGGAGTTTTGGGTTTTTTAGGTTTATTTTAAGGGACTTTGGGTTTTTAGGTTTATTTTAAGGGATTTCTCCCCTCTGGCCCTGCCCCATCCCCGTTTAGGTTTATTTTAAGGAATTTTTGGGTTTTTAGGTTTATTTTAAGGGATTTTTTGGGTTTGAGGTTTATTTAAAGGGATTTTTGGGTTTTTAGGTTTATTTTAAGTGGTTTTGGGTTTTAGGTTTTGTCCCATTTTTGGGTTTTAGGTTTGTTTTAAGGGGGGTTTGGGTTTTTTAGGTTTATTTTAAGTTTTCCCCTTGGTTTATCTTCCCATTTTTTGGGCTTTTTGGGGTATTTTACCCCGCTTTCTCCCCTTGCCCAGCCCCATCCCCCCGCTTTCCCTGGGGCCACCAGAGCCGCTGGATTCCAGGGCCCCGGACGTTCTCCCGTGGAGAGGGCACGCAGGCTGCCCCTGGGCCCGCTCTGGCTGGACATCTCCCGCCCGCCACAAACGCTACCACCTGGGACCCCCCTTCCCAGGACTCGGGGCATGCTGGAGGCCTGGAGGAGGAAACTTGGGGTGGGCATGGGGATTGGGGTGGGAATGGGATTGGGATTGGGGTGGAATTGGGATTGGGATTGGATGGCATTGGGAATGGGAATGGGATCCTGCCAGGTTCCCCAGTCCATGGGGATGCTGGAGTGCCTGGTGGCCCGGAAATGCAGGGTGGGGATGGGATTGGAGTGGGAGTGGGATTGGGAATGGGATCCTGCCAGATTCCCCAATCCATGGGGATACCAGAGCGCCTGGCGGCCCGGAAACGCAGGGTGGGCATGGGAATGGGCTGGGAATGGGATTGGGAATGGGATCCTGCCAGATTCCTAAAGCCTTGGGGATGCTGGAGCACCTGGCGGCCCAGAAGCGCAGGGTGGGGATGGGATTGGGGTGGGATTGGATTGGGATCCTGCAAAATTCCCAAATCCACGGGGATACCAGAGCGCCTGGCGGCCCGGAAACGCAGGGTGGGGATGGGATTGGGCTCGGAATGGGGTGGGATTGGCATTGGGATTGGGGATGGGATTGGGGTGGGAATAGGATCCTGCAAAATTCCCAAATCCACGGGGATGCTGGAGCGCCTGGCAGCCCGGAAATGCAGGGTGGGGATGGGATTGGGGTTGGGAATGGGATTGGGATTGGGGTGGAATTGGGATTGGGAATGGGATCCTGCAAAATTCCCAAATCCATGGGGATGCTGGAGCGCCTGGCGGCCTGGAAACGCAGGGTGGGGATGGGAATGGAGTGGGAATGGGATTGGGGTGGAATTGGGATTGGGATTGGGATTGGGATCCTGCCAGATTCCCAAAGCCATGGGGATGCTGGAGTGCCTGGTGGCCCAGAAACGCAGGGTGGGGATGGGATTGGGCTGGGAATGGGGGCATGACATTGGGATTGGGATTGGGGATGGGATTGGGGTTGGGAATGGGATTGGGAATGGGACCCTGCAAAATTCCCAAATCCGTGGGGATACTGGAGCACCTGGTGGCCCGGAAATGCAGGGTGGGGATGAGGATGGGGTGGGAATGGGGCAGGATTGGGAATGGGATCCTGCAAAATTCTCAAAGCCATGGGGATGCTGGAGTGCCCTGGCAGCCTGGAAATGCAGGGTGGGGATTTGGGACAGGATTGGGATGGGGTGGGAATGGGGTGGGAGCAGGAATGGGGGCAGGGTTTGGAATGAGATCCTGCTGAATTCCCCAATCCATGGGGATGCTGGAGCGCCTGGCAGCCTGGAAATGCAGGGTGGGGATGGGATTGGGGTTGGGGTTGGGATTGGGGTTGGATTGGGAATGGGGTGGGATTGGGATTTGGTGTGGATTTAGGGTTGATCTGGAATAAGATTGGGAGTAGGAATGGGAGTGGGGTAGAGAATGAGGTTTGGGATGGATTGGAATGGGGCTGGGATGGAGATTGGGGTCAACAGCAGGATGGGGGATAGGAAATGGAAAATGGGGTTGGAATGGTCTGGACACTGGGATTAGGATCAAGATCAGGAATAAAAATTGGAATTGGGGTCCCCCTGCTCAGGCAGTGACAGTGGGGACCCCACAAAGGCACTTTGGGGTTATTCTGGGTGGTTTTGTGTCCGGGATCGGGGCGGGGACAGGGAATTGGGAATTTGGGAACGTTCCCTCGGCCAGTGAGGGGTCCCTCACCCCGTGGTCACTCACCTGTGGTCACTCACCTGTGGTCACTCACTCACCCGTGGTCACTCACTCACCCCACAGATGGTCAGCATCGTGGACCCTCACATCAAGGTGGACAGCGGGTACCGGGTGCACTCGGAGCTGCGGGCACGGGGCCTCTACGTCAAAACCAAGGACACGCTGGTGCTGGCCCAACTACGAGGGCTGGTGCTGGGGTTTTGGGGCTCCTGAAGTGGGGGGTTTGGGGGGCCCTCGGGGTGTTGGGCAGTCAGTGGGGGGGGTCCTCGAGGGGTTTTGGGGGATTCTGAGGGGTTCTTTGCGGGCTTTTAGGGGATTTTGGGGGGTCTCGGGGAGTTGCACATCAAGACTGAGGATGGCAATGGCTACAAAGGCTGGTGTTGGTCCAGTCAGTGGGGCTGGGGGGGAAATTGGGGTGGTTTTGGGGTGGTTTTGGGGTCTCCAGGGGGATCACAAGTCCCTTCATGTCCCCCCCAGGCTCCTCGGCGTACCCCGACTTCACGAACCCCGAGATGCGCGAGTGGTGGGCGAACATGTTTGCCTACGACCAGTACGAGGTGGGGACTCCCCCAAATCTCTGTCAGACCCCCCCCAAATCTCTGTCAGACCCCCCAGAGTCCCAGGACTCCCCTAAAACCATTTCCAGAACCCTGGGACCCCCCCCAAATTCCCCTCCCCACCTTTTCCCCCTCTCACCCTCCTCCCTTGGGGCTTCTCCTCCTTCCCTTGGAGACCCCCCCCATCTATTTGGGGGGGGATTTTGGGGAACCCCCTGGAGATTTTAGGACCCCTCCCATATTTTTGGGGTTTCCCTGCTGATTTTTGGGGTTCTCCTGAGCTTTCATAGTTTTAGGGAACCCCCTACAAATCTCTCCCCACCCCTTTCTCCCTCTCACCCTTTTTGGAGACCCCACCTTGGCTTTCTGCCCCGATTTTGGGGATCCCCTGGGAGGGTTTCAAACCCCCCCAATATTTTTGGGGTCCCCCCGTTGATTTGGGGTCTCCCCAGGGCTCCACGGAGGCGCTGTTCACGTGGAATGACATGAACGAGCCGTCGGTGTTCAGCGGCCCCGAGGTGACGATGCACAAGGACGCGCGGCACTTCGGCGGCTGGGAGCACCGGGAGCTGCACAACATCTACGGGCTCTACGTGGTGAGACCCCTCCCCAAAAACTGCCAGAATCCCCCCAGGGACACCCCAAAAACCCCACAGGGACCCCCAAAAAATCCCGATGACCCAGAGCCCCCCAAACCCCTCAGGGACCCCCCTAAACCTCGGGTGGTTTGGGGGCTTGGAGCATCTGTGGGCTCTTTGTGGAGAGACCACCCCAAAATCCTCTGGGACACCCTCCCAGATCCCCTGGGAGACCCTAAAATCCTCACAGGGACACCCCAAAAACCTCACAGGGACCCCCAAAAAATCCCGATCTCCCAGAGCCCCCCAGACACTTCAGGGACCCCAAACCTCTTTTGGGGACTGGGAAGCTCTATCTCAAACCTGTTGGGCTGTACATGGGAGACCCCAAAACTGCTTTAGGGACCTCCAAAAACCTACAAGGACCCCCAAAAAATCCCAATCTCCCAGAGCCCCCCAAACCCCTTTAGGACCCTCTCAAACATTTTTTGGGCCCCAAATCTTCTTTTAAGACCCCCCAAACCCTTTTAGACCCCTCCAAAATCCTTTTCCCAGAATCGTTTTTAGGTCCCCCAAATCTCCTTTAGGACCCTCCAAACCTTCTCAATTCCCCCTCCATTTCACCCCAAACCCCTTTAGGATACTCCAAATCCTTTTAGACCCCCACAAACCCCTTTTAGGCCCCCCAAACCTCCTTTAAGATCCCCCAAATCCCCTTTAGGACCCCCCAAACCTTCTCAATTCCCCCTTCATTTTCCCCCAAACCTCTTTAGCCTCCCCCAAAACTGTTTTAGACCCCCGAAACCTCCTTTAAGATTCCCCAAACCCTCTCAATTCCCCCCAAACCCCTTTGGCCTCCCCCAGTCCCTCTGAGGTCAGGTTTGGGGTTGGGTTTTGGGGTGGGGTTAGGGGTCAGGTTTGGGTGGGGTTTGGGCTGGGGTTTGGGTGGGTTTTGGGGTGATTTTTAGGGTGGTTTTTGAGGTGCCTGACCCCGTTTTTTCCCCCATTCCCAGCACAAGGCCACGGCTGAGGGGCAGATCCGGCGCTCGGGGGGGCGGCTCCGGCCCTTCGTGCTCAGCCGCGCCTTCTTTGCCGGCTCCCAGCGATACGGTGAGGATTGGGGGCAAATCCCGGGAATTTGGGAAAATCCTGGAATTGGGAGGGGGCAGGATCGAGGGAAACCCCTCTGACCTGAGACCCCCCCCCAAAACCGCCCCAGGTGCGGTTTGGACCGGGGACAACACGGCCGATTGGGACCACCTGAGGATCTCCATCCCCATGTGCCTGAGCTTCGGTCTGGCTGGGCTGGCCTTCTGCGGGGGTGAGCCAAACTGGGAGCACTGGGAATGCTGTGGATAATGGGATTGGGGTATGGGATGGGGATTGGGGTCAGGGGTCTCCATCCATCCCCATGGGATTGGGGGCCTTCTGTGGATTGGGATACTGGGATGGTAATAATGGGATTGGGATCATGGGATCTCCATCCAATCCCCATGGGATTGGAATATTTGGGGGGTTGGGGCTTCTGTCTCCATCCATCCCCATGTGCCAAACTTTGGGCTGGGAGCACTGGGAATCTGATGGGGCCAAACTGGGGTCTGGGAATTGGGATAATGGGATTGGGGTCAGGGATTGGGATATGGGATAGGGATTGGGGTCAGGGGTCTCCATCCATCCTGATGTGCCTGAGCTTTGGGCTGGCCTTCTGTGGGGGTGAGCCAAACTGGGAGCACTGGGAATGCTGGGAATGGGGTCAGGGATTGGGTTATGGGGTCAGGGATGGGATCCAGAATATGAATGGGACCAGGATCAGGAATGTTTTAGGACCAGGACTGGGGTCTGGATCAGGACTAGGATCTAGGATCAGAGTTGGGAGCAGGATCAGGATTGGGATCAGGGCTGGGACCAGGACTGAGATTGGCATCAGGATTGGGATTGGGATCAGGACCAAGACCAGGATTGGGATCAGGGCTGGGGTCAGGATCAGAATCAGGATCAGGACTGGGATCAGGATTAGGACTGGGATCCGGGACCAGGACCAGGACTGGGATCAGGGCTGGGATCAGGATCAAGATCAGGACTGGGATCAGGACCAGGACTGGTGGGCGAACATGTTTGCCTGGGACCAGTATGAGGTGGGGACCCCCAAATCCCTCTCAGACCCCCAAATCTCTGTCAGACCCCCAGAGTCCCAGGACCCCCCCTCAAACCATTCCCAGAACCCTGGGACCCCCCCCCCAAATTCCCTCCCCACCTTTTCCCACCTCTCACCCTCCTCCCTTGGGGCTTCTCCTCCTTCCCTTGGAGACCCCCCCCGTCTTTTTGGGGGGGGATTTTGGGGAACCCCCTGGAGATTTTAGGACCCCTCCCATATTTCTGGGGTTTCCCTGCTGATTTTTGGGGTTCTCCTGAGCTTTCATAGTTTTAGGGAACCACCTACAAATCCTTCCCCACCCCTTTCTCCCTCACACCCTTTTTTGGAGACCCCACCTTGGCTTTCTGCCCCGATTTTGGGGATCCTCTGGGAGGGTTTCAAACCCCCCCAATATTTTTGGGGTCCCCCCATTGATTTGGGGTCTCCCCAGGGCTCCACGGAGGCGCTGTTCACGTGGAATGACATGAACGAGCCGTCGGTGTTCAGCGGCCCCGAGGTGACGATGCACAAGGACGCGCGGCACTTCGGCGGCTGGGAGCACCGGGAGCTGCACAACATCTACGGGCTCTACGTGGTGAGACCCCTCCCCAAAAAACTGCCAAAATCCCCCCAGGAACACCCCAAAAACCCCACAGGGACCCCCCAAAAAAATCCCAATCTCCCAGAGACCCCCAAAAGCCTCAGGGACCCCCTAAACCTTGGGTGGTTTGGGGGGTTTGGGGGCTGGGAGAGACCACCCCAAAATCTGCACACATCCCTGGGAGACCTAAAATCCTCACAGGACACCCCAAAACCTCACAGGGACCCCCAAAATGAGACCCCCAAAAACTCCCAAAATCCCCCTATTTGGGATACCCCCAAAAACCCCATGGGCTGTACCCCCCCCAAAACTGCCAAAATGACCCAGAGCCCCCAAACCCTCTTAGAACCCTCTCAAACCCCTTTAGGGGCCCCCCAAACCGCTTTAGGATCCTCCAAACCCTTTTGGGCCTCCATTCCCTTCATTTCCCCAAATCATTTTTAGGTCCCCCAAATCTTCTTTAAGACCCCCCAAACCCTTTTAGACCCCCAAAATCCTTTTTATGTCCCCCAAACCCTCTTTAGGACCCTCCAAACCTTCTCAATTCCCCCTCCATTTCCCTCCACACCCCTTTAGGATACTCCAAATCCTTTTAGACCCCCACAAACCCCTTTTAGGCCCCCCAAACCTCCTTTAAGATCCCCTAAATCCCCTTTAGGACCCTCCAAACCTTCTCAATTCCCCCTTCATTTTCCCTCAAACCCCTTTAGCCTCCCCCAAAACTGTTTTAGACCCCCGAAACCTCCTTTAAGATCCCCCAAACCCTCTCAATTCCCCCTAAACCCCTTTGGCCTCCCCCAATCCCTCTGGGGTCAGGTTTGGGGTGGGGTTTGGGTGGGTTTTTGGGTGGGGTTTGGGTGGGTTTTGGGGTGATTTTTAGGGTGGTTTTTGGGGTGCCTGACCCCGTTTTTTCCCCGTTCCCAGCACAAGGCCACGGCCGAGGGGCAGATCCGGCGCTCGGGGGGGCGGCTCCGGCCCTTCGTGCTCAGCCGCGCCTTCTTTGCTGGCTCCCAGCGCTACGGTGAGGATTGGGGGCAAATCCCGGGAATTTGGGCAAATCCTGGAATTCTGGGGGGCAGGATCGAGGGAAACCCCCCTGACCTGAGACCCCCCCAAAACCGCCCCAGGTGCGGTTTGGACCGGGGACAACACGGCCGATTGGGACCACCTGAGGATCTCCATCCCCATGTGGTCTGGCTGGGCTGGCTTCTGCGGGGTGGCTGGGCTGGCCTTCTGGGGGGGGTCAGAGCCATCCCCAAACTGGGAGCACTGGGAGCACTGGGAATGCTGTGGATAATGGGATTGGGGTATGGGATAGGGATTGGGGTCAAGGATTGGAATATGGGATAGGGGTTGGGGTCAGGGGTCTCCATCCATCCCCATGTGCCTGAGCTTTGGGCTGGCCCCTTCTGTGGGGGTGAGCCAAACTGGGAGCACTGGGAATACTGGGAATAATGGGATTGGGGTCAGGGATTGGGATATGGGATAGGGATTGGGGTCAGGGGTCTCCATCCATCCTGGGATATGGGATAGGTGGGGTTTGGGATACTGGGATACTGGGAATGGGGTCAGGGGGTTGGGTCCATCCCCATGGGACTGAGCTTGGGACCAGGATCTGGCCGAGCTGGCCTTCTGTGGGGATCAGGACCAAACTGGGATCACTGGGAATGATGGGAATGGGGTCAGGGCTTACCAGGACTATTGGCATCAGGATTGGGAGGGATGGGATCCAGAATATGAATGGGACCAGGATCAGGAATGTTTTAGGACCAGGATTGGGATCTGGATCAGGACTAGGATCTAGGATCAGAGTTGGGAGCAGGATCAGGACTGGGAGGATCAGGACTGGGATCAGGGCTCAGGGCTGGGACCAGGACCAGGACCCAGGACACCAGGATCCAGGACCAGGACTGGGATCAGGGCTGGGATCAGGACCAGGATCTGGGAGGCTCACCAGGACCAGCACCAGGATCTGGCACCGGGATCAGGCTCAGGATCCGGGCTCACTGCCCCCCCTGCCCCGTTGGCAGCGGACGTGGGCGGATTTTTCCAGAACCCTGGCCCGGAGCTGCAGGTGCGCTGGTACCAGGCCGGGGCCTTCCAGCCCTTCTTCCGCGCCCACGCGCACCTGGACACGGCGCGGCGCGAGCCCTGGCTGCTGAGCCCCGAGCACCTGGCCATGGTCAGGGCCGCGCTGCGGCGCCGCTACGCCCTGCTGCCCACGTGGTACACGGCCTTCTACCGCTGCCACCGCCAGGGCATCCCCGTCATGAGGTGTGGCACCCCAAAAACCCCAAATCCACCCCAAAAACCTACCCAGGATAACCCCAAATCCACCCCAAAACCCCACCCCAGGATAACCCAAATTTACCACCCAAAAAGCCTAGGTGTGGCACCCCAAAAACCCACCTGAGATAACCCAAAACCCACCCGGATAACCCCAAATCCGCCCCAAAACCCACCCAGGATAACCCCAAATCCACCCCAAAACCCCACTGCTGCCCATGTGGTACATGGCTTTCACCCTGCAAAACCCCCCGGGGAGGTAACCCCAAATCCACCCCCAAAACCCAGGATAAACGGGATAACCCCCAAAACCCACCCCAAAACCCACGGCTGGGATGGCCCATCCCCTGTCAATGTGGCACCCCAAAAACCCACCTGAGATAACCCTAAAATCCACCCCAAAAACCCACCCAGGATAACCCCAAATCCACCCCAAAACCCACCTGGGATAACCCCAAATCCATCCCAAAAATCCACCCAGGATAACCCCAAATCCACCCCAAATCCACCCCAAAATCCCATCCGAGATAACCCCAATTCCACCCCAAATCTACCCCAAAACCCCACCTGGGATAACCCCAAATCCACCCCAAAATCCAACCCAGGATAACCCCAAATCCATCCCAAAAACCTACCTGGAGGTAGCCCTGGTGACCCCAAATTGCTGACCCCAAACCCACTGACCCCAAATCCCCCTAACCCCCTAACCCCAAACCCCCAAAATGCCCCCAAACCCCCCGACCCCAAACCCCGCTGTCCCCCCAGGCCCCTGTGGATGGAATTCCCAGATGACCCCCAGACCTTCGCCATGGATGACCAGTACCTGATCGGTGAGGGGGAGTCCCTGACCCTTTTTAGGGTCCCTGACTCCCTTTTTGGGGTCCCTGACCCCTTTTAGGATCCCTTTTGGGGTCATTTGTGGGGTTTTCCCTTTGCTGACCCCTGTCCCCCAGACCGGGTGCTCCTGGTGCACCCCGTGACGGAGCTGGGTGCCCGTGGGGTCAACGTGTACCTGCCCGGGGAGGGAGAGGTGAGTGAGGGCATTTTGGGGGTTTTTTTAGGGTTTTTTGGGGTGCAGGACCCTTCTGAACCCTAAATTTCCCCCCCAGGTCTGGTACGATGATGAGACCCACGAGCAGCACCGAGCGCCCCAGACCCTCTATGTGCCCGTCACCCTCAGCTCTGTGGGTTTTTGGGGGGGCTCAAGGGGTTTGGGGGGATGATGGGACCCCAAAACCCCTTGGAGACCCTAAAACTTCCCCTGCAGACCCTAAAATTCCCCCGGACACCCCAAAATCCTCCCCTGATCCCCCTGTTCCCGCCTGGGGAGGGTGGTGCCCATCACCCTCGGCACCGTGGGTTGTTTTGGGGGGCTCAAGGGGTTTGGGGAGGGGGTTGGTACCCCAAAACCTCCTGGACACCCCAGAACTTCCATGGCGACCCCCAAATCCTTTGGAGACCCCAAACCTCCTGGATCCCCCCAGATCCCTGTGTCCCAATGGTGGGGGGGACAGTGGGGGTGACCCTCAAGCACTGGGGGTGACCTGGGGATTTTGGGGTATTTTGGGGTGGGGTTTGGGGGAATTTGGTTTTTTTTTTTTAATGGGGTTTTTGGGGTGCCCCCCAGATCCCGGTGTACCAGCGGGGGGGGACGGTGATCCCACGCCAGGACCGACCTCGCCGCTCCACCGAGGCCATGAGGAACGACCCCTTCACCCTCTACGTGGCCCTGAGCCCCCAGGTGAGCGTGGGGACCCCAAAACCCCCCCCAGGAACCCCAAAACCCTCCCCAAACCCCTCCCAGGTGAATGTGGGGACCCCAAACACCTCCCCAGGAACCCCAAAACCCCTGCCAGGAACCCCAAAATTCCCCCAAACCCCTTCCAAGTGAGTGCAGGGACCCCAAAATTCCCCACAGGGACCCCAAAAACTCTTCCTGGGACCCCCAAAAACCCTCTGAGACACCTCCAGACCCCTCATTTGACCCCCAAACTCCCCAGGACCCCCCCAAATTCCTCAAGACCTTCCCCAAATCCTCTAAGACTCCCCCCAGGACCCCCCAAAACCTTCCCAAACCTTTCTGGGACCCTCCCAAAACCTCCCCAAACCTTGCTGGGACCCCCCTAAACCCCCTTTTGTCCCCCAGGGCACGGCACAGGGGGATCTGTACCTGGATGATGGGGTCAGCTTCGACTACGCCACCAAAAACGCATTCCTGCACCGGCACTTCAGCTTTGCCAACGGCACCCTCACCTCCAGGTACCCAAAATATCCCCAAAATAGCCCAGAATATCCTAAAGTATTCTAAAAATCCCGCCTGAGACAGCCCCAGGGTATCCTGACTGCCAAAAATCCCAAAAATATCCTAAAATATTCCCAAAACTGCCTCAAAAAAACCTCCCAGGCACCCTCACAGGCAGGTTCCCAAAACACCCCAAAACCAAAGGGGAAAAAGGGGGGGAAATGTGAGGGGGAAAAGGAGGGAAATATCAGGGGGTAAAAGGGTGGGAAATGTGAGGGGAAAAGGGAAATATGAGGGGAAAAGGGAGAAATGTGAGGGGAAAAAGGGAAATGTGAGGGGGGGGAAACGTGGGGGGGGGAAGGAAAGTGAGGGGGGAAAAGGAAATATGGGGGAAAAGGGAGAAATGTGAAGGGAAAAAGGGAAACGTGAGGGGAGAAAAAGGGCGGGAAAGTGTGAGGGGAGGAAAAGAGCGGGAAAACGTGAGGGGAAGAAAAGGGCTGGAAAATGAGAGGGGGGAAAAAGGGAAACATGAGGGAAGAAAAGGGCAGGCAATGGAAAACGTGAGGGGGAAGGGGTGGGAAACACGATGGGGGAAAAAGGGGGGGAAATGTGAGGGGGAAAAAGGAGATATGAGGAGAGAAAAGGGCAGGAAATGTGAGGGGAGGAAAAGGGAAACATGAGAGAAAAGGGAAACGTGAGGGACAAAAGGTGAGAGGGGGGTAGAAAATGGGGGGTGGGGGAAGGGCAGGAAAACATGAGGGAAAAAACTGGCCCAAAAATAACCCAAAATACTGAAAAATACCCTCCAAATCCACCCCAAAACAAGCCCTAGGAACTCTCATGGTCAGGTACCCAAAAAATGGTCCTAAAATATCCCCCAAACAGCCCAAAAATACCCCCAAAACAGCCCCAGGCACCCTCATAGCCAGGTACATGAAAATACCCTGAAAATACCCCCAAACTCACCCCAAACACCTCCCAGGAACCTTTATGCCAGGTACCCAAAATACCCCCAAAACAGCCCCAAAATACCACAAAAATACCCCTGGACCCCCCCAAACCCCTGTTTCTCCTGGGCTCTGTCTGTGATGGTGTTGAGGGAAGATTTTGGGGGGATATTTTGGGGGGGCTGTGACCGCCCCCACCCCGTGACCCCTCTGTCCCCCCCAGCTCCGCTGACCCCCGCGGGTCCATGTCCAGCCCGGCCTGGCTGGAGCGAGTGGTCATCCTGGGGGTGGGCCGGCCGGACAGCGCCCTGCTGACCACCCACGGTGAGGGAATTTTGGGGTATTTTTGGGGTTTTACGGGGGCTTGGGGGGTTTTAGGGTGGATTTTTGGGGGTTTGGGGGGTTTTAGTGTGGATTTTTGGGGGTTTTAGGGCGGATTTTGGGGGGTTTTGGAGGGGTCATCCTGGGGGTGGGCCGGCCGGACAGCGCCCTGCTGATCACCCACGGTGAGGGGGGATTTTGGGGGTTTTATGGGGGTTTGGGGGGTTTTAGGGTGGATTTTGGGGGTTTTAAGGTGGATGTTGGGGGGTTTTAGGGTGGGTTTTGGGGATTTTTGGGGGTTTTAGGGTGGATGTTGGGGAGTTTTAGGGTGGGTTTTGGAGGGGTCATCCTGGGGATGTGGGGAGGCTGGAGAGCGCCCTGCTGACCACACATGGTGAGAAGGGATTTGGAGGGTTTTAGGGTGGATTTTGTGGGATTTGGGAGGTTTTAGGGTGGATTTTGGGGGTTTTAGGGTGGATTTTTGTGGGTTTTAGGGTGGATTTTGGGGGGGTCATCCTGGGGGTGGGGCAGCCGGACAGTGCCCTGCTGACCACACACGGTGAGGGGGATTTGGGGGGATTTTGTGGGGGCTTTGTGGGTTTTAGGGTGGATTTTGGAGGTTTTGGGGGAGTTTTGGGGGTTTTAAGGTGGATTTGGGGTTTTTTTGGAGGGTTTTAATGGGCGTTTTGGAATGGTCATCCTGGGGGTGGGGAGGTCGGACAATGCCCTGCTGACCACGCACGGTGAGGGGGGATTTTGGGGGATCCTTGGGAAATGTTGGGTTTCTGAGGGGAATTTGGGGTCCCTGAGCTGGAATTCGGGGTCCCTCATTGAGAATTTGGGGTTTCTGAGGAGCATTTTGTGTTCCTGATGGGATTTTGGGATCCCTGACCCCGAATTTGGGATCCCTGACCCAAATTTGGGATCCCTGACCCCGAATCCCGTGTCCCCCTCCCCAGACGGTTCCCAGACCCCGCTGCATTTCCAGCATGACCCCGAGCGCTCGGTGCTGACCCTGCGGCGCCCGGGGGTCTCCATCGGGGCCGACTGGAGCATCTCCCTGCGATAATGGACGGGGGGGGCCCCCGGACCCCCCCAAAATCCCCCTGAACCCCCCGGGCCCCCCCAGAGCCCCCCAAAAACCTCAAATCCCCCCTCACCCCCCAAACCCCCCTGCTGCTGTTTGAGGAGCCCTGAATTGGGGTTTGAGTCCCCCAGGATGAGGGGGGAGCCCCCCCCCCAAAATGAGGATTGAGCCCCCCCAAATTAGGGGTTGAGACCCCCCCAAAATGAGGGGTCAGCCCCCCCCCCCAAAATGAGGATTGAGCCCCCCAAATGAGGGGTCAGACCCACCCCAAATCAGAGGTTGAGCCCCCCCCCATTTTACCCCAAATCTGGGGGAGTTTGGGGTTTCTGAGCCCCCAAATTTGAGGTTGGGGTTGACTCTGCCCCCCCAAATTAGGGGGTTTGGGAGGGGTCTGAAAGCCCCTAAATTGGGGTGTCCCCCCCATATTTGGGTGGGGGTTGCGTCGAAGGGGGGGTTGGGGACCAAGGCTCTACGTGCGCCCCTGCGCCCCCCCCCTTTTTCTGCCCCTCCCCCACCCCCGGGAGGGTCTCAGGGGGGGTTTGGGGACCCCCCCCCCTCTTTTGGGGGTGGGGGAGGGGCAGAGCCGGGTGGGGGTGGGGGAGAGGTGCAGCGCCGCGCGGAGTTTTGATAAAACACGAAATAAAACCGAATAAAAATCGGGAATTTGGGCGATTTTGGGGATCCCAAAACGGGGGGGTGTGGGGGAAGGCCGGAACCTTTCTTGTGACCCCCGGAACTTTTCACCCGCGGGAGCTGGGGGTATGGGGGGAACTTTACGAGAGCGGACCGGAAGCGGCGGTCAGACCGGAAGTGCTGCCCCACCGGAGCCTCCGCGCCCCCCGAAAGCGGCGCCGGCTCCGCCCCCCCCCACCGGGACCCCCCCTCCCCCCCGGGACCCCCCGACCTCTCCCCAGGGACCCCCGGCAGGGCCCGAAACCCCCCGGACACCCCCCCGAGACCGGGCCGGCAGCAGCGCCACGTCCGCACTGGCAGTGAAGCGGGACTGGGAGCACCGGCGGGGGAAACTGGGGTGAACTGGGATTGAGTGGGGAGCAACTGGGAGCACTGGGAAGAACCGCTGAAGATCCCCGGGGAGGAGGATGTGAAGAGGACCCCCCAAGACCCCCAACCCCCCCAAATCCCCCCCAGATCCCCTCAGGACCCTCCCAAGACCCCCCCCGCGATGCCCCTCCCCCTCCCTCCCAGGACCCCCTTCCTCGTTTATTTCCCAGGTGTCCTCCCAGGGCCCTTCAGGACCCCTGCGGGAGCTCGGTGAGAGCCGGGGGGGGGGGAATTTGGGGGGGTTTTTAGGGGGGTCTGGACCCCCCGTCCCCCCCCCGGGCTGGGCTGAGCCCGCCCAGAGGGGATTTGGGGGGGTCCACAGGGGTCTGGGGGGGATTTTGGGGGAGGAATCTGGAAGGTTTGGAGGGGAGGGTCTGGGGGAATTTGGGTAAGTTTGGGGGTCCAGAGGCGGTCTGGGGGGTTGGGAAAGTTGGGGGGTTCGGGGGGGATTTTGGGGGGTGGGGGGGTCCAGAGGGGTCTGGGAGGGTTTTGGGGGAGGGGTTCTGGGGCCGATTTGGGGTTCTGGTGCTGGGGGGGGTCTGAGAGAGTTTGAGAATTTGGGGGTGGTCCTGAGAGGGGTTTTGGGGGGAGGATCTCGAGGGTTTGGGGGGGATTCGGGGTTCTAGGGGTGATTTTGGGGGAAATTTGGGGGGTCTCGAGGGGTCTGGGGGGGGTTTGGGGGAAGATCTGGAAGGTTTGGGGGGATTTGGGGAGGTCTGAGGGGATTTTGGGGGGGGTCTGGGGTGATTTGGGGTGGATTTTGGGATTTGGGGGAGGATTTGGGATGGATTTTGGGGGTCCCTGATGCCCCCGGGAAGATTTGGGGTGGATTTGGGGAGGATTTTGGGATCCCTGGTGGATTTGGGGGTGAATTTGGGGGAAGATTTCGGTGGACTTTGGGAGGATTTGGGAGGATTTTGGGATTTGGGGGAGGATTTGGGGTGGATTTTGGGGGTCCCTGACACGCTTGGGAGGGTTTTGGGGTGTTTTTGGGATTTGGGGGTGTTTTCGGGGGTCCCTGACGCCCCCTCCCCTCCCCCCCAGGCCGGCCCTGTCCCTGCCCCCCCCAGCCCGAGCGGCGCCGGGGCCGCCCCGGGGGGGGCGCGGGGGGGGAGGGGCTGCCCCCGATCTATGTGGTGACCCCGACCTACGCCAGGTGAGAGCCCCGAGCCCCCAGACCCAAAATAACCCCCCCAGAACCCCCAGACCCAAAATAACCCCCCAGACCCTTTGGAAGCCCCCCAGAGCCCCCAGACCCAAAATAACCCCCAGACCCATTTTGAAACCCCCCAGAGCCCCCAGCCCCATTTTAACCCCCAAAGCCCCCAGCCCCATTTCCCCCCCCAGCCCCATTTCAACCCCCAGCCCCATTTTAACCCCTAAAGCCCCCAGACCCCAAATAACCCCCAGACCTTTGGAACCCCCAGACCCATTGTAACCCCCCTAAAGCCCCCAGACCCATTTCAACCCCCCAGCCCCATTTTAATCCCCATTCCCCTCAGGCCGGGTGCCAAGGCGGAGCCAGCCCCAACCCCCAGCCCCATTTCCCCCCTGAGCCCCCCCCCCCACTTTAACCCCTCATTTCCCCCTGGGCCGCCCCAGACCCATTTTAACCCCCCATTTCCCTCTAGGCTACTGTGGAAGGCAGAGCTGACTGCAGCCCCCAGACCCATTTACCCCCTTACCCCAACCTGAGCCCCTCCCCGATTCCCCCGACCCCCCGAGCCCCCCTGGCCGCCCCCAGCCCCATTTTAACCCCTCCTTCCCCGCAGGCCGGTGCAGAAGGCGGAGCTGGTTCGCCTGTCCCAGACCCTGCTCCACGTCCCCGCCCTGCACTGGGTGGTGGTCGAGGACGCCGCCGCCCCCTCGGCGCTGGTCGGGGGGGTCCTGGCGGCCTCGGGGGTCTCCTTCACGCACCTGAGCGCCGAGACCCCCCCGGATTTGAGGGGGGGTCCCGGGGCCCCGTCCTGGCTGTTCCCGAGGGGGGCGGAGCAGCGGAACCGCGCCCTGCGCTGGCTGCGGGACACGCGGGGCGGAGACGAGCCCGGCGTCGTTTACTTCGCTGATGATGACAACACCTACAGCCTGCGGCTCTTCGAGGAGGTGGGGCTTGAAATCCCTAAAAATCCTGGGGAAAAAACCACAAAAAAAACCCCAAAAATCCAAAAATCCCCAAAAAAATCCGACCTGAAAGAGCCCAGATTCACCTGAGCCATCCTGAACCATCCTGAGCCACACTAAAGTCACTCCAAATTCTCCTAAATTGTTCAAATCCCCCTCAACACCCACAGCCTGCAGCTCTTCGAGGAGGTGGGGCTTGAAATCCCTAAAAATCCTGGGAAAAAAACAACAAAAAACCCCCCAAAAATTTAAAGATCCCCAAAAAATCCAACCTGAAAGAGCCCAGATTCACCTGAATATTGGTGGCTGGTCCTGAGCCACCCTGAGCCATCCTAAAGCCACTGAAATGCCCCAAAATCATTCAAATCCCCCTCAACTCCTCTCTTTGAGGCTCTTCGGGAGGTGGGGCTTGAAATCCCAAAAAATCTCCAGGAAAAACCACAAAAATTCCTGAAAAAAAGCTGAAAATCCTCCCCCAAAATCGGACCCATTTCTCCCCAGCTTGTCCTGAGCCATCCTGAGTTCAGCCAAATCCCCCCCCTAAAATCGTTTTTTTTCCCAACTTTCCCCCTTTTTTTTTCCTTATTTTTCCTTTTTCTCAATTTTCATCCACAGCCCCTCCAGATGCACAGTCTGTCTCCGTCTGGAGGTGGGGCTGGATTTCCCCTAAAATCCCCAATAAAATGCTAAATTTTTCCCGAAACAATCCCATTTCTCCCCAAAGAGCCCAGATTCACCCAGGTGAGCCGTCCTGAGCAGTCTGGCCCGTGGGTTTGGTGGGAAATCCCAAATAAATCCCCTATAAACCCCTATAAATCCCCTATAAAATGCTATTTTTCCCCGGTTTTTTGGCCATTTTTTCGCCGTTTTTCCCATTTTTGCTGTTTTTACCCCCCAGATCGCCTTTCCACACGGTGTCTCCGTCTGGCCCGTGGGTTTGGTTTCATCCCAAATAAATCCCTATAAAATGCTATAAAATGCCCCATTTTTCCCATTTTTTTTTTTTTTTTGCTTTTTCCCAAGATTTTCCCCATTTTTGCTGGTTTTTCCCCCCCAGATCTGGCCCCCGTGGGTTTGGTCTGGCCCGTGGGGCTGGATTTCCCCTATAAATCCCCTATAAATCCCCTATAAAATGCTATTTTTTCCCATTTTTCCCATTTTTTTGCCGTTTTTCCCCATTTTTGCTGTTTTCTCCTCCCAGATGCGCAGCACCCGTGGCGTCTCCGTCTGGCCCGTGGGGTTGGTCCCTTATAAATCCCCTATAAATCCCCTATAAAATGCTATTTTTTCCCCATTTTTTCACAGTTTTTCCCCATTTTTGCTGTTTTTTCCTCCCAGATGCGCAGCACCCGCGGTGTCTCTGTCTGGCCCGTGGGTTTGGTGGGACATCCCAAATAAATCCCATATAAATCCCCTATAAAATGCTATTTTTTCCCTGTTTTTTCGCCGTTTTTCCGCCTTTTTCCCCCATTTTTGCTGGTTTTTCCCCCCCAGATGCGCAGCACCTGCGGCGTCTCCATCTGGCCCGTGGGGCTGGATTTCCCCTATAAATCCCCTATAAAATGCTATTTTTTCCCCATTTTTTCGCCGTTTTTTCGCTTTTTCCCCATTTTTCTGTTTCCCCCAGATAACTGCACCCAGGTGGGGATTTGGGGGGATTTGGGGTGTCTGGGGGGGTTTGGGGGCGGGGGCCACTGGTCGGTTCCAGGTGGGGATTTGGGGGGTTGGGGGATTTTCCGGGGTGTCCTGGGGGGTTTGGGGCTCCTGCGAAACTGCACCCAGGTGGGGATTGGGGGTTTGGGGTGTCCTGGGGGGTTTGGGGCCCCGATAACTGGAGCCCAGGTGGGGATTTGGGGGGTGGGGAGATTTGGGGGTTTTGGGGGGAGATTTGGGGTGTCGTGGTGGGGGTTTGGGGCTGGTGACCTCCAGGGCAGCTGGAGCCCAGGGCCAATAACTGCACCCAGGTGGGGACTGGGGGGATTTGGGGTGTCCTGGTGGGGTTTGGGGGCTGATAGCTGCACCAGGTGGGGGTTTTGGGGTGTCCTGGTGGGGGTTTGGGGTGTCCTGCTGGGGTTTGGGGGCCAATAACTGCACCCAGGTGGGGATTGGGGGGGATTTGGGGGGTCCCTAGGTTTGGGGATTTGGGGTGTCCTGGTGTGGGTTTTGGGGTTTGGGGGTTTGGTGACCCCAGGCAGGTGGAGCCCATGGGGGCTTTGGGGTGATTTGGGGTGTTCTGGTGGGGATTTGGGGGGTTTGGGGTGATTTGGGGTGTCCTGGGGGGGTTGGGGTCCTGGGGGGATTTTGGGGTGTCCTGGGGGGGTTTGGGGGCCGATAACTGCACCCAGGTGGGGATTTGGGGAGTTTGGGGGGGATTTGGGGTGTCATAGAAGGGGTTTGGGGTGTTCTGTGGGGGGGTTTGGGGGTTTGGGGGTTGGGGTGTCCCCGGGCAGCTGGAGCCAAGGGCTGATAACTGCACCCAGGTGGGAATTTGGGGGGTCTGGGGGGGTTTGGGGTGATTTTAGGATGATTTGGGGGGGTTTGGGGGCTGATACAGGTGGTGGGGATTTGGGGGTTTGGGGGCATTTGGGGTGTGATTCTGGGTGATTTCTGGATGAGTTTGGGACTGGGGGGATTTGATGTTTTTGGATTTGGGGCTGGTTTTGGGGTGATTTTTGGGGGTTGGGGGGTATTTTTGATTTAGGGGCTGGTTTTGGGGCACAGGTGCTGGTGTGGCACACGGGCTGATTTTGGAGTGATTTCAGGCTGAGTTTGGGCTGATTTTGAGGTGGTTTAGGGCTGGTTTTGGGGTGATTTTGGGATATTGGTACCCGGGTGCTGGTGTGGCACACAGGGTGATTTTGGGGCGATTTGGGGGTGATTTCGGGGTGATTTCAGGATGATTTTGGGGTGATTTTGGCTGGTTTTGGGGTGCAGGTTCTAGTGTGGCACACAGGATGATTTTGGGGTGATTTTGGCTGGTTTTGGGGTGCAGGTGCTGGTGTGGCACACGGGATGATTTCAGGATGATTTTGGGGTGATTTTGGCTGGTTTTGGGGTGCAGGTGCTGGTGTGGCACACGCGCACCGAGAAGCCGAAGCTGCGCCAGGAGGAGCAGCTGCAGCGCCAGGGCCGCGGCTCCGACCCCGACATTGAAGTTTAGGGGGGGCCCCGACCCCGCCGGGACCCCCGAACCCCCAAATCCCCAGGACCCCCCCCCAGACCTTTATTTATCACCAGGACCCCCCCGTTTTTTGGGGGACCCCCCCTGGTCCCCTCTCTGCAATAAAATCTCCCTCCCAACCTCGTCTGTTTTTATTGGGGGGGGGGTCTCAATTGGGGGGGGTCACCCCCAAATTTTGAGGGACCCCCACACGGGTGGGGGGGGGAATTGGGGGGGTTTGAGGTCACCCACCCCCCAATTTTGGGGAGGGGGAAGCACTGAGGCCCCTGGTGGGATTTTGGGGGGGGGGCCCTGCAGAGTTTGGGGGGCAGCAGAACCCCCAATATTGGGGGGGGGTGTCAGATCACAGCCCCCCCTCATTTCGGGGGTGGGGGGGGGAATTTTGGGGTGTCCCCGCTGTTGTGGGGGGGCTGCGCTGCCCTCCCCTCAAAGACCCCAATTTTGGGGGTCTCGCCCCCCCATCACGGGGATCCCCCCCCATTTCGGGGTGTCCCGGGCCCCCCCCGGGCCGCCCCCCCCCCCGCGGGGGAAGTGACTCGGCCGCGCTTCCTGGGGCGGTGTCGGAGCGGCCGCGGGCCCGGCCATGGAGCCCCCCCCGGAGAGCGGTGAGACCCCCGGGGGGGGCGGGGGGACCCCCGGGACTGCCCCCCCCCCGGGAACCCCCCCCGAGACCCCCCCGGGACCCCCCCCGGGCCGGGGCGGGGCGGCGGCGGAGCCGGGAACGGGACGGGGAAGGGGAGGGGGGGGACACGTGGGGACACGGGGGGGCACCAGGGGGGGGGCACGGGGGGTCCCCGAGTGCCGCGGGGGGGTCCCGAGGGGGTCCCGGGTGTTTGGGGGGGGTCCCGGCTGACATCCGAGGGGGTCCCAACAGCTGGGGGGGGGCACGGGGTGGGGGGGGTCCCAACAGCTGGGGGGGGCACGGGGGGGTCCCCGAGGGTCACGGGGGGGGTCACAGGAGTTGAGGGGGGGGTCGCGGGTCACACCTGGGGGGGTCCCCAAGTGCGGGGGGCGCTGAGTTTGGGGTGCCCCCTCCCCCCCTCCGATATCCGGGTGCCCCCCGTGCCCCCCGTGTGCGCCCCCCCCCCCCCCTCCGCTGCCCCCCCAGGTGAGGCGGGACCCCCCCCCGGGCAGGCCGGGCCCCCCCCGGGGCCGCTGGAGCTCCGGCTGCGGGCGGTGGAGCGGGAGCTGGCGCTGGTCAAGGCGGCGCTGGGGGAGACCCTGCGCAGGTTGGGGGGCTGCGACCCCCCCGGGGGTCTCGGTGAGCGCGGGGACCCCTCCAGGGGGGGCTGCGGGACCCCCGGAATGGGGATGGGACCGACCGAGAGGGGCTGGGACCCCCTGAAATGGGTTTGGGACCCTCCCCAAATGGGGTTGGGGTCTCCCTAATGGGGCTGGGATCCCCGAAAGTGGGGATGGGACCCCCTAAATGGGGCCAGGACCCCTGAAATGGAACGCCCCCGAAATGGGGCTCCCCAAAATGGGACTGGGATCCCCCCAAATGGGGCTGGGACTCCCCCAAATGGGGCTTGGACTCCCCAAATGGGGCTGGGTCCAACCCCCACCCCACCAAATGGGTCTGGGGTCTCCCCAATGGGATTGGAACGTCCCCGACTGGGGCTGAGGTCTCCCCAGATGGGTTTGGGACACCCCCAGAATGGGGCTGGGACCCCACAAATGGGGCTGGGACCCCCCTAAATGCAGCTGGGACCTCCCCATATGGGGCTGGGGTCTCCCCAATGGGGCTGGGGTCTCCCAAATTGGGGCTGGGGTCCCCCTGGGGCCCCAGCCCCAGGCCCCCCGTTCCTCCCCAAGGCCCCCACCTGGGGCTCCTGGGGGGCTCTGGGGGGGTTCCGGGGGGGCTTTTTGGGGTCCTGACCCCCCCCTCCCTCCCCCCGCCCCCCCCGGACCCCCCGGAGCCCCCCCCAGGAGCCCCCCCGGAGCATCAGCGTGGGGACCCAGACGGAGGAGCCCCCCCCGCGCCCCCCGAGCCCCCAGGAGCCCCCAGGACAGACCCCCGGCCCCCCCAGCCCCGAGCCCGGGGATGTGAGCCCCAAATCCCAAAGCCCCCCCGAGGGATGGGATGGGAGGGAGAGACCCCTGGGAGAGACCCCCGGAAGGGCTGCGGGGACCCCCCCCAAAACACCCCCGGGGCCCCCAAAACAACGGGGGGACCCCCCAAACCCCAGGACCCCCAAATCAACTCCTTGACCCCCAGACCCCCCTGGGAATCCCCTGGGACCCCTGCAAGTCCCCCAAAAACTCCCCAGGACCCCCTCAAGATGACCCAAATCTCCCTGACCCCCCCCCTCCCCCCACCAAGGACCCCCCAAATCTTTTGGGACCCCCGTTCACCCCTCCCCCAGACCCCCGAGGGAGACTGGGGCGTTGGGGGAGGGGCTGGGAGGGTTTGGGGGTGCATGGGTGGGAATTTGGGGGGGTGGGGGTCCCCCCTTTGCTGCCCTCCCAAACCCTGTCCCCCCAAAATGCCCTAAATTTCCCATCGTCCCCCCCCATCCCCTGTGTCCCCCCCCAAACCTCCCCAAATTCCCCCCAAAACCCCTCGGACCCCCCCCACCCCAAATCCCCCTCATCTCCTCTTCTCCCCCCAAACCCTTTCATCCCCTGAACCCCCAAATCCCTCCTGGACCCCCCCAAACCCCCCCAAAAACCCCCCCGTGCCCCCCCCCAGGCTGCGCCGCCACAGCTCCTCCTCGGGCCCCCCCAGCCCCCGGCAGCGCCTGAGCCGCAAAGCGGCGTCGTCAGCGAACCTGCTGCAGGGCAGCCCCGAGAGGTGGGACCCCGAAACATCCCCGAATACAGCCCCAAAATGTCCCCTAAACATCCCCAAAAATCCCCAAAACATCCCTGTAATATCCCCAAAATATCCCCTAAATATCCCTGAAGTACTGCTGAAATACCCCCCAAAATATCCCCTAAACATCCCCCAAAAATCCCCTAAACATCCCCCAAATATCCCCAAAATATCCCTGAAATATCCCCTGAAATATTCCCCAAAATATCCCCCATAATACCCCCAAAATATCCCCCAAATATCCCCCAAATACCCCCAAAATATCCCCAAAATACCCCCAAAATATCCCTAAAATATCCCCCAAATACCCCCAAAATATCCCCTGAAATACCCCCAAAATATCCCTAAAATATTCCCCAAAATATCCCCCCCCAAATCCCCCAAAAGCCAACCCCCCAAAATATTCCCAAAATATCCCCGTAATATCCCCAAAATATCCCTGAAATAGTCCTGAAAATATTCCCAAAATATCCCCCAAAATATCCCCAAAATATCCCCCAAAATATCCCTGAAATACCCCCAAAATATCTCAAAAATATCCCCCAAAATATTCCCAAAATATCCCCAGAATAGCCTCAAAATATCCCCAAAACATCTTCTAAAATATCCCCAAAAGATTCCCCAAATATCCCTGAAATACCCCCAAAATATCCCCCCAAAATGCACCCCAAAATATCCTCAAAATATTCCCCCCAAAATATCCCTCAAATATCCCTGAAATATCCCCAAAATATCCCTGAGATACCCCAAAAATACCCCCTAAACATTCTTGAAATATCCCCAAAATTATCCCTGAAACAGCCCCAAAATAACCCCAAAATATCCCCCAGAACCCCAAAATCCCTGATGCACCCCAAAATCCCTCCCAGACCCCCCCCAAATTACCCCCAGAACTGCAAATTCCTCCCCCAGAACCCCAAAATCCCCTCCAAGAACCCCCAAAATCCCCCCAGAACCCCCAAAATCCCATCTCAGAACCCCAAAATCCACCCTGAACCCCAAAATCTCCCCCAGAAACCCCAAAATCCCTCCAGAACCCCAAAATCCTTGCCCAGAACCCCCCAAATCCCCTCCAAGAACGTCCAAAATTCCATCTCAGAACCCCCAAAATCCAGCCCTGAACCCCAAAATTCCATCTCAGAACCCCCAAAATCCAGCCCTGAACCCCAAAATTCCATCTCAGAACCCCCAAAATCCCTCCAGAACCCCAAAATCCTTGCCCAGAACCCCCAAATCCTCTCTCAGAACTCCTAAAATCCACCCTGAACCCCAAAATGTCCCCCAGAACCCCAAAATCCCACCTCAGAACCCCCAAAACCCCCCCTGCACCCCAAAATCTGCACCCCAAATCCCAACCCCCCCAATCTCCTCCTTTGGGTTTATTTTGGGGTTCAGCCCAGGTTATTGGGGGTTTTTGGGGGTTTCAGGGAAATTTGGGGTTCAGGGTGGGGAAAATTTGGGGAGGAAAATTTTGGGGTTCATTGGGGTCATTTTGGGGGTTCAGGGCCTTCGTTTTGGGGCTTCGCTGTGGGGTTTTTTGGGGGTTCAATGGGTTCATTTTGGGGTTTTCTGGGGCTCATTTTGGGGGTTGGATTTGGGGGTTCACTGAATTATTTTGGGGATTTATTTTGGGGGTTCAGCGGGGTCATTTTGGGGCTGCAACCCAATTTTTCTTGGTTTTCCCCCATTTTCCCCGATTCTCCCCACAATTTTCCCCATTTCTCCCCCTTTCCTGTTTCCCCCCCCCCATTTTTACCTTTCCCCCATTTTCCCTTTTTCCCCCCATTTTCCCCAATTTTTCCCATTTTTCCCCAATTTCCCCCATTTTTACCCTTCCCCCCCATTTTCCCCATTTCTCCCCCATTTTCCCCAATTTTTTTTCCCATTTTTCCCCCTTTTTCCCCAATTTTCCCCATTTTTCCCATTTTTCTCCTTTCCAGCCTCTCGCCGTGGGAATTACAACCTGGGTGAGGCTCGAGGGGTGACCTTGGGGTTTTGAGGTTTTGGGATTTTGGGGTGACCCCAGGGCTGCCGGGGGGGTTGGGTTGACCCAAAGTGACCCCAGGGATTTTGGGTGACCCCGGGCGTTTTGGGGTGACCCCGGTTGGTGCTGGGGGTTTTGGGGTGACTCGAGGTGACCCCGGGGGTTTGGGGTGACCCTGGGGGGTTTGGGGGCTTTTGGGATGACCTGAGGTGACCCCAGGCATTTTGGGTGACCCTGGGGATTTTGGGGATGCCGGGGATGTTGGGGTGACCCGGCTGTTTTGGGGTGACCCTGGGGGTTTTGGGGTGACCCCAAGGATTTTGGGGTGACCCCGGGGATGTTGGGGTGACCCCATTGGTGTTTTTTGGGTGACCCGGGGATGTTTGTGGTTTTGGGGATGCTGGATGTTGGGGTCACCCTGGGGATGTTGGGGTGACCCTGGGTGTGTTGGGGTGACCCCGGGGATTTTGGGATGACCCCGGGGGTGTTGGGGTGACCCCGGGGATTTTGGGGTGACCCCGGGGGTGTTGGGGTGACCCCGGGGGTGTTGGGGTGACCCCGGGGATTTTGGGGTGACCCCGGGGGTGTTGGGGTAACCCCGGGGGTGTTGGGGTGACCCTGGGGGTTTTGGGGTGACCCGAGGTGACTCCGGTTGGTGCTGGGGATGTTTGGGTGACCCCGGGGGTGTTGGGGTGACCCTGGGGATTTCGGGGTGACCCCGTTCCCCGCAGAGGGGGTGTCGGTGAAGATGTTCCTGCGGGGCCGCCCCATCACCATGTACGTGCCCTCGGGGCTGGGCCCGCTCCGGGCTGAGCTGCCCCCGGAGCGCCTGCAGCTCGACTGGGTGTATCCTAAACAGCCCCAAAATACCCCCAAAATACCCCAAAAATACCCCAAAATCCCAAAAATACCCCAAAAATCCCAGGGATCTGGGTGACTGGGTGTGTCCTCTGCTAAAATACCTAAAAATAACCCCAAAACTCCCAAAACTACCCCAATCCTCCAAAATCCCAGGGGATCTGGGTGACTGGGTGTATCCTCAGCTAAAAAACCCCAAATAATCCAAAAATACCCCAAGAATACCCCAAAATCCCAGGGGATCCAGGACACTGGGTGTGTCCTCTGCTAAAAAAACCTAAAATAACCCCCAAAAGACCAAAAATACCCAAAAAAATACCCAAAAATACAAAAAAAATACCCCGAAATACCCCAAATCCTGGGGGATCTGGGACACTGGGTGTATCCTCAGCTAAAAAAACCCCAAAAGAATCCAAAAATACCCCAAAAATACCCCAAAAATACCCCAAAAATCCCAGGGGATCCGGGACACTGGGTGTGTCCTCTGCTAAAAAAACCTAAAATAACCCCCAAAAGACCAAAAATACCCCAAAAAATACAAAAAAAATACCCCAAAATAGCCCAAATTCTGGGGGATCTGGGACACTGGTTGTATCCTCAGCTAAAAAACACCAAAATAATCAAAAAATACGCCAAAAATCCCCCAAAATCCCTGGGGATCCGGGACACTGGGTGTGTCCTCAGCTAAAAAACCCCAAATAATTCAAAAATACCCCAAATACCCCAAAATCCTGGGGGATCTGGGGCACCGGGTGATCCTTGCAAAAAAAACCTGCAATAAAAACCCAAAAATATAAATCCCAAACATACCCCCAAAATACCCCAAAATCTCCAAAAATCCCCCAAAATCCCAGGGATCTGGGTGACTGGGTGGATCATCTGCACAAAACACCCAAAATCTCCAAACATACCCCAAAATCTCCAAAAATACACCCAAAATACCCCAAAATACCAAAACCCCCCCAAAATCCCAGGGATCTGGGTGACAGGCTGTATCCTTTGCACAAAAAACCCTAAAAATACCCAAAATCTCCAAACATACCCCAAAATCTCCAAAAATACCCCCAAAATACCCCAAAATCTCCAAAAATCCCCCAAAATCCCAGGGATCCCAGGTTGACCCCAGTGGGTCCTCTGCACTGCACCCAAAATTCCCAGGTTCCCCAAAAGTCCTGGGATCCCAGGGCACCCAGTTCCCCAGCACAAAAACCCAGTTTCCCCAAAACCCCAAAACCCCCAAAAAATTGCCCCAAAAAAAATCCTCAGGGATCCCAAACCCAGTTTGCCCCCAGGATCCCAGTTTGCTCCAGTTTGGGCCCAAATTCCCCAGCTCTCCCAGTGCTCCCAGTTTCCCCAGTTTCCCCAGCTCTCCCAGTTTGCTCCCAGCTCTCCCAGCTCTCCCAGTTTGCTCCCAGTTTGCTCCCAGTTTGCTCCAAGTGTTCCCAGTTTCCCCAGCTCTCCCAGTTTGCTCCCAGCTCTCCCAGCTCTCCCAGTTTGCTCCCAGTTTGCTCCCAGTGCTCCCAGTTTGCTCCCCAGTTTCCCAGCTCTCCCAGCTCTCCCAGCTCTCCCAGCTCTCCCAGTTTGCTCCCAGTTTGCCCCAGCTCTCCCAGTTTGCTCCCAGTTTGCCCCAGTTTCCCCAGCTCTCCCAGCTCTCCCAGCCTCCCAGCTCTCCCAGTTTGCTCCCAGCGCTCCCAGTTTGCTCCCAGTTTGCTCCCAGTTTCCTTGACGCCCCAGTTACGGGTACCGGGGCCGTGACTCTCGCTCCAACCTGCACGTGCTGGGCTCGGGGGAGCTCGTCTACTTCATCGCCTGCGTGGTGGTGCTGCTGCAGCTGCCGGCGCGGCGCCAGCGCCACTACCTGAGGCACAGCGACTGCGTGCGATGGTGAGAGATCCCAAAATAATCCTAAAGTAATCCTAAATAACCCAAAATCCCAAAAAACCCCAAAAAATCCCAAAAAACCCCCCTGTGCCCCCTGTTAGAAACAGCCCCGCTGGTGAACCCCCTAAAATGCCCCTGTGCCAAATCCCCAAAACCCCAAAAACCCTCAAACTGCCACTGCCCTGTGCCCCCCTGTGCCACTGCCTGCGCCACAGCGACTGTGTGTGCTGGTGAGAGACCCGAAATAATCCTAAAATAATCCTAAATAACCCCAAATCCCCAAAAAACCCCAAAAAATCCCGTTAGAAACAGCCCTGTACAGCCCTGTACAACCCCATACACCCCCCGTGCCGCCCCATTCCCTTCAAACCGCCCCTGCCTGAGGCACAGCGGCTGTGTCCACTGGTAAGAGATCCAAAAATAATCCAAAATCCCAAAAATAACCCCAAAAATTCCCCAAAAAATCCCGTTAGAAACAGCCCTGTACTGCCCCTGTGCCTCCCTGTGCCCCTAAAGCAGCCACTGCCTGCGGCACAGCGACTGCGTGCGATGGTGAGAGATCCCAAAATAATCCTAAAATAATCCTAAATAACCCCAAATCCCCAAAAAACCCCAAAAAAACCCTGTTAGAAACAGCCCTGTACTGGTGAGAGACCCTGCAAAATAATCCTAAATAACCCCAAATCCCCAAAAAACCCCAAAAAAACCCTGTTAGAAACACCCCTGTACAGCCCTGTACTGCCCCTGTGCCGTCCTGTGCCCCTAAAGCAGCCACTACCTGCACCACAGCGACTGTGTGTGATGGTGAGAGACCCGAAATAATCCTAAAATAATCCTAAATAACCCCAAATCCCAAAAAACCCAAAAAACCCCAAAACAGCCCTGTTAGAACAACCCCATACCCTGTGCATTTCCTCAAACCCCCCTGCCTGACTGATCCCACTGGTAAACCAAAATAACCCCAAAAATTCCCCAAAAATCCCGCCTGTGCTGCCCTGTGCCTCCTGCGAAAGCAGCCACTGCCCCTGCGGCACAGCGACTGTTGGGGACCCGAAATAATCCTAAAATAATCCTAAATAACCCCAAATCCCCAAAAAAACCCCAAAAAACCCAAAAAATCCCGTTAGAAACACCCCTGTGCTGCCCCTCTGCTTCCCTGTGCCCCTAAACCAACCACTGCCTGCGCCACAGCGACTGCGTGCGCTGGTGAGGGACCCCAAAAAACCCCAAAATAACCCAAAAAAAACCCCAAATCCCCCTCCATGACACTTCAGGAATTCTCTACAAACTCATTTCTCCCCCCGGCCGTGTCCCCTGTGTGTCCCCCCTGTGTCCCCCTGTCCTTCCCCCCCCTGTGTCCCCCTGTCCTTCCCCCCCCGTGTCCCCCTGTCCCCCCAGCCTGGCCGTGCACCCCGACCGGCTCCGCGTGGCCACCGGACAGGCGGCCGGAGTGGACAAGGATGGCAAGGTGGGGACATTGGGGACACCTTGGGGACAGCCTGGGACAGCCCTGGGATGTTGGGGACACCCCTGGGGACAGCTTGGGGACACTCTTGGGACCGTGGGGACACCGTGGGACATCTCTGGGACAGCTCAGGGACACCTTGGGGACATTGGGGACAGCCCTGGAACACACCCGGGATCTTGGGGACACCCCTGGGGACACCTTGGGGGCATCCTGGGGACCGTGGGGACACCTTGGGGACAGCCTGGGACACCCTTGGGACCATGGGGACACCTTGGGGACACCCTTGGGACTGTGGGGACAGCTTGGGGACAGCCTGGGACAGCCCTGGGACGTTGGGGACACCCCTGGGGACACCTTGGGGACACCCTTGGGACTGTGGGGACACCCTTGGGACCGTGGGGACACCTTGGGGACAGCCTTGGGACCGTGGGGACAGCTTGGGGACACCCTTGGGACCGTGGGGACACCCTTTGGACATCTCTGGGACAGCTCAGGGACACCTTGGGGACATTGGGGACAGCCCTGGAACACAGGATCTTGGGACACCCTGGGGACACCTTGGGGCATCCTGGGGACCACCTTTGGGGCCTGGGACACCCTTGGGACCATGGGGACACCCCTGGGGACACCTTGGGGACAGCCTGGGACACCCTTGGGACCGTGGGGACACCTTGGGGACATTGGGGACACCTTGGGGACACCCCTGAGACACTGGGGACACCTTGGTGGCCTGTCCAGGCCTTGGGGACACCCTTGGGGACACTCTGGGACACCTCAGGGACACCTTGGGGACCCTGGGGATACCTTGGGGACACCCCTAGGGGACAGGGAGAGGGCCCCAAACCCCCTCCCCACCATGATGGGAAACCCCAAAATTCCCCTAAAATCCCCCCAAAATCCCCCAAAATGCCCCCAAATCCCCTAAAATCCCCCCAAATCCCCCAAAATGCCCCAAACCGCAGCCCCTGCAGCCCATCGTGCACATCTGGGACTCGGCCACGCTCCAGACCCTGCAGCAGATCGGCCTCGGCCCTTCGCTCGCCTCCACGTGGGCTGATCCTAAACCCCAAAATACCCCAAAACCAACCCCAAATACCACAAAATACCCCAAAACCACCCCCAAACCCTGTAAAATCCCCAGTGGCCCCCCTAAAATCATAAAATACCCCAAAAACACCCCCAAACCACCCAAAATACCCCACAAATACCCCAAAACACCCAAAATACCCCCAAAATACCCCCAAAACACCCCACAAAAACCTCTAGAAGCCCTGTTGGTGTGGGCTCACTCGCCTTCTCCACAGCTGTGAGTGATCCTAAACCCCAAAAACACCCCAAAACCAACCCAAATACCCCAACACCACCCCAGAACACCCAAAATATCCCCAAACCACCCCAAAAAAACCCCAAAAACTCCCCGCACAAACCCCTGGGATCCAAAAACCCACCCCAAAACCCTTGGGACTCCAAAACCCCACAAAACACCCCAAAACCACCCCAGAAACACCTCTCAAAACCACCCTGAAACCCCTCAAAACCACCCCAAAATACCCCAAAACCACCCTAAAACCACCTTAAAAACTCCTGGCACCCTAAACCCCCCCAAAAAACCCCAAAACCTCTCAAAAAACCTGTGGGACCCCAAACCCTCACCCAGGAAACACCAGGTGGAGGGATTTGGGGTTTTTTTGGGGTGCCCCTGTCCCCCTGAGCCCTTTGGGGGGATTTGGGGTTTTTTGGGGTGCCACCATCTCCCTGAATGCTTTTTGGGGGATTTTGGGGTTTTTTTGGGGTGCCCCAGGACCAGGGCGCGTTCCTGTGCGTGGTCGATGACTCCAACGAGCACATGATGTCGGTGTGGGACTGCGCCCGCGGCACCAAACAGGCTGAGGTCAAGGTGGGACCCCCAAAACCCACCCCAAAACCCCCAAAAAACCCAAAAACCCACCCCAAAACCCACCCTACAGACCCCAAAACCCACCCTATAAACCCCAAAAACCCCAAAACCCACCCCAAAAACCCCAAAACCCACCCTACAGACCCCAAACCACCCCAAAACCCACACTATAAACCCCAATCCACCCCAGGATCCCCAAATCCCACCCCAAACCCCCTAAAAACCCTGAATCCCACCCCAAAACCCCCCAGAAATCGGAATCCCACTCCAAACCCCACCTTAAAACCCACCCCAAATCCCCCAAATCCCCCCAAAGGCCCCCAACTCCCCAAATCCCCCAAGTTCCACTCCAAATTCCACCCCAAACCCACCCTGAATCCCACTCCAAACCCCATAAACCCCCACCAAAAGCCCCAAATGCCATCCCTAAAAACCCCAAATCCCCCCCAAAACAACCAAATCCCACCCCAAGCCCACCCCAAATCCCACTCCAAACCCCCTAACCCTTAAAACCCCCCAATCCCACCCTAAAAACCCCAAATCCCCCCAAAAACCCCAAATCCCACCCCAAAGCCCCCCAAATCCCCCAAGTTCCACTCCAAATTCTACTCCAAACCCATCCCAAATCCCACCCTAAAACCCCCAAAAAAAACCCAAATCCCCCCTAAAAACCCAAATCCCCCCAAAAAAACCCCAAATCCCCCCAAAAAACCCCAAACCCGACCCCAAACGCGCAGAGCACGAACGAGTCGGTGCTGACGGTGGAGTTCAACCCCCGCGACAGCAGCAGCATCGTCAGCAGCGGCAAATCCCACGTGTTCTTCTGGACCTGGAGCGGCACCGCGCTCACCAAGAAACACGGGATCTTCGGGGTCAGGAATAGGGGATTTAGGCACCTTCGGGGTTATGTGGGGTTTGGGGTCATTTGGGGTTTAGGGGATCTGGGGTTTGGAGTTTGGTTTTGGGAGATTTGGAGTTTGAGTTTGGGGGATCTGGACCTGGAGAGGTGGTGGACTCACCAAGAAACACGGGATCTTCGGGGTCAGGAATAGGGGATTTGGGCACCTTTGGGGTTATGTGGGGTTTGGGGTCATTTGGGGTTTAGGGGATCTGTGGTTTGGGGTTGGGAGATTTGGGGTTTGGGTTTGGGGGATCTGGACCTGGAGAAGCGGCGCACTCACCAAGAAAAACGGGATCTTCGGGGTCAGGAATAGGGGATTTGGGCACCTTTGGGATTATGTGGGGTTTGGGGTCATTTGGGGTTTAGGGGATCTGGGCTCTGGGGTTTGGGGTTGGGAGATTTGGGGTTTGGTTTTAGGGGATCTGGACCTGGAGCGGCACCGCGCTCACCAAGAAAAACGGGATCTTCGGGGTCAGAAATAGGGGATTTGGGCACCTTCGGGATTATGTGGGGTTTGGGGTCATTTGGGGTTTGGGGGATCTGGGGTTTGGGGTTGGGAGATTTGGGGTTTGGTTTTAGGGGATCTGGACCTGGAGCGGCACCGCGCTCATCAAGAAACACGGGATAATTTGGGTCAGGAATAGGGGATTTGGGCACCTTTGGGGTTATGTGGGGTTTGGGGTCATTTGGGGTTTAGGGGATCTGTGGTTTGGGGTTGGGAGATTTGGAGTTTGGGTTTGGGGGATCTGGACGTGGAGAAGCGGCGCGCTCACCAAGAAACACGGGATCTTCGGGGTCAGGAATAGGGGATTTGGGCACCTTCGGGATTATGTGGGGTTTGGGGTCATTTGGGGTTTAGGGGATCTGGGGTTTGGGGTTGGGAGATTTGGAGTTTGAGTTTGGGGGATCTGGACCTGGAGAAGCGGCGCGCTCACCAAGAAAAACGGGATATTCGGGGTCAGGAATAGGGGATTTGGGCACCTTTGGGATTATGTGGGGTCATTTGGGGTCATTTGGGGTTTAGGGGATCTGGGGTTTGGAGTTTGGTTTTGGGAGATTTGGAGTTTGAGTTTGGGGGATCTGGACGTGGAGCGGCACCGCGCTCATCAAGAAACACGGGATCTTTGGGGTCAGAAATAGGGGATTTGGGCACCTTTGGGATTGTGTGGGGTTTGGGGTCATTTGGGGTCTGGGGGTTTGGGATCTGGGGTTTGGGGTTGGGAGATTTGGGGTTTGGGTTTGGGGGATCTGGACGTGGAGAGGCGGTGCACTCACCAAGAAACACGGGATCTTTGGTGTCAGGAATAGGGGATTTGGGGTTTTCGGGGTGGCTTTGTGGGGATCAGGGGTTTTTGGGGTGGCTTTTGGGGTCGCTGAGCCCTTTTCCCCTATTTTAGAAGTACAAGAAGCCCAAGTTCATCCAGTGCTTCATCTTTTACGATGGATTTGGCGCTGCTGACCGGGGACTTTTTGGGGGAACATCCTCACCTGGACCCGTGTTTGGGGCTGGGCAAAGGGGGGGGGTGGGGCTGGGATTTGGGATTATTTGGGGGATTTGGGGGATTTGGGGGGATTTGGGGTGGTTTTGGGGGAGTTTGGGGTGAGGTTTTCAAGGGGAACATCCTCACCTGGATGCGCACCCCGGGCAAGGGGGGCAAAGGTGGGATGGGGTTTGGGGTTTGGGGGATTTGTGGGAGTCCAAGGTGATTTTGGGGTGGTTTTTGGCTGGTTTTGGGGCGGATTTGGGGTATTTTGGGGCTGGGTTTTGGCTGTGTTTGGGGCTGGTTTTGCGGTGGAATTGAGGTGTTTTGGGGCTGTTTTTAGGGGATGGTTTGGGGGTGAAATTTGGGCTGGTTTTAGGAGCTGGTTTTGGAGTTGGTTTTGGGGGATTTTGGGCGCTGTTTTTAGGGTGGATTTGGGATATTTTGGGCTGACCAATCCCCCCAGAGATGTACCGGATCGGGCAGCAGACACAGGCCCACGAGGGCAGCGTGTTTGCGATGTTTGGGGTGGATTTGGGGCTGGTTTTAGGGGCTGGTTTTGGGGTGGATTTGGGGCTGGTTTTGGGGTGGATTTGGGGTATTTTAGGGGTTGTTTTTGGGGTGGATTTGGGATATTTTGGGCTGACCAATCCCCCAGAGATGTACCAGATCGGGCAGCAGACGTGAGCTCACGATGGCAGCGTGTTCGTGGTGTTTGGGGTGGATTTGGGGCTGGTTTTGGTGTGGATTTGGGGGATTTTGGGGGGTGTTTTTAGGGATGTACGGATGGCAGACGAGGCCCACGAGGGGCAGGGGATTTGGGGGGCTGGTTTTGGAGTGGATTTGGGGTAGATTTGGGATATTTTGGGCTGACCAATCCCCCCAGAGATGTACCGGATCGGGCAGCAGACGCGAGCCCACAAGGGCAGCGTGTTCGCGGTGTTTGGGGTGGATTTGGGGCTGGTTTTAGGGGCTGGTTTTGGAGGTGGATTTGGGGGATTTTGCGGGCTGTTTTTAGGGGTGGATTTGGGGGATTTGGGGGGCTGGTTTTGGGGTGGATTTGGGGTAGATTTGGGATATTTTGGGCTGGAGATTTTGGGGCAGACCCGAGCCCACGAGGGCAGCGTGTTCGCGGTGTTTGGGGTGGATTTGGGGTATTTTGGGTCTGGTTTTGGGTATGGTTTTGGGGCTGATTTTGGGGTATTTTAGGGGTTGTTTTGGGGGTATTTTGGGGTGGATTTTGGGCTGACCAATCCCCCCAGAGATGTACCAGATCGGGCAGCAGACCCGGGCCCACGAGGGCAGCGTGTTCGCGCTCTGCCGCCGCCGGGACGGGACCGTGCTGAGCGGGGGGGGGAAGGACCGCAGGGTGCTCAGCTGGAGCCCCAGCCTGGAGCTGCTGCACGAGGTCGAGGTGAGCAGAGCACCAAAATCCCAAAAACTTCCCTTGGTGCCCCAAAAAATCTCCTTTAGTGCCCCAAAAATATCCTTTAGTGCCCCAAACATCTCCTTTAGTGCCCCAAAAATATCCTTTAGTGCCCCAAAATATCTCCTTTAGTGCCCCAAAAATCTCCTTTAGTGCCTCAAAAAACAAACTGGGGACCCCAAAAATCTCCCTTAGTGCCCCAAAAATCTCCCTTGGTGCCCTAAAAATATCCCTGGGTAGCCAAAAATCTCTTTTAGTGCCCCAAAAATCTCGCTTGGGTGGTTCTGATGGGGTATTTGGGGCTGGTTTTGGGGTCCCCCATTCCCTGAGCCCTTGGGATGGTTCTAAGGGGGTATTTGGGGTCGATTTTGGGGTCCCCCAGCTCCTCGAGAGTTTTGGGCGGTTCTAAGGGGTTTTTTCGGGGTCCCCTGTTCCCTGAGCCCTCAGGATGGTTCTAATGGGATATTTGGGGTCGTTTTTAGGGTCCCCAGTTCCCTGAACCCTTTGGGTGGTTTTGAGGGGGTATTTGGGGTCGTTTTTGGGGTTCCCAGCTCTCCAAGAGCTTTGGGTGGTTCTAATGGGTTATTTGGGGTCGGTTTTGGGGTCCCCCCCCATTCCCTGAGCCCTTTGGGGGTTTCTAACGGGTTTTTTTGAGGTTCCCAGTTTCCTGAACCTTCAGGATGGTTCTAATGGGATATTTTTTTTTTTTTTTTTGGGGGTGGGGGGTTTTTTTAGGTCCCCAGCTCCCTGAGCTCTTCGGGGGGTTCTGACGGGATTTTTGGGGCTGGTTTTGGGGTTCCCAGTTCCCTGAGCCCTTTGGGTGGTTCTAACAGGGTTTTGGGGTCCCCCAGCTCCCTGAGCTCTTTGGGTGGTTCTAATGGGGTATTTGGGGTCATTTTTGGGGTCCCCCAGCTCCCCAAGAGCTTTGGGTGGTTCTAATGGGTTATTTGGGGCATTTTTGGGGATCCCCCAGCTCCCTGAGCTCTTTGGGTGGTTCTCAGGGGGTATTTGGGGCTGGTTTTGGGGACCCCCATTCCCTGAGCCCTCGGGATGGTTCTAAGGGGTTTTTTGGGGTCCTTTTTGGGGTCCCCCATTCCCTGAACCCTCGGGATGGTTCTAAGGGGGTTTTTGGGGTCCTTTTTGGGGTCCCCCATTCCCCGAGCCCTCGGGATGGTTCTAACGGGGTTTTTGGGGTCCCCCAGTTCCCCAAGAGCTTTGGGTGGTTCTAAGGGGGTATTTGGGGCTGGTTTTGGGGTCCCCCATTCCCTGAACCCTCGGGATGGTTCTAAGGGGGTTTTTGGGGTCCCCCAGCTCCCTGAGCTCTTTGGGTGGTTCCACGACCGGGAGCTCTGCCTTTGGGGTCCTGGAGCCCGCGGGATGGTTCTAGCCCAGGCTTTGGGGGGCGGGGACCCCCAAATTGGGGAGGGGGCAGGAGGGGTCAGGGGGTGAGATTTGGGGGGTTAGGGGGAGTTTGAGGGGGTTTTGGGGGTCTGGGGGGTTTTGGGGTACAGAAGGGTTGGGGACAAGGGACCAGGAACACGCGCTGGCCTGGAGCCTGGCGCTGGAGGTGGGTGGGGACCCCCAAATTGGGGAGGGGGCGGCAGGGGAGGGGTCAGGAGTGAGATTTGGGGGGGTTAGGGGGAGTTTGAGGGGGTTTTGGGGGGGTCTGGGGTCTGTAATGGGGGTACAGAAGGGTTGGGGACAAGGGACCAGGAACACGCGCTGGCCTGGAGCCTGGCGCTGGAGGTGGGTGGGGACCCCCAAATTGGGGAGGGGGGCGGCAGGGGGGTCAGGAGTGAGGATTTGGGGGTTAGGGGAGTTTGAGGGGTTTTTGGGGGTCTGGGGTCTGTAATGGGGGGATTTGGGCGAAGGGTTGGGGACAAGGGACCAGGAACACGCGCTGGCCTGGAGCCTGGCGCTGGAGGTGGGTGGGGACCCCCAAATTGGGGAGGGGGCAGGAGGGGAGGGGTCAGGAGTGAGATTTGGGGGGTTTAGGGGGAGTTCGGGGTCAGTAATGGGGGTATGGAAGGGCTGGGGAAGGACCAGGGTCACCCCTCATTGGAGCCTGGTGCTGGAGGTGGGACCCCCCAAATTGGGGAAGGGGACACCCTGGGGGGGGTCAAGAGTGAGATTTGGGGGTTTGGGGTCTGTAATGGGGGTACAGAAGGGTTGGGGACAGGGGACCAGGAACACGCGCTGGCTGGAGCCTGGCGCTGGAGGTGGGTGGGGACCCCCAAATTGGGGAGGGGGCGGCAGGGGAGGGCCCAGGAGTGAGATTTGGGGGGTTTAGGGGGAGTTTGAGGGGGTTTTGGGGGGGTCTGGGGTCTGTAATGGGGGTACAGAAGGGTTTGGAGGAACCAGGAGCATGCCCTGATTGGAGCCTGGTGCTGGAGGTGGGGTGGGACCCCCCAAATTGGGGAGGGGGACACCCTGGGGGGGGCGGCAGGAGGGAGATTTGGGGGGGTTTGGGGGAGTTTGGGGGTTCAGGGTTGCTTTGGGGGGTCACGGGGGGCACTGGGGACAAGGGACCAGGAGCACACCCAGGCTGGGGAGCCCCGAACTGGGGCTGGGGGTGCAGGAGCCTGGTTTGGGGTGCAGGGGGGGGTTGGGGGTACCCCCAGTTTGGGGTCCCTTGTGACCCCTCCCCACCCCCAGGACACCGGGCTGTGCGCTGACTTCCACCCCGGGGGACACGTGGTGGCCGTGGGGCTGCTGACCGGGAGGTGAGTGACACCGGGGACAGACAGGGGGACATGGGAATATGGGGGGACATGGTGGGGATAGGGGGACAGAGGGACATGGGGGGACATGGGGCAACAGGGGGGGGACACACAGGGACACCGGGACTTAGGGACATGGAGGGGACATGGTGAGATTAAGGGGACATGGGGACACAGGGGTACAGTGCCCATGGTCCCCATGTCCCTCCATGTCCTGCTGTCCCGGTGTCCCTGTCCTGTTCCCGTGTCCATGTCCTGCTGTCCCCATGTCCCCCCATGTCCCTGCCCTGTCCCCCTATGTCCCCATGTCCCTTTGTCCTGGTGTCCCCATGTGCCCCCGTGTCTCTGTGTCCCCTGATGTCCCTGTGTCCCCCCTGTGTCCCATGTCCCTCCATATCCCTGTACCCCCCATGTCCCCCCTGATGTCCCTGTCCTGCCCCTGTATCCCCGTGTCCCCCTGTCCCCTGCTGTCCCTGTTCTGTCCCCCCGCCGCGTCCCGTCCCCCCTGTCTCCCTGTGTCCCCATGTCCCTCCATGTCCCCCCATCCCTCTGTGTCCCGTGTCCCTCTGTCCCCCTGTCCTGTCCCTCTGTCCCCCTGTCCTCCCCGTGTCCCCAATATCCCCCTGTGTCCCACGTCCCTCCCTGTCACTGTATCCCCCCGTGTCCCTGCTGTCCCCAATGTCCCCCTGTCCCACGTCCCTCCCTGTCCCCATCTCCACCCGTGTCCCCCCGTGTCCTGCTGTCCCCATCTCCTCCTGTGTCCCTGCCCTGTTCCCATGTCCCCCTGTGTCCCCGTCCCCTGGTGTCCCTGTTCTGTCCCCCTGCCGCGTCCCGTCCCCCCTATCTCTCTGTGTCCCCATGTCCCTCCATGTCCCCCCCATCCCCCCTGTGTTCCATGTCCCTGTGTCCCCCTGTCCTGTCCCTCTGTCCCCCTGTCCTCCCCGTGTCCCCAATGTCCCCCTGTGTCCCACGTCCCTCCCTGTCACTGTATCCCCCCATGTCCCCGTGTCCCTGCTGTCCCCAATGTGTCCCCGTGTCCCACGTCCCTCCCTGTCCCCAATGTCCCCCGTGTCCCCCCGTCTGTCCCCAATGTCCCCCAGGTGGTTGGTGCTGGACACGGGCACGCGGCAGCTCCTGGCCGGGGGCTCTGACGGCAATGAGCAGCTCTCGGTGGTTCGCTTCTCACCGGGTGAGCGCCGCGCGTCCCTCCGGGCCACTCTGTCCCCAGAGTGTCCTCAAACTGTCCCCAGAGTGTCCTCAAACTGTCCCCAGAGTGTCCCCAGAGTGACCCCAAGTGTCTCCAGAGCGTCCTCAAAGTGTCCCCAGAGTGACCCAAAGTGTCCCTAAACTGCCCCCAGAGCGTCCTCAAAGAGTCCCCAGAGTGTCCTCCAAGTGTCCCCAAACTGCCCTCAAAGTGTCCCCAAAGTGACCCCAAGTGTCCTCAATGTGACTCCAAAGTGTCCCTGACCTGTCCCCAAAGTGTCCCCAGCCCTCACAGCACGGGGGGTGTCCCCTATTCCCAGTCCCCGCCTTGTGTGGGGACCCCCCCCCCCAAATCCCTCTGTGCACGAACCCCCCCAAACCCCCCCCACTGTGTGAGACCCCTCTGAGCCCCCCGACCCTCCTTGTGTGGGACCCCAAACCCCCTGCAGACCCCCCCAATATGTGGGACCCCCCAAACCCCCCCGTGCAGACCCCTCCCAGTGTGTGGGACCCCCACAAGGCCCTGTCCCCCCCAGTGTGTGGGACCCCCCCAACCCTGTGTCCCCCAATGTGGGACTCCTCCATTGTGTGTGACCCCCCAGAGCCCCCAATGTGGAGACCCCCCAATGTGAGTCTCCCCCCCCCATCTGTGAGACCCCCAATGTGTCTGACCCCTGACCCCCAATGGTCCCCTCAATTTCAGACCAGGACCTTCCCCGGCCATGGCTCCCATGTGGATTTCATTTTTATTTACAGGTGCCGGGGGGCTGCAAGTTCAGCCGCATTTACCGGGAGTCAGGGGGCACGGAGGTGGGGGGACAGGGTCCCAAACCCCCTGGGACCCCCTGACACCCCCCAGGGTCACTCGAGTTTCATCACCCACCTGGACTGGTCCAAGGACGGGCGCTTCATCATGTCCAACTCGGGGGATTATGAGATCCTCTATTGTGAGTCTGGGGGCTTGGGGGGCTCTTCCTGGGGGGAATGGGACCCTCTGACCCTGCCAGGACCCCCCTGACCCTGCCAGGACCCTCCTGATCCTTCCAGGACCTTTCTGATCCTTCCAAAACCCCCCCTGATCCTTCCAGGACCTTCCTGACCCTGCCAGGACCCCCAGAGCTGGGGAGGAATCCCCTGACCCTGCCAGGACCCCCCTGACCTTGCTGGGACCTTTCTGATCCTGATGGGACCCCCAGAGTTTGGGGGGACCCCCCTGACCCTGCCAGGACCGTCCTGACCATGCCAGGATCCCCCTGACCCTTCCAGGACCCCCTTACCCCACTGGAACCCCCTAAATTTTGGGGTCTCACTCATTTCTTCTCCCCAGATTTTTGGAGAGGGTCTCATTCTCCTTGCCCCTCCCCAAATTTTGGTTTTTTTTTTTTTTTTTCACTGCCCCACCCAAATTTTGGGGGGTTTCACTGTCCTCCCTGGTTCTTTTCTGGGGGGGGCTCATTTTCCCTTCCCATTCCCAATTTTTGGGAGGGTTTCACTGCCCCTTCCCTGGATTTTGGGGGTCTCTTTTCCCTCCCTCCTCCTACCAAATTTTGGGAGTCTTTCACTGCCCCCCCCCCCAAATTTTGGGGTGCATCTCTCTCACCCCCAACCCCAAGTTTTGAAAGGATTTCACTGCTCCCCCCCCCCCAAATTTTGAAGGGATTTCACTCCCTCCCCCCCATATTTTGGGGTGCATCTCTTCCATCCCTCAACCTTTCACTGCCCCCAAATTTTGGGTGCCTTTCACTGTCCCCACACCCAAATTTTGAGGGGGTTTCACTCCCCCCCTACCCCACATTTTTGGGGTGCATCTCTCCCACCCCCAACCTCAAATTTTGAAGGGATTTCACTGCCTACCCCCTCCAGATTTTGGGGGTTTCACTGCTCCCCCTCCCCAAATTTTTGGGGGTTTTCCTTTCCCTTCCCCCTCCTCCATTTTGGGTACCTTTTACTGCCCACCCACCCAAATTTTGAAGAGATTTCCCTCCCCCACACACACACCCCCCCCATTTTGGGGGTGCATCTCTCCCACCCCCAACCCCAAATTTTGGGGGTCTCTCCCCCCTTGCAGGGGACGTGGCCGGGGGCTGCAAACTGCTGCGGAACCGCTTCGAGAGCCGGGACCGGGAGTGGGCGTCCTACACCTGCGTGCTGGGCTTCCACGTCTTCGGTGGGTCTGGGGGCTCGGGGGGGTGCCCGGGGGGCTTTTGGGGTCCCCCTGAACCCCCTCTTTGTCCCAGGGGTGTGGCCGGATGGATCCGACGGCACCGACATCAACTCGCTGTGCCGCTCGCACCACGAGCGCGTGGTGGCCGTGGCCGACGACTTCTGCAAGGTTCACCTGTTCCAGTACCCCTGTGCCCGGCCCAAGGTGGGCACGGGGCTCTGGGGAAGGGTCTCAGTCCCCAGTTTGGGGGGTCCCAGAGTCCAGTTTGGGGGTCCTGGAGTCAAATTTGGGGAATCGGGAGTTGTGATTGTGCAAGGTTCACCTGTTCCAGTGCCCCTGTGCCCAGCCCAAGGTGGGCAGGGGGCTCTGGGGGGGTTCTGGGGGGCTGGGGAAGGGTCCCAGACTCTGATTTGGGGGTCCCACAAGCTGAGTATTTTGGGGGATCCACGACCGCAGTTTTGGGATACTGGGGGGATCCAGACCCCAATTTGGAGGTTATCGGGGGGGTCCAGACTTCAATTTCATTCTCTACACCCAGATTTTGGGGTATCGGGGGGGTCCAGACCCTAAATTTGGGGGTCTCCAGAACCTGGGGGCTAGGGATACTGGGGGAATCCCACCCCCCAATTTGGGGGTAGGACCCCCTGACCCCCCCAGGACCCCACCCCCACCTGATCCTTCCAGGACCTTTCCCTGACTTCCAAAGGCCCACAGATCCTTTAGGGACCTCCACACTCAAGGGGTATTGAGCTGGGAGGAAATTTGGGGGCTATTGACCCCCTGGAATATGCTGGAGTCCAGGACCTTTCCTGATCCTGATGGGACCCCAGAGTTGGGATATTGGGGACCCCTGACCCTGGGATATCAGGACCTTCCTGGGGTTCCATCCTCCATGCCAGGACCCTCCTGACACTTCCAGGACCCCCTTACCCCACTGGAACCCCCTAAATTTTGGGGTCTCACTCATTTCTTCTCCCCAGATTTTTGGGGAGGGTCTCATTCTCCTTGCCCCTCCCCAAATTTTCGGGTTTTTTTTCACTGCCCCACCCAAATTTTGGGGGGTGTCACTGTCCTCCCTGGTTCTTTTTTTGGGGGAGGCTCATTTTCCCTTTCCATTCCCAATTTTTGGGAAGGTTTCACTGCCCCGTCCCTGGATTTTGGGGGTCTCTTTTCCCTCCCTCCTCCTACCAAATTTTGGGAGTCTTTCACTGCCTCCCCCCCCCCCCCAAATTTTGGGGTGCACCTCTCTCATCCCCAACCCCAAGTTTTGAAAGGATTTCACTGCTCCCCCCCCAAATTTTGAAGGGATTTCACTCCCCCCCACCCCATATTTTGGGGTGCATCTCTTCCATTCCTCAACCTTTCACTGCCCCCAAATTTTGGGTGCCTTTCACTGTCCCCACACCCAAATTTTGAGGGGGTTTCACTCCCCCCCTACCCCACATTTTGGGGTGCATCTTTCCCACCCCCAACCCCAAATTTTGAAGGGATTTCACTGCCCACCCCCCCAGAATTTGGGGGTTTCACTGCTCCCCCTCCCCAAATTTTTGGGGGTTTTCCTTTCCCTCACCCCTCCTCCATTTTGGGTACCTTTTACTGCCCACCCACCCACTCAAATTTTGAAGAGATTTCCCTCCCCCACGCCCCCCCATTTTGGGGGTGCATCTCTCCCCAACCCCAAATTTTGGGGGTCTCTCCCCCCTTGCAGGGGACGTGGCCGGGGGCTGCAAACTGCTGCGGAACCGCTTCGAGAGCCGGGACCGGGAGGGGATTTTGGGGTACACCTGCGTGCTGGGCTTCCACGTCTTCGGTGGGTCTGGGGGCTCGGGGGGGTGCCCGGGGGGCTTTTGGGGTCCCCCTGAACCCCCTCTTTGTCCCAGGGGTGTGGCCGGATGGATCCGACGGCACCGACATCAACCCCTGTTTTGGCCGCTCGCATCCACCCATCGTGGTGGGGTCGTGGGGGGGACCCCAGGTTTGTAATGCAAGGTTCACCTGTTCCAGTACCTGTAAACGGCCCAAGGTGGGCACGGGGAATCTCTGGGGGAAGGGGGGATCCTGGGGGGCCCCAGGGCCTGGGGAAGGGTCTCAGTCCCCAGTTTGGGGGTCCCAGACTCTGATTTGGGGGTCAGGAGGGTCCTGGTTGTGCAAGGTTCACCTGTTCCAGTGCCCCTGTGCCCGGCCCAAGGTGGGCACGGGGCTCTGGGGGGGTTCTGGTGGGCTGGGGAAGGGTCCCAGACTCTGATTTGGGGGTCCCACAAGCTGAGTATTTTGGGGGATCCACGACCGCAGTTTTGGGATACGGGGAGGATCCAGACCCCAATTTGGAGGTTATCAGGGGGGTCCAGACTTCAATTTCATGGGGTCTCTACACCCAGATTTTGGGGTATCGGGGGGAGGGTCCAGATCCTAAATTTGGGGGGCTCCAGAACCTAATTTAGGGATACTGGGGGGGTCCCACACCCCAATTTGGGGGTATTGGGGGGTCCAGAACCAAATGTTTGGGGATCCCCACACCCCAATTTCAGAATACTGAGGGGGCATCCAGTCCCCAATTTTGGGGGATCCCACAGACCCCAATTTAGGGATACTGGGGGTGTCCCACACCTCAATTTTGGGGTATTGGGGTGGTCCAGACCCCAAATTTGGGGGGCCTCCAGACCCCAAATTTAGGGATATCGCGGGAGTCCAGACCCCAGTGTTGGGGTATTTGGGGGGGAGGGGTCCAGACCCCAATTTCGGGGAGTCCCCACACCCCAGTTTTGGGATATTGGGGGGGGCAGGTCCAGAAACCAATTTTGGGATGAGTCCCACAGACCCCAATTTTTGGATATTGGGGGGGTCCAAACCCCAATTTTTGGATATTGGGGGTCCATGCCCACACCCCAATTTTTTGGGGGGTCCAAACCCCAATTTAGGGATACTGGGGGGAGATTCCATATCCCCCCCAATTTTGGGGGGGGTGTCCCCAGTTTGAGGTGGGCGTGGCTCTGTGTGTGTGACCACGTGACCCCTCCCTCACGTGTCACACCCCCATTCCCTCACAGGCTCCCAGTCACGTGTACGGCGGGCACGGCAGCCACGTGACCAACGTGCGCTTCACGCACGACGACGGGCACCTGGTGTCGCTGGGCGGGAAGGACACCAGCGTCTTCCAGTGGCGCGTCCTGCCCGGCGGCGACAGCGGCTGAGGAGGCCCCGCGCCTCCTCTTCCTCCTCTTCCTCGCTGCTTCCTCCTCTTCCCTTTTCCCCTTTTCTCCTGGGACCAAAGAGCGGTTCCGGGGTTGGTCGGTGAAAGCCTTCATCCCCGGCCGCGTTTTTCGCGCTGCACTGTGAGAGGCGTCAATAAAAGCCTTGGGGTCAGGGTAGAGCCTCGCCGTTTCCTCCGCGCCCCGGAATCGCCGCCGCCGCTTCCCGGAAGCGCCGCGGGTTCTTCCTCCTGGCCGCCCTCGGCGCCTTTCCGGTTCTGGCGGAACTCGCCGAGCGCCTTACGGAAAGAGCCGAGGTTGAGCCGAGGAGTGCCGGAGAGAGCCGAGGCTAAGCCGAGGCTTTCCCGAAGCTGAGCCGGAAAGTGCCGAGGTTGCTCCGGAAGCGCCCGAGGCGGCGCCGAAGCCGTGCCGGAGGTGCCCGAACGAATCCGGCAATACCCGAGCCTTTCCGGAGGTGCCCAAACCCTCTCCGGAGGTGCCCGAAAGGCCTTGCCGGAGGTTGCCGAACGTCTCCGGGGGTGCCCGAAGCCTCTCCGGAGGTGCCCGAAGGGCTCCGAACCGGCCGTGCCGGCGCGGAGGCGGCGGGAGCGGCGATGAAGCGCGGCCGGGGCCGGGCCCGGGGGTAGCGCGGCCGAACGAGCGGCCATGGCGGCCAACATGTACCGCGTCGGCGGTGAGCGCGCCGGGGGTCGCGGGCCGCCGGGAGGGATGGCCAGGAGGGCCCTGAGGGGCTCGGGGGTCCCTAAAGGGGATCTGGGGAGTCCCGGAAAGCGGGGGGAGGAGGTCCGTGAGGGGATTTGGGGGTTCCGTGAGGCGCGGGAAGGGCCGTGAGGGGATTTGGGGGGTGTCCGTGAGGGGTTAAGGGGGGTTCGTGAGGGGTCCCAGAAAGGGGGAGGCGTGAGGGGGTGAGGCGTCCCACAGCGGAAAGGGGGGTCTGTGAGGGGATTTGGGGGTCCCGGAAAGGGAGAGAGAGTTTTGTGAGGGGATTTGGGGGTTTCAGAAAGAGGGAGAGAGTTTTGTGAGGGGATTTGAGGGTCCCGGGAGCAGCGGGGGTGTCTTGTGAGGCAATAACGGGGCAGCGGGGTCCCGTGCGGGAATTTCGGGGTCCCAGAAATGGGGGGCGGGCGGGTCCTGTGAGGGGATTTTGGGGGGTCTCGAAAAGGAAAGGGTGCCGTGAGGGGATTTTGGGGGTTCGTGAGGGGATTTGGGGTGTTTGTGAGGGGAACTGGGGCTTTGTGAGGAAAAGGAGGTCCCAGAAATGAGGAGGGGTCCATGGTGGGGGGGACACCAAATCCTGAGGCGTGAAGGTGGGAGACGCCCCCAAAATGTAAAGGGGAAAGGGGGTCATTGGATGGGGGGAACCCCAAATTTTTTTTGGGGGTTCTATCCACCCATCTGTGAGGGGAGGGTCTGTGCTGGGGGGGACCCCAGGTTTGTAATGGGGGGAAAATGGGGGGGTCCTCTGGGATAACACCCCCCCCCCACTTTCATGAGGGGAACATCTGGCTGTGAAACCCCCCCAATTTTTGGGGATTTTGGGGGGAAAAAAGAGGAATCATGCCATATTTAAGAAAAGAGATTTTTGAGGACAGGGATTTTTGGGGAGGGGGTTTCCCCTCATGAGCCCCCCCTCATTTTTATCCCCCTTTTTCCCCAGACTACGTCTACTTTGAGAACTCTTCCAGCAACCCCTACCTGGTGCGGCGCATCGAGGAGCTCAACAAGGTGAGACACCCCCCCCCCCTCATTCCTGGGGGTTCCCCCGTTCCTGAGGGGGGTCCCCAAGCCCGGGGAGCCCCCCCTGACCCCCTGTGCCCCCCCCCCCAGACGGCCAATGGCAATGTGGAGGCCAAGGTGGTTTGTCTGTTCCGGCGGCGCGACATCTCCAGCAGCCTCAACAGCCTGGCCGACAGCAATGCCCGTGAGTGGGGGGCTTTTTGGGGGGGATTTGGGGGTTTTGGAGGGCAGCCCTAAAAGCCAGGCCAATGGCAGTGCCTGTGGGTGGGGGGTTTTGGGGTTTTTTGAGGGATTTTTGGGGGGTTTTGGGGGACTTTTGAGAGGGGTGGGGCATGGAGCAGTATTGGTGCTTCTCTTGCTTTGGGGTTCAGGAATTTTGGGGGTTTTGAATGGGTTTTGGGGTTTTTTTGGGTTTTGGAGGGGGTGAGGGGCAGATGTTTCATTGCTGTTTTTCCTGCTTTGGGGTTTCAATTTGGGGGGGTCTGTGACCCACTCATTGAAATGGGGTGCCCTCAAATTTTGGGGAGAGCTTTTTGACATTATTTGGGTTATTTGTGGGTGCTGTGGGGGGGATCCATGACCCTTCCCATAGAGACACCCCAATTTGAGTGGGGGGTTGGAGTTGCTCCACAAACTTTGGGCTGATTCTGGGGGGAGCTTTGCCAATTCTGGGGGATAAATGACTAAACCCCAACCCATCCCCCATCAAACTGGGGGGGGGTCCTGCCCTTCCTGGGGTGTCCCCACCCTCTCACAGCCCCTCCCCCTTTTATCCCTCCCCCTCCTCGGGCCATTGCCAAAATCCCTGGAGGGGTTTCTGGGAGAACAATGGCCCTCCCAGCTGGATTTTGGGGGGGGTGGGGACACCCCGGTGTGACCCCCCCCCGCGGCCCCCCCAGGCGAGTTCGAGGAGGAGTCGAAGCAGCCGCCGATGACGGAGCAGCAGCGGCACCAACTCAAGCACCGGGAGCTGTTCCTGTCCCGCCAGTTCGAGTCCCTCCCGGCCACCCACATCCGGTACCGGGCCCAAAAACCCTTCTGGGGGGGTGGGAAAAGGGTCTGGGGGGGTTTCCTGTGCTTGGGGAAGGCTTTTGGGGTGACCCCCTCCCCAATTTTTCCCTGCAGGGGAAGTGCAGTGTGACGCTGCTGAATGAGACCGATATCCTGGGGCAGTACCTGGAGAAGGAGGTGAGAGCTCTGGGTGTGTGCCCCAAAAAGGGTCTGGGGGGGGGATTTTGGGGGTGTCCCCACCCTGCTGACCCCCCCATGTGTGCCCCCTCCCCACAGGATTGCTTCTTCTACTCGCTGGTGTTCGACCCCGTGCAGAAAACACTGCTGGCAGACCAGGGCGAGATCAGGGTGGGCTGCAAGTACCAGGCCGAGATCCCCGAGCGCCTGGCCGAAGGTTTGGGGGGTTCAGGGGAGGCTCCGGGAGGTGCAGGATGGGGGGGTCATCCTGAGAGCCCCCCCACACCCCCCAGGTGAGTCGGACAACCGGAACCAGCAGAAGATGGAGATGAAGGTGTGGGACCCCGACAACCCCCTGACGGACAGACAGATCGACCAGTTCCTGGTGGTGGCTCGGTGAGGGGGGGGACTGGGGAGCTGGGGGGTTCGGGGGGATTGGGGGAACCCCTCTGACCCCCCCGTGTGCCCCCCAGGGCCGTGGGGACGTTTGCTCGAGCTCTGGACTGCAGCAGCTCCATCCGCCAGCCCAGCCTGCACATGAGCGCGGCCGCGGCCTCGCGGGACATCACCCTGGTGAGGGGGCACCCCAAAACCCCAGGCACCCCAAAATTCTCCTGGAGCCCTCGGTTCCCACTGGGAGACCCCAAAGCTTCCCTTAGAGCCTTCAGTTCCCACTGGGAGACCCCAAAATTCCCTTAGAGCCCTCAGTTCCCATTGGGAGACCCCAAAACCTCCTTAGAGCATCTCAAGGATTTTTCATATCCTCCAATACTTTCTTGGGATACCCAAAATCCTCCCAAAACCCCCCAAACCTGCCCCAAATCCTCTGTTAGAGCTCCCCATTTCCCCAGTTCCACGCCATGGACATCCCAGTGCCTCCCATGTGTTGAAACCCCTAAAACTCCCCAAACCTGCCCCAAAACCCTGTTAGAGCCTCCCAGTGGCTCCCTAGTGTTCTAACCCCATTGTCCCCAGTTCCAAGCCATGGACACGCTGCAGAGGAATGGCTCCGACCTGGCGCGGGCCATGGCCTCACTGGTGCCCTGAAGCCCCCCCAAACTCCCCAAACCTGCCCCAAACCCCCTGTTAGAGCCCTCCCAGTGGCTCCCAGTGTTCCCAGTACCCCCATTGTCCCCAGTTCCACGCCATGGACACGCTGCAGAGGAACGGGTACGACCTGGCGCGGGCCATGGCCACGCTGGTGCCGCAGGGGGGGCCGGTGCTGTGCCGCGATGAGATGGAGGAGTGGTCGGCCTCCGAGGCCATGCTCTTCGAGGAGGCCCTGGAGAAATACGGCAAGGACTTCAACGACATCAGGCAGGACTTTGTGAGTGGGGGGAGCCCCTCTGTGGGGTTTTTTGGGGTTTTTTTGGGGTTTTATGGGGATCCGGGATCCCCTCTGAGCTCAGGGTTGGGTGCCCACAGCTGCCCTGGAAGTCTCTGGCCAGCATTGTCCAGTTCTACTACATGTGGAAAACCACTGACCGCTACATCCAGCAGGTACGGGCTGGGGAGGGGGCTTGGGGTTGGGGTTGGGGGCTGGGGGGATTTTGGGGTTGTTGTTTTGGGGGGCTGAAACAGTTTGGGGGGGGAATAGGGGTTTGAGCGGAGCTGAAATGGGAGTTTTGGGGCTGAAATGGGGATTGGGGGTAGGAGGGTTTTAGGATCATTACAGGGGTTTGAGGGCTGGGGGGTTTGGGGGGGCTGGTGGGGGTTTGGGGTTATTATAGGGTTTGGGGCTTAAATGGGTTTTGGGGGGCTGGATATGGGGAGTTTGGGGGGCGGGTGTGGAGGTTTGGAATTGTTACAGGGGTTTGGGGGCTGAAATGGGGGTTTGAAATGGGGGTTTGTGGCTGAAATGGGGTTTGGGGGGCTGCTATGGGGGTTTGGGGGGCTGTTCCTGGGGGTTTTGAGGGTTTGGGGGCATGGGGGGTTTGGGGGTTGTTGATCTGGGGGTTGAGGGGGGCTTAAATGGTTTTTGGGGGCCTGGGGGTTTGGGGGGCTGATTTGGTAGTTTGGGGGGCTTATTTGGGGGTTTGGGGGATCTGGGGGTTTGGGGGGCTCAGGGATGTGGGGGGTTTGGGGGGCTGATCTGGGGGGTTTTGGGGGCCTGGTGTCTGGGGGTTTGGGGGCTGGTTTGGGGGTTTTGGGGGGCTGGTTTGGGGGTTTTGGGGGGCTGGTTTGGGGGTTTTGGGGACTGATCCCAGGGGGTGTTTTCCCGGGGGGGGGGCTGGTTTGGGGGGCTGATCTGGGGGTCTTTGGGGGCTCAGTGCCCCCTGTGATCCCCTCCCTGCTCGCAGAAGAGGCTGAAGGCAGCGGAGGCCGACAGCAAACTGAAGCAAGTCTACATCCCCACCTAGTGAGTGGGGGGACTTTGGGGAGCCCCTGCCCGGCCTGGGGGGGCACAGGAGACCCCCTGGAACCCCCCCAAAATCCTCTGACCCCCCTCCCCCACTTTTCCCCCAGCACCAAACCCAACCCCAACCAGATCATCTCGGTGGGCTCCAAACCCGGCGTCAACGGGGCCGGATTCCAGAAAGGGCTGAGCTGCGAGAGCTGCCACAGTCAGTGCGGCCTGGGGGGGTCCCGGGGGTCCCAAAAGGGTTTGGGAGGGTCCCAAAAGGGTTTGGGGGGTGGTTGGGGGTGTTTAGGAGGGTCCTGAGGTAGTGGGGGGTCTCTGAAGTCTCAGCAATTTGAGGCTTCCAGAAAGGGCTGAGCTGCGAGAGCTGCCACAGTCAGTGTGGCTGGGGGGGGTTTGGGGGGGGCATCCTAGAGTGTTTGGGGGGGGTCCCGGGGAGTGTTGGGAGGGTCCTGGGGAGGTTTGAGAGGGTTCCAAAGGGTCTGGGGGGGTCCCAGGGTGTTTGGGGGGGTCCTGGGGGGTCCCAGGGAGTTTGGGGGGATCCTGGGGAGGTTTGGGGGGTCCCAGGGTGTTTGGGGGGAGTCCCGGGGGTCTCAGCTTTTGAGAACAGGAATCTGAGGGTTCCAGAAGGGGCTTCTTGGCATTTGGGAGGGGGCTGGGCTGGAGTCTCTGGGGTTTCGGGGGTCTTGGGAGGCTCCTGGGGTTTGGTTTGGGGGGGTTTTGGGGGTTTAGGGGATTTAGAGGGTCTTGGGGGGGGGTCTCTGGATGTTTGGGGAGCAACAATTTGGGGCTTCCTGAAGGGCCTCTCTGGCATTTGAGGGGATCCTGGGATGGGGTTTGGGGGGTCTTGGAGACATCCTGGAATTTGGAGGGGGGGCGATCCCTGAGTCCCCCCTGAGCCTCCCAGTGCTTCCAGTAACCCCCTCCAGCCTCCCAGTAACCCCCAGTTGCCCCCCCAGCCTCCCAGTCCCCCCAGTGGTACGCCTGGGGCCCCCCCAACATGCAGTGCCGCCTCTGCGCCTCCTGCTGGATCTACTGGAAGAAATACGGGGGGCTCAAGACCCCCACCCAGCTGGAGGGGGTGACCCGCAGCGCCTCGGTGAGACCCCAGACCCACTGAGGGACCCCAAAACCCCACTGAGGGGCCCCCAAAAACTCCTGGGACCACCAAAATCCCAATGAGGGACCACCAAAATCCCACTGAGGGACCCCAAAAACTCTTGGGACCCCCAGAATCCCAATGAGGGACGCCCAAAATCCCACTGAGGGACCCCCAAAATCCCACTGAGGACCCCCAAAAACTCCTGGGACCCCCAGAATCCCAATGGGGGACCCCCAAAAACTCTTAGGACCCCTAAAATCCAATGAGGGACCCTCAAAATCCCACTGAGGGACCCCCAAAACCTCCTGGGACCCCCAGAATACCACTAAGGGACTCCCAAAACCTCCTGGGACCCCCAAAATCCCAATGAGGGACCCCAAAACTCCTGGGACCCCCAAATTCTGCTCAGGGACACCCAATGTCTGTCAGAATACCCCAACTCACTTTGGAATCCCCCTTAGAGCCCACCCTAATCCCCCTTAAAGTCCCCTAAACCCTTTTAGAGACCCCAAATCTCTCTTAGAGCCCCCCCAAACCCCTTCAGAGACCCCAAACCCACCTTAGATCTCTAAACTCCCTTTAAATCCCCCTGTACGCCGCCGTGGGTGGTTTTGGGGGGGATTTGGGGGTTTTTAACCCTTTCTGCCCCCCCAGGAGCCCAAATCCCAGGATCGCCTGTTCCTATACACCACTGTGGATGTTTTTTGGGGGGATTTTTGGGGTTTTTAACCCTTTCTGCCCCCCAGGAGCCCCATTCCTGGGGTCACCTGTCCCCGTACAGGACCATGGGCTGTTCTAGGAGGGTTTTAGGGGGGATTTGGGGGTTTTTAACCCTTTCTAACCCTACAGGAGCCCCATTCTCGAGGTCACCTGTCTGCGTGGGGGGATTTTGGGGATTTTTAACCATTTTTAACCCTTTCTAACCCCTCAGGAGCCCCATTCCTGGGGTCACTTGCCCCCGTACACTAACAGGGGTGGGGTTTTGGGGTGATTTTGGGGTTTTTTAACCCTTTTTAACCCTTTCTGACCCCCCAGGACCCCCACTCTCAGGATCACCTATCCCTGTACACCATCATGGATGGTTTTTGAGGGAATTTTGGGGTTTTAACCCTTTCTGCCCCCTCAGGAGCCCCGTTCTCAGGGCCACCTGTCCCCACAGGACCATGGGCTGTTCTGGGAGTGTTTTAGAGGGGATTTGGGGGTTTTTTCCCCAGGAGCCCCCAGGGGTCACCTGTCCTGAGGTCACCTGTCCCCGTACACCAACAGGGGCTGTTCTGGGAGGGTTTTTGGGGTTTTTTAACCCTTTCTGACCCCCCTAGGAGCCCCATTAATGGGGCCACCTGTCTCCGTACACGACCATGGACTGTTTTAGGGAGGATTTTGGGGTTTTTAACCATTTTTAACCCTTTCTGCCCCCCCAGGAGCCCCACTCCCGGGGTCACCTGTCCCGGCCCGAGGCGCAGTCGCTGTCCCCGTACACCACGAGCGCCAGCCGTGCCAAGCTGCTGGCCAAGAACCGCCAGACGTTCCTGCTGCAGACCACGCGGCTGACGCGGCTCTCGCGCCGCCTGTGCCGCGACGTGCTGCAGCCCCGGCGGGCGGCGCGCCGGCCCTACGCCCCCATCAACGCCAACGCCATCAAGGCCGAGTGTGAGAAGGGTTTGGGGCAAAACCCAGGGGTTTAGGGGTTAAAAACAGAGAAAAAATGGGGTTTGGGGGAAAAAATGGGGGTTTGGGGGGGCATTGAAATGGGATCCCTGGCCCCATTCAAAACACCATCAAGGCCGAGGAGCGTGAAAACGGGAAAAAAATGGGGAAAATGGGGTTTGGGGGGAAAAAAGGGAGTTTGGGGCCCCTTTGGGCTGTATTGGGGTGTATGGGATCCCTATGCCCCCATCAACGCCAACGCCATCAAGACTGAAGTGTGAGAAGGGTTTGGGGCAAAACCCAGGGGTTTAGGGGTTAAAAACAGGGAAAAAATTGGGTTTGGGGGAAAAAAAGTGGGGGATTTGGGGCATAAAATGGGGGGGAAATGAGGGTTTGGGGGGAAAAACTGGGGGTTTGGGGATTTGGGATCCCTGTCAAGGCCAATTGTGAGCCGGGTTTGGGGTGAAAAAACGGAAAAAATGGGGTTTGGATCTCCTCGGGGTATTGGGGTGTATGGGATCCCTACACCCCCATCAACGCCACTGCCATCAAGGCTGAGTGTGGGAGGGGTTTGGGGCAAAAACCAGGGATTTGGGGCAAAAACAGGGAAAAACCAAAAAATGGGGGTTTGAGGGGAAAAAGGGGGGGAAAAAATGCAGGTTTGGGATCCCATCAATGCCAGTGCCATCAAGGCCAAGTGTGAGAGGGTTTGGGGAGAAAATGGGGAAAATGGGGTTTGGGGAAAAAAAATGGGTTTTGGGGGAAAAAAAATGGGGTTTGGGGTGAAAAAATGGGGGTTTGGGAGCCCATCAACGCAAATGCCATCAAGGCCAAGTGTGAGTGGGGGAAAATGGGGAAAAAACAGGCAAAAATGGAGGTTTGGGGTGAAAAAATGGGGGTTTGGGATCCCCATCAACACCAAGGCCATCGAGACTGAGTGTGGGTGGGGTTTGGGGGGGAAAATGAGGGAAAAAACAGGGCAAAAATGAGAGATTGAGAGGGTTTGGGATCCCCATCAGTGCCAATGCCATCAAGGCCGAGTATGAGCTTGAGAAATGGGGGAAAATGGGGAGAAAAAGGGGATTTGGGACCCCCATCAAATGGAGTTTGGGACCCCCATGAGGGGGAATTTGGGCCCCCACCCGAGGGGATTTGGGACCCCCAATCAAAGGGGATTTGGGACCGGACCCCCACCCAAAGGGAATTTGGGACCCCCATCAAAGGGAATTTGGGACCCCAATCAAGGGGATATAGGACCCTCGTCAAATGGGATTACGGACCCCAATCAAGGGGATTTGGGACGTCCATCAGGGGGGATTTAGGATCCTCATCAAAGAGGATTTGAGATCTCCATCAGGGGGGATTTAGGATCCCCATCAAGGGGGATTTGGGCCCCCACCCGAGGGGATTTGGGACCCCCATCAAGGCCAAATGTGGATGTTGGGACCATGGTCTGAAGGGGGGTTTGGGGGGGTTCTGGTGGGACTGGGGGAGGTCTGAGGGGGTCCCCCCCCGCCCCCCAGGCTCCATCCGGCCCCAAGGGATTTGGCCCCCTGAAGATCCACCCGCTGACCCGGCTGCCCCTCGCCGCCATCGTCAAGGAGCTGGGTGAGGCCTGGGGGGGTGGGAGAGGGGATCTGGGGGGGTCCTGGGGATGGGGGAGGGTTTGGGGATCCCTGAGGGGTTGGGGAGGGGTTTGGGGGGCGGGGGTCCCTGGAGGTGGAGTTTGTGGGGGGGGGAAGTCGAGGTAGGGCTGGGGGAGGGGGTCCTAAGGATGAGAAGGGGGATTTGGGGAGGGGGGTCCAGGTGAGTCTGGGGGGGTGTCCAGGTGTGTCTGGGGGGGGTCTCCAGGGGGGACTGGGAGATCCAGGTGAGTCTGGGGGGTCTCCAGGGGTGTTGGACCCCACCTGGGGCTGATTTGGGGGTCCCCAGGAGTGATGGGTGCACCCCCCAGGTGTTTGGAGGCGGGGGGGGTCTCAGGGCTGGATTTTGGGGAGTTTTGAGGATTTTTGTGGATTTTTGGCACCCCCCCCCCCCCTGCCCCACCTCCCTAGCTGCCCAAGCCCCCCTGAAGCCGAAGACCCCCCGAGGCACCAAGACCCCGATCAACCGGAACCAGCTGAGCCAGAGCCGGGGGCTGGCGGGGCTGGGGGGCAAGAGGGGCTACGAGGGGGGGGGAGACGGACACAGAGCCCCCCGCATGAGGGTACGGGGGTGATTGATAGGGGAGATGGGGGTGATTGACAGGGGATGATTGATGGGATGGGGGTTGATTGACGGGGTGATTGACAGGGGGTAGGTGTGATTGATGGGGGAAAGGGGTGATTGACACAGGAGGATGAGAGTGATTGACAGGGGAATTGGGGGTGGTTGGCTGCGGAAATGGGTGGGATTGACGGGATTGGAGGTGATTGATGGGGGATTAGGGTGATTGACAGGGGTGATTGACGGGGTAGGTGTGATTGATGGGGCAAAGGGGGGTGATTGACACAGAGGGATGAGAGTGATTGACAGGAGTTTGACAGGGGAAGTGGGAGTGATTGACAGGGGCGAGGGGGGTGATTGATGGGGGAAATGGGAATGATTGACAGAAGATTGATTGACAGGAGATTGATTGACAGTTGTATGGGAGGGGCGGTTAGTGTGATGGGGTGGGGCCTGTGTGCCAGGGGCGGAGCTTGTGGGTAATTGACAGGTGCTGGATCTTGTGGGCGTGGCTGTGGGGTGATTGACAGGATGAACAGTCAGGGGGTGTGGCTTGGGGTGATTGACAGTGGGTGTGATTGTTAGAAGTGAAACCGGATTGGTGCGGTCCGTGTTTATGGGCGGGGTCTTAAATTGACTGACGGGGACCTTGTGGGATTGGGGCGTGGTTAGGAGTGACCGACAGCCTCAGGGCGGGCCGTGATTGGCCGGGCAACGCGCGCGCAGGGGGAGGCGGGCTGTGATTGGTCAGGCAACGTGCGCGCAGAGCGGGCCGCGCTGTGATTGGCTGATTAACGCGCGCTGCGTGGGTCGCGCTGTGATTGGCTGGATAACGCGCGCTCTGGCGGGAGGCGGGCGGTGATTGGCCGGGGGGCGGGGCTGACGCTCCCTTCCCGCGCAGGTCGGGACGGCGGCGCTGCCGTTCTCCGCCAACGGGCGCCCCCTGGCGGCCGCGCTGCGCCCCGCGCCACCCCCCGGCACCAAACGGCAGAAACTGAACCCGGCGGACGCGCCCAACCCGGTGGTGTTCGTGGCCACCAAGGACACCCGGTACCGGGGCTGGGGGGGTCCTGAGGGGGTTTGGGGAGTCCTGAAGGGGGCCTGGGGGGGTCCTGAGGGAATTAGAGGGGGTTTGGGGGCTCTTGAGGGGAACTGGGGGTCCTGAGGGGGTTTGGGAGGGTCTTGAAGAGGATTGGGGGATCCCGAAGGGGATGTGGAGAAGTCCTGAGGGAGTGGGGGGCTTCCAAATAGAGTTTGAGGTACCCTGAAAGGATTTGGGGGGGTTCTGAGGGGGTTTGGGGGGGGGGGGGTCCTGAGGGGAATTGGGGGCCTTAGGGGGGTGGGGGAGGGTCCTAAAGGGCATTTGGGGGGGTCCTGAGGGGCTTTGGGAGGATCCCAGTGGGGTTTGAGGAATCCTGAAGGGATTTCAGGAGGTCCTGAGGGGGTCTGGGGGGGTCCTGAGGGGATTTAGGGAGTCCTGAGAGGGATTTGAGGGATCCTGAAGAGATCTGGGGGTGGTCCCAAGAGGGTGTGGGAAGATCTGAGCTGCCCCAAGACCCCCCAGCACAGCAAATTTGGGATTTTCCCTTTGGGGGGGCCACACCAGCACTGACCCCCCAAGACCCCGAGATTCCCCACGGATTTTTTGGGGTTCCCTGAGCTGACGCCCCCCCCCTTGTGTCCCCTCTTCTCTCCAGGGCTCTGCGGAAGGCTCTGACCCACCTGGAGCTGCGCCGCGCCGCCCGGCGCCCCAACCTCCCCCTGAAGGTGAAACCGGGGGGGCTCCCGCTGCGCCCGGGGGGGGCCCTGGCGCCCCCCGCCCCCCCGCACCCCTCCAGCACCTCGGAGCCCATCGTGCTCGAGGACTGACCCCCCCTCCCCCGCACCCCCAACCCTTTTGTATTTTTTTTATTTCCATAGAAAAATCTCGCGGGGGTGGGGGGAGGGGGGTGGGTTCGGTGCCCTCCCCCGCTGTCCTTTTTGCCCCTCCCCCCTCCAAACCCCCCCCTTCCCCCCCCTCCTCCGCGGGCCCCTTTTGTACGTGCAGCGACGCCCCCGGTTTTGTATCTCGGGCTGTCCCGGTTCTGTAGCGACAGGAAATAAACGCGATGAGTTTTTTCTTCAACCGGAGTAAAAACGGCGGCGGCGCGGGGCGGGGGGGGGTAACGGGAATACTTGGGGGGCACCGGGCGGAACGCTTGTGTTGGGGCGCGTTTCCGGGGAGAAACCGTGAGGGACGGACCGCGCGTGGGGGAGCGGGGAGGGACGGACAGTTTCCGGCGGAAGTGGCTGAGGGACAGGCGCGGGAATCGGGAGCTTGCCATGGAACCGGAGCCGGGACCGGGCCCTGATCCCGACCCGGCCCCGATGCCGACATGGACCCGGGCCGCGACCCCGTAACGGGCCCCGGCCACGATCCGGTAACGGACCCGGTAACAGACCCGGCGAACGATCCCGACGTGGAGCCGCTGCACCGGGGCGGCTTCCGCTGCCGCCTGTGCCAGATCACCACGGCCAACCGTGAGTGATCCCGGGAGCTGAGGGGGCGGTGGTTACCGGTACCGGGGGGGTCTACGGTCCCGGTCACCGGGGCTGGGGGCTCCGGGACCCTCCTGTGACTCCCCGGTTCCCGTGTCCGGGGGGGGCTCCGGGACCCCGTTAACCAGAACTGGGAGAGCTTCCAAACTCCGTTTTAACCGGGGACCGCGGAGTTTCCATTACCCCAATTACCGGCATCGGGGGAGCTCCGGCATCCCGTTTAACGGGACCGGGGATGCCCTGAGACCCCAATTCCCCCTCCCGGCGATCTCCGTGACTCCAATTCCCGGTTGGTGCTTCCCGGTCCCGGTAATTGGTGTAATAGGGTAATAAACGCGTTTCCGCTGATCCCCATTCCCGTTCCCAGTGTTCCCGCTGATCCCGGTCCCAGTTGATTCCTGGTGTTCCCGGTGTCCCCAATTCCCGTTGCTCCCATTGATTCCCGGCGTTCCCGGTGTCCCCACTTCCCGTTGTCCCTATTATTCCCATTGATCCTGCTGATTCCCGGTGTCCCCAGTTCCCTCCGTTCCCGTTGTCCTGCAGTCTCCAATTCCCGTTGTTCCCGGTGTTCCCGCTCCCGTTGATCCTGGTTCCCGTTGTTCCCGCTGTGCCCAGTTCCCGTTGATCCCCGTTATTCCTGCTGTTCCCATTATTCCCGTCGATCCCCGTTGATCCCGTCAATCCCCGTTTTTCACGTTATTCCCGTTGTCCCGCAGTGCCCCATTCCCGGTGTCCCCAATTCCCGTTATTCCCGCTGATCCCGGTGTCCCCACTGATGCGCGTTATTCCCGTTGATCCCGGTATTCCCGTTGTTTGTCCCTGCAGTCCCCAATTCCCGTTGTTCCCGTTATTCCCGTTGATCCCCGTCAATCCTGGTGTCCCCAGTTCCCGTTGATCCCCGTTATCCCGGCTCTCCCGCAGTGCCCAATTCCCGTTAGTCCCCGTTACTCCCGCCATCCTCCCCGTTCTCCCCATTAATTCCCGTTACTCCCGGTTAACCCCCGTTCCCCCACAGTGCCCAGGCCCCGTTACTCCTGTTAACTCCCGTTAATCCCCGTTATTCCCATTAACCGCGGTTACTCCCCGTTATTCCCGTTACTCCTGGTTAACCCCCGCTCTCCCGGTTCCCCCGCAGTGCCCAGTGCCCGTTAACCCCTGTTAATCGCCATTGACTCCCGTTATCCCTATTAACTCTCGTTATTCCCCGTTAACCCCCGCTCTCCTGTTAACCCCCACAGTGCCCAGTCCCCATTAATTCCCGTGACTCCCGTTAATCCCCGTTACCCCCGTTCTCCCTCGTTAACTCCCGTGAATCCCTGTTACTCCCATTAACCCTCGTTCCTCCCGTTACCCCCGTTAACCCCCGCAGTGCCCAATCCCCGTATCCCCGTTCATCTCCCCCGTTACCCCCGTTAACCCCCGCAGTGCCCAGTCCCCGTTCATCTCCCCGATTAACCTCCGTTATGCCCAATAATCGGTCCTCCATTAACCCCCGCAGTGCCCAATCCCCGTTCCCCCGTTCATCTCCCCCGTTAACCCCGGCAGTGCCCAATCCCCGTTCCCCCGTTCATCTCCCCCCCGTTAATCCCCATTAATCTCCAGTGCCCCCCAATCCCCGTTCCCCCTTCATCTCCCCGTTAACCCCCGTTATTCCCAATCCCCCGTTAATCCCGTTCATCCCCCCCTCTAACCCCCCCGCAGTGCCCAATCCCCTCGTAATCCCGTTCATCCCGTTAACCCCCCGCAGTGCCCAACCCCGTTCCCCGCTCATCTCCCCGTTAACCCCGGTTCCCCGCGGTCCCCAGCCCCTGTTCATCTCCCCCGTTAACCCCGCAGTGCCCAATCCCCGGTTAACCCCTCGCTCTCATCTCCCCGCAACCCCGCAGTTCCCAATCCCCATTCTCCCCGCTCATCTTCCCCGTTAACCCCGTTCCTCTCCCCCGTTAACCCCGGCAGTGCCGAGCCTGCGCTCCCACCTGGCGGGAAGCCCTGGGCATCTCCCCTGCGCTCCGTGTGTTTGCGGGCGGAGACGGGCGCAGGGCCGGTGGGAGCAGCGGAGCTTGCCCCGGCACTGCCCCGAGCAGCTGCACTGTCCGGCAGCCGCCTGTCGCGACAGTCGTGATGGACAAGGACAAGGTGCGGGGCGGGAGATGGCGACATTGTCGCGATAGGCGGGGTGGAAGGGCGGGAGGGGACACCGGCACCCTGTCACTGTCGCGATAGTCGCGGGGGAGGCGGCGGGAGGGTCGGGACCCCGCGACTGTCGCGTTAATTAAGGAGGAACCGGCAGGAGGGCACACCGGTACCCCGCGATTATCGCGATAGTCGAGGAAGAAGCAAGAAGCGGCGGGAGGGTCGGGACCCCGCAGCTCCTCCCCACCGCCGGGAACTCGGGGGCAATTTTGAGGGTCTGGGATGTCGCAATTGTCGCGATAGTGAAGGACAAAATGTGTGTGGGGGGGTCCTGAATGCCCTGGGGAGGATTTGGTGGCCCTGTCCCCTCCCGCGGTGAGGCGATATCGTGCCTATCGCGATAGTTACGGGGGGTTCCGAGGGCCCTGCAGGGGTGGGATCCGGTGGCCCCGGGTGTCCCCTTGAGCGCTCCCACCGTCCCCCCCGCGCTGAGACGATATCGCGCCTATCGCGATAGTGTCAACGGAGACCCGGGGCTGTCCCGATGTCCCTGCAGAGGGGAGGCTCCGCTACTCCCGGCGGGGGGGGTTCCGGTATCCCCTGAGCTCTCCGGCCCCCCCCACGCGGTCAGGCGATATCGCGCCTATCGCGATAGCCCCTCCCTGTCCCCGCAGGGCGCGTTCGCTATCGTGGAGCTGCGGGACCCTGCGGGGCGGCAGCGGGCGCTGGAGCAGCCCCGGCATTTCCTGGGGGGGCGGCGGCTGCGGGTGCGGCCCCGGGAGCACCGGGAATGGCCCCGGGCCCCCCCCCGGGACCCCCCCGGGAACCCCCCGGGACCCCCGGGGCTGCTGCAGGCGCTGGGCCGGGCCCAGGACGTGAGTGGGGGGCGCGGATGGGGGGCTTGGGGGGGGTCCCAAAGCTCTCCTGGAGAGGTTTAGGGGATTTGGGGGGGTTTAGGGGGGTCCCAAAGCTCTCCTGGAGGGGGTTTGGGGGATTTGGGGGGTTTGGGGGGGCCCAAAGCTCTCCTGGGGGGTTTAGGGAGGGCTTGAGGGTTTTTTTGGGGGGGATTTGGGGGTCCCAAAGCTCTCCTGGGAGGGTTTGGAGGGGTCCCAAGGTTCCCCCAGGGGTTTTGGGGGGAGTCCCAGTGCTCCCAGTTTGCCCAGTTTGGCACTCCCAGTGCTCCCAGTTCACCCAGTTTCCGTCCCCCAGGTGTGGGCGCAGCTGCAGGTGCTGGTGCGGGCGCTGGAGCTGAGCGCGGCCGAGCGGCGCCTGCGGGAGCTGCTGGTGACCCTGATCAGGGAGGTGTTCAACGAGTTCTTCCCAGGTGAGCACACCTGGCACACCTGGGCACTGCTCAGGGCACCTGGGATACACCTGGGGCTTGGCTTGGCACACCTGGGCACACCTGCGGGGGCTGCTGGTGACCCAGGTCAGGGAGGTGTTCACTGGGTTCTTCCCAGGTGAACACAGCTGGCACAGCTGGCATGGGGACACAGGGTGGCAATGGCAGGGGGTGGGACAGGCGTGGGACATGTCCCAGGTGTGCCCCAGGTGTGTGACGCGCCCCAGGTGTCTGTCCCACCTGTGTCACCTGCCCCACACCTGTCACACCTGTTCTATTTGTCACACCTGTCCCACACCTGTCCCTCACCTGTCCCCCTCCCGTGTCCGCCCAGGCTGCTCCGTTGTCCCCTACGGCTCCTCCGTCAACGGCTTCGACGTCCACGGCTGCGACCTGGACCTGCACCTGGAGCTGGGGGAGCCCCAAACCCCAGAGACCCCAAATGGGGACCCCCAAACCCCAGAGACCCCAAACAGGGACCCCCAGATCCCAGAGACCCCAAACGGGGACCCCCAGAGCCCAGAGACCCCCCAAAACCCTTACCCTAACCCAAATGGGGACCCCCAGAGCCTGAGAACTCCAAACGGGGACCCCCCCATGGAGGACACTCCAAAGAGGGACCCTCAGAGCCTGAGAACCCCAAATGGGTACCCCCCAAATCCCAGAGACCCCAAATGGGGACCCCCAAATCCCAGAGACCCCAAATGGGGACCCCCAGAGCCCAGGGACACTGCTGGGGGATGGGGACCCCCCTCCCCACGGGTCCCTTTTGGGGGACAAGGACCCCCCCTTACGAGGGTCCCTTTTGGGGTCCGGGGAGTCCCTTTTGGGGGACAGAGGGTCCCTTTTGGGGTCTGAAGGGTCCCTTTTGGGGTCTGAGGGGTCCCTTTTGGGGGACAGAGGGTCCCTTTTGGGGTCTCCTTCACGGGTGACCAAGACCCCTCCCTCGAAGGGTCCCTTATGGGGTCCGAGGGGTCCCATTTGGGGTCCGGGGGGTCCCTTATGGGGTCTGAGGGGTCCCTTATGGGGTCTGAGGGGTCCCTGTCGGGGGATGAGGAGTCCCCCGAGTCTGAGGGGTCCCTTTTGGGGTCCGACGGGTGCGAGGGGTCCCTTTTGGGGTCCCGGGGGTCCCTTTTGGGGCGCGGGGCCCCCCCGGAGCGGGTGCTGGCGCTGGTGGGGGCGGTGCTGCGGCGCTGCGTGCCGGGGGTCCGGGGGGTCCGGGCCGTGCCCGGCGCTCGGCGCCCCGTGGTCAAATTCAGCCACAAACAGTCCGGGCTGGCCGGGGACGTGTGCCTGGACAACCGGTACGGACTGGGAGCACTGGGATGGACTGGGAGGGGAGGTGGGAGCGTGAGGGGGGTGTTGGGAGAGGGCTGGGAGGGACTGGGGGCACTGGGACAGGACTGGGAAGGGACTGGGGGTGGAGGGCATGGGGGGGCATGAGGGGAGCACTGGGACGCACTGGGGGTTGGGAGGGACTGGGAGGAACTGGGAGCACTGGGAGCAGGGATGGGGGCATGAGGGGGGACTGGGGAGCAACTGGGAGGAACTGAGAAGGGGGAATGGGAGGGACTGGGAGGACTGGGAGGAGATGGGGGCATGAGGAGGGCGTTGGGAGGGACTGGGAGGAACTGGGAAGGGGGACTGGGAGGACTGGGAGGGACTGGGGGGTGTGAGGGGCACTGACAGTAACTGGGAGGAAACTGGGGGTAACTGGGAGGGGAGATGGGAGCAACTGGGAGGGACTGGGAGCAGGGATGAGGACATGTGGGGGATTTGGGAGGGCACTTCTCATTTCATTTCTCTCCCTTCTTTCTCTTTCTCCCCTTTCTCTCCTCCTTTTCTCCCCTTTTTCCCTGGTTTTCCCTTTTTCTCTGCCCGTTTTTCCTGCCCATTTTTCCCGTTTTTTCCCATTTTTCCCGTTTTTCTCCCCAAACCCCCCCAGCCTGGCCCTGTTCAACACTCGCTTCCTGCGCCTCTGCGCCGACGCCGACCCGCGGGTGCGGCCCCTGGGCTACGCCCTGCGCCTGTGGGCGGGGGGGCAGCGCCTGGCAGGTGAGGGGGGGCGGGGCCCACCTAAAATGAGTTGGGAACCCCAAAATGGGATGGATGGGAGACCCTAAAATGGGCTGACCACCTAAAATGGGACGGGAACCCCAAAAATGGGCTGGGACCACCTAAAAATGAGCTGGGAACCCCAAAAATGGGCTGGGAACCCCAAAAATGGGCTGGGACAACCTAAAATGGGCTGGGACCACCTAAAATGGGCTGGGAACTCCAAAAATGGGCTGGGACCACCTAAAATGGGATGGGAACCCCAAAAATGGGCTGGGACTACCTAAAAATGAGCTGGGACCACCTAAAATGGGATGGGAACCCCAAAAATGGGCTGGGACCACCTAAAATGGGCTGGGAACCCCAAAAGGGGTTGGGATCACCTAAAGGGGCTGGGACCCCCCAAAAATGGGCTGGGACCACCTAAAAATGAGCTGGGACCACCTAAAATGGGATGGGAACCCCAAAAATGGGCTGGGACCACCGAAAAATAGGCTGGGAACCCCCAAAAAGGGCTGGGACCACCCCCCCCAATCCCATGTGGTTTTGGGGAGGGGCGGCACCTGGCAGGTGGGGGGGCTCACCCCTCCCAAAATGGGCTTGGAAAATGGGGCTGGGACCCCTGAAAAATGGGCTGGGACACCCCTAAAAGGGGCTGGGGACCCCCAAAAGGGGATGAGATTCTCCCCAAAGGAACTGAGACCACCCAAAAGGGTCTGGATACCCACCCCCCCCAAAGGGACTTAGACCCCCAAAAAGGGCAGAGACCCCTCCCAAAAAAGGCTGGGGACCCCCTAAAGGGGCAGGGACACCTCCCAAAGGGTCTGGGGACCCCCAAAATGCGAAGGGAGCCCTGACATTCCCCGAGGGTGCCACCCCTCTGAGTCCCCAGCTCAGCACCAAACCCCTCCAGGCAGCCGGGGGGGTCGTGGCCGATTGAGGGGGGGTCTCAGCTCACTCAGGACCCCCGGCACGACCCCTCCCCGTTATTCCCGCAGGGAACCGGGCCGGGGGCGGCCCCCTCCTCACCAACTACGCACTGACGCTGCTGCTGGTGCTGTTCCTGCAGAGCCGCAGCCCCCCCGTGCTGCCCTCGGTGCGGCGCCTCCGCCTCCTGGCAGGTGCCCGGACCCCCCCGACCCCTTTCCCCTTTCCGGGGGTCCCCAGACCCGTTTTGGGGGTCTCTGACCCCTCCCCGTGTCGGTTTCAGGGCCCCAGGACCGTGCCCAGGTCGGGGGGTGGGATTGCAGCTTCCCCCGGGACGCGGCGGCGCTGGAGCCCAGCGGGAACCGACAGAGCGCCGGTGGGTCGGGGGGGGTTTGGGGGGGCCTAAATTGGGGGGTATCCAAAGCCACTGGGGGGGGTCCCGGAATCTGGGAGGGGCTTCAGTCCCACTGGGGGGGCACAAATCCCACTGGGAGGGGCAGATTTGGGGGGTCCTAAATTGGGGAGGGGGCTCCAAACCCACCGAGGGGGACAGATTTGGGGGGGTTCCTAAATCTGGGGTGGGCTCCAAATCCACTGGGGGAGCGGGTTTGGTGATTTTGAGGGTGGTTTTGGGAGTGGTTTTGGGGTTGTTTGGGTGATTTTCAGGGTTATTTCCGGCTGATTTTGAGGCTATTTTCGGGGTTATTTCCGGCTGATTTTGAGGCTATTTTCGAGGTTATTTCTGGCTGATTTTGAGGCTATTTTCGGGGTTATTTCTGGCTGATTTTGGGGGTCTCCTGGACATTTCCGGGGGTGCCTCCACAGCTCTCTGACCACCCCCTTCCCCCCCATCCCAGCCTCCCTCCTGGCCGAATTCTTCTCCTATTTCGGCACCCTGGATCTGGGGGGGCTCCTCCTGTCCCCCCTGGAGGGCCGAGCTCTGCCTCGCCCCCCTCCCGAGCTCCTCGGGGGTCTCCGCCCGGGCCCCCTGACCCTGCAGGACCCCTTCGAGCTCAGCCACAACGTGGCCGCCAACGTCACGGCGCGCACCGTGTCGCGATTCGTGCGCTGCTGTCGCGACGCCGCCCGCCTGTGCCGCGGCCCCGAGTTCCTGCAGAAATCGCGGCGGGGCCGCCCTGGGGCGTGATGAGGCTGCTCCAGCCCGGGAACCGCGGGGATTTGGGGAATTCCGAGGGGAAATTCCTGATCCAGGTCCCGCTGAGACCCCCGGGGGGGTGCGGGGGGGTCCCGCAGAGCGAGGTGGGCGCGGCCGTGGGGTTCGTGCTCAGGGAGGTGCTGGGCTGCGGCTGCGAGCCCGAGGACGCGGGGACACCGGCGGGGACACCCCCGGGAGCCGAATGTCACCGGGAGGGGGGGACAGGAGGGTCCCGGGGGGATTTTGGGGACACGGAGGATGACGAGCTGAATGTCACCCCGGGAGGTACGAGAATGTCACCGGGAGGGGGGTGTCACGAGGGGGGAGGGTCTCCTGGGTGAATTTGGGGACACGGGGATGAGGAGGATCCCCCCGGGAGCCCAGTCACCTGGAGAAGGTGACAGACACCTGGAGGGGGGGACAGGAGGGTCCTCGGGCCACCCCCTGGGGAATTCACCTGGGGACGGGACAGGAGGGTCCTGAGGGGAGGGACAGCCACCCCCGGGAGCCCAATGTCACCTGGAGAAGGTGACAGACGATTCCCGGGGGGAATTTGGGGACCCGGGGACAGCGGGGCCGGGCTCGAAGCGTCGCCTCCCCGAGGGGGTCCCGGACGGGGCCGGGGTCCCGCCCGCAAAGCGGCCCCGGGGCCCCGCGGGTCCCTCCCGGTGGAGCTGCTGCGTCTGGTACCGGGTGTGGCGGGGCCGCCGCCGCCTCCGCCGCCGCCTCCGGTACCGGGGGGGCTCCGGGGGGGATCCAGGGACCGAGGGGAACCGGGGGGATCGAGGGCTTGAGGGTCCCGAGGGGATTCGGTGTCCCGGGGGGCTCCGGATCCCGGCAGGGTTCGGGATCTCGAGGCTCCTGGGGATATTCAGGACTTTGGGGGGGTTCAGGGTCCCGGGGGTTCCGGATCCCAGAGGGGCCGCTGATCCTGGGGGTTTCAGGGGGGTTCAGGCGGGGTCCTGGGGTTCCAGGGTTTGAGGACTTTGGGGAGAGTCAGGATCTCGGGGGTCCCGGGGGTTCAGGATCCCCATTGGTTCTGGTCCCAGGATTTTGTTCAGGATCTCGGGGGGGCTCCAGGTCCTGGGAAGGTTCAGGGTCCCGGTGGTCCCGCGGGCGTTCAGGACTTTGGGGGTGCCCCGAATTTCGGGGGCTCCCCCCTGGCCCTGGAACGAGCCGTGACCGAGGCCATTGTCCGAGGGGACACCGGGACCCCCCCCGGGCCCCCCCCGGAGCCGCTGCTGCGTTTCCAGCTCAGCGCCCGCCCGGGGGGGTCGCGCCGGGACCCCCAAATGTTGCTGCAGCTCCAGCCCGACCCCCCCTCGCCGCTTTTCCAGGAGTTTTTCCATTTTTTGCGGGGTTTTCTGCCCGGAATGGTTCGGCAGCGCCTGGGCTGGGGAGGGACGGGGGGCGCGGAGCCCCCCCGAGGGGGGGAATTTGTAAATTCGGAGGTTTTTCAGTAAAATCCGTTCTGGAGCGTGGCCGGGGGTGTTACTGCAGGGAGAGGGGGAACTGGGGGAGAAAAGGGAAAATGAGAATTTATAGAGCAGGGAGCAGAACTCGGGGACTGCTGGGGCCACGCCGGGCACTGACCGCTGATAGCACTGACCACTGATAGCACTGACCACTGATAGCACTGACCACTGATAGCACTGATCACTGATAGCACTGACCACTGATAGCACTGACCGCTGATAGCACTGATAGCACTGACCCCTGATAGCACTGATAGCACTGATAGCACTGAGCACTGATAGACCACTGATAGCACTGACCACTGATAGCACTGACCGCTGATAGCACTGATAGCACTGACCACTGATAGCACTGATAGCACTGATAGCACTGACCACTGATAGCACTGACCGCTGGTGCTAGACCCCACCCGCACTGATAGCACTGACCCCACACCGGGCACTGACCACTCAACACTGACCCCACACCGGGCACTGACCCCACACCCTCTCCACTGACCACTGGACCCCCTTTATTGACCATTCACCACCATTCGGTGACCGCTCCAGGCCACTCACTGACCACCAACCCCTCTTTAACGACCACTGGACAGACACTGACTAATGACCGCCCCACCCCCCGTGCCCCCCCAGATAGCAGCAGCAGCGAGTACTGCTCGATAGCACTGACTACCGATAGCACTGACCCCCTGATAGCAGCCGACCCCCGATAGCGGAAGCTGTCTGAACCTCCGATAGCACTGACCGCCCGATAGCACTGGCTGAAGCGGGAGGGCCCTGGGGCCTCTGAACACGCCCAGCGCCGGGCCGATAGCACTGGGATAGCACTGACCCCTGATAGCACTGATAGCACTGACCGCTGATAGCACTGACCACTGATAGCACTGACCGCTGATAGCACTGACCCCTGATAGCACTGACCCCTGATAGCACTGACCGCTGATAGCACTGACTACTGATAGCACTGACCCCTGATAGCACTGACCCCTGATAGCACTGATAGCACTGGACCGGAGGAGGAAGAGGACCACTGATAGCACTGACCGCCGATAGCACCCAACCCAGATAGCACTGATAGCACTGACCCCAAATCGATAGCACTGATAGCACTGGACCCCGATAGCACTGATAGCACTGACCCCCCAGATAGCACCCTGCCGCTGATAGCACTGACCGCCAAGATAGCACTTTGTGGCACTGACCCTGATAGCACTGATAATCGTCCAGCACGGCCTGGAGGTTGGGCCAGTACGTGGGGAGGTGGGGGTACAGACCCTGATAGCTGCCTGGGAAATGGGGGCATGGACTGACCCCCCACCCCCCAAACCTGCCCACTGACCCACCCCCCATGGAACCCCGAACCAGTGATAGGAGGTGGGGTGCATCACCTGCTCCACTGCCTGGGAAATGGGGGGACACGGGCTGGGAATCCCCTGAACCCCAAAACCTGCCCAGGCACCCCCTGACCACCCGAACCCCCCCATGGAATCCCTAAACCTGCTGGACCCCCCAGATCACTTTTAGACCTCCCTGGGGACCTCTCAGCCCCCCCAAACCCTCTTTAGACTCCCCCAAATCCCCTCAGGACTTCCCAAACCCCCACTTCACCTCCAAAACCCCCATAAGCCCCCTAAACCCCCTCAGGATCCCCTCAAAACCCCCTTGAGACACCCCTCAAACCCCCTCGGGATTCCACCAAACCTCCTCAGAACTCCCCAAACCCCTCTGGACCCCCAAACCTCCTCAGCCTCCCACCATAGCCCCCAACTCCCTCAGGACCCCCCAAACCCACTCAGTGCTCCTCTAGAACCCCTCAGGACCCCCAAACCCCTCACAGCCCACTGAAACCCCCTCAGAACCCCCAAAACCCCTTGGGACCCCCAACCCCCGGAGCCCCCAAACCTTCCAGCCCACTGCGGAGCCCCACCACGATAGCACTGGGATCAGAGCTGACCACCGGCCAGAACCTTCTGGAGCGAGAGCAGGATCTGCTGGTAGAGGCCCCTGACCAGCTCCCCGTGGCTCCTGCGGGCACAGCGGGCACTCAGCTGGCACTGAAACGTTTTCTGGAAAATCCCTTTGCCAGGATTTGTGTGTCCTGAGAGGCTGAAAAGCCTCAAAGGAGAGGAAAAGCCAAGAATTGGCTGTGGGATGCAGCAGGGGCCTCTCTGATTGGAATCCTGTGGTTGTTTTTAATTAATGGCCAATCACAGCTGGGCTGGGACTCTGAGCAATCACAAGATTTTATTATTTTGCTTTTCTTTTTTCTCTTTTCTTTATCCTTTCTTTTCCTTTTCCTTTCCTTTTTCCTTCTCTTTCTCCTTTTCCTTCTCCCTTTCTGTTTCTTTTTTCCTTTTACCTTTCCTTTTCTTTTTCATTTTTGCTTTTGCTTTTTCTTTCCTTTATCCTTTCTTTTCCTTTTCCTTTCCTTTCTTTTTCCTTCTCTCTCCTTTTCCTTCTCCCTTTCCTTTCCATTATTTTACCTTTCCTTTTTCCTTTTTTCTTTCCTTTTCTCCTTTTCCTTTACCTTTCCTTTTTTCCTTTTTCTTTCCTTTTTCCTTTCATTTTTCCTTCTCCTTTTCCCTCCCCTTTTCCTTTCTCTTCCTTTCCTTCCCTTCCCTTCTAACGAAATCTTTTCCTCCACTCTTTCCCTCTACTTCTAACGCATCGTTTCCTTTCAGTATAACCCAAATCACAAAATATCAAACCACCCTCCTCCACTGAGCCAGGATCCCATCCCCTTATCCTGAACCCCCATTTCACACCATCCACTGACCGACCCCCTGGGACCCCCCAGGATGACCCCGGAGCCCCTGGGCCCCCCACACCCCCCCTGAATGACCCAGGAGCCCCAGAGCCCCACTGACCCTCGAACCCTTTTGCCCCCAGACCCCCTGGACACCTTTTAATGACCACCACGCTGCCTTTATTGGCCATTTAATCCCATCCACCCCAGGACCCCCTAATGTCCCCCCAGGACCCCCCACTGTCCACCCAAACCTCTACTGACCCCTGGGACACCCAAGCCCCCCCAGGACCCCCCTTCACTGCCCCAGGACTGACCCCCAAGCCCCATTCACCTCTGGTCCCACCAAGCCTTGCTAGGAGCCCCCAATCCCCCAATCCAACCCAGGACCCCCTGGACCCCTTTTCGCCCCCCCAGGACCCCTCCCTCAGGCCCCCCAGGACCCCCTGCAACCCAAGCCTCCACTCCTTGGGCCCCCAACCCCCCAGGAGCCCCCAAACCCCACTGGGACCCCCCAGGACCCCCTCAATCCCCCCATGCCCACTGTGAAGATGCGCGTCCCAGCAGCAGCGCGGCGTAGTCGCGCAGGGTCCAGTGGTCGTTGAGGGGGTTGATGGAGGCCGCCAGCGGCTCCAGCACGCAGTAGAGCACGGAGCCCATCAGGCTGCCCACGTAGGAGCCCAGGCACAGGAACGGGTTCTGCAGGAGGCTCCGGGCCAGCTGCAGCAAACGGCTCAGCTGCTCCAGGTCGTGGCTGACGGATTTCACCTGGGACAGGTGAGGGAAGGTGAGAGGGAGAGCACAAAAAGGCTCCAGGGATGGTTTGGGACAGCCCAGTTCAGCCCAGCTCAGCCCAGCCCAGTTCAGCTGCTCCAGGTCGTGGCTCACGGATTTCACCTGGGACAGGTGAGAGGGAGGGTTTGGGGAGGATCCAGGGACAGCCCAGCCCAGTCCAGCCTGGCCCAGTTCGGCCCAGCCCAACACAGCCCAGTCCAGTCCAGCCTGGCCTGGCCCCGCTCAGCCGCTCCAGGTCAGAGATTTCACCTGGGGCAGGTGAGGGAGGCTGGGAGGGAGAATTTGGGGAGGCTCCAGGGACAGCCCAGCCCAGAGAACCTTCAGCAGCCTCTGGAGACCCCCAGAGCCCCCCCAGGACCCTCGGGATTAACCCCAAACCCTCCAGCCTGGAGACCCTCGGCAGGGTCTGACACTTCCCTTTCCTTTTTGACACCCCCAAAACCCCAGACCCCAAAAACTCCCCCAGACCCCTTCCCCCCCCAGACCTTTGGAGACCTGCAGGAACTCCCCAAACTCCCCACAAAGGGCCCAAACCCCCCAGGAGCCCCAAATTCACCTTTTCCACTCCAAGCCCCCCTTTTCCCCAGAACCCCAAACTCACTCCTTGAAAATCCCAGGACCCCCAAACTGACTCCAAACTCTCTTTTCCCCCAAAAATCCCCAAAATTCAGGACCCCACCCCCCCAGGACCCCAAAACTGACCCCCAAACTTGTGGCAGGAGCCTCCCAAATCCCCGGGCCCAGGACACCCAGTCTCACCCCGCGGCCTGAGGTTGGGCCAGTACATGGGGAGGTGGGGGTTGCTCTGAGATCCTGCTGAGCCTGCCTGAAATGGGGGGGTTGGACTGGGGGACCCCTGCCCCCAAACCTGGGGGGGACCACCCGAGACCCCCCCCCAAGCCCCACCCACCTTCATGGGGGGGTGGGGTGCAGCACCCGCTCCACTGCCTGGGAAATGGGGGGCACGGGCTGGGAATCCTCCCTGAACCCCCAAAACCTGCCCAGGCACCCCTGACCCCACCTGAGAACCCCCCATGGAATCCCTAAACCTGCTGGAACCCCCCCCAGGGGTCTTTTAGGGGTCCTTCCCTGGGGGTTTCTCACCCCCCCAAACCCCCCGGGGTAGACTCCCCAAATCCCCCTCAGGGCCCCCCAGGGGCCCCCCAGAGTGCTTGGGACCCCAAATCCCCCAGGGGTCCCCAAACCCCTCAGGACTTCCCAAACCCCCTTGGGACACCTGCAAAACCCCCATGGGGTCCTAAACCCCCAGGATCCCCCTCAAACCCCTTGGGACACCCCCAGGACCCCCACCAAACCTCAGAACTCCCCCAAACCCCTCTGGGGGACCCCATGAGGAGAAAAGGGCCCCAGAGGGGGCTGGGGAGTGGGGTTTGTGGGGACCCCCCCCAAAGGAGGTCCTGAGAACCCCCAGGGTTCCCCAAACGTCCTTGGGGAGCCCCACTGAAACCCCCAGGGTCCCCCAAACCCCTCTGGGGATTTCAGGGGGTCTTGGGGGGTTCCCTGAGGGTTCCAGCCCAGCGTGCAGGGGTCCCGGGGTCTTTTGGGGGCAGAGGGTCTTGGGGGGGAGGCAGCGGGGATGAAGAGAAAACCCCTGGAGGGCTTTGGGGAGGGTCTGGTTTCAGGGGGGTCCTGGGAGGGGCTCCCGTGGCTCCTGGGGGTCTAGGGAGGGGCACTCAGGGCACTGAAACGGGTTCTGGGGGTCCCTTTGCCAGGATTTGTGTGTCCTGAGAGGCTGAGAAGCCTCAGAGGAGAGGAGAAGCCAAGAATTGGCTGCGGGATGCAGCAGGGGCCTCTCTGATTGGAATCGTGCGGTTGTTATTAATTAGTGGCCAATCACAGCTGGGCTGGGACTCTGAGCAATCACAAGATTTTATTATTTTTCTTTCCTTTTTTCTCCTTTCTTTTCTTTTTCCTTTCCTTTCCTTTTTCCTTCCCTTCCCTTTTTCCTTTCCTTTCTTTTTCCTTTTCTTTCTCCTTTTCCTTCTCCCTTACCTTTCCTTTTTTCCTTTTTTCCTTTTACCTTTCCTTTTCTTTTTTATTTTTCCTTTCTTTTCCTTTTTCTTTTCTTTTCCTTTTCCTTTCCTGTCTTTTCCTTTTTCCTTTCCTTTTCCTTTCCTTTCTTTTTCCTTCTCTTTCTCCTTTTCCTTCTCCCTTTCCTTTCCTTTTTTCCTTTTTTCCTTTCCTTTTCTTTTTTATTTTTCCTTTCTTTTCCTTTTCCTTTCCAGTCTTTTCCTTTTCCTTTCCTTTTCCTTTCCTTTCTTTTTCCTTCTCTTTCTCCTTTTCCTTCTCCCTTTCCATTTTTTTTACCTTTTGTTTTTCCTTTTTTCTTTCCTTTTCTCCTTTTCCTTCACCTTTTCTTTCCTTTTTTCCTTTTTCTTTCCTTTTCCTTTTTCCTTCTCCACAGCCCTTGTCCTTCCTAGGGTCCCTTTGGGGTCCCAGGGATATTTTTTCCCCTTCCTTTTTCCCTTCCCACGGGCTCTTTTCCGGCAGTCTTTCACACAACCCTTGGGATGTTTCAATATAACCCAAATCACAAAATATCAAACCACCCTCCTGAAACACCGAGCCAGGATCCCCATCCCTCCCCTCCTCCTGGAACCCCTGCCACACCCTGACCCCGTGGGACCCCATGGGACCCCCCCCCCCAAGACCCCCAGAGACAATCCAAACCCTGGGGACACTGGGGACCCCAGGGACCCCCTGGGACACCCCCCAGGAGACCCCCCAGGACCCCACTGGGGACCCTCCAGGACCCCCCAGGACAGCCCCCTTAGGTCAACCACAAGGCCTTGGGACAAGGGGACATCTGGGACCCCAAACCCACCTGGGACCCCCCAAACCCCTGGGACCCCCCTGGACCCCCCTGGGACCCTGGGACCCCCTTGAGACCCACTGGGACCCCCAGGAGCCCCCAAATCATTGGGGGAGCCCCCAAATCCCACTGGGGACCCCCAAATTCCCCAAGGACAGCCCTGGGGACCCCAACCCCCCACCCGCCACAGCCCCAAACCCCCAGGACCTCCCAAACAGCCAGGGGAGACCCCCAAACCCCCCTGGGGACAAATGGGGACACCCCCCAAATCCCCCTGTGATCCCCCCAAACCCCTCCAGGAGCCCCACAAACCCCTGGGACCCCCAAATGTCCCCAGGCTCCCCCAAGTGTCCCCCAGGGTCCCCAAACCCTCCCCCAAGCCCCCAAACCCCCCAGTCCCCAAATCCCCAGGAGCCCCAGGCCCCTGGTGGACCCCCCAACCCCAGAGTCCCCAAACCCCCCAGGGGCCCCCAAACCCCAGGAGCCCCAGTCCATCCCAGACCCCCCCCAACCTTCCCAGTGTCCCCATGCCCACCAGAAGATGCGGTCCCAGCAGTGTCCCCAGTGTCCCGCAGGGTCCAGTGGTCGCTGGGGGGGCTGATGGAGGCCGCCAGCGGCTCCAGCACGCAGTAGAGCACGGAGCCCATCAGGCTGCCCAACTGAGGAGCCCTGGCACAAAAACGGGTTCTGCAGGAGGCCAAAAGCTGCAGCAAAACGGCCCAGCTGCTCCAGGTTCTGGGAATTTCACCTGGGACAGGTGAGGGAAGGAGAGGAAAAAAAAGGCTCCAAACTGGGACAGCCCAGTTCAGCTGCTCCATGGGGAAACTGGGACCTGGGACAGGTGAGGGGAGGTTTGGGGAGGAAAGGGAAAATGACAGAAATGAGGAACAAAAAGCCCAGCCCAGTTCACCCCAGCCCAGCCTGACCCAGTTCAGCCCAGCCCAGTTCACCCCAGCCCAGTTCAGCTGCTCCAGGTCGTGGCTCACGGATTTCACCTGAGGCAGGTAAGGGAAGGTGAGAGGGAGGGTTTGGGGAGGTTCCAGGGACAGCCCAGCCCAGTCCAGCCTGGCCCAGTTCAGCCCGGCCCAGTCCAGCCTGGCCCAGTTCGGCCCAGCCCAACTCAGCCCAGTCCAGTCCAGCCTGGCCTGGCCCAGCTCAGCCGCTCCAGGTCAGAGATTTCACCTGGGGCAGGTGAGGGAGGCTGGGAGGGAGAATTTGGGGAGGCTCCAGGAGCAGCCCAGCCCAGAGAACCTTCAGCAGCCTCTGGAGACCCCCAGGAACCCCCAGAGCCCCCCCAGGACCCTCGGGATTAACCCCAAACCCTCCAGCCTGGAGACCCTCGGCAGGGTCTGGACACCTCCGGGACTCCCAGCTTGGACACCCCCAAAACTCCCCCCAGAGCTCTTGGAGACCCTCAGGAACCCCCAAACCCACCTCAAAAACCCCATGACCTGAAAAAATGGAATGGATTCCCCCCAGGACCTCCTCCCAGACCCCCAAACTCACCCCAAACCCCCAGGACTCCCCCCAGATCCCCCCGGTAACCCCCCAGGACCCCCAAAGATCCCCAGGACCTCCCCAAACCCCCCCTCTCCCCCCGGTGCCCCAAGACCCCCCGGTACCCCCAGGAACTCCCCGCAGCCCCAAACCCCCTCAGGACCCCCCAAGACCCCCGGTCTCCCTCAACCCCCTCAGGAACCCCCCAAACTCCCCCAAAAACCCCCCCAGCCCAGGAGCCCCAAATCCCCCCAACACCCGCAAACCCCGTCTCCCCAGAACCCCAAACTCACCCCAGCTTCCCCAGGACCCCCACCCCAAAGTCCCTCAGGAGCCCCCAGGAAGGACCCCCAGACTCACCCCCCCTGACCACCTGGCGGGGGGCAGCAGCCACGATCTTGGGGTTGCTCTGGAGATCCTGCAGAGCCACCTTGGGGGCAGGGGGTTCACGGGGGTCAACCCCCCTGGGGGCTTGGGACCCCTGAGACCCCCCCAGCCCCAGCCCCACCCACCTTCATGAGCTGGGGGTCGTCGCCCAGCACGGCGCGGGTGACGTGCTGATAGTACTTGAGGAGGTCATCGCTGAGCGCGGAGACGGCGCTGGTGGGGAGGGGTCCTGGGGAGTGAAACCACCTGGGGGGGCTTGGGGGGAGGAGAAAAGGGGGGATCCGGGAGGGGTCTGAGGGAGTTCCGCATTGGGAGGGGTCCCTGGAGGGTCCTGGGGGTGTCTGGGGGTCCCGGGGCTTGCCTGGGAGAAAAAGTCACGGGGGACCCCGGGGGTCTGGGGGACCCCAGAGTGGTCTTGGGAGGGGTCCTGGGGTTCTTTCAGGGGTCCTGGGTGGTCCTGGGGGTCTGGGAGGGGATGAGGGATTTTGGGAGGTTCTGGAGGTCCTGGGGGGGGTCCCAGGGTTCTCTGGGGGTCTTGGGGAGCTTGGGATGAGGTGAAAAGGGGTCCTGGGGAGGGGTCTGGGGATTTTTATTATCTTGGGGGGTTCCTGGAGGTGTCTGGGGGGGGGTCCTGGGGACCTGGGGGTCTTGGGAGGGGGGGATGGGGTCTTGGGGGTCCTGGGGAGGTCTGGGATGGAGTTTTGGGGGTCCTGAGAGTGCTTGGGGAGGGGTCTGGGGGATTTCAGGGGGTCCTGGGGGGGTCTGGGGTTCTTGGGATGAAGAGAAAAGGGGTCCTGAGAGGGTCTGGGGAAGGGTTTGGGGGATTTTAGGGGGGGTCTTGGGGGCCACGGTTTTGGGGGTTTTGGGGATGAGGGGCTGGGAGGGGGCCTGGGGGATTTCAGGGGGTCCTGGGGGGTCCCAGAGGATTTCTGGGGGTGTCTGGGGGGCTTGGGATGAGGAGAAAAGGGGTCCTGAGAGGGGCTGGGGAGGGGTCTTGGGGGTCTCAGGGGGTCCTGGAGGTCTCAGGTGGTCTCTGGGAAGGGATCTGGAGGATTTTGGGGGGTCCTGGGGTCTCTGGGGAGGTCTGGGGGTCTTGGGATGAAGGGTTTGGGGGGGTGTGGGATGAGGGGTCTTGGGGATTTTGGGGGGGTCCTGGAGATCTGGGCGGGGTCCCAGAGGGTTTTTGAGGGGGTCTGGGAGGTTTTGGGGGCATCCCAGGGGGTCTTGGGGGAGTCTGGGAGGGTCTTGGGGTGTTCCAGGGTGTCTGGGGGGGTCCCAGGGGGGTTTTGGGGGGTCCCAGGGGTCTTGGGGGTCGGGAGAGTCACCCGGGAGGCTCTGCCCAGGTTCCCTTTGCCATCCAGGTAGGAGACGTGCACTGCAAAGGGGAGGGGGGGTGAGGGGTTTTGGGGGGGTCTGGGGCCCAGGGGGGTCCGGGGGCCCAGAGGTCATTTTGGGGTTCCCAGGGGACATTTTGGGGTTCCCAGGGGATATTTTGGGGTCCCAGGGGACATTTTGGGGTTTTCAATGGACATTTCTGGTTCTCAGGGGATATTTTGGGGTTCCCAGGGAATGTTTTGGGATTCCCAGTGGACATTTTGGAGTTCCCAGTGGATATTTTGGGGTCCCAAGGGATATTTTGGGGTTCCCAGAGGATATTTTGGGGTCCCAGGGGACATTTTGGGGACATTTTCGGGGCACACCTCTCACAGCAGTCTCAGCGCAGCCCTTGGGGGTTCCCAGGGACATTTTGGGGTCCCAGGGGATATTTTGGGGACATTTTGGGGACATTTTGGGGACGTTTTGGGGACATTTTTGGGCGTGCCTCTGACAGCAGTCTCAGCACAGCCCTTGGCGATTCTCAGGGATATTTTGGGGTTCCCAGGGGATATTTTGGGGACATTTTGGGGATATTTTGGGGCGCACCTCTCACGGCAGTCTCGGCACAGCCCTTGGGGATGTTGGTGGCCAGCGCCAGCTCCAGCAGATTCACCTCCCGATCCTCGGGGAAAAACAGATCCGAGTCCCGGAGCGGCCGGAACGGGAGCGAGTCCTGGGAGCCGCAGCCACACACGGCCTGGGGACAGTGGGGACACATTGGGGACACCATTGGGGACAGCCAGAGACAGCCAGGGGACACTGGGGACACTCAGGGACAGAGTCCTGGGAGCCGCAGCCACACACGGCCTGGGGACAATGGGGACATCATTGGGGACACTGGGGACATCATTGGGGACATTGGGGACAGTGAGGGGACACTGGGGACATTGGGGACACTCAGGGACAGAGTCCTGGGAGCTGCAGCCACACACGGCCTGGGGACAGTGGGGACAGCCAGAGACAGCCAGGGGACATTGGGGACACTGGGGACAGAGTCCTGCGAGCCCCAGCCACACACGGCCTGGGGACAATGGGGACACCATTGAGGACACAATTGGGGACAGACAGAGTCATCACTGGGGACATCATTGGGGACACCAGGGACAGCCCTGAACTGTGCTCTGGAATGGGAGCGAGTTCTGGGAGCCGCAACCACACACGGCCTGGAGGGACATTGGGGACACTGGGGACAGCCAGAGACATCACTGGGGACATTGGGGACATCACTGGGGACACTGGAGACACTTGAGACATCACTGGGGACATTGCGGGCAGCCAGGGGACATTGGGAACATTGGGGACAGCCAGAGACATCACTGGGGACATTGGGAACACCAGGGACAGCATTGGGGACACTGGGGACAGAGTCCTGCGAGCCACAGCCACACACGGCCTGGGGACAGCATGGGGACAGCACTGGGGACATTGGGGACATCGGGGAGGGACACCCCTGGGGTTTCGGGGACACTGGAGGGATTGGGCACAGCCTCAGTGTCACCAGTGTCCCCCCAGGGTCCCCAATGTCCCCAGTCCCCCCAGTGTCCCCAGTCCATTCCAGTCCATCCCAGTCCCCAATGTCCCCCCAGTGTCCCCTGTGTCCCCACCTCGACGTTGCTCCAGCGCAGAGCTCGGTTGAAATCCTCCACGGTGAGGCGGCGGCGCCGGGTGTGCTTCAGGAACTGGGAGCTGTTCTGGGAAAAAATGGGGAAAAATGGGAAAAAATCCGGGAAAAACGGGAAAAATGGGATATGAGGAACTGGGAGCTGTTCTGGGAATTGAGAGAAATGGGAAAAAAAGGGAAAAATGGGAAACAAGGAATGGGGAAAATGGGGAAAAATGGGACATGAGGGACTGGGAGCTGTTCTGGGAACGGGGAAAATGGGAAAAATCGGGAAAAATCAGGAAAAACGGGAAATGAGGAACGGGAATAACGGCAACAATGGGAAATGAGGAACTGGGAACAGAGATGGGAGCGGGAACAACGGGGACAATGGGAATGGGGAACAGGAACAGGAAAAACGGGAACGGGGAAATGGGAATGGGAACAGGGATGGGGAAATGGAAATGGGAAATGGGAAAATGGGAAATGGGAAAATGGTTAATGGGAACGGGGAAATGGGGATATGGAAATGGGAAATGGAAATGGGGAGAATGGAAATGGGAATGGGGGAATGGGGCAATGGGGAAATAGGGAAAATGGGAATGGGGAAAAATGGGAAGAGGAATGGGTGAAATGGGAACGGGATCAGGATCAGCACCGGGATTGGAAATGGGGATGGAATTGGGAATGGGAATGGGGAAAATGGGAATGGGATGGGGAAATTGGAATGGGGGAAATGGGAACGGGATCCTCACTGGGAATGGGGAAAACGGGAATGGGATTGGGATCAGCACCAGGATCAGGAACGGGGATGGAACCGGGAATTGGAATGGGGGAAATGGGAACGGGATCCTCACGGAGAATGGGAATGGGTACGGGGGGAAAAGGAAAATGGGAATGGGATTAGGATCAGCACCAGGATCGGGAGCAGGGATGGAACTGGGAATGGGAATGGGGAAAATGGGAACAGGAAAAATGGGAATGGGATGGGGGAATTGGAAGGGGGAAAATGGGAACGGGATCAACTCAACATCGGGAATGGGAACGGGGATGGGGAAAAAGGAACGAGGAAAATGGGAATGGGGTTGGGATCAGCACCAGGATCGGGAACGAGGAAGGAATCGGGAATGGGAACGAGGAAAAGGCACCGGGAACGGGATTGGCACCGAGAGCAACACCGGGATCCCCTGGGTGGCCCAAACCGCGCCCAAATATCCCCACCGTGGACCTGCGGGATTGGCTCCCGCAGCCGGGGCCGGTAACCCCGGAGAGTCTCCCCGGTAACCCCCGGTATCCCCGGTAACCCCCGGTACCTGCGTGGCCTCCCGCAGCCGGTAGCACACATCCTCGGCCAGCAGCGCCGCCACCTCGTCGCTGAGCTCCACGCCGGCGCTCTCGGCCATGAGCCGCACCGAGTCCCGGGGCAGCTCCACGAAGCGCCGCTCCTCCCGCTCCGCCATGGCGGGGCCCGGCCACGCCCACGAGGGGCGGAGTTATGCAAATAAGAGCGGCGCATGGGGATGACGGGAACTCCCCGGAACTTTTCTTCCCGGAACGTTCCGGCCGCGCTCGCGGTTCCCGCGCCGGAAGGGTCGGGAGGGCTCCCAAGATGGCGGCGCCCACGCGGTTGTGTCACGTTTGGGTGGGGGCCGAAACCGGGGCCCTTAAAGGTGGGGAGGGGTCCTGGGGGGGGGCCTGAGGGGCCTGGGGGGGGTCCTCAGGGGATCCGGAGGGGTTTGAGGAGTTCCGGGCACCGGGAGGGGCCTTTGGGGGTCCCGGGGGTGTCTGGGAAGGTCCCGGGGGTTGGGGGGGCTTTGGGGGGCATTCTGGGGGATTGGGACGTTCAGGGGACGTCCAGGGTGGTCTTGGGGGGGTCCCGGGAGGTTCCTGAGGTCCCAAGGGGGGTTTGGGGAATTTGAGGTCCCAAAAGGGGGGAGGTTTGGGGGTCCTGGGGGGGTTTGGGGAGGGTCCTGAGGAGTCTTGGTGATTTCAGGGGGAGTTTTGGGGAGTCCCGGAGGGGTCCTGAGGTTCTGGGGGTCCTGGGGGTTTTGGGGAGTCCTGGGGGAGATCCTTTGGGGGTCCTGGGGTTTTGGGGGACTGGGGGTCGGTGATTTGGGGGAGGGGGGGGGTCCGAAAAGGGAAAGGAAGTCCCCAGGGGTGAACCTGCAGGGCCGGGGAGGCCACGAACCACGTCCGGGGGGTTGAGGGGGCCCCGGGGGCTCCTGCTCACCTTTGGACCTCCCCAGAGCCAGGTGAGGGGGGCCTGGGGGTGGGGCTTGGGGTGTCCCAAAAGGTCCCTGGGGTTTGGGGGCTCCTGTCAGTTTTGGGGGGGGGCTGAGGTCCTGGGGGGGTTTGGGGGGTCCCTGGGGGTGTTTAGGGCGTCCCAGGGGTCCAGGTGGTTTTGGGGGGGTCCTGGGGGTTTTGGGGCTCCTGTCAGTTTTGGGGGTCCTGAGGGTCCTGGGGGGGGTTTTAGGGGTCTCGGGGAGGTCTTTAGGGGGGTGCTGGTGGTTTTGGGGGGTCCCGAGGGGGCCCTGGGGGGCTCTTGGGGGGGTCCTGAGGTCCCGAGGGGGTTTTGGGTGCTCTTGTCAGTTTTGGGGGGGTCCGGGGCCGGTGTTTAGGGGGATCTTGAGGGGGTCCTGGTGGTTTTGGGGGGGTTTAGGGGGGGTCTTGAGGAGAGCCTTGAGATCCCGGGAGGGAGGTTTGGGGGATCCTGTCAGTTTTGGGGGCTCTCTGGAGGGGATTTTGGGGTGTCCTGATCCCCCCGTGCCCCCTCCCCAGGTGCTGGTGGGGTCCCTGGATCGATCCCTGAGCGTTTTCAGCACCGAGAAAGGAAAAATTCACGGGGAGGCTCTGCCCGGGGGCGGCGCCTTCTGCGGCCTCGGGGTGCTCGGCAGGTACCTGGGGGCTGGGGGGTTTGGGGGTCCTGGAGGCCTGGGGGGTTTGGGGGGGGGGTCCTGGGAGGGGGAGTCCTGGGAGGGGTCTGGGGGCTGGGGGGAGGTCCTGAGGGGGCTGGGGAGTTTGGGGGTCCTGGGGGTCCTGGGGTCTGGGGGCTTTGGGGGGTCTGGGGTGGGCTGGGTAACGGGGGGTTTGGGGGGGGGGGCTCCAGGGGGTTTTGGGGCTCTTGGGGTCCTCAGGGGGCTCTGGGGGTCTCTGGGTGGGTGTGGGGAGGTCCTGGGGGAGTCCTGGGGGGGGCTGGGGGGGTTTGGGGGTCCTGGGGGCAGGCCAAGGGGAGATAGATTATGGGGGGTCTGGGGGCTCCTGGGAGGGGCTGGGGGCTGGGGGGTCTCTGGGGGGTCTGGGGGGTCCTGGGGGGGGCTGGGGGGTTTGAGGGGTCCTGAAGGATCTGGAGGCTCTGGAGGTCTCTGGGGGGGTTCTGGGGGTCTGGGGGGGGTCTGGGGGTCCCAGGGGCTGGGGGATTCTGGCTGGGTCCTGAGGGGGGTCCTGGGGGTCCTGGGGGGTCCTGGGGGTCCTGGGTCCGGGGGGGTTTTGGGAGGGGTCTGGGGGTCCCTGAAGGGGAGGTTCTGATGGGGGGGGTCCTGGGAGGTCCTGGGGGTCCTGGGGGGGGTGGGAGGGGGGGGATCTCAGGGGCATTTTGGGGGTGCTCGGCAGGTAAGGGGGGGGGTCTCAGGGGTTCCTGAAGGGCTCCCAAGAGTCCTGGGGGGGGGTCTGGGGGCTTCCAGGGGTCACTGAGGGGTCCTTGGGGGTGACCCCCAAACCCCCCCTGACCCCCAAATCCCCCCCCCAGCTCCGTGGTCACCGCGGTGGAGTCGGGGCTGGTTCGGGTCTGGGGGGAGCAGGAGGCTGAGGAGGTGAGTGGGGGGCTCTGGGTGGGGGGCTCTGGGGGGGTTTGGGGTCACCCCGAGACCCCTCCCCAATCCCAGCCCCTTTTTGGGATCTGTGGGTGGAGGGAATTGGGCCAAAATTGGGGGTTTTGGGGGGGTGTTTGGTGTGGTTTTAGGAGGGTTTGGGGTGGGTTTGGGGTCTAGGGGAGTTCTGGGGTCACCCAAGACCCTCCCCAATCCCAGCCCCTTTTGGGATCTGTGGATGGAGGGAATTGCGCCAAAAATGGGGATTTTGGGGGAAGTTTTTGGGTATTTTTTTTTTTTTTTTTTAATGGGGGTTTTGGGGGGATTTGGGGGACTTCTGGGTTTGTTTAATGGGGGTTTGGGGTGGTTTTGGGGTCTGGGGGGGTTTGGGTGACCCTTCCCCAATTCCAGCCCCTTTTGGGATCTGGGCCAGAGGATTGGGCTTTGGGGGATTTTGGCAGAACTGGGTTTTTTTTTATTTTAAGGTGGGTTTTAGGAGGGTTTGGGGTGGTTTTGGGGTCTCCCCAATTCCATCCCTGCAGGAGGAGGGGTCACCTCAAGCCAGAATTGGGGATTTGGGATTTTTGGGGTTTTTTTAATGGGGATTTTGAGCAGGGTTTTGGGGATTTTTTGGGGGAATTTTGGGATAACCCCTCCTCAATTCCAGCCCCTGCAGGAGCTGGGGCTGTGCCAGAATTTGTGAATTTTTGGGGGATTTTGGGGAGTTTTTAATGGGGATTTTGAGCAGGGTTTGGGGGGGATTTTGGGGGATTTTTTTGGGGAATTTTGGGGTGACCCCTCCCCTATTCCAGCCCCTGCAGGAGCTGCAGGCGGGGCCGGGGCTGTGCCAGAATTGGGGATTTTTGGGGGGATTTTTGGGAACTTTTTAATGGGGATTTTGAGCAGGGTTTGGGGGTGGTTTTGGGGGATTTTTGGGGGTGGTTTTGGGGTGACCTCCCCCCGTTCTCAGCCCCTGGGGAGCTGTGGAGGGGGGGCTGGCCAAAATTGGGGATTTTTGGGGGATTTTTGGGATTTTTAGGGGGATTTTGAGCAGGGGTTTGGGGGATTTTTGGGTCCAGGGGGTTTTCAGTTTTGGGGGTTTGAGGCTGGGGCTTTGGGGGGGTTTTGGGGAGTTTTTTATGATTTTTTTGGGGTGGTTTTGGGGGTGGTTTTGGGGTGACCCCTCCCCAATTCCAGCCCCTGCAGGAGCTGCAGGCGGGGCCGGGGCTGTGCCAGAATTGGGGATTTTTGGGGGAATTTTTGGGAAGTTTTTAGTGGGAATTTTGAGCAGGGTTTGGGGGATTTTTGGGGAATTTTTTTTGGGGTGACCCCTCCCCGTTCTCAGCCCCTGCAGGAGCTGCAGGCGGGGCTGGGGCTGTGCCAGAATTGGGGATTTTTGGGGGGATTTTTGGGGAGTTTTTAATGGGGATTTTGAGCAGGGTTTGGGGTGGTTTTATTTTTGGGGGTGGTTTTGGGGTGACCTTTGAGGAGCTGCAGGGTTTGGGGATTTTGGTTTTGGGGATTTTGGAGTTTGGGATTTTTTGGGAATTTTGGGTGACCTCCCCATTTCCAGCCCCTGCAGGAGCTGCAGGCGGGGCCGGGGCTGTGCCGGATGCGCCAGGACCCCGCGAGGCCTCACGTGGTGGGGACGGGCGGCAAGGAGAACGCGCTCAAGGTGTGGGACCTGCAGCGGCCCCAGGAGCCCTGTTCCGGGCCAAGAACGTGAGTGGCACCCCGAAAACACACCCCAAAAATACCTCAAAACAACCCCAAAAATATCCCAGTAACAAGCCCAAAATGACCCCAAAAATATCCTAAAAGTACCACAAATCTACCCCAGAAATATCTTGGAAATACTCCAAAAACTACCCCAAAAATACCCCAAAAGTACCCCAGAAACATCCTGAGGACGCCCTAAAAAATCTAAAAAACTACCCCAGAAATATCCCATAATTAACCGCAAAAATATCCCAGAAACAAGCCTCAAATTACCCCCAAAACAATCCCAAAAATACCCCAAAACAACCCTAAAAATATCCCAAAACAACTCCAAAAATGCCCCAAAATTCCCCAAAACCCCCCAAAAAACCTGGCCCCAAAACCCCCCAAAAATAAAATAAAATCCCCCAAATAAAATAAAAAAAAAAAAATCAGAAAAAATACCCCAAAATTGTCCTAAATTGTCCCCAGAAAATACAAGTCCCCAAATGTCCCAGATTGTCTCAAATGTCCCAAATTAAAAATGTCTCCCCCAAAATAGCCCAAAAATTGTCCCCAAAAAATTGTCCCAAAAATGTCCCAAATTGTCCCCAAATGTCCCCAAGTGGCCCCCGATGTCTCCAAAATGTCCCAGATTGTCCCCAAATGTCCCAGATTGACCCTAAAATGTCCCCAAATTGTCCCCAAATTGTCCCCAATTGTCCCTAAATTGTCACCGAATTGTCCCCAAATGTCCCCAGTGTCCCCACATGTCCCAAATTGTCCCCAAATGTCCCCAAATGCCCCCGGATTGTCCCCAAAATGTCCCGGATTGTCTCTAAATGTCCCAAATTGACCCTAAAATTTCCCCAAAATGTCCCCAAATTGTCCCCAAATGTCCCCAATTGTCCCCAATTGTCCCCAAATTGTCCCCACATGTCCCAAATTGTCCCCAAATTGTCCCCAAATTGTCCCCAAATTGTCCCCAAGTGTCCCCACATGTCCCAAATTGTCCCCAAATGTCCCCAAATTGTCCCCAAAATGTCCCAGATTGTCTCTAAATGTCCCAAATTGTTCCTTATTATCTCTAAATTGTCCCCAAGTGGCCCCCGCTGTCTCCAAAATGTCCCAGATTGTCCCTAAATGTCCCAAATTGACCCTAAAATGGGGGGCAAATTGGGATGTCTGGGGGCACCTTGGGGCCCAAATGTCCCCAAATGCCTGGGATTGTCCCCTGGGGTCCCAGATTGTCTCTAAATGGACATCTTTGGGGGGCAATTGTTCCAAATGTCCCCAACTGTCCCCAAATGTCCCAGGTGAGGAACGATTGGTGAGGGTGCCCGCCTGGGGGGGACCTGGGGGGCACCTGGGGCTCCCAGGGAATCGCACCTGCACATCTGGGGCATGGGGCACCTGGGGGGGCACCTGGGCACACCTGGGGACACCTGGGCACAGCTTGGGACATCTGGGGGGGTAGCTGGGAGACACTTTGGGGGGCATTTGGGGGCACCTGCACGGGGCACAGCCAGGTGAGAGCACCTGGGGGCACCTGCTGTGCCCCCCCCGTGCCCCCCGTGCCCACCTGTCCCTCACCTGTGCCAGGTGCGTCTCTACGACCCCGCGTGCCCCCGGCGCCGCCCGGTGCTCGATGCCGCTTTGGGGGCGCCGCTGACGGCGCTGGCGCTGCCCGCGGGGGACACGTCAGTGCTGGGGGGCTTGGGGGCGATTTTGGGGGTCCCGGGGGTTTGGGGGTCCTGATGGGGTTTGAGGGGAAATTTTGGCGATTTTGGGGGTCCTGGGGGTGTCCTGGGGCATTTTAGGGGTCCTGGGGGTTTTGGGGGTCCTGGGGGGTTTGGGGACTCCTGGGGGGCTTTTGGGGTTCCTGGGGGGACTTTGGGGGTCCTGGGGAGGCTTTGGGGGTTCCTGGGGATTTTTGGGGGGATTTTAGGGGATCCTGGATGGATTTTAGGGGGCCCTGGAGGGATTTAAGGGGTCCTAGGGTGGTCTGGGGGGGATTTTGGGGGATTCCAAGGGAAATTTTGGGGGAATCCTGAAGGTTCCAAGAATTTTGGGGGGTCCTGAAGGAATTTTGAGGGGTCCTGAGGGGATTTTGGGGTCCTGGGGAGGCTTTGGGGGGTCCTGGAGGATTTGGAAACCCCCCAAAGTGACCCTGGGGGGGTTTGGGGTACCCGGGGTGAATTTGGGGTCCCACTGCCCCCCCCAGCCCCATTTTGCCCCTCCCCAGCTCGGTGGTCGTGGGCAGCGCCCGGGGGGACGTGGCCGTGATCGACCTGCGCAAAGGTGAGGGGGGGTCCCGGTCCCGGGGGGATTTTGGGGGGTCCTGGGGGGATTTTGGGGGTTGCAGAGGGAGATTGGGTGGTCCTGAGAGGATCTGGGGGGGTTTGGGGGGGGATCTGGGGGATTTGGGGAATTTCTGGGGGTCCTGGGGCCATTTTGGGGGTCCTGGTGGGGTCTGGAAGAGTCTTAGGGGGATTTTGGGGGGGTCCTGGGGGAATTTGGGTGGGGGTCCTGGTGGTCTGACCCCCCCACCCATGCCCTCCAGGGCGGGTGCTGTGGGCACTGAAAGGGTTAATGGAGGGGGCTCTTACGGAGATTTTGGGGCAATTTTTTCCCAGGGGGGGGGATCCCAGGTGGATTTTTTGGGGGTCCTGATGCTTTTGGGGGTCCCAGGGTGTGGGTGCTGTGGGCCCTGAAGGGTTTCTTGGGGGGGGTTGAGGAGATTTTGGGGGGGTTTGGGGAGGATTTTGGGGGGTCCCAGGGGGATTTTGGGGGTCCTGGGGGGAGGTCCTGATGCTCTGTGCCCCCAGGGCGGGTGCTGCGGGCACTGAAGGGTTTCATGGGGGGGTTTGGGTGGATTTTGGGGGATTTTGGGGGTCCCAGGGGGATTTTGGGGGTCCCGGTGGGGAATTTTGAATGTGGGATGCTGAGGGCACTGAATGGATTCACAGGGGGGATTTGGGGGTGGTCTTAAGGGGATTTTTGGGGCTCCTGGGGGATTTTGGGGGGTTTGAGGGGTTTGGGGGGGTCCCAGCTGGATTTTGGGAGAATTTTTGGGGTTCCCAGGGGGATTTTGGGGGGGATTTTGAGGATTTTTTGACCCCCATGCCTTCCAGGGCTGGGTCCTGCAGGCACTGAAGGGTTTCATGGGGAGTTTGGGTGGATTTTGGGGGTTCCAGGGGATTTTGGGGAGGATTTTGGGGGTCCCAGGGGAAGGGTTTTTGGGGGGATTTTGGGGGGGGTCCCATTTTGGGGGATTTTGGGGGATTTTGAGAATTTTGACCCCCATGCCCCCAGGGCAGGTGCTGGACTGAAGGGTTTCATGGGGGGGGGGGGGGATTTTGGAGGAATTTGGGGGATTTTGGGGGTCCCAGGGGTTCCGTGGATTTTGGGGGATTTCGGGTCCCAGCGCCTGCACCGGCTGGACGGGCACCTGTGCCACAAGGTGGGCACCCCAAAACACCTGGGACACCCCCAAAAACCATCCCAAACCACCCCAAAAACCCCCCGGGACCCCCAAAAACCATCCCAAAACACGTGAGACACGCCAAATTCCATCTCAAACCACCCCAAAAACCTCCTGGGACACCCCCAAAAACCATCCCAAAATCATCTCAGAACTACCCCAAACACCTCCGGGACCCCCAAAGTCACCCCAAAACCGCCCCAGGACCCCCAGAATCATCCCAAATCCACCCCAAAACCCCTGGGAACCCCGAAACCATCCCAGAACCACTTCAAACCACCCCAAAACCGCCCCAGGACCCCCAAAACCATCCCAAATCCACCCCAAAAACCCTGGGAACTCCCAAACCATCCCAAAATTCCCCCAAAATCACCCCAAAAACCCCCTGGGAAGCCCCAAAACCACCCCAATACACCTGGGATGCCCCAAAATCATCCCTAAATTATCCCAAAAAACCCCTGGGACCCCCTAAAATCACCCCAAAACACGTGGGACACCCCAAAACCCCTGGGAATCCCCAAAATCACCCCAGAACCACTTCAAAGCACCCCAAAACCGCCCCAGGACCCCCAAAATAATCCCAAAAACCCTTGGGATCCCCAAAAAAACCCCTGGGACACCCCAAAATCATCTCAAAACCACACCTAAAGCACCCCAAACCTTCTGGGACCCCCAGAACAACCCCAAAAGCTCCCCGTACACCCCAAAACCCCCAAAACCATCCCAGAATCATCCCCCAAAAACTCCCCAGAGCCCCCAAAACCATCCCAAAACCACCCCAAAAACCTCCCGGGACACCCCCAAAATCATCCCAGAACTACCCCAAAAACCTCCCGGGACACCCCCAAAATCATCCCAAAACACATGGGACACCCCAAATTCCATCTCAAACCACCCCAAAACACTTGGGAGTCCCCAAAACCATCCCAAAATCATCCCAGAACTACCCCAAACACCTCCGGGACCCCCCCAAATTTCTGAAATTGACCCCGAACACCCCCCAAAAATACTCCCAAAACCCCCCAGGACCTCCCCAAATTTCTGAAATTGACCCCAAAACACCCCCCAAAAAACCCTAAACCCCCCAAATCCCCTGGGGACCCCCCCAAACGTGGCCCTGTGCCCCCAGGTGTACCTGAAGTCGCGCCTCACCTGCCTCCTGCTGAACACACACCTGGACTGGGAGGTGAGACCCCCACCCCAAACTGGTTCTGGGGGGGTCTGGGGGTGCCCCCCCAGCCCTGTGACCCCCCCCCCCCCCCATTGCCCCTCCCCCAGGCCCAGGAGGAGCCCCCTCCCCAAAAGGGGGTGAAGGACGAGGAGGGGGACGAGCTCTGGGACGCGCTGGAGTCCATCCCCACCCCCAGAAAGGGCAAAAAAAGGAAAAATTTGGGGATTTGAGGGGTCCCAGGACCCCCAAACCCCCCCCCCCCTCCCCCGCTGTATATAACGTCCAAAATGAGGGAAATAAACGGAATTTTGGGGTTTTTGGAGAAAAAAATGGAATTTTATGGGAAATTGGGGCTGGGGTTCATGGGGTGGGTGGGGAGAGCATGAAGGGATTTTGGGGTGCGGCCCCTTTAAATCTTTAGCTCCGCCCCTCAAGGGGTTTAGCCCCACCCCCATGAGTTAATTAATTTTCCTCATTAGCACCACAGTAATTAGCAAAATTTGCCCCGGCAGGCGGTTTTGGGGTGATTTTGGGAGGTTTTTTGGGGTATCCTGGGACGACCAAGTCACTAAATGGTCACTGCCATCGTGATAGAGCAGTGATATTTATTAATTATCGATTAATTTTACCTGGTTTTGATTAATTAAACTGGGGTAATTCATTAAATTGGGGTGGCTAATTAAATTGGGGGAATTAATTAATTCAGAGGCCCTGTCCAGGAGAGAAAGCTCCAAGACCGACACGGTGACAAGTGTGTGGCTGATATCGCGATAAAATCACAATTTCGGGGTTGGTATTGTGATACAATCAGGATTTCGGGGTTGATATCGTGATATAATCACGATTTTGGGTGGTTTTAATCTATTTTTCACTGTTTGAGGTCCCCATGTAGGGTGCACCGTTCCCAAAGGCACTGCAATACTGGGACCATGGAGTTCCTATCGCGATATAATCATGATTTAGGGTGGTTTTCACTGATATAAATCCCTGTTGGGGGTGCACCGTTCCCAGGGGCACTGCAATACCAGGATCATCAGGTTCATATCGCGATACAATCACGATTTTGGGTGCTTTTGATCTAGTTTTCATGGATGTAGTTCCCTGTGCGGGTGCACTGTTCCTGAAGGTGGTGCCATACTGGGACCATGTGATTGATATCGCGATATAATCATGATTTATTTTATTTTTCGCTATTTCAGTTCCCCGGTTGAGGGTGGCCGTTCCCAGAGGCACCACAATACCGGGACGGCAGGGTTCCTATCGCGATATAATCACGATATTTGATTATTTTGATCTATTTTTTCACCGTTAAATGCTCCCATCTGGGGTGCACCGTTCCCGGAGGCACTGCAATACCGGAATCTGCGGTTAATATCGCGACATAACCACGATTCAGTTTATTTTTCACCAAGGAAACGTCTCCATTGGGGTGCACCGTTTCCCGGAGGCACTGCCATACCAGGACCATGGGGTTCATATCGCGATAGAATCACAATTTAATCTATTTTTCACCATTTAAAGGTTCCCGTGGCACTGCAATACAGGGATGAAATGATTTAATATTGCGATAGAATCACGATTCAATCAATCTCTCACCATTTCAGTTCCCCGTGAGGGGTGCACCGTTCCCGGGGGCACCCCAATACCGGGACGGTGAGTGCAGCACAGAACGAGTGAACTATGAAAGGTTAACGATTGGCTGAAGCACTGCTGATATCGCGATAGAATCACGATTTTCAGTCAGGTCCAAGTAATTTTTGCTCTATTTTTCACTGTTAATAAGGATGCACCGTTCCTGAGACGCGGCACTAGCGGGACGGTGAGCTCAGCACAGAGGGGCGAGCTGCAGAACGTTAGGGATGGGCTAAAGCACGGGCTGTAGCGCGATATTGTCACGATATTACACCCACTCGAAGCTTTATTTATTTGAGTTATATTTTGCTCTATTTTTCACCACTGGAAGGTCCCCGTGTGGGGGTGCACCGTTCCCGGAGGCACTGCAATACCGGGATGGTGAGCGCAGCGCGAAAAGAGCGAGCTGTAATGGGTTAGAGAGCAGCTGAACCATGGCTGGTATCGCGATATAGTTAGGAGTTAGGTTGGATTTCAATCTATTTTTCACCAGTGAAAGGTCCCCGTGCGGGGTGCACCGTTCCCGGAGGCACCGCAATACCGGGACGGTGAGCGCAGCGCGAAAAGAGTGAGCTGTAATGGGTTAGAGCGGCTGAACCGTGGCTGATATCGCGATATAATCACGATTTAGGGACAATTTCGATCTATTTTCCACCATTGGAAGGTCCCCGTGCGCAGTGCACCGTTCCCGGAGGCACCGCAATACCGGGACGGTGAGTGCAGCGTGAAATGAGCAAGCTGTACTGGATTAGAGAGCGGTTGAACCATGGCTGATATCGCGATATAATCACGATTTAGGTCGGGTTTTCAATCTATTTTTCACCAGTGAAAGATCCCCGTGCGGGGTGCACCGTTCCCGGAGGCACTGCAATACCGGGACGATGCGCGGAGCGGAGGGAGCAAGCTCCGGGTCCAACTCCCGAGCCCAAAAATCCGTTTAATATAAAGTCCTCTCATCGAGGACGTATCAGATATTAAACTGATAAGAACAGATACTACACTTGATCTTAGCCAAAAGGCCGAGAAGCGATGCCGGCCCTCGGCCCCAGCGCCGCGCCCGGCCCGGCCCGGCCCGCCCGCACCTCACGGACACCCCCGCGCCGCGCGGCGACCGCTCCCGAACCCTTCTGGAATCTTCTCTCCATCCCATCCCGCGCTTTGCTCCCGCGTTTTGTACGCACGGACCCCAAAAATCCCTAAATTCTCCCCAAAAATGATCCCAGCATGCCTTGCGCTCGCCGATCTTGTCTGTTTTGCATAACCCCGCCCCCAGCCCGGCAGCGCGGGAAGTTTCAAGGCGCGCGGCGGAGCCGGGGACAATGGGGACAATTGGGGATTTTGGGGATTTTGGGGAGAGCAGCGAGGATGAGGAGGGGGTGGGGGTTGCCGGGGGTCGCTCTGGGAGGGGTTACCTGGGCTCACCTGCCCGGGGATCCCCTGGGGGGCACCTGGGGGCACCTGGGCACGGAGCGGTGCCAGAGAAGGCGCTGAGGGAGCGAGGTTTGTTCTGCAATGAACAATTTCACCTTCCCAGTACCCCCAGTTCCATCCCAGTCCCGCCAGTTCCATTCCAGTTCCACCCCAGTACCCCCAGTTCCATCCCAGTACCCCCAGTTCCATCTCAGTTCCATCCTAGTCCCCCAGTTCCATCCCAGTACCCCAGTTCCACCCCAGTTCCACGTAATTTCCATCCCAGTTCCATCCCAGTTCCATCCCACTACCCTCAGTTCCAGCCAATTCCATCCCAGTACCCCCAGTTCCGTCCCAGTTCAAACCCAATCCCTCCTATTATATCCTTGTAACACCAGGAAAAAGTAGTAAACCGAAAGGAGAAGAAGTTTAATCGCAGTAAAACTCTTTTATTTCCGTGTTAATCCGTTCCAATGGAAGGGGACCCATCCCTGCCCAGAGCTCCAATCCCGGCCCCACGCTGCCCTCGCACCCTTGGGATCCCGGTCCCGGCCTCTTTCCCCATCCCATCCCGCGCTTTCCTCCCGCATCCCGCACGATCCGACCCCAAAAACCCCGAAATTCTCCCCCAAAATGATCCCAGCATGCCTTTCGCTCGTAGCAGCTCAATAATTCTGCATAACCCCGCCCCTTTATCGAAATAAACACCCGCTGGTCTTTTCTAGCCCCGCCCTCCGCGTTTTCCGCCTCGCATTGATTGGCCAGCTGTGCATCGTTATTTGCATTGGCCCCGCCCACTCATCCGCGACAGTTGATTAGCATAACCCCGCCTGTTGTCGCACAAGCCACGCCCCTCCATGCTAGTATGTAATTACCCACCTGCTCATTTGCATTCGCTCTGCCCCGCCCCTGTCATTGTCCCCATTGGGGTCCCACCTATCCCCCTAAGGATAATCCCTAAAATCACCCAAAAATGGGTTTAAAGTTTTAATTTTGGGATCAAACTCTGATTTTTTGGGTTTAAAGTCTGAATTTTGGGTTAAAATTCTAAATTTTGGGATCCTGGGCTGTTTTGTTTCCCTGGCAGTGACACTGGGGGGCTCAGGTGTGACCCCCCCCAGATCCCCTCAACTAGGGTTCACCCCTCCCCAAAAAACCACATATTCAAAGTTTTTTAACAAAAATAGTGATTTTTATTTGAAGTTATTAAACTTTCCGTGATCCAAGGAACTGCAAGAAAAAATTTTAAGGAGTTGTGAGTATAGAAATGAATAAAGAGCTCCAAAATCCCCATTTGTGACCCCCCCCGGGTCCCCCAGAGCCTCAGGGGGAACCGATCAATCACAGGGCTCAGTCTGGGGCGGTATCGCCTCATCCTCGGCAGGGGGGACCCCAAAAAAACCCAAAATCCCCTGCCCAAACTGCAAATCTTCTCCCCAAACCCTAAACCCCCAAATCCCCTCTCAAAACCCTGAAATGCCTTCCCAAACCCCAAAATCCCCCCTAAATCCCTAAAATCTCCTTCCCAAACCCTCACCATTAAAACACTCAAAATCCCTTCCCAAACCCAAAAATTTCCCTCCCCAAACCCCAAAATCCTGTTTTAAACCTCAGAATTCCCCTTCCCAACCCTAAAACCCACCCTGCCAAACCTCAAACCCAAATTTTTTAAAATTTTTCTCAAAACCCAAAATTCCCTTCCCAAAAAAAACCAAAATCCCCCCTCCAAAACCCCCCCCCAAAATCAAACCTGTAATCTTTTCCAAACCCAAAATCCCCCTCCAAAATCCCTATTAAAACCCCAAATCCCCTCCCTACACCTCAAAATCACCTCCCCAGACCCCAAAATGCCCTTTTAAATCTCCTCCAAAAAACCCAAAATCCCCAAACTCACCTGGATTTTCCCTCACCTGCCGCACCTGTGGACAGCACAGAAAGGGGGGAGGGGATTTTTAGGGTGTCCCCTCCTCCCGTGACCCCCAGGACCCCCACCCCAATTTTTCAGGTGTTCGGGTGTTTTCAGGGGGGTCAAAGTGAGCTAGTGACATCATCACCAAAACTGGGGGGCTCTCAGGGAAGATGACATCATCTATGATGTCATCACTTGCCAGACCACCCCCTCATTTACATACCTGGTTTCACGGCTGTCAATCACCTGTAAGGAAGGGACACAAGAGGGGGAGTGAGGGGGGTTTTGGGGGAATTTGGGGACCCCAAAAGGGGGAGAGGAGAAGCCCCCCTGGGTCAGTCCCTGGGTTGTCAACAGCGGCTTCAGCCGAACGAGATTCATGGGGTCATCACCCCTGGGGGGCAAAAAACTACCCCAAAAACCCCCAAAATCACCCCAAACCGCTCAAATTCACCCTAAAACTCTGGAAACCCACCCCAAAACTCTGGAAACCCACCCAAACCCCCCCAAATCACCCCCAAATTCACCCCAAAACTATGGAAACCCACCCCAAACCCCTCAAATTCACCCCAAAATCCCCCAAACCTGCTGAAATTCCCCCCTAAAATATCCCAAACCCACCACAAAACCCCCCCAATTCACTGCAAAACTCCCCAAAATTTACCCCAAAACCCTCTAAATTCACTCCAAAACCGCTCATATTTACCCCAAACCCCTCCAAACCCACCCCCAAAACCCCCTAAATTCACCCTAAATTCATTCAGGTCACTCCTGGGGGTGCAAACCCCACCCAAGGGACCCCCTCCCCCAAGATGAACAACTCCCCCCCCCCACTCAGGATGAGAATTTACCTTGAATTTCTCCTAAATTCATGAATTGGGTTCAAAGCCCCCAAATTCCCCAATTTGGGGTTGGGGTCACCCCGTTGAAGACCCCCAGGGGGGGCAGAACGCTGTAATGGAATTGAGGGGGGGTCAGTGTGAGCCATGGACACCCCAAAACTGCCCCCAAAATCCCCCCCAGGCCCCCTCAGACCGTCCCCTCTGGGACCTCTCGGCCTCCTCTCCCCCCGGGGGCTCCAGGGGGTTCCACCTTTGCAGGTCCTGGGCCCACCGGGGGGTCAGACACGTGGGGGTTTCCTCATGGGGGGCCTGGAACCCCAAACCCCACCCTGAGACCCCCAAACCCCACTCTGAAACCCCAAAATCCGATAGCATGATCCCAAATTCCACCCTGAGATCCCCAAACCCCACTCTGAGACCCCCAAACCCCACCCTGAAACCCCAAAATCCGATAGCATGATCCCAAATTCCACCCTGAGATCCCCAAACCCCAACCTGGAACCCCAATCTCACCCTGAGATCCCCAAATCCCACCCTGAGATCCCCAAATCCCAACCTGGAACCCCAAATCCCACCCTGAGCCCCAAATTCCATCCCACGATCCCAAATTTCACCCTGAGACCCACAAATCACACCCTGGGAACCCCAATTCCCACCCTGGGACTCACAAATCCCAACCTGGAAACCCCAAGCTCCCTAAATCCCACCCTGGGACTCACAAATCCCATCCCATGATCTTAAATCAACCATGACCCTTTTTCCAGACCCCAAATTCCACCCCAAATTCCACCCCAAAAATCCCAAATCTCAGGACCCAAAACCCAAATCTCCCATCTAGGGACCTCCAAATCCCACCCCAGAACTCTAAATTTGACCCTTCGACCCCTAAATCCCACCCCATGATCCCAAATCCCACCCCAGGGCCCCCTAAACCCTACCCCATGATCCCAAACCATATTCCAGGGACCCCCAAATCCCACCCCATGACCCCCAAATCCAACCTCGTGATCCCACATCCCACCAATTGTCTCCAAATCCATTTTAGGAACTGCCCAGATCCCACCCTAAATCCTACCCAAGGACCCCTAAACCCGCCCCACGACCCTAAATCCCCTTTCAGGGACCTCAAACCCTACCCCGGGACCCTGAACTTCCCCCCATGAACCCCAAACTTCACCCCGGACCCCAATCGTTATTTCAAGGACCCCAAACCCTCACCCCCCAACCCAAATCCCATTTCAGGGACCCCAAACCCCCCAGTACTCACCAGGCCCCGCAGCTCCCATAGCTGTGGTGGAATTTGGGGGGGGTCCCGTGACTGTGGTGGAATTTGGGGGGGTCCCGAGGCTGTGAAGGAAATTGGGGGGTCAGGGACAGGTCCGGGGGGCTCAGACCCACACAGGGGGTGCAGCCCCCTCCCCAAATCCGATCAGGGCTTTGGTAACTCTGCTGCCATCGGACTCATCCTCCAGCTCAGGGGTGTCATCCCTTCGGAATGGGGGCTCCTGGGGGGGTTTGGGGGGTTCAGGGGGGCTCTGACCTGAGGTGGGGTCACTGTGGGTGCTTCATGGTGGCCTAAAGATTACCCCCGGATTAGGCATCCCTCACTGCAAAATATAAAGTAATTACCATTACTTATTTATGTTTTTATTATTTAGTTAATTGTAGACCCACATGGTTATGGCTTTGGATTTGGGGGGGATTTTGGGGAGGTTTAGGGGGGCTTTAACGTAAATGGGGCACTGTGGTCACTTCCATGGTGGCCTGAGAGTGAGAAATTTCCGACTACAAAATACAAATTAAAAGTATTTATTTAATTAAATTGGATTTATTTAGTTAATTGTGGGCACACAGGGTCATTGCTTCAGATTTGGGGGGGGCACCTGAGGGGGGGCCTCGATCACTTCACGGTGGCCTAAGAGTCACCCCGAAATTAAAAATTCTTATTGCAAAATACAAATTAATGATATTTATTTAATTAAACTGTTATTAATTAAGTAGTTTTAGGTCTCCATGATCATTGCTTTGGATTGGGGGGGGATTTTGGGGCTGTTTAGGGATCTCTGACCTGAAGGGTGGGGGGATCACTGTGTGGTCACTTCATGGTGGTCCAAGGTCGCTCCCACAACTCCACACTATAAAATACAAATTAATTATGTTTATTTATTAAACTCTTATGTACTCAATAATTAAAAATCAACTAAATTCATATTAATTAGTTAATTAGTAGCTGTTCTCAGCAATCACGTGGCATCAGGGACCCTCAGCCATATGCTTGTCATTGTCACTCCTCACGGAACAGCCATGGAACAGCCAGAAATGTGGGGGGGACCCCAAAATCTGCACCTCGGGGAGCTCTCAGGGAGGAGAAAATTCCCCATTTTTACCCAAAAAAGAGGAGCTCACCTGGGGAGGGGCCATGGGGAACCCGCGGATGAAGATTCCATGATCCAAGAGCTGGAAAAATTAATTTAATAAGAAATTAAGAGTCTTGAAATTCCTATAAAATCCCCCCAAATCCAAGAATCACACAGTGACCCCCAAAATTCCTATTTGTGACCCCCCCGGGTCCCCCAGAGCCTCAGGGGGAACCGATCAATCACAGGGCTCAGTCTGGGGCGGTATCGCCTCATCCTCGGCAGGGGGGACCCCAAAAATCCCAAAACTCCCTCCCCAAATCCCAAAATCCTCAAAGTCCCCAGACTCACCTGAGCCCCCACGGCTTGCCCATACCTTAAAAAAAAGGAATAAAAAAACTATTTAAATTATAATTTTAACAAAGCAACCTTTTTAAAAACTAATAATTTTAATTCCACGAGTGTTTAAATTCCTTCCCAAGAATCTGAACCTCCACACATGGTTTATGCCCCACAGTAAGATTTAATCCCCTCCATGTGGGTCTTATTTTTATTTATTACACGAGGGTCCTAAAGCCCCCCAAAGGGATCCTGGAGCCCCCTCCTGGGTCAGTGCCACTCAGATTATTCCAGAAGTTTCTCCACTGACCCATCAGCAAGAGAGAGTTCAGGGTGATCATCCCCGCAGCACTGCTGCCCTAAAATCGAGTTTAATAAACCTAAAATGACTCACTTCAGGCAAAAGCAGCATTTCACAAGCAAAAACACTAAAAAGGAAACAAAAGAAAAAAAACCCATTAGAATAACAGAATATGAAAATATAAGATAACCAACCCCCAAGTTGGGGCAGGACGAGCCCTCAGAGAACTTGAAATTCTTCACCGTGCCATCAGCACAGGTCTGTGAGAAACTCATCCCCGAGCAGCCCCTGGGGAAGGCGCGGTCCCCTCACGGAACCCCTCAGGGACGGACACAGCAGCTGCACCGTGAGGGGAACGGGGCCTGGAGGACCCCAGGCTGCTCCCCATCAGCCAGGGGAGAGGGAACGCGGTTATAGAAGCAGCGGCACCCCCATGAACTCCCCTCATATCCCCCCTCAGGCACAGCCCCAAAAAAACCGCAACCAACCTCTTCCTGTCGCTGCTGGGACAAAATGGCCGGCACACTCCCTCACAGGCGCTTAAATAGCGCGCAGGGCATGCCGGGAAACGGGGTGGGGCGCGAGCGCTGAGGGAGGAGAAAAGGCGGGAAAGGCGCGAGGGTTGTGGGGCGCCCCCTGGCGGATGAGGCCGTGAGGGGAATCCCCGGCGGGGTTTTGGGGGTGGTTTTTTTTTCGGAATTCCGTCCGAATTCGTTCGACAATTCCCGGCACCGCTCGGAAGGGTTCGGAGCGATTCATTAATTCTCTTGATAGTTTTTCAACCTCCTCCTCCGCCAATCGGGTGTTTCCGGCACTTTCCGCCCGTCGCTCGGCACCGCTCGGGCACCGTTCGGCTCCGTCAGCCCCGCCCACCGCCGCACTCGGGTATTTCCGGCAAATTTCGACTCCCTCAGCCCCGCCCACCGCCACATTCGGGTATTTCCGTCACCTTTCGGCTCCCTCAGTCCCGCCCACCGCCACATTCGGGTATTTCCGGCACCGTTCGGCTCTTTCCGCCTCCCGCATAGAGATTCATTCTCCAGACAGTGACTTCTCATTAACAGACTCCAAATTAACGCTCATTAAGCTCCTCCCTCTAATTAGCCACCCCATCAGCTGCTCGGAAACGCCATTAACCCCTTCCAGGCCAACTTCACCCCCAAACCACTCTGAACACTTCACAACCAACTTTAAAATAAAGTTAAAAAAACTCAAAAAGAAAAGTCAAAAAATTCTCAAAAAGCCCCAAAATGCTGGGAACAGAGCCCAGATTCCTTTATTGTGCTCAGGAGTTGGCATTGGGACCCTTCTTCTTGCCAAAGGTGGGCACCACATTGACAAAGCGCCGGTTGTACTGCATGCGCCGCTTGGCCCGCCCTGTCTTCTTCTTCTTCTTCTCCTGCTTGGCCACCTGATGGAAAACCGGGGGGGTCAGGGGGGTCCCAAAACCCTGGCAGGGTCCCCAAACCCCGTGGGGGTCCCCAAAGCCGGGGGGAGCCCCCTCAGAGCTCACCTTGGGGGTCTGGCCCCTCACTTTGCCGGCGCGGGCAAGGGAGCCGTGGACTTTACCTGGGGGGAGGAAGGAAATCGGGGTGTTGGGGGGGTTGTTTTGCTAATTAACACCCCGACAATTAGCGGCCCCCCCCCGTAATTACCGCCCAGCAGGCGCGTGGAGAGGTCCAGGGTGGTGAATTCGGGGAGGGGGCTCTGCCCCAGCACGGCCTCATCGTCCAGGGGGGTCCCGGCGTGGAGCAGCACTTGGTCCTCGGGGGGGATCCCCGAAAGCTCGGCCACCCTCTCCTGGGGGAGGGGGACAAACAGGGGGGGGTCAGCACCCCAAAATCTGCAGGGGGGGATTGGGGCTGAATTTCGGGGGCTCACCTTGATCTGGGCGAGGGTCTCGGAGCCGGAGAGCTCGAGTGTGAGGAGGGTCTGGCCGCGGATGAAGAGCTGCATGGTGGCGGCTGTGGGGGAAATTGGGGAGGTTGGGGGGGGGTCCCCAAATCCCAAAAATAAAAGGGAAACCTTCAGGGGTCCCCCAAGGAATTTGGGACGGGATCTACGGGTTTCTAGACCCTTTTGTTTCCATTTTTGGAGGAATCCCCCATGATTTTCCTCCTCCCCCTGCTTCCCCCCCCGAGGTTCCCCCTAAAGACTCCTGGGCCTTGCTGAGCCCCCAAAATCCATCCCAAAGCCTCATGGACCCCCCCCCCAAATAATCCCGACCCCCTCAAGGCCTCACAGCCCCCTCAAAACCCCTCCCCAACGCTTCATCCCCCTCTGACCCCCAAAAACTCTCGGGACCCCCCAAAAAACGCCCCAGGCCCCCCTCAAGGCATCACAATCCCCCCCAAGACCTCCCAAACTCGTCAAAACCTCCTCAAGCCGCCTCATCTCCCTCCCCCAGCCCCTCTCCACCATTCTGACCCCTCAAAAAGCCCAAAAAGCCCCAAATTGCTCCAAAAAATCCCAAATTTTTCCCCGGACCTCTCGAGCGCGGCCTCACCGCGGCGTCTCCAAGGCGGAAAGGGGCAGCGCGCAGGCGCAGCGCGGTGACGTCACCCGCACATAAAGCGTACGTCGCGACGCAGCCAGCCGTGGAACTACAAATATGGCGGAGTCCTGGCAAGGGGGCGTGGCCAGGAAAATCGCGGGGCTCATTGGTCTTAAGCGTAGGTAGGCGGAGCTACATTGAGAGCGTCACTTCCGGGCGGCAAATCCCCGCGTTGCCGTGGCAACGCGATGGCGGCGACTGAGGAGAGGTGGGGGAGGGGCGGTTTTGGGGCGGCTTTTGGGGTTTTGGGGGGTCCCGGTGTCGGGATTCTCCCCCCTCAACGCTCGGACCCCCCCGCAGCGCTTCGCTATGGCTGGAGGCTCACGAGGACCCCCTGGCCGGGCTGTGCAGCTTCCCGGGGTGCATGGGTGAGGGGAAGGGGGCGTGAGGGGGGGGGGGGCTCCGGGTGGGGGGGGTCTGTGGTGAGGGAGGTCCCTGGGTGAGGGGGGGTCGTCGTGAGAGGGGGTTTGAGGGGTGAGGGGGGGGGCTGAGGGGGGGTTTCAATGTGGGGGGGTCTTTGGGTTTGGGGGCTGAGGGTGAGGGGGGTCTCTGCGTGAGGGGGGCGTGTGGGAGGGTTTGAGGGGGATTTGGGGATGATGGGGGTCTGTGGGTTTGGGGGGCTGAGGGTGAGCAGGGGGGGGTCTGAGGGTGAGGGGGGTCTCGTGGGGGGGGGAGTTGAAGGGGGCGTGAGAGGGGGGGTCTCTGGGTGAGGGGGGCTCTGTGGTTTTGGGGGTCTCTGTGTGTGGGGGAGTCTGTGGTTTTGGGGGGTGTCCCTGAGGTGGGGTCTGTGGGTTTCCCCCATTCTGAGGAAGGGTCTGATCTCCATGGCGGGGCTTTTGGGGATCTCAACTGGGGGGGTCTGAATTGGGGGGGGGTCCCAGGGGCACTGGGGTCCCTATGATCCTTTGGAGGGAGGATGCTTTGGGGGGTTCTCTGATCCCTCTGGGGGGGTTCTGGGCGACCCTTGGGGAGGGTCAGGGGTCCCTGGGTTGGGATTCCTATGATCCTTTGGGTGGGGGGGGTCCGGGGGTTCCCTCTGGTATCCTGGGGTGTCTGGGGGTTCTTGGGGGGGTTCTGGGGGCGTCCCTGGGATGTCCTGGGGGGGTTCCTGGAGGTCTCACGTTCCCCATTCCCCCAGTTCTGGGGGTCTGGGTTGTTCTGGGGGGTCCCAGGGGGTCTCTGGGAGTCTCTGGATGTTCTGGGTTGTTCTGGGGGGTCCCTGGGCTGTTCTGGGGGGGTTCCCGGTGGTCTCACCCCCCCATTTCCCCCAGCTGGTGGTGGGGGTCCCTGGGGGTCCCTGTTTCTGGGGTCCCTGGTTTGTTCTGGGGGTTCCCGGGGTCTCACCCCCCCATTCTCCCCAGCTGGTGGTGGGGGTGCCCCGCGGGCCGGGGGGGCTCTGGGGGTCCCTGGTTTGTTCTGGGGGGGTTCCCGGGGGCCTCACCCCCCCATTTCCCCCCAGCTGGTGGTGGGGGTGCCCTGCGGGTCTCTGGGGGTCCCTGGACTGTTCTGGGGGTCCTTGTTTCTGGGGGGGTTCCCGGGGGTCTCACCCCATTTCCCCCAGCTGGTGGTGGGGGTCCCTGGGCTGTTCTGGGGGTCCCTGGTTTGTTCTGGGGGGGTTCCCGGTGGTCTCACCCCCCCATTCTCCCCAGCTGGTGGTGGGGGTGCCCCGCGGGTCTCTGGGGGTCCCTGGGCTGTTCTGGGGGGGTCTGGGGGTCCCTGGGTTACTCCTGGGGGTCCCTGGTTTGTTCTGGGGGGGTTCCCGGTGGTCTCACCCCCCCATTCTCCCCCAGCTGGTGGTGGGGGTGCCCCGCGGGCCGGGGGGGGCTCTGGGGGTCCCTGGGCTGTTCTGGGGGGGTTCCCGGTGGTCTCACGCCCCCATTTCCCCCCAGCTGGTGGTGGGGGTGCCCCGCGGGCCGGGCGGGCCCCGCCTGGCCGTGGTGAGGGGCGCGGGCTCCATCTCCAGCCTGGCTCTGCCCGAGGCCCCCGCGGGGCTGGGGGCGTTCGGCCCCGCCTTTGGGGGCTCGGGGGGCTCCGGGGGGGGGCCCGGGGGGGGCCCCGCGGTGGTCGTGGCCGCCGGCCCCGCTCTCTACGTGTACCGGAACCTTCGGCCCTTCTTCAAATTCTCGCTGCCCGCCCGGCCCCCCGAGCCCCTCGAGCGGGACCTGTGGCTGCAGGCGGAGCAGGTGGGCAGGGGGGCATTGGGGGGACCCCTCCTCAAATTTGGGAACCCCCCCGTTCTGTCCAGGGGGGGTTTTGGGGGTTTCACTCATCCTCATGTTGGTTTTGGTTTTTTTTTTTGGTTTTTTTTGTTTTATTTTGGGTTTTTTTGTTTTATTTTGGGTTTTTTGTTTTATTTTTGGTTTTTTTTTGTTTTATTTTTTATTTTTGTTTTTTTTTTTGTTTTATTTTGGCTTTTTTTTTTGTTTTTTTTGGTTTTTTTTTGTTTTTGTTTTTTTTTTATTTTGGGTTTTTTTTGTTTTATTTGGGTTTTTTTTGGCTTTTTGCTTTATTTTGGGGTTTTTTTGTTTTTTTGTTTTTTTGGTTTAATTTGGTTGCATTTTGATTTTATTTTGGTTTTCTGTTTGTTTTTATTTTGTTTTTTGGGGGTTTTGGGGTTTTTTTGTTTTATTTTGGATTTTTTGTTATATTTTGGGGGTTTTGGGGGTTTTTTGGGTTTTTTTGGGTTTTTTTGGTTTTTTTTCTTTTATTTCGGTTTGATTTCGGTTTTATTTTGGCTTCCTTTTTGTTCTTATTTTGGGGTTTTTTGGGGTTTTTTTGGGGATTTTTTTTGGTTTTTTTTCCTTTTATTTCGGTTTTATTCTGTTTTATTTCGGTTTTATTTCGGTTTTATTTTGGCTTCCTTTTTGTTCTTATTTTGGGGGTTTTTTTGAGTTTTATTTTGGTTTTTTGGGGCTTACTTTGGGGTTTTTTTTGTTTTATTTTGGGGGGGGTTTGTTATATTTTGGTTTTCTGTTCTTTTTATTTTTATTTTACTTTTTTGGGGTTTTTTTTTTGGGTTTTATTTTGGGGGGCGCCTGCAGGATCAGATCGACCCCCTGATGCTGAAGGAGATGTTGGAGGATTTGAGGTGGGGGCGACCCTGGGATTTTGAGGGGGGGGGAGGTGAAAATAGATGGGGAGGGGGGCTGGGGGCATCCAGGAAATATTTGGGGTTTTGAGGGGGGAATTTGGGGTCCTTGGGGGGAATTTTGGGGTCCTTGGGGAAATTTTGGGGTCTTTGGGGTCTTTGGGGAATTTTGGGTCCTTCCTTTGGGGTTCTTGGGGAAATTTTGTATTCCTGGAAAAATTGGGATCCTGAAATTTTGGGATCCTGGGGGAAATTTCTTCTTGGGGGTCCCAAAAAATTTTAAATCTTTGGAAGGGAATTTTGTGTCCTTGGCGGGAATTTTGGGGTCCCTGGGGGAAAATTTTGGGGTCCCTGGGAAGGAATTTGGGTCCTTGGAGGGAATTTTGGGGGGAATTTTGGGGTCCTGGGGGGAAATTTTGGGGTCCCTGGGGGGAATTTTGGCTCCCAAAAATCTGCTCCCAAAAATCTGGATCATTTCAGGGGGGTCCCAAAAATCCTGGATGCCTTGGAGGGGTCACTTTGGGGAGGGGGGCATCCCCAAAGCCTTGGGGGGGCTTTTGGGGTGGGGGGCCCCCTGAGCCCCCCCTGATTGGATTTTGGGGGGTCCCAGGGACAAGGCTGAGGTGCCCCTGACTGCGCAGTCACTGCGGTGAGTGGGGGGCTCCGGGTTTGGGGGGGTTGGGGGTCCTGGGGGTTTGGAGGGTCTGGGAGGGGTCCCTGGGGGTTTGGGGTGGTCTGGGGGTCCCCATGGGGTCTGGGGTGGTCCCAGGGGTTTAGGGGGGTCCTGGGAGGGGGGGAGTCCTGGGAGGGTCCCAGGGGTTTAGGGGGGTCACAGGGGGTCTGGGGTGGTCCCCAATGGTGCTGGGGGGTCCCCATGGGGTCTGGGGGTCCTGGGGGTTTAGGGGGTCCCTGGGGGTTTGGGGGGTCCAGAGGGGTCCCAGGGTGCTGGGGATCCCCATGGGGTTTTTGGGGTCCTGAGGGGTCTCCATGGGGTTTGGGGGGTCCTGGGAAGGTCCCCAGGGGGTTTGGGGTGGTCTGGGGGGGCCTTGGGGGGTCCCCATGGGGTTTTGGGTGGTCCCAGGGGTTTGGGTTTAGGGGGGTCCCAGGAGTGCTGGGGGGTCCCCATGGGGTTTGGGGGGTCCCTGTGGGGTTTGGGGTCCCTGGGGGCTCAGGGGGGTCCCTGGGTGTCCCTGGGGGGGGGTCAGGGGGTGCCACAGGTGCCCCCTGCCCCCCTGCCCCCCCAGGCTGCTGCACTGTCCCCCCCCGAGCTGGGGCCCTTCGTGGCGCTGCACAAGGGGCGGCCCCTGCAGAGACAGGTGGGTGGCACCTGGGGCACCTCCTGTGGCACCTGTCTGCTGTGTGTCACCCCCTGTGTCACCTCCTCTGTGTCACCATCTGTGTGTCATCTCTGTGGCACCTGTGGCACCTGGGCCACCACCTGTGGCACCTCTTGTGTGTCACCTGTGTCACCCCCTGTGTCACCATCTGTCTGTGTCATCTTGTGTGTCCCTCCTGTGTGTCCTCACCTGTTCATCACTTCCTGTCACCTCTGTCCCCTGTGTCCCCTCTGTGTCCCCCCTGTCCCCTGTGTGTCCCCCCCATGTCCCAGTGTCCCCATTGCTGTCCCCAGACGGTGGTGACGTGTCTGGGGGCGCTGCCCAGGGGGGGCCCCGAGGGCACCCCCGACTGTCCCGTGCTGGGCACCGAGGCCGGGGACGTGCTGGTGCTGGACCCCGAGGCCTTCACCGTCATCTGCAAGGTGGGCCCCAAAAACATCCCAAAATACACCCCAAACACCCCCCAAATACACCCCAAACAACCCAAAAAACACCCCAAAATATACCCCAAAATCACCCCAAAACCACCTGAAAATACACCCGAAACACACCACAAAAACACCCCAAAAACCACTCACAAAACCACCTCAAAACACCTGAAAATACACCCCAAAACACACCCCAAAAACACCCAAATATACCCCAAAATACAACTCAAAATCACCCCAAAACCACCTGAAAATACACCCCAAACACCCCCCAAAAAACACCTTAAAATATTCCCCAAAAACACCCCCAAAACACCCCAAAATATACCCCAAAATCACCCCAAAACCACCCCCAAAACACCCCAAATATACCCCAAAAACACACCCCAAAACACACCCCCATATCCCAAAATACACCCCAAAACCACCTCGAAACACCCCCAAAAACCCCTCAAAACCACCCCAAAATCACCCCATAATACACCCAGAAATACCCCAAAACCACTCCAAAACACACCCCAAAATCACCCCAAAACCACCCCAAAATACACCGAAACCCACCCCAAAATACACCCAGAAACACCCCAAAATACACTCCCAAATATACCCCAAAATACACCCCAAAATATGCCCCAAAACCACCCCAAAATACACCAAAAACCACCCCAAAATACACCAAAAACCACCCCAAAATATCCCCAAACCACCCCAAACCACACCTGGGAACCCCCAAACCCCCTGGGGCCGTGCTGGTGCTGGACCCCGAGGCCCTCACCGTCACCTGCAAGGTGGGACCCCCAAAACCACCCCAAAATCCATCTGGGGGACCCAAATACGCACCGAAACCACCTGGGAACCCCAAAACCACGTCTGGGATACCCCAAAATACACCTGGGACCCCCCAAAATCCTTTTGGGACCTCTCTGGGTGCCCCCTGAGCCTTTTGGGGTGCCCCTGACCCCCATTTTGCCCCCCCAGGGCTGGGTTCTGTCCCCCCTGGGTGCCCCTGACCCTTTTGGGGTGCCCCAACCCCTTTGGGGTGCCCCAGCCCCTTTAGGTTGCCCCCAGACCCTTTTGGGGTACCCCAGCCCCTTTTGGGGTGCCCCTGACCCCCATTTACTCCCCCAGGGCTGGGTGCCCCCTGACCCTTTTGGGGTACCCCTCACCTTTTGGGGTGCCCCCAGCCCCTTTGGGGTGCCCCCAGATCCTTTTGGGGTGCCCCTGACCCCTTTGGGGCGCCCCCAGACGCCTTTGGGGTGCCCCTGACCCTCTGGATGTCCCCAGACCCTTTTGGGGTGCCCCAACCCCTTCGGAGTGCCCCAGCCCCTTTAGGTTGCCCCCAGACCCTTTTGGGGTACCCCAGCCCCTTTTGGGGTGCCCCTGACCCCCCATTCCCCCCCATGGCTGGGTGCTGGGGGGTTTGTGGGTGCCCCCAGACCCTTTTGGGTGCCCCCAGACCCTTTTGGGGTGCCCCAACCCCTTCGGAGTGCCCCAGCCCCTTTAGGTTGCCCCCAGACCCTTTTGGGGTACCCCAGCCCCTTTTGGGGTGCCCCTGACCCCCATTTCCCCCCCATGGCTGGGTGCTGACCCCTGTGGGTGCCCCCAGACCCTTTTGGGTGCCCCCAGACCCTTTTGGGGTGCCCCAACCCCTTCGGAGTGCCCCAGCCCCTTTAGGTTGCCCCCAGACCCTTTTGGGGTACCCCAGCCCCTTTGGGGTGCCCCTGGACCCCCATTTCCCCCATGGCTGGGTGCTGAGAATTGTGGGTGCCCCCAGACCCTTTTGGGTGCCCCCAGACCCTTTTGGGGTGCCCCAACCCCTTCGGAGTGCCCCAGCCCCTTTAGGTTGCCCCCAGACCCTTTTGGGGTACCCCAGCCCCTTTTGGGGTGCCCCTGACCCCCATTTCCCCCCCATGGCTGGGTGCTGACCCCTGTGGGTGCCCCCAGACCCTTTTGGGTGCCCCAGGGTTTTGGGGTGCCCCAACCCCTTCGGAGTGCCCCAGCCCCTTTAGGTTGCCCCCAGACCCTTTTGGGGTACCCCAGCCCCTTTGGGGTGCCCCTGACCCCATTTCCCCCATGGCTGGGACCCCCTGTGGGTGCCCCAGACCCTTTTGGGGTGCCCTGACCCCATTTTGGGGTCCCTCCTCAAGGGCTGGGGGTCCCCCCGCGTTCGTGGCTCCCCGCGGCCCCGGGGACGGGCGGTGCCGCCTGGGGGTGGCCTGCAGGGACGGGACCCTCAGGGGCTCAGCCGGTGAGAAATGGGGGTCCGGGGGGGTTTGGGGGGGTCTGGGGGCATTTAGGGGAGGGTTAGGGGTGTCCTGAGGGGGTCTTGGGGTTTTGGGGGTTCCTGGGGGGCTGGGGTGCAGGGGACGGGACCCTCAGTGGGCTCAGCCGGTGAGAAATGGGGGGTCCTGGGGGTTTGGGGGTCCTGGGGGTTTGGGGGATCCTGGGGATTTGGGGGGTCCTGGGGATCCTGAAGGGCTTTGGGGGAATTCTGGGGGGATTTGGGGGGGTTTGTCCTGAGGGATCCTGAAGGGGGTTTGGGGGGGGTCTGTGGGGGTTTAGTTGGGGTTCAGGGGTGCAGGGGACGGGACCCTGTGGGGGCTCAGCCGGTGAGAATTGGGGGTCCGGGGGGTTGGGGGTCTGGGGGGATTGGGGGGTCTGGGGCATTTAGGGGGGGTTTGGGGGTGTCCTGGGGGGTCTTGGGAGAACTGGGGGGTTCCTGGGGGATTTGGGGTGCAGGGATGGGACCCTGTGGGGGCTCAGCCGGTGAGAATTGGGGGTCCTGGGGGGTTTGGGGGGGGTTCTGAGGGGGATTTGGGGGGGTCTGGGGGCATTTAGGGGAGGGTTTGGGGTGTCCTGAGGGGGTCTTGGGGGGTTTGGGGGGTCCTGGGGGGGTCTGGATGAGGTTTGGGGTGCAGGGGACCCTCAGGGGGGTCCGGTGAGAAATGGGGGTTTGGGGGGTCCCCTGAGGCTTTGGGGGCGTCCTGAGGGGTTTTGGGGAAATTTGGGGGTTGGGGGTCCTGGGGGTCCGGCCTGCAGGGATGGGACCCTCAGGGTGCTCAGCCAGTGAGAATGGGGGACCGGGGGCTTTGGGGGCTCCTGAGGGGTTTGGGGGGTCCTGGGGGTCTGGGGGAAATGGGGGTCCTGAGGGGTCTAGGGGATCCTGGGGGGTCTAGGGGGATTGGGGGGTCCTGAGGGGTTTTGGGGGTTTGGGGTGCAGGGACAGGACCCTCAGGGGCTCAGCCGGTGAGAACTGGGGGGACTGGGGGTCCTGAGGGGTTTGGGGTCCTGGGGGGTCTGGATGGGGTTTGGGGTGCAGGGGATGGGACCCTCAGTGGGCTCAGCTGGTGAGAAATGGGGGGTGTTGGGGGGGCTCCTGGGGGTTTGGGGGGTCCGAGGGGGTTTAGGGGGGTCCTGGGGGGATTGGGGGCAGATTGGGGGCTCCTGAGGGGTTTGGGGGTCCTTGGGGGTCTGGGTGGGGTTTGGGGTGCAGGGACCCCACCCTGGGGGGCTCAGCCGTGAGTGAGGGGGAACCCCTGGGGGTCTTGGGGGTCTGGGGGGATTGGGGGCCTCAGGTTTGGGGGTTCGGGGGTCCTGAAGGGGTTTGGGGGGGGGGCGTGGCTGAGGGAGTTTGGGGGGATCTGGGGGTTTTTGGGGGGTCATTGGGGGTTTGGGGTCCCAGGGGGTTTTGGGGTTATTTTTGGGGTTATTTTGGGGCTATTTGGGGGTGTTTGTGGACATTTCCCCCTCCCAGGTCCCGGGAGCAGGGCCGGGTTTTGGGGGTGCTGGGGTGGATTTGGGGGTTATTTTTGGGGAGGTTATTTTGGGGGTTTTTGGGGGGTTTATGGACCCCATTCCCAGGTCCCGGGAGCAGGGCCGGGTTTTGGGGGTGCTGGGGTGGATTTGGGGGTTATTTTTGGGGTTATTTTGGGGGTTGTGGACATTTCCTCCTCCCAGGTCCTGGGAGCAGGGCTGGGTTTTGGGGGTGCTGGGGGAGTTTTGGGGTTTATTTTGGGGGTTTTTTGGGGTTATTTTGGGGTGGTTTATGAACATTTGCCCCCCCCAGGTCCCGGGAGCATGGCCGGGTTTTGGGGGTGCTGGGGGTGATTTGGGGGTTATTTTTGGGGTTATTTTGGGGGTTTATGGGGTCCCAGGAGCAGGACCAGGTTTTGGGGTTATTTTGGGGGTTTTTTGTTTTTTTTGGGGGGGTTTATGGACATTTTCCCCCCCCCAGCTCCCGGGAGCAGGGCTGGGTTTTGGGGGTGCTGGGGGGGGATTTGGGGTTTATTTTGGGGAGGTTATTTTGGGGGTTTTTGGGGGGTTTATGGACATTTCCCCAGGTCCCGGGAGCAGGGCCGGGTTTGGGGGTGATTTGGGGGTTATTTTTGGGGTTATTTTGGGGGGGTTTATGGACATTTGCCCCCCAGGTCCCAAAGCAGGGCCCAAAATTGGGGGTGCTGGGCTCGCCCAAGGGGGGATCCCCAGGACTGGGGGCTCCTGGCAGCCACGGCCGATGGGACCCTGCAGGCGTTCAGCCCCCAGGTGACCCCAAACACCCCCAAATCCCCCCCAAATCACCCTCAAATCCCCCAAATCTGCCCTCAGACCACCGCAAATTCCCCAAACTCTCCAAATCCTCCCAAACCTGCCCTCAGATGACCCCAAACTTCCCCCCAAACCCCTCTGGGACCTCAGATCTCCCCCCAAATTACTCTGGGATTCCCCAGATCCCTCTGAGACCCTTGAATTTCTCCCCAGACCCCCCCTTGGCCCCCCCCGCAAATCCATCTTGGACCCCTGAACTTGACCCCAAACCTTTCTGAGATCCCTTCAAACCCCGCTGGGATTCCACAAATCCCCCCCAGATTCCTCTGCGATTCTCCAGATACCCCCAAATCTCTCTGGGACCCCTCTGGAATCCCGTTTTCCCCTCCTGACTCCCCCAAACCCCACTGGGATTCCACAAATCCCTCCCAAACCCCCTTCCAAACCCCTCTGGAACCCCCCCTTTCCCCTTCTGCCCCCCCTTTTCCCTCCTGACACCCCCAAACCCCTCTGGGACCCCCAAACTCCCCCCCAGATCCCTCTGGGATCCCCCCAAACCCCTCTGGGACCCCCAAACTCCCCTCCTGCCCCCCCCACCCTCCTGGACCCCCAAACCCCTGGGACCCCCCCAAACCCCTCTGGGACCCCAAACTCCCCCCAGCTCCCTCTGGGATCCCCAAACCCCTTTGGGATTCCACAAATCCCCAAACTCCCCTCAAATCCCTCTGGGACCCCAAATCACCCCCCCAAAACACTTCTGGGATCCCCAAATCCCTCTGGGATCTCCCAAACCCCTCTGAGACCCCTTTTTCCCCCCCCCCCTCTGGGACCCCCACTTCCCCTCCTTTTCCCCCCTTTTCCCCTCTGGGACTCCCATTTTTTCCCTGGCCCCCCCAAACCCCTCTGGGACCCCCAAACTCCCCCAGGACCCCTCTGGGATCCCCCCAACCCCTGTGGGACCCCCAACTCCCCTCAAACCCTCCTGCCCCCCCTTTTCCTCCTGAAAACTCCTCTGGGACTCCCAAACTCCCCCCCAGCTCCCTCTGGGATCCCCCAAACCCCTTTGGGATTCCCCAAATCCCCCTGGGACTCCCCCAAATCCCTCTGGGACCCCCAAACACCCCCTAAACACTTCTGGGATCCCCCAAACCCCTCTGAGACCCCCAAACTCCCCCCCAAACCCCTCTGGGACCCCCCATTTCCCCCCCTGACCCCCCGTTTTCCCCCCAGGGCCGCCGGCTCTGGTCCCTGCGGCTGCCGGCGCCGATCTCGGGGCTGGCGGGGGCGGCGCTGCCCGGGCGGGGGCTGGGGGCTGCCCTGGTGGCCTTGGGGACCCCCCCGGGCCCCTCGGGGGAGCTGCGGCTCTACCGGGGCAGGACTTTGCTCTGCACCCTCAAAACTCAGGTGGGGAACCCCAAAATCCTCCTCAAATACCCCAAATATCACCAAATATCCCCAAATATCCCCTAATTCCACCCTGGGAGCCTCAAAACGCAGGTGGGAAACCCCAAAATCCTCCTCAAATACCCCCAAATCCCCCAAATTTCACCCTGGGAGCCTCAAAACGCAGGTGGGGACCCCAAAATCCTCCTCAAATACCCCCAAATCCCCCAAATATCCCCAGATTTCACCCTGGGAGCCTCCAAACGCAGCTGGGGACCCCCAAAACCCCCCAAAATCTTCCTAAAACACCCCAAAATATCCCCAAATATCTGCAAATAGCCCCAAAATCCCCCCAAATCCCCCCCAAATATCCCCTAATTCCACCCTGGGAAGCTGAAATTCAAGTGGGGACCCCCAAAATCCTCCTCAAATCCCCATCCCCTCAAAGATCCCCAAATTCCACCCCTGGGACCCCCAAAATACCCACAAATCACCCCAAATTCTACCCTGGAAGCCTCAAAATGCAAGTGGGGACCCCAAAATCCTCAAATACCCCCAAGTATCCCCTAACCCCAGCCTGGGATCTACTGGGACCCCCAAAATCCTCCCCAAATACCCCAAATATCCCCAAATTCCACCTTGGGATCTCTGGGGACCCCCAAATCCTCCCCAAATCCTCCCAAAATATCCCCAAATATCCCCAAATTCTCCCCTGGAAGCCTCAAAATGCAGGTGGGGACCCCCAAAATCCTCCTAAAATACCCCAAAATATCCCCAAATATCCCCAAATTCTACCCTGGGAGCCTCAAAACGCAGCTGGGGACCCCAAAAACCCCCCCAAAATGCTCCCAAACACCCCAAAATATTCCCTAACCCCACCCAGGGAGCCCCAAACTTTCCCCAAACACTCCCAAAATATTTCCTCGTTGCACCCTCACTTTTGGGTGCTCCCCACCCACCCCTGGGTGCCCCCCCCCGTATATTTGGGTGCCACCCCCCCCCCCCATATATTTGGGTGCCCCCCACCTACCTCTGGGTGTCCCCCCCTCGTTTATTTGGGTGCCCCCCCACATATTTGGGTGCCCCCTCCTCACCTTTGGGTGCCCCCCACCCAAACCTGGATGCCCCCCCATCACCTTTAGGTGCCCCCCACCTACCCCTGGGTGCCCCCCCCCATATATTTGGGTGCCCCCCCGCCTCCCCCCGGTGATTTTGGGTGCCCCCCCGTCCACGTGCAGGAGGTGGTGACCGGGCTGTGCTTCGGGCGCTACGGACGGGAGGAGAACACGCTGCTGAGCACCGGGCACGGTGGGCACCCCACACTGCAGGCACAAAATTCTGGGGAGGGGCTGCTGGGCACCCGGGCACTGGGGCACCAGGCTGGGGGGGCACCGGGCACGGGGGGCATCGGGCACGGGGGGCACTGAACACCTGCTGGGCACCTGGCACGGGGGCACCGGGAGGGCACTGGGCACGGGGGGGGCACCTGGGGAGAACACGCTGCTGAGCACCGGGCACGGTGGGCACGGGGGGGCACCGGGCACGGGGGGGGGGCACTGAACACGCTGCTGAGCACCGGGCACGGTGGAGGCACAGGCATGGGGGTACCAATGGGTGGGGGGGCACCTGGAGGAACTGGGGGGGCAACGGGGGCACCCGTGGGGAGGGGTAGGTGGGGTCCCAAATGGGGGGTGGGGTGCCAAAATGGGGAGGGATCCCAAATGGGGGGGTGGTCCCAAATTTGGGGGAGGGTTCCCATGGGTGGGTTTGGGGATCCCAAAATGGGGGGAGGGTCCCAAAATGGGGGGGTGGGGTGTCCCTAAGTCCCCTAAGATGGGGGTCCCAAAATGGGAGGTGTTCCAAAATGGGGGATCTCAAATTGTGGGGGGGGGGGTCCTGGGTCCCCCAGGGGTCCCATGGGTGGGTTGGGGTCATCCCAAAATGAGGTGAAGACTTAAAATGGGAAGGGTCCCAAAATGGGAGGGTCCCAAATTGGGGGGGGTCCCAAAATGGGAGGGGTCCCAAAATGGGGGGGTCTCAAAATGGGGGGGCCCAAACTTGGGAGGGGTCCAGAATGGGGGAGAGTCTTAAAATGGGGAGGGGTCCCAAATTTGGGGTCCCTAATTGGGGAGGGAGGGGTCCAAAATGGGGAGGGGATCCCAAACTGGGAGGGTCCCAAAATGGAGAGGGTCCCCCAAATTGGGAGGGGTCCCCAAATGAGGGAGGGGGGTGGGGAGTGGTCTCATGGGTGGGTTTGGGCCACCTGGGTCCCAAATGAGGGAGGGGTCCCAAATTTGGGGGGGGTTCCAAAACTGGGGGGGTCCTAAAATGGGGGGATCCCAAATTGGGAAGTGGTCCCAATTTGGGGGGGGAATTTGGGGAGAGGATCCCTGGGCAGTCATTTGGGGATGGTCCCCAGATTCGGGGGTCCCAAATTGGGGGGGGGTCCCAAATTTGGGGGGTCCAAATTGAGGTGGGGGTCCCAAATCTGAGGGAGGGTCCCAAATTCAGGGGGGGTCCCAAATTGAGGGGGGTCCCAGATTGGGGGTCCCAAATTGAGGGGGGTCCCAAATTCCAGGGGGTCCCAAATTGAGGGGTCCCAAATTCAGGGGGTCCCAAATTGAGGGGTTCCTCAGGTCGGGTAACCTCTGAGTCCTCCCGTCCGGCAGGGGCTCTCTGTCCATCCGGATGCTGCAGGTCCCGCGCGAATTTGGGTGGGGGTCGTGGGGCTTTGGGGGACCTGGGGGTTTTGGTGTTAGGGGGTCTGCCCCTGCCCCTTTGGGGACCTCTTGTGATCAGCCCTGAGGGGGGACTGGGGACGCCCCGTGAGTGGGGGGAATTGGGGGTCCTGGGGGCTTCGGGAGGGGTCCCGGGGACCCATGGGTGGGGGGTTGGGGTCCCCAGGTCTTCATGGTGGGGTTTGGGGGTGGGGGTTCAGGGGGCACCCATGGGGGGATTTGGGTCTGGGGGTCCTGGATTGGGGGGGTGGGGTTAAGAATTGGGGCTCCTTTGGGGCATTGAGGGGGTGGGGTTTGGGGGTTTTCATTGGGGATGGGTAAATTAGGGGGGTCTAGAGGGGGGTTTGGGGTCCTGGGGGTCCTGGGGTCCTCCTGGGGGCTCAGTTTGGGGGGGGGCTCAGGGGGAATTATGGGGATTTTCTTTGGGGGTTCCTCAGGGGAATTTTGGGGCTCCTGGGGGGTTTTGGGGGTCCTGGGGATTTGGGGTTTTTTTGGACCTGGGGTTCTGGGAGGAGGGGATTAGGGTTCTGGGGGGGGAGGACCTGGGGGGTCTGGGGGGGGGGTTTGGGGGGTTTGGGGGGTTCTGGGGGTTTGGGGGTTTTGGGGTTCTGGGGGATCACATCCTGGGCTTTGGGGAGGATTTGGGGGAATTTTGGGGTTATTTTCCTTCTTTGGGGTTTGGGACAGTCCCCAGTCCTCCTGCAGGGGGGTTTGGGGGTGCTGGGGGTGATTTGGGGGTTTTTTGGGGAGGTTATTTTGGGGTCCGGGGGGTTTATGGACATTTGGGGTCCCAGGGGCCAGGTTTGGGGGTTTTGGGGTTTTTTGGGGTTTTTTGGGGGGGTTTTGGGGGTTTGGACTTTCCCCCCGGCCTCCAGGGCTGGGGTTGGGGGTGCTGGGGGGAGGGGGGTATTTTTTGGGGTTATTTTGGGGTCCCAAAATGGACATTTGGGTCCCGGGGAGCAGGGGGAGGTTTTGGGGTTGGTCTTTTGGGGTTTTTTTTGGGGGTTTTTGGGGGGTTCCAAATCCCAGGGTCCCAAAAATTTTGGGGGTCCCTGGGGGCCCCAGGGGTTATTTTGGGGGGCCTGACCCGGGGGTTTTGGGGGTCCCAAAAGGGCAGGTTTTTTGGGAGGGTCTCAAATTTTGGGGGTTTGGGGGTTTAAAACCCCCAGGTCCCAGGAGCAGGGCCGGGTTTGGGGGGCCCCAAAATCCCCAGGTCCTGGGGCCCTGGGGTTATTTTGGGGTTGCCCCCCAGGCCAGCGGGGGGGAGAAATCCCCAAATCCCCAAATCCCCCAAATCTGCCCCCCAAAATTCCCAAACTCTCCAAATCCCCCAAACCTGCCCTCAGACCACCCTTGGGTGTGCCCCTCTGGGACCTCAGATCTCCCCCCAAATTATTGGGGGGATTCCCCAGATCCTCCAGAGACCCTGGGGTCCCCCCCCCATCTTGGACCCCTGAACTTTTTGGGGTCTTTCTGAGATCCTTCAAACCCCTCAAAAATCCCCAGATTCCTCATCCCCCAAATCTCTTTGGGACCCTCTGGAATCCCGTTTTCCCTCCTGACTCCCCCCCCCACTCATTCCCAAATCCTCCCAAACCCCTTCCAAACCCCTGGGGGACCCTTTCCCTTCTGAGAATTTTCCCCCCAGAACCCCCCCACCCCTCTGGGACCCCAAACTCCCCCCAGATCCCTCTGGGATCCCCCAAACCCCTCTGGGACCCCAAACTCCCCTCAAACCCCTCCTGCCCCCCCCACCCCTGTACCCCAAACCCCCTGGGACCCCCCCAAACCCCTCTGGGACCCCCAAACTCCCCCAGCTCCCTCTGGGAACCCCCAAACCCCTTTGGGATTCCCCGAAACTCCCTCAAAATCTGGGACCCCAAATCACCCCCCTAAACACTTCAGGATCCCCAAAAAATCTGGGATCTCCCAAACCCCTCTGAGACCCCCAACTCCCCCCCAAACCCCTCTGGGACCCCCCAACCCCTCCTTTTCCCCCCCTTTTCCCTCTGGGACTCCCAAATGCCCCCTCCTGGCCCCCAGGACCCTCTGGGACCCCCAAACTCCCCCAGTTTGCCCTCTGGGACCCCCAAACCCCAAAACCTCCAACTCCCCCTCTCAAACCCCCAGTTCCTCAGTTTTTTGGGATTTTTCCCCCACCCCAAACCCCTGGGACCCCAAACTGCCCCCCAGCTCCTCCTGGGATCCCCCAAACCCTTTGGGACCCCACAAATCCCCCCAAACTCCCCTCAAATCCCTCTGGGACCCCAAATCACCCCACCAGGGATCCCCAAACACTCTGGGACCCCCAAGCCTGACCCCCTGGGGACCCCCAAACCCCCTGGAGACCCCCAAACTCCCTCAAACCCACTGGGGACATCTGGGGACACACTGGGGGGGCAAACCCCTCTGGGACACACCTGGGGGCTTTCCCCTGGGGAGGGACCCCCCCCGGGAAACCCCTGGGGGCTACCTGGAGGGAGGACTTTGCTCTGCACCCTCAAACTCAGGTTCAGGAACCCCCTGGGGGCTCCTCAAATACCCCAAATGGGGCCAAACATGCCCTGGTGGCCTAATTCCACCCTGGGAGCCTCAAACGGGGGGTGGGAAACCCCAAAGGGCCCCTCCTCAAATACCCCAAATCCCCAAAGGTTTCACCCTGGGAGCCTCCAAACGGGGCACAGGGGGACCCCAAAAATCCTCCTCAAATACCCCCAAATCCCCCAAATATCCCCTGATTTCCCCCTGGGACCCTGTGAGTTGGGGACCCCAAAACCCCCAAATATCTTCCTAAACACCCCAAAATATCCCCTAAATATCTGGGGCACCCCAAAATCCCCCTCAAATCCCCCAAATATCCCCCTAATCCACCCTGGAAGCTGAAATTCAATGGGGACCCCAAAATCCTCCTCAAATCCCCCTGGATCCCCAAGATCCCCAACCCCCCTGGGACCCCCAAAATACCCTGCCAAATCCTGAGGGCCCTGGAAGCCCCCAAATGCAGGTGGGGACCCCAAATCCTCAAATACCCCCAAAATATCCCCAACCCCAGCCTGGGATCTACTGGGACCCCCAAAATCCTCCCAACATACCCCAAATATCCCCAAATTCCACCTTGGGATCTCCTGGGACCCCAAATCCCCCCAAATCCTCCCAAAATATCCCCAAATATCCCCAAATTCTCCCTGGTGCCTCAAAATGCCGGGTGGGGGGACACCCCCAAATCCTCCTAAAATACCCCAAAATATTCCCAAATATCCTCAACCAGCCCACCCTGGGAACCTCAAAGACGCAGCTGGGGACCCCAAAACCCCCAAATGGGGGCCCAAACCACCCCAAAATATTCCCCTGTGCCCACCCAGGGCTACCCAAACTTCCCCAAAGGTCACCATCCCCAAACACTCCCCCTGTGTTTCCTCGTTCACCTCACTTTTGGGTGCCCCCCCCAGCCCTGGGTGCCCCCCTGCATTTGGGTGCCCCCCCATATTTGGGGCCCCCCACCCACCTCTGGTGTGTCCCCTCGTTTATTTGGGGCCACCCCACCAGTCACCTGGGTGCCCCATCTCCCTGTCACCACCTGGGTCCCCCCCAGGGCCACCCATCACCTGGGTGCCCCATCACCAGTCCCCCCAGTGTCACACCTGCCCCCCCAGGTCATTTGGGTGCCCCCCCCCCCAGTGTCACACCTGGGTGCCCCCCATGTCCCAAAGGTGACCACCTACCCACCAAAGTGCCCCCCATATCCCATGTCCTGAGCCACCCGGTGGGCACCGGGGCCCCCGGGTCCCAAAGGTCACACCCAGGTGGTGACCTGGGCTGTGCTTCGGGGGCCTGGACACCTGGAGAACACCTGTGTGACACTGGGCACTGCTGGGCACACCACCAACTGGAGGGCACCCCTGCACCCTCACTTGGGGACTGAACACGCTGCTGAGCACCGGGCACGGTGGGCACCCGGGGGTCACCTGGGGGAAACCGGGGTTCCAGGTTTTGGGGGGGCACCAATGGGCACCAGGGGTCCCAAAATGGGTGGGCACATGGGGGAACTGGGGGAGTGAACGGGGGGCACCTTCCCTGGGGAGGGTCCCCAATCCCCAAATTGGGGGTGGGGTGCCAAAATGGGAGGATCCCAAATGGGGAGGGTGGTCCCAAATTTGGGGAGGGTCCCATGGGTGGGGAGGGATCCCAAATGGGAGGGGTCCCAAAATGGGGAGGGGTGGGGGTGTCCTAAGTCCTAAGATAGGGGAGTCCCAAAATGGGGGGGTTCAAAATGGGGGATCCCAAATTGTGGGGGGGGGTCCAAAATGGGAGGGGGGGTCCAAATAAGGGGGGGTCCCATGGGTTTGGGGAGGTCCCAAAATGAGGTGAAGACTTAAAATGGGGAAGGGTCCTAAAATGGGGAGGGGGTCCCAAATTGGGGGGAGGTCCCAAAATGGGGAGGGGGTCCCAAAATGGGGGGAGGTCTCAAAATGGGGGGGTCCAAACTTGGGAGGGGTTCCAGAATGGGGGAGTCCCCAAATGGGGAGGGGTCCCAAATTTGGGGTCCCAAAACAGGGAGGGGGATCCCAAAATGGGAGAGGATCCCAAACTGGGGAGGGGTCCCAAAATGGAGAGAGGTCCCAAAATGGGAGGGGGTCCCAAAAAAGGAGGGGGGGGAGGGTCTCATGGGTTTGGGTTTGGGGGGGGTCCCAAAATGAGGAGGGGTCCCAAATTTGGGGGGCGTTCCAAAACTGGGGGGTCCCAAAATGGGGGGGTCCCAAATTGGGAAGGGGTCCCAATTTGGGGGGGTCCCAAATGGGAGAGGATGGGGGGCAGTCATTTTTGGGGGGAGGTCCCAAATTCAGGGGGTCCCAATTGGGAGGGTCCCAAGGGGGGTCCAAATTGAGGTGGGGTGTCCAAATTGAGGGGAGGTCCCAAATTCAGGGGAGGTCCCAAATTGAGGGGGGTCCCAGATTGGGGGTCCCAAATTGAGGGGGGGTTCCCAAATTGGGGGGGGGTCCCAAATTGAGGGAGGGTCCCAAATTCAGGGGGGGTCCCAAATTGAGGGGGGGTCCCACCCAAATCGGGTCGGGGTAACCTCTGAGTCCTCCCGTCCGGCAGGGGGCGCTCTGTCCATCCGGATGCTGCGGCGCCGCGCGGATTTGGGTGGGGGTCGCGGGGCTGGGGGAGGGCGAGACCCCCGCCCCCCCTGCCTGCCCCCAACCCCCACGGGCTCTTCGTGGATCGGGCCCTGAGGGAGCGCGAGGACGCCCCCCGTGAGTGGGGGAGGGGAATTGGGTCTGGGGGCTTCATTGGGGGAGGGGTCCATGGGGGGGAGATTTGGGGGTCTGGGGTCTTCATGGTGGGGTTATGGGGTGGGGGGTTCAGGGGGTACCCATGGGGGGGGAGATTTGGGTCTGGGGTCTTCATTGGGGGGGGGGTTACAAGACAGGGGCACCCATGGGGCAGGAATTGGGGTCTGGGGTCTTCATTGGGGATGGGTAATGGGGTGGGGGGGTCTAGGGGGGGATTTGGGGTCTGGGGTCCTCCTGGGGGCGGTTATGGGGGGGGGGGAGAGGGGGGGGGATTTGGGGGTCCCCCCCCGGGGGGGGGGGTTGGGGCACCCTCAGGGGGGGGGTTCTGGGGGGATTTTGGGGTTTGGGGGGGTTTTGGGGGGTTTGGGGGATTTGGGGGTTCTGGGGGGATTTTGGGGTTCTGAGGGGGGATTTTGGGGTTCTGGGGTGGTTTTGGGGGTCTTTAGGGGGTCTGGAGAGGTTTTGGGGTTCTGGGGGATTTGGGGGTTTTGGAGGGATTTGGGGTTCTGAGGGATGCACGGGGGTCCTAGAGGATTTTGGGGTGCTGGGGATGTTTTGGGGTTTCTGGGGAAATTTTGGTGTCCTGGAGGGTTTTTGGGGTTCTGGGGGAATTTGGGGTTCTGGGCAGGATTTGGGGGGTTCTGGGGGGTTTGGGGGTTTGGGGAGATTTTTGGGGTTCTGGGGTCTTTTTTGGGATTCGGGGGAAATTTGGGGTTCTGGGGGGGATTTGGGGTCCTGGAGGGGGATTTTGGGGTTCTGGGAGGATTTGGGGGTTTCCAGCGGGATTTGGGGTTCTGGGGAGATTTTGGGGGTTCTGGGGTGGGATTTTGGGGTCCTGGGGGTCTCTCCCCGAATTGGGGGGGGTCCGCAGCACCCACGGGAGCCCCCCCTGCCCTGCCCTGCCCTGCCCCCCCAGGGATGCACGGGCGTTTCCAGCAGGATCTGGGGGGGAAAATTTGGGGGTCCCGCGGGGCCTGGCCCGGGGTCCCTGGGGGGCGCCGCCCCCAAGGGGGGGAATTTGGGGGTCCCTGACGGCCACCGTGAGTCCCCAAAACAATGGGGGGGGGAAGAGAATAAAATTTCTGGTTAAAGGGCCTTGTATGGGAAATTTGGGGGTCTCAGGGGGAAATTTGGGGTCCCAAGGGGGATTTGGGATCCTGGGGGGGAAATTTTGGGGTCCCGGGGTGGGGGGATTTGGGGGCTCCCTGTGGGACTGGGGGTCCCTGAGGGAAGATTTGGGGGTTTTGGGGCGGGAAACTGGGGGTCCTGGGTGTATATTTGGGGTCTCCTGGGGTGAAAATTTGGAGTCTCTGAGGTAAAATTTGGGGGTCCCTGTGGGATTGGGGGTCACGGGGTGGGGGGGGGGGAATTTGGGGTCCCGGGGGTGAAATTTTGGGGTCCTGGGGGGATTTTGGGGGTCCCTGGGGGAAATTTGGGGTTCCAGGAAGGCAACTGGGGGGTCCCTGAGGGAAAATTTGGGGGTCCCTGTGGGATTTGGGGTCCCAGGGAGGGAATTTGGGATCCCTGAGGAGAATTTGGGGTCACTGGGGTTGGTTTGGGATTTCTGGTGGATTTTGGGGGGGTCCCTGGGGGGATTTGGTGTCCCCGGGGGAGAATTTGGGTTCCCTGAATGGGATTTGGGATCCTGAGGGAAAATTTGGGGGTCCCTGGGGGGGTTTCTGGGGGTCCCTGACCCCCCCCCCCCAGGTGCAGGGGCTGGGGCCCCGCCTGCGCCTGACTCTGGGGGTGCTGCTGCCCGGGGGGGCCCCCCCGACCCCCAACCTGGTGCTGCTGCTGCGCTGCCACCCCCCCCCGAAACGGCTGCAGCCCCCCTGCATCAAGGTAACCCAAAAATACCCAAAATAACCCAAAATAACCCCAAAAATACCCCAAATAACCCACAAATAACCAAAATAACCCAAAAATAACCCCAAAAATCCACCCAGAAACGGCTGCAGCCCCCCTGCATCAAGGTAACCAAAAATACCCAAAAATACCCAAAATAACCCCAAAAATACCCAAAATAGCCCAAAAACCACCCCAAAAATAACCCCAAAAATCCCCCCTGAAATGGTTGCAGCCCCCCTGCATCAAGGTACCCAAAAATACCCAAAATAACCCCAAAAATACCCAAAATAACCCAAAATCAGCCCGAAACGGCTGCAGTTCTCTCCAGTTTTTTGGGATTTTTCCCCCAATTTTGGGGTTTTTTCCCCATTTTTGGGGGTCTCTCTCCCCCCCCAGGTGCCGCTGCTGCTGCCGGGGCTGCGCTTCCTGTTCGGGACCTGGCTGGAGCCGGGGGGGGGCCCAGGGAGGCTGCAGGTGAGGGGGGGAGGGGACACCTGGGGACACCTGGGGGGGAGGGGACACACCTGGGGACACCTGGGGACACCTGGGAACACCTGGGGGGAGGGGACACACCTGGGGACATCTGGTGGGGGAGGGACACCTGGGGGAGAGGACATACCTGGGGACACACCTGGGAACACCTGGGGACATCTGGGACACACCTGGGGGAGAAGGGGACACCTGGGGGGGGGGGGGACACACCTGGGGGCACCTGGGGGGGAGGGGACACACCTGGGACACACCTGGGGGCACCTGGAGGGGAGGGGACACCAGGGGACACACCTGGGGACACCTGGGAGGTTCAGGACACACCTGAGGGGGGCTCAGACACACCTGGGGGGTGGGGACACACCTGGGGACACACCTGGGGGATGGGGACACACCTGGTGGGATTCAGGATGCACCTGGGGGGGGTCAGAACACACCTGGGCACACCTGGGCACACCTGGGGGATGATGAGGTGCCCTCCCCTCCCCCAGGTGCTGGTGCTGTGCCCGGGCCGGGAGGGGCCGGTGCTGACGGCTCAGGTGGGGCTGCCCCCGGTGGCCACCTGAGCGCACCTGGGGACACCTGGGGACACCTGTGTCACCTGTACCTGGCACCTGAGAAACACCTGTGTCACCTGTACCTGGTGTCACCTGTGTCACCTGCACCTGAGCGCACCTGGGGCACCTGTGTCACCTCAGGGCACCTGTGTCACTTGTGCCACCTGTGCCACCTGTACCTGGCACCTGTGGGCACCTGGCACCTGAGAAACACCTGTGCCACCTGCGTCACTTGTGCCACCTGCACCTGGTACCTGAGAGACACCTGTGCCACCTGAGGGCACCTGTCCCTGGTGTCACCTGTGGCACCTGCACCTGAGCGCACCTGGCACCTGGGTCACCTGTCCCTGGTTTCACTTGTGCCACCTGTACCTGGCACCTGAGAGACACCTGTGCCACCTGTGCAACCTGCACCTGAGTGCACCTGGGACACCTGTGTCACTTGTGCCACCTGGCACCTGAGAAACACCTGGGTCACCTGGCACCTGTCCCTGGTGAGGGCACCTCTGGTACCTGCACCTGGTGTCACCTGCACCTGAGGGCACCTGGCACCTGTGCCACCTGTACCTGGTGTCACCTGTGTCACCTGAGGACACCTGGTACCTGAGAGACACCTGTGGCACCTGACGGCACCTGGTGTCACCTGCACCTGGCACCTGAGGGCACCTGAGGACACCTGTGCCACCTGCAGCACCCGCACTTGGCGCCTCAGTGTCACCTGTGCCACCTGAACCTGGCACCCGAGTCGCATTTGTGGCACCTGGGACCTGTCATTGTGTCACCCCTGTCCCGTGTCACTGGCACCTGGCACCGTGCCAGCCCTCACCTGTGTCACACCTGTGTCAACTGTCACCCCTCACCTGTGTCACCTGTGACCCTTCACCTGTGTCACCTGTCCCTGGTGTCACCTGTGTCCCATCACCTGTGTCACACCTGTGTCATCGGTGTCACCTTCACCTGGGTCCCCTCCCCAGTGTCACCTGTGTCACCTCAGTGTCACCTGTGTCCCCTCCCAAATGTCACCTGTGTCCCCCCCAGTGTCACACCTGTGTCACCTCCCAGGTCACTGTGCCCCTCACCTGTGTCCCCTCCCCAGTGTCACACCTGTGTCACACCTGTGACCCCCCCGTCTCCCCTCACCTGTGTCACCTGTCCCTGGTGTCCCCTGTGTCCCATCACCCGTGTCACACCTGTGTCATCGGTGTCACCTTCACCTGGGTCCCCTCCCCCATGTCACACCTGTGACCCGTCACCCCTCACCTGTGTCACCTGTCACTCCTCCCCACCTGTGTCACACCTGTCCCCTCACCTGTGTCACATCTCTGTCACCTGTGTCACCTTCCCTGGTGTCACACCTGTGTCAGCTGTACCCCCTGTCACCCCTCACCTGTGTCACCTGTGACCCTTCACCTGTATCACCTGTCCCTGGTGTCACCCGTGTCCCATCACCCGTGTCACACCTGTGTCATCGGTGTCACCTTCACCTGGGTCCCCTCCCCCATGTCACACCTGTGACCCCCCGTCACCCCTCACCTGTGTCACACCTGTGTCACACCTGTCCCCTCACCTGTGTCACATCTCTGTCACCTGTGTCACCTTCCCTGGTGTCACCTGTCCCCACACCTGTCCCCACCTGTGTCACACCTGTCCCCCCCCCCTGTGTCCCCAATAAAGCTCCCGGTGCTGCAGCCCTGGCTCGTTGGGGGAGGGGCGGCCCCAGTGCTCCCAGTACCCCCCCACTGCCCCTCCCAGTATCCCCCAGTGCTCCCAGTACCCCCCCAGTCCCTCCCAGTTCCCCCCAGTCCGGCACTGGTGCCATTTGTCTTTATTGAGCCACGACACAAACCCAGCGGGGGCTGAACTGGGACAAACTGGGACCAACTGGGAGCCGCCCCTCCCCCCCCCCCGCTCCCCAAATCGGGGTCATTGCGGCAGCTGGGGGGGAGGGGCGGGGCCGGGGGGGTCCCCAAAATCCGGGAGGGGTCCCAAAAATCTGGGGGGGGGTCCCAGAGCTCAGGGGGGAGTCCCAAATTCTGGGGGTCCCCAAAACCCAGGGGGAGTTCCGAAATTTCGGGGGTCTCGGAGGGGTTGGGGGGACCCCGGAGTTTGGGGGGGGCTCGGGGGTCCCCAAAACCAGAGGGTCCCAAAAATGGGGGGGTCCCAAAACCTGGGGGGTCCCAAAACCCGGAGGGGTTGGGGGGACCCTGGAGTTTGGGGTGGTGGGGGGGGGTCCCCAAAATCCAGGGGGTCCCAGAATCGGGGGGTCCGAAATTCCTGGGGGGGGTCCCAGAATCCAGAGGGTCCCAGAATCCGGGGGGGGTCCCCAAAATCCGGGGGGTCCCAGAATCCGGGGGGGGGTCCCAAATTCCTGGGAGGGGTCCCCAAAATCCGGGGGGTCCCGGGTCCAGCGGCGGGGGGGGGTCCCGGGGGTGCCCCCCCCTCAGAAGCTCACCAGTGTGTACACCATACTGGGGGGGAGGGAGGGGCACACTGGGGCTCCCAGTATGGCCCAGTTCAGCCCAGTGCCCCCCCCATCCTCAGCCCAGTACCCCCCAGTCCGTCCCAGTTCAGCCCAGTGCCCCCCAGAGCCCCTTCAGCCCAGTGCCCCCCATCCATCCGTCCCAGTCCCCCAGTCCCCCTGAACATCCTCCCAGTCCCTCCCAGTTCCTCCCAGTTCCCAGCTCACCTGTACAGGTAGTAGGAGAGCAGGTAGAAGGCCAGTTTGCACCAGTTTGCCCCAGTTCCTCCAGCTCCCCAGTATCTCCCAGTTCCCCCCAGTCCCTCCCAGTCCATTCCAGTCCCCCCTCACCTGTACAGGTAGTAGAAGAAGGACAGCAGGTAGAAGGCCAGTTTGCACCAGTTTGCCCCAGTCTGTCCCAGCTCCCCCAGCTCCCAGCCCCTCTCCCAGTCTATCCCAGCCTGTCCCAGTCCCTCCCAGTCTGTCCCAGTCCCTCCCAGTCCATCCCAGTTCCCCCTCACCTGTACAGGTAGTAGAAGAAGGACAGCAGGTAGAAGGCCAGTTTGCACCAGTTTGCCCCAGTTTGCACCAGTTTGCCCCAGTCTGTCCCAGCTCCTCCAGCTCCCAGCCCCTCTCAGTCTATCCCAGTCTGTCCCAGTCCCTCCCAGTCCGTCCCAGTTTCCCCCTCACCTGTACAGGTAGTAGAAGAAGGAGAGCAGGTAGAAGGCCAGTTTGCACCAGGCCTCCTTCTGGCAGTAGCCCAGGATGTCGGCGTCCATGATGGACACGGCGTCAAAGAGACCCTCGGAGCCGTCAGCCGGGCGGTGGAAATACCTGGGGACAGTGGGGACACCCAGGGGACACTGAGGGGACACTGAGGGGACAGTGGGGACACACTGGGATTTATGGGGGGACATGGGGACACGGTGAGAACACGGGGACACGGTGCCCAAGGGCCCCTCGGAGCCATCAGCTGGGCCGGGTGGTGGAAATACCTGGGGACATTGGGGACACTGGGGACACTTTGGGGACATTGGGGACACCGAGGGGACACAGGGACGTGGTGCCCAAGGGCCCCTGGGAGCTGTGGGATGGGCACCACCTGGGACACACTGGTGACACTGAGGGGACACTGGGGACACGCTGGGGACATCAGGGACATCCCAGCCCTCCCAGTGCCCCCCGGGACCTCCAGAGGTGGCAGAGGAGCAGGGGCAGGTTCAGCCCCATTGTCCCCAGACCCTTGGGGACCCCACCCTGCTGTGCCCCCCATGCCCCCCTGGTGCCCCCCGGTACCTCCAAAGGTGGCAGAGGAGCAGGGGCAGGTTCAGCCCCAGTGTCCCCAGACCCTTGGGGACCCCACACTGCTGTGCCCCCCTGGTGCCCCCCATGCCCCCTGTGCCCTCTGGTGCCCCCTGACTCCCCAGTACCCCCCATGCCCCGGTGCCCCCCATGCCCCCCTGTGCCCCCCAGGACCTCCAGAGGTGGCAGAGGAGCAGGGGCAGGTTCAGCCCCAGTGTCACCCACACCCCCCGTGCCCCATCCCCTGTTACCCCCCTTCGTGCCCCTGATCCCCTGACCCCCTGTGCCCCCCCCATGCCCCTGTGCCCTCCTGGTGCCCCCATGCCCCCATGTCCCCCCTCCAGAGGTGGCAGCAGCAGGGGCAGGTTCAGCCCCAGCGCCATCCAGAGCCCTGGTACCCCCTGACCCCCATGACCCCGTGGTGCCCCCCAGTGCCCCCTGGTCCCCCCTGATCCCCATGCCCCCCATGCCCCCCGGTGCCCCCAGTGCCCCCCGTGTCCCCTGATCCGGTGCCCCCGGTACCTCCAGAGGTGGTAGAGCAGCAGGGGCAGGTTCAGCCCCAGCGTCACCCACTCGGCCGCGCACAGGAACATGAGGCAGAAGAGCCCGTGGATGCAGTACTCGGGCACCACCAGCTGGGGGCGACAGCGACACACCGACTGCCACCACGGCCACCCGGCCACCGGGGCCACCCCAGTGTCCCCAAAGGTCACCTCAGTGTCCCCAAAGGTCACCTCATTATTCCCAGGGCCATTCCATTGTCTCCAAGGCCACCCCCTGCAGGTGACACCACTGACATCCCAACCATGTCACCGGGGCCACCCCATTGTCCCCAAAGGGCATCCCACTGTCACCGGGGCCATCCAACTGTCACCAGGGCCACGTCACTGTCCCCAGGGCCATCCCAACTGTCACCGGGGCCACCCCAGTGTCACCAAAGGTCACCCCAGTGTCACCAAAGGTCCCCCCATTGTCACCAGGGCCACCCCAGCTGTCACCGGGGCCACCTCCTGGGGCTGACACCATCACACCCTGCCACGTCACCAGGGCCACTCCGCTGTCACTGGGGCCACCCCATTGTCCCCAAAGGTCACCCCAGTGTCCCCAGAGCCACCCCATCCTACTGTCACCAGGGCCACCCCAATTGTCACCAGGGCCACCCCAGTGTCACCAAAGGTTACCCCAGTGTCACCAAAGGTCACCCCAGTGTCCTCAGAGCCACCTCCCACTGTGTCACCAGGGCCATCCTATTGTCCCCAAAGGTCACCCCATTGTCACCATGGCCACCCCATTGTCCCCAAAGGTCACCCCATTGTCCCCAAGGCCACCCCCAGCAATACCCGGCACCACCACCTGGGGGCGACACCGCTGACACCTCCCAGGCCACGCCCCCTGGCCCAGGCCCCACCCACCCAGGGTTTTTTTTTGGGGGGGTTCAGAATTTTGGGGATTTTGAAATGGGGGGTTCAGGTTTTGGGGTTTTCAGTTTGGGGGGTCACTTTTGGGGGTTCAGTTTGGGGGTTCAGTTTTAGGGTTTTTATTTTGGGGAGGGTCACTTTGGGGGCTCAGTTTGGGAGGGGGGGTTTTAGGGGTTTTATTTTGGGGAGGGTCACTTTTGGGGGCTCAGTTTTTGGGGGTTCTGGGGGTTTTTAATTAGGGTTCAGTTTTAGGGTCACTTTTTGGGGAGGGGCTCAGTTTTTTTCAGGGGGTTCAGTTTTTAGGGTTTTATTTTGGGGGGGTCAGTCTTTGGGGTTATTTCAACATGGGGGTTCAGTTTTTTGGGGGCTTCTCACCAGGTTATTTTGGGGGTTTAAATTAAAACCCCATTTTTGGGGTTTTAATTTGGGGGGCTCCGTTCTTTGAGGGCTGGGTTTTGGGAGGGGTTCAATTTTTTGGGCGTTCAGTATTTTTGGGAAGGGTTCAGTATCTTTTAGGAGGTTTAGTATTTTGGGGGGTCAGTATTTTTGGGGGGTTCAATATTTTGGGGCTGTTCAGTATTTTGGGGGGGTTCAATATTTTGGGGGGTTTTCAATATTTTTGGAGGTTTCAATATTTTTCAGGGGGTTCAATATTTTTGGGGGTTTCAATATTTTTAGGGGTTCAGTATTTTGGGGGTTTCAATATTTTTGTGGGGGTTTCAATATTTTGGGGGTGTTCAGTATTTTGGGGGTTCAATTTTTAGGGGTTCACTATTTTGGGGGTTTCAGTATTTTGGGGGTTCAATATTTTGGGGGTTTCACTATTTTTTGGGGTGTTTCAATATTTTGTGGGGATTTCACTATTTTTGGGGTTTTCAGTATTTTTTTGGGGTTTCAATATTTTGGGGGTTCACTATTTTGGGGGTTCAATATTTTTTGGGGTTTCAGTATTTTTAGGGGTTCAATATTTTTGGGGGTTTCAATATTTTTTTTTCAGTATTTTGGGGGATTTCACTATTTTTTGGGGGTTTCACTATTTTGGGGGATTTTTCACTATTTTTGGGGGTTCAGTATTTTTGGGGGTTCAATAATTTTGGGGGTTTCAATATTTTTGGGGGTTCAGTATTTTAGGAGGGGGTTTCACTATTTTTGTGGGGTTTTCAATATTTTGGGGTTTCACTATTTTTGGGGTTTCACTATTTTTTGGGGTTCAATATTTTTGGGGGTTTCACTATTTTTGGGGGTTTCACTATTTTGGGGGTTTCAGTATTTTTTGGGGGTTCACTATTTTTTGGGATTTTCAGTGTTTTGGGGGTCCCACCTTGCGCAGGAGGCAGCAAATCCTCTCGATGTTTTTCAACCGTTCGCGCTGGGGGGAAATGGGGGTCAGGGGGTTCCCAAACCCCCTGAGCACCCCCCAACCCCCCCCAGGTCCCTCCCTGGGTTTGGGGGCTCTGGCCCCCCCCCTTTCAGCAGTTTGGGGGGAGGGGAGCAGGAACGGGGTCGGGGGAGGGGCCGGGCCCGTCCTGGTTTGGGGGGGCTAAAATAGAAACCGACCTGGATTCCTCCCCCACCCCCCCCCCACCGTGACCCAGAACCCCCCACCCCCCCCAAACCCTCCCCCACTCCCCCGCTGCCCCTCCCCCCCCCACTCCCCAAGGGGATTTTGGGGGTCCTGAGTCCAATAGGGGGGGGTCCAGGGGGGGGTTTATGGGTGGGGAGGGGTCCCCAGGCTGTGGGGGGGGGTCTGGGGGGGTCCTTGGGGAGGATTTAGGGGGGTCTGGGGGGGTCTGGGAGGGTTTTGGGGGGTCTGGGGGGTTCCAGGAGGTCCTAAGGGGGTCCCATGGGGTGGGGGGGGGGTGGGTGGTTCTTAGAGGGTTTTAGGGGAGGTTTTGGGGAGTTTGGGGGTCCTGGAGGTCTGGGGGGTTCCAGGGGAAACTTTGGGGGTTTGGGGGTCCCAGGGGGGGGTCCCATGGGGGGGGGGGTCTGGGGTGGTTTTGGGGGGTCTTAGGGGGTTTGGGGAGGTTTGGGGACACTTGGGGGTCCTGGAGGTCTGGGGTTCCAGGGAAACTGGGGGGTCCCAGGGGGGTCCCAAGGGTGTGGGGGGGGATCTGGGGTGGTCTTGGGGGGTTTTGGGGGGTTTAGGGGGGTTTTGGGGGATTTGCAGGGAGTTTTGGGGGGTCCTGGAGGTCTGGGGGTCCAGGGGAAATTGGGGAGGTCCTGGGGGTCTCTGGGGGTCCTGGGGGTCCTGTGGGGGGGGATGGTTTTGGGGGAGGGGGGTTTGGGGAGGTTTGGGGACACCAAGGGGTCCTGGGGGGGGGTCTGGGGGGTTTTGGGGGAGGTTCTTAGGAGGGGTTTTGGTGGGGGTTGAGGGCATTTAGGGGGGTCCTGGAGGTCTGGGGTTCCAGGGGAAATTTGGGGGGTTTGGGGGTCCCAGGGGGTCCTGGGGTCCCTCACCGCCCGCGCGGGGTTCCCTTGGTCGATCGGGTTCTTGAAGTCCGTGCGGAGCTCGTCAAAGGCGATGATCTGGGGGGGGGGGATGGGAAATTGAGGTGGGGGGGGGGTCCTGAGGGACCCCAAAATCCAAACAACTCCTGAGACCCCCAAAACCCCCCAGACCCCCAAACCGAGGTGGGGGAGGGAAAAGGGGGAGCCTGAAAGGACCCAACACCCCAAAATCTCCCCTGACCCCCCCAAAACCCCCCCAGGACCCTCCCCAAGCCCAACCCCGCGTGGGGGAGGGGCAGCAAAACCCAGACCCCCATAAAACCTCCTGGACCCCCCAATATTTGGGTTATCCCAGGGGGAAGGGGCAAGGTGGGGGCAGGGAGGGCACTGAGACCCCCCCGGACCCCCCCAAACACCCCCAGGACCCCCAAACACCCCCCAGAAAAACCCTCAAAAAATCCCCCGGACCCCCCAAAAGGCGCCAGCGGAGCCGCTGCATCTGTTGCCATGGCAACGCCGCCGCTTAGCAACGGCCTTAGCAACGGCGATGGGGGGGGGGAGCCCTGAACCCCCCCCGGACCCCCCCAAAACCCCCCCGGGGTCTCCCCAAATTCCTCCATCCCCACCCCCCCCATCGTTGCCATGGTAACCCGCCCCCGCCGTTGCCTGGCAACGCCCCCCTCCCCTCAGAGCATCCTCCCCCTCCGCGTTGCCTGGCAACGCCCCCTCTCCCACCCCCAAATCCTCATGAGCCCCCAAATTCGCCCCTCCCCGAATTTTGGGGATCGACGCCCTCCCCCCCCCCTTCGGGGGTTCAGCTGCCACGTCCGACCCCCCCCCATTTCCATTGCCCTCCCCCATCCAGGGGTTGGGGGCGATTCCTGGACCCCCAAATTGCGACCCCTCCCAAAATCTCGACCCCTCCCCCATCCCGGATCCCCCCTGGGGGGGGATTTTGGGGACAATTCCCGGGACCCCTCCCCCAAAATTCCCCCCCTTCCCCCGAATCCCCTCCCCCCCATTTCCCCCCATCCCCCTTCCTGGGACCCCAATTTAGGACCCCCCATTTCCCTCCCACCCCCCATCCCGGAGCCCCCCCTGAGTGTTTTTAAATACAATTTTGGGGGATTTTGGGGCAAATTTGGGGGGGTTTTGGTGACAATTTTGGGGGGTTTTGGTGACAATTTTTGGGGGGTTTTTGGGACAATTTTTGGGGGCTTTTGGGGACCCTCCCCGGGACCCCCCCCCAATTTGCGCCCCCCCGGCCCCACTCACGTGCCAGATGACGAAGAAGATGAGGGAGGCGCAGAGCACGAGGGTCAGCATGTAGCAGAAGGCGGCGAAGGTGAACGCCATGATGGGGGGGGGGATGGGGGGGGAGGGGCGCGGGGGGGGCTCCGGGGGTGGGGGAGGGGCGGGGGGGGCCCCATGGGGGTCCGGCCTCGGCCATGGGGGGAGGGGGGGGCAAAAAAAAAAGGGGGGAGGGGGGGACCCGAGAGACGCTACCGGGAACGGCCCGAGGGCGCCATGGCCCGGGAGGGGGCGGGGCTAAATTGGGGGCGGGGCTTAGTGTGGGCGGGGCTTCGGAGAGGGCGGGGCTTGGAAGGGGAGGGGATTCAGGGGGTGGAGCTAAAGAGGGGAGGGGCGTGGGAGGGGCTTGGGAATGGGGAGGGGCTTAGGGAGGAGTTTGAGGGGCGGGGCTTGGGAGGGGGGGCTTGTGAGGAGGGGGTGTGGCCTAAAGTGGGGGAGGGGCTTAGGGAGGGGTTTAAGGGGTGAGGATTAGGATGGTGAAGGTGGGGGACGGGCTTTGTGGGGGCGGGGCTTAAGGTCGTGCAGAGTGGGCGGGGCTTTGGGTGAGAGGAGGGGGAGGGGCTTGGGGTGGGGGAGGGGCTTGGGAGCATCGAAGTGGGTGGGGAAGGGGCGGGGCTTTAGGGTAGGTGACAACCACGTGACATCACCTGAGTGACAGCTGTGACACTGAGTGACACCTGAGAGTGACACTGGGTGCCATCCATGTGCCATCTGTGACACCTGAGTGACATTTGTGTGGCACCTGTGACACCTGAGTGACCCCTGTGACAGCTGAGTGACACTGAGTGCCATTTGTGACACCTGTGTGACATCCATGTCACACCTGACACCCGAGTGACACCATGTGACACCTCAGTGTGACACCTGCCACCTGAGTGCCATTGAGTGACACCTGAGTGTGACACCCGAGTGACAGCTGAGCGACCCCAGAGGACACCGAGGGTGGCACCAGGGTCAGGCCACCCCTGAGGGTCCCAGGTGTCCCCAGACCAGGTGACACCGAGAGCCCTCAGTGCCACCTCCCCCCCCCTCCCCCACCCCAATGTCCCCGTGTGCCTCTCGATGCCACCACGGCCACTGTCCCTGTGCCACCGCCTCTGTCACCCCTGTGTCACTGCCTCTGTCACCTGTCACTGCACTGCTGCTGTCCCCAGGCCACCAGGTGTCCCCAACCCCTGTCCCCTGCTGTGTCCCCTGTGTCACCCCCTCTGTCCCATCTGTGTCACTCCTGTGTCCCCCCTGTGCCACCCCTGTCACTGGTGCCATCCTTGTGCCACCTCTGTCACCTCTGTATCACCTGTGTCACCGCACTGGTGCTGTCCCCAGGCCACCAGGTGTCCCCAACCCCTGTGCCACCCCTGTCACATCTGTGTCACCCCATCACTTCTGTCACCCCCGTGCCACTGCCTCTGTCACTGCACTGCCACTGTCCCCAACCCATGTCACCCGTGTGTCACCCCCGTGACACACCTGCGTCACCCGTGCCATCCTTTGTGACACCTGTGCCACCTCTGACACCCCTCTGTCACCTCTGTCACTGGACTGCCATTGTCCCCAGGCCACCAGGTGTCCCCAACCCCTGTGCCATCCTGTGTCTCCTGTGCCACCCCTGTTGCCTGTGTAACCTCTGTCACCCCTGTCACCCTCTGTGCCACCCCTGTCACCACCGTGCCACCTCCTCTGTCACCTGTACCATCCTTGTGACACCTGTGCCACCTCTGTCACCACACTGCCACTGTCCTCACCCCCTGTGCCACCCCTGTCACATCTGTGTCACCTCTGTCACCTCTGTGTCACTGCTGTTACCCCCGTGCCACCATCTCTGTCACCTGTGTCACCCCTGTCACCGCACTGCCATTGTCCCCAGGCCACCAGGTGTCCCCAACCCGTCACCCTTGTGCCACCCCCTGTGTCACCCTCCCTGTGCCACCTGTGTCACCCGTGTCACCCCTGTTGTCCCCCCACCAGGTGTCCCCCCCCATCACGGAGGCTCTCCCAGCCACCCTTTGTCACCCCTCCCCGTGTCCCCTCCCCCCCTCGGAGGCCCGCGGCTCTCGGGCCCCTCCCCCCCCGCGCGCCCCGGGGTGGGGGAGGGGCTCCGAGCCCGGGCTGGGGGAGGGGTCGGGGTCGGGGTGGGGAGGGGCTCCCCCCCCCTTTGGCACCAGCACTGGGGGGGGGTGGGGGGGGAGGGGCGGGGCTGAGCGCGTGCGGGGTGGGGGAGGGGCTGAGACCCCCCCCAAAAAACCCCCCCGGATTTGGCACTGGGGGGGGGAGGGGCGGGGGGTGGCACTTTGGGGGGTGACACATTGGGGGGGGTGGTGGCACTTTTGGGGGGGGTTGGTGGCACTTTTTGGGGGTGGCACTTTGGGGGGAGGGTGCCACTTTTGGAGGGGCGACATTTTTTGGGGTTGACGACACTTTGGGAAGGGTGGGTGGCACTCTGGGGGGTTGGTGGCACTTTTTGGGGTTGGTGACACTTTTCGGCAGGGGCGGGTACACTTTGGGGGGCACTTGGTGACACTTTTGGGGGGGTTGGTGGCACTTTTTGGGCACACTGGGCTGGTGACACTTTGGGAAGGGGAGGGTTGACACTTTTTGGGGGTGGCACTTTGGGGGGTTGGTGACACTTTGGGAAGGGTGGTGGCACTTTTTTTTTTGGGGGTTGGTGGCACTTTTTGGGTGCTGGTGACACTTTGGGAAAGGTGGCGACACTTTGGGGGAGTGGTGACACTTTGGGGGGTGGCACTTTGGGGGTGGTGGTTGGGGTGGCACTTTGGGGGGCGGTTGGTGGCACTTTTTCTTGGGGGGGGGGAGGGGCGGCACAAGGACGCTGCAGAAGCGATGGGGGCCCCTCCCCCCGCGGGTTTGGGGGTTCGGGGGGTTCCCAAGGTGGGGGGGGAGGGGTGGAGGGGGTCCGGGGGGGTCAGGGCGCTTTGCCCCCCCCGAAGAGCCCCACGGGGAAGTGTTTGACGTGCGACGGCCACTGCGCCGCCAGCTGGAAGAACTTGATGTCGTCCCATTGGGTGCCATCCACGGTCACTGCGGGGGGGGGGGGGGGGCGGCACCCATGGGACCCCTCCCCCCCACACCACAGACCCCCCCTCCCCCAACCAACCCCCGGAACCCCCGCCCCGCCCCCACCCCCGTAAAGAGAGGGAATGGGGGGAGGAGAACCCCTCCCCCACCCATGGGTGCCCTCCCTGCCCCTCCCCCACCCATGGGTGACAACCCCCCCCCTCCCCCCTTAACCCCCAAATCACCCCAAACCCCTCCCCCGAATTTTGGGGATTCCCACCAGGGGTTCCCCCCTGATGCCCCTCCCCACCATTGGGAGCCCCTCCCTTGGACCCCTCCCCACTTGGATGCCCCCCATTCCCCCCACCCCTCCCCAAATTTTGGGATTCCCACCAGGGGTCCCCCCCCTCTGGGCCCTCCCCTTCCTTGGAGCCCCTCCCCCCCTTGAGTGCCCTCCCCACCCTTGGGTGCCCCATGACCCTGAGCAAATTTTGGGGGGGCCCAGATCAGGGGTGATCCCCCACCCCCGGCTCTGGAGCCCCCACCCATGGGTGCCCCCCCCCACCCATGGGTGCCCACCCACCCACCAGAAACGAGCAGCGCGGGGGAACCAGGGGCCAAATCAGCCCCAAAATCCCTCCAAAATATCCCCGGCTCTTGCCGGGCTCCGCCCAAAAATATCCCAAAATCGGCGGGCACTGGGGTCCCAAAAATATCCCCAAACCCAAAAACCAGCCCCAAAACCAACCCCGGGACCGCCCAAAACCAGCCCCAAAATAGCCCCAAAACCCATCCCAAAAATATCCCAAAATAGCCCCAAAACCCGCCCCAAAATATCCCCAAAACCAATCCAAAATAGCCCCAAAACCAACCCAAAATAGCCCCAAACGAACCCAAAATAGCCCCAGAATAGCCGCCAAACCTGACAAAACCCAGCCCCAAACCACCCCAAATTCGGCTGAAAATCCATCTCAAATCCAGCCTCAAACAGTTTGGCCCAAAATCCAGGCCAAACCCACTCCAAACCAGCCCAAAAACCGCCCCAAAACCACCCCAAAATCCATCTCCAAACCAGCCCAGAACCAGCCCCAAAACAGCTCAAAATCCAGCCCAAAACAGCCCCAAACCCACCTCAAATTTAACCCCAAAATCCCAAAATTCCCTGCGTTAACCCCAGATCCCAAAATTCCCCAATCCCCAAACCCCCAATATCCCAAATCCAAACCCCCCAAAATCACCCAAATTTGGGTCCCCTCAAACCCCCAAAATTCCAAACCCCCAACCCCCAAATACCCAAAATCCCAACTCCCCCCAAAATCCCAAATCCCCAAACCCCAAATCCCAAATCCCAAATCCTCCTCAACTGGGGTCCCCCAACCTTTTTGTTCCAAACCCCCAACCCCAAAATGCCCAAAATCCCAACTCCCCCCCCCAAAATCCCAAAACCCCAAATCCCCAAAATCCCAAATCCCCAAACCCCAAAATCCCCCAAATTGGGGTCCCCCTCACCCTTTTTGTTCTTCTCGCGGCTGACCAGGGTCATGGCCAGGGTGGTCCCGGGGGGGTCCCCGGGGGGCGGCAGCCGCGTCACCAGCAGCGAGCGGAAGGTGCCCCTGAGGCTGCTCTTGGGACCCCCCCCCTGCGGCCGCTCCCCCTCCCCCCCCCGCCGCCGCTCGGGGGGGGCGGAGACCCCTCCCCAATAATCGACCTGGAGCCCCAGAGCGTCCCCGGAGGGGCTGCCATAGGGGGGGGGCAAAATACACAAAATAAATAGCCAAAAAAGCCAAAATAAATAGCCAAAATAGCCAAAATAAATAAAATAAATACACAAAATAAATAGCCAAAATAACCAAAATAAATAGCTAAAATAGCCAAATAAATAGCCAAAATACCCAAAATAAATAGCCAAAATAAATAGCCAAAATAAATACCCAAAATACCCAAAATATTTAGGGACCCCTCCCCAAAATACCCCAGAGCTGCCCCCGAAAATAAAAATAGCCAAAATACCCCAAATAAATAGCTAAAATAGCCAAATAAATAGCCAAAATACACAAAATAAATAGCCAAAATAACCAAAATAAATACCCCAAATAAATAGCCAAAATAACCAAAATAAATACCCCAAATAAATAGCCAAAATAACCAAAATAAATACCCCAAATAAATAGCCAAAATACCCCAAATAAATAGCCAAAATACACAAAATAAATAGCCAAAATAAAAATAAATACCCAAAATACCCAAAATAAATACCCAAAATACCCAAAATAAATAGCCAAAATACCCAAAATAAATAGCCAAAATACCCAAAATAAATAGCCAAAATACCCAAAATAAATAGCCAAAATACCCCAAATAAATAGCCAAAATAAACAGCCAAAATACCCAAAATAAATACCCAAAATACCCAAAATAAATACCCAAAATACCCCAAATAAATAGCCAAAATAAATAGCCAAAATACCCAAAATAAATAGCCAAAATACCCAAAATAAATAGCCACAATACCCAAATAAACACCCAAAATCCCAAAATAAATAGCCAAAATAAATAGCCAAAATACCCCAAATACCCCAAAATAAATAGCCAAAATACCCAAAACAAATAGCCTAAATAGCCAAAATACCCAAAATAAATACCCAAAATCCCAAAATAAATACCCAAAATAAATAGCCACAATACCCAAATAAATACCCAAATAAATACCCAAAATAAATAGCCAAAATAAATACCCAGAGTACCCAAAATAAATACCCAAAATATCCAAAATAACTAGCCAAAATACCAAAATAAATAGCCAAAATATCCAAAATAAATAGCCAAAATACCCAAAATATTTAAAATAAATACCCAAAAATGGACCTACCCCCCAAATCCCAAAATAAATAGCCAAAATAAAGAAATACCCAAAATACCCAAAATAAATAGGGACCCCCAGAACCCCCAAAATACCCAGGACCCCCCAAAAATATTTAGAGATCCCCAGAAATCAGGGACCCCCCCCAAAAATGGACCCCGGGACCCCGAAATTAGAGAGGGAGGGACCCCCAGAACCCCAAAATCCCCTAGGGACCCCCCCAAAACACCCAGAACACCCCAAATTAGGGACCCCAAAATACCCCAGGACACCCCCCACCTCCAGAATTCAGAGACCCCCAAAAAAGCTCCCAAACCACCCAGGGACCCCCTCAAAAACCCAGGGACCCCCAAAAATCATCCAAGGACCCCCCTAAAAACCCAACCCCCCCCCAAATACTCAGGGACCCCCAAAAACCACCCAGCCCCCCCCCCATTCCCATCATTCCCATTCCGGGGGGGTCGGGGTCTCACCCGGGGGTCCCCCCGGCCATGGAGGGGGACGCGGGGGGGGTCGCGGCCTCGCGGGGCCCCCCCCCGGCCCCTCCCCCCGCGGGGGGGGACGTGGAGGGGACAGCGAGGCCCGGGGGGGGCCCCTCGGTGTCACCGTCACCTGCGGGGGGGACAAAGTGACAATGGGGGGGGGAATGGGGACACCCCCGGGGACAATGGGGACACAGGGGGGTGGGGGGACAGAGCCACTCACCCGGCGCGGGGGGGGGATCCTCGGCCAGGCCCACCTTCACCACCTGCGGGGGGGGGGGACACCTTGGGGACACTCAGGGCCACCCTCTGTCCCCAGGGGCTGTGTCCCTGCCCTGGTGTCACCCCCAGTGCCACCTCCTGTCCCCCAGTGCCATCTCCCTGTCCCCAGGGCCACAGCCACCCCACCCCCGTGTCACCCAGCTGCCACCTCCTGTCCCCAAGGGGACAGGGTGTCCCCTCCCAGTGCCACCCAGCTGCCCCCCCATGACCTCCCAGGGTGTCCTCCCCAGTGCCCCCTCAGTGTCCCCTCCATGTCCCCTCCCCGGTGTCCCCTCCCCGCTCTCACCCCCACGAAGGGCACGAACTTCTGGCACGAGTCCTCGTCGGGGCTGGGGACAGTTGGGGACAGTTGGGGACATCGCGGGGAGCAGCTCCCCAGGTGCCACCACCCGCCCGCCCCGCCACCCTGAGCCTGTCCCCACAATGTCCTCAATGTCCCCAATCCCAGAACGTCCCCAGTGTCCCCACAATGCCCCTGATGTCCCCCCAATGTCCCCCCATCCCCCTGATGTCCCGGATGTCCCCATGTCCCTGTCCCCCTGGTGTCCCTCGAATGTCCCAGTGTCCCCCCCAACCCCCAATGTCCCCAATGTCCCCATGTCTCCACATTGTCCCCAATGTCCCCCCATCCCCCTGATGTCCCCACAATGTCCCAGCATCTCCCAGTGTCCCCAATTCCCCAATGATGTCCCTCCCCCGGCCCCCCTGTGTCCCCCATGTCCCTGATGTCCCTGGGGTCCCTGTGTCCTCCCAATGTCCCCGATGTCCCCAATGCCCCCAATCCCCACAATGTCCCTGATGTCCCAGAATGTCCCCAATGTCCTCCCAATCCCTGATGTCCCAATGTCCCCCGTGTCCCCAGTCCCCCCACGATGTCCCCAATCCTCCCAATGTCCCTGATGTCACCGTGTCCCTCCAACGTTCCCAATCCCCACAATGTCCCCGATGTCCCCAGTGTCCCCCCAATATCCTCAATCCCCCAATGATGTCCCCCATGTCCCCAATCCCCGCAGTGTCCCCGGTGTCCCCAGTCCCCCCCGATGTCCCGGTGTCCCCATGTCCCGGTGTCACTCACAATTTGTCGCTGCAGGTCAGCATGGCCTCGGCCACCGGCAGTGGCAGCGTCACCCCCGCCCCGGCCACGTAGGACAGGATGCGCCCGGCGACGCTGAACGGCTCTGGGGACAGCGGGGACATCAGGGGACAGCCCGGGGACACCGAGGGGACACCCCCGGGACAGCGGGGACATCAGGGGACAGCTTGGGGACATCAGGGGACAGCTTGGGGACACCGAGGGGACAGCTTGGGGACACCCCCAGGGACAGCCCGGGGACACTGAACGGCTCTGGGGACAGCGGGGACATCAGGGGACAGCTTGGGGACATCGAGGGGACACCCCCGGGACAGCGGGGACATGAAGGGACAGCCCGGGGACACCCCCAGGGACAGCCCGGGGACACTGAACGGCTCTGGGGACAGCTTGGGACACCGGGGACACCCCCCCCCAGCCGGGGACAGTTGGGGCACTCCCCGGCTGGGGGACACCGGTGACATGAGGGACAGCAGGGGTGACAGACACGACAGCCCGGGGCACCGAGGGACACCCCCCTCCTCAGCGGGGACCAGCTGTGCCCAGGTGTGTCTCCCATGTCCCCCAGGTGTGTCCCTCAGGACCCCCCAAAACGCTGGGGACAGGTGTGGACCCACATCCCACCTGGGACACCTCGGGGACACACTGGGGACACCCCAAAACCCCCAGGTGTGCCCAGGGACACTCCCACCCCCAGGTGCCCCAGGACGCCCAGGTGCCCCAGGAGCCCCAGGTGTGGGGTGACCCCAGGAGGGCCCAGGTGACACAGGAGGTGACAGACACGCCCCCTCCCGGTGGCCCCTCAGGTGTGTCTCCCATGCCCCCAGGTGTGCCCAGGTGTGCCCAGGTGTGTCTCCCATGCCCCCAGGTGCACCCAGGTGTGTCTCCCATGCCCCCAGGTGTGCCCAGGTGTGCCCAGGTGCCTCCCAGGAGCCCCCAGGTGTGTCTCCCATGTCCCCCAGGTGTGCCCAGGTGCCCCCAGGTGTGCCCAGGTGCCTCCCAGGAGCCCCCAGATGTGTCTCTCATGTCCCCCAAGTGCCTCCTTGGTGTGCCCAGGTGCCCCCAGGTGTGCCCAGGTGTGTCTCCCATGCCCCCAGGTGTGCCCAGGTGCCTCCCAGGAGTGCCCAGGTGTGTCTCCCATGCCCCCAGGTGCCCCAGGTGTGCCCAGGTGTGTCTCCCATGCCCCCAGGTGCCCCCAGGTGTGCCCAGGTGCCCCAGGTGTGCACAGGGGCTCGCCCCCAGGTGAACAGCCCCAATGTCCAGGGCGGGTCCAGGAAGCCCCTCAGCCGTGCCCAGGTGTCCCGAGGGTGCCCCCCCACCCGCCCAGGTGGGGACCCCCATGTCCCCCAGGACAGCCACAGGTACCTCAGGTGGGCACAGAGACCCCCCCCAGGTGTGTCCCAATGTCCCCAGGTGTGCTCCTCATGCCCTCAAATTGTGCCCAGGTGTGCCCCCTGTGCACAGATGTGCCCCCAGGTGTGTCCCCCCCACATGCCCCCAGGCATGCCCCCACCCTCCCAGGTATGCCCAGGTGTGCCCCCCATGTCCCCCAGGTGTGCCCAGGTACCCTCCAGCTGTGCACAGATGCCCCCCCCCCCACCCCAGATGTGTCCCAATGTCCCCAGGTGTGCTCCTCATGCCCCTCAAGTGTGCCCAGGTGTGCCCCCAGGTACCCAGGTGTGCCCAGGTGTGCCACTCACACCCCCAGGTGTGCTCAGGTGTGTCCCCCATAGATCCCAGGGTGCCCAGCTGTGCCCAGGTGTGCCCCCCACACCCCCAGGTGTGCTCAGATGTGTCCCCCATGGACCCCAGGTGTGCCCAGGTGTGTGCCCAGGTACCCAGGGGCACGATGGGAACAGGTGGCACCTGTGGGGACACAGGGGCAGGTGTGCCCCAGGTGTGCCCAGGTGACACCTGCCCCTCAGGAGGCTCCCTGGGGGGCCCGATGGCACCTTCAGCACAGGGGAGGGGACAGGTGGCACCTGTGGGGACAGGGACAGGTCAGGGGACAGGTGACACCTGGGACAGGTGAGGGGACAGGTGAGAGGGGGGAGGTTCCAAATTTGGGGTTCTGGGACATTTTTGGGGATCTCAGATTTGGGGGGTCCTTGGACATCAGGGGTTGGGGGGGGGGGCAAGGGAGGTTCCAGAAGGTTCCGTGGGGGGATTCCAGGAACTGGGAGACGGGGTCCCAGATTTTGGGGGTGTCCCATTTTTGGGAGGGGTTTGGGGGTCCCCATATTTTGGGAGGGTCTGGGGGGGGGGGGGGTGTCCCAGGAGGGGGGTGTCCCCTATTTTTGGGGGTCCTGGGGGTGTCCCCTATTTTGGGGGGTCTCTGGGGTGTCCCCTATTTCGGGGGGTCTCTGGGGTGTCTCCCCATTTTGGGGGTCCCAGGGGTGTGTCCCCTATTTTGGGGGGGGTCTCAGGGTGTGTCCCCTATTTCGGGGGGGGTCTCAAGGGTGTGTCCCCAATTTCGGGGTGGTGTCCCCCCCATTTCGGGGGGGGTCTCAGGGGGGCGGGGTCACTCACAGCCGCTGGATCCGGCTCAGGATGGCCCCGAGCGCCGCCTGCAGCTCCGCCCCCCCCGCCGTGGCCACCACGGGCACCCCCTGGGCCTGGAGCAGCTCCGACACCCACTGGGGGGCACAGGGGGGCACGGGGTCACAGACCCCCCCCCCGAGGGGAGCCCGGACCCCCAAAACCGCCCCCGGCCCCCCAAAACCGCCCCTCCCCCATCGCTGGGCTCCCCCCCCCCTGGGTCCCCCTTTTACAGCCGCCCCCACTTTTGGGGTATTCCATTTTTGGGGTCTCTGGAGTGATTCCCCTCCCCATTACCCCTTTTGGGCTCCCCCCCTCCATATTTGGGGTGTCCCCCCATTTTTCAGGGTGCCCCCCCACAATTTGAGATGTCCTCCCCCCTCCATATTTTTGGGTGCTCCCCCCCCTTTTCAGTGTCCCCCACACTTTGGGGTGTCCCCCCCATATTCTGAGCCTCCCCCCCATTTGGGGTTTCCTCCCCATATTTTGGGGTACCCCCCCATATTTTCCATTCCCCCCCCTCCCGTATTTTGGGGTCCTCCGCTCCCCATTTTTTCCCATATTTCAGTGTCCCCCTCATTTTCGGGGTCCCCCCCCATATCTTGGGTGCCCCCCCCATATTTCAGGGTCTTCCCCATATTTTGGGGTTTTTGAGCCTCCCCTCATATTTGGGTTCCCCCATATTTCAGGGTGTTATTTCAGGTGTCCCCCATCCATTTGGGCTCCCCCCATATTTCAGGGGTGTCCCCCATATTTTCAGGGTCCCCCCATATTTCAGGTATGTTCCCCCATATTTCAGGGTCCCCCCCCCATATTTCGGGGTGTCGTCCCCCCCTCCCCCCATATTCCGGGGTCCCCCCATATTTCAGGTGTCCCCTCCATCCATTTCGGGGTTCCCCCCATATTTCGGGGTGCCCCCATATTTCGGGGTCCCCTCCCCCCATATTTCAGGGTATTCCCCCCCCATATTTTTGCCCCCCATATTTCGAGGTGTCCCCCCCCATATTTCGGGGTCCCCCCCATACTTTGGGTGCCCCCCATATTTCCCAGGGTCCCCCATATTCCCAGCCCCCCACATTTCACGGTCCCCCCATTCAGCCCCCCTCCTGTCCCAGCCCCCCCAGCTGACCAGCACGACGCTCTCGGGCAGCCCCGGCTCGGGGCCCAGCGCCGCCCCCAACTGCTCCCAGAGCGCCCGGCGGGGACCCTGGGGGGACAGGGGGGGGACAGTGGGGACAGGGCGGGGACAGGGCGGGGACAGAGTGGGGACAGGGCGGGGACAGGGTGGGGACAGAGCGGGGACAGGGCGGGGACAGGGCGGGGACACGGGGGGGACAGGGCGGGGACAGAGTGGGGACACAGGGGGGGACACAGGGGGGGACAGGGGACAGGGGGGACAGGGCAGGGGACAGGGGGGGACAGAGAGGGGACAGGGTGGGACACGGGGGCACACGGGGGGGACAGGGCGGGGACAGGGCGGGGACAGAGCGGGGACACGGGGGGGGACAGAGAGGGGACAGGGTGGGGACACAGGGGGGACACGGGGGGGACAGAGCGGGGACAGCGCGGGGACAGGGGTGGGACAGCGTGGGGACAGCACAGGGACCATATGGGGACAGCGTGGGGACATGGTGGGGACAGCACGGGGACAGTACGGGGACAGTGCAGGGACAGAACGGGGACAGTGCGGGGACAGCACGGGGACACCCCCACAATGAGGGGACACCCCCACAGTGAGGGGACACCCCCAACGCCCCCGATCTGGGGACACCCCTGGGTGGGCTCAGGGCTCTGCTGTCACCTCCCCCGCCCCCCCCACAAATGGGGCCACCCCGATGTCCCCACCCTGATGTCCACATGTCCCCCCCCGTCCCCATTGTCCGACATTGTCCCCACTGTCCCCTGTGCCCGCTCCTCATGGTCCCCAATGTCCCCCCCCATTGTCCCCACTCTCCGACTGTCCCCACTGTCCCCTTTGCCCGCTCCTCATGGTCCCCAATGTCCCCCCCCATTGTCCCCACTCTCCGCTGTCCCCGCTGTCCCCATTGTGCCCCCAATGTCCCCATTGTCCCCATTGTTCTTGTTCCCATTGTCCCCCTGTCCCCACTGTTCCCCCAATGTCCCCCCAATGTCCCCTCAATGTCCCCATTGTCCTACTGTCCCCAATTGTCCCCCCATCCCCACTGTCCCCCTGTCCCCACTGTCCCATTATCCCCATTGTCCCTCTGTCCCCTGTCCCAATGTCCCCACGGTCCCCTATCCTCATTGTCCCCCCATTGTCCCCCTATCCCCAATGCCCCCACTGTCCCTGCTGTCCCCAATATCCTCCCCAATGTCCCCCCATTGTCCCCAATGTCCCCATCGTCCCTCTGTCCCCACTGTCCCCCCTAATATCCCTGCTGTTCCCTGTCCCCAATGTCCCCACTGTCCCCAATGTCCCCACTGTCCCCCATTGTCCCCAACACCCCCCCCATCCCCACTGTCCCTCTGTCCCCCCAGTGTCCCCCCCATCCCCACTGTCCCCCACTGTCCCCAATGTCCCCATTGTCCCTCTGTCCCCCCGCTGTCCCCACTGTCCCCCTGATGTCCCCATTGTCCCCTCTGTCCCCCCTCTGTCCCCATTGTCCCTCCTCCTGGGCCCCTGTCCCCCCCGTCCCCTCATGGGGTCCCCTGTCCCCCTCTGTCCCCCAGTGTCCCCCCTGGGGTCCCCACTGTCAGGCTGAACCCCCCTGTCCAACCGAGAAACAACCCCGGGAACCCAAAAACAACTTCTCTCCCTAACCCACCTGGGACCCCAAAATAACCCACCTCCCCTCCCACCCGGGGTTAACCCCTGGACCCCAAAATAACCGAAATAACCCCCGGGACCCCAATAACCCACCGGGACAGGCTGAACCCCAAAACAACCGAAACAACCCCCGGGACCCCAAAATAACCGAAATAACCCACCCGGGACCCCAAAATAACCCACCCGGGACAGGCTGAACCCCAAAATAACCGAAACAACCCCCGGGACCCCAAAATAACCGAAATAACCCACCCGGGACCCCAAAATAACCCACGGGACAGGCTGAACCCCAAAATAACCGAAACAACCCCCGGGACCCCAAAATAACCAAAATAACCCACCCGGGACAGGCTGAACCCCAAAATAACCGAAACAACCCCCAGGACCCCAAAATAACCCACCCGGGACCCCAAAATAACCAAAACAACCCCCTGGGACCCCAAAATAACCCCCCCGGGGCCCCAAAATAACCAAAACAACCCCCCGGGACCCCAAAATAACCAAAATAACCCACCCGGGACCCCAAAATAACCGAAATGACCCCCGGGACCCCAAAATAACCCACCCGGGACCCCAAAATAACCAAAATAACCCCCGGGACCCCAAAATAACCGAAACAACCCACCCGGGACCCCAAAATAACCGAAATAACCCCCGGGACCCCAAAATAACCCACCCGGGACAGGCTGAACCCCAAAACAACCGAAACAACCCCCGGGAACCCAAAATAACCCACCCGGGACCCCAAAATAACCGAAACAACCCCCGGGAACCCAAAATAACCGAAATAACCCACCCGGGACCCCAAAATAACCCACCCGGGACCCCAAAATAACCCCCGGAACCCCAAAATAAACCACCAGGACCCCCAAACCTACCCGGGACCCCAAAATAACCCCCGGAACCCCAAAATAACCCACCCGGGACAGCATTGTACCCCAAAACAACCAAAATAACCCCCCGGGACCCCCAAACCCACCCAGGACCCCAAAATAACCCCCCAGGACCCCCTCAGGGCCCCAAAACCCACCCGGAGGTGGGTCCCCATTTGGGGTGTCCATGATTTTGGGGTGTCCCCATTTCGGGTGTCCCCATTTGGGGTGTCCCCATTTGGGGTGTCCATGATTTTGGGGTGTCCCCGATTTTGGGGTCCCCATTTTGGGGTGTCCCCGGTTTCGGGGGGTCCCCATTTGGGGTGTCCCCGATTTTGGGATCCCCAATTTTGGGGTGTCCCCATTTTGGGACCCCAAAATAACTCCCAAGACCCCATTTGGGGTGTCCATGATTTTGGGGTGTCCCCATTTGGGTGTCCCAAAATGTCCCCATTTGTCCCCATTTCAGGATCCCCGATTTTGGGTCTCCCCAGTTTTGGGTGTCCCCGGATTCGGGGTCCCCGATTTTGGGTGTCCCCCAAATTCCCCATTTGGGGTGTCCCCGATTTTGGGATCCCCGATTTTGGGGTGTCCCCGATTTTGGGGTGTCCCCATTTGGGGTGTCCCAAATTTTGGGGTGTCCCTCACCGCGGTGACGCCGCCTCCCCCTTGCTGCCCTTCAGGGGCGTCTTCAACTTCTCGGGGCCCCCCCCGGGCTCTGCCGGGGGCTCGGGGTCCCCCCGGGGGTCCTGGGGGGGCAAAGAGGGGCTGGGGGCACCCCAAAAATGGGGGGGAACCCCAAAAATGGGGGGGAACCCCAAAAATGGGGGGTGGGGCCATAAATTTTGGGGTTATTTGAGGGGAAAAACCCAAAATTGTGATGGGGAACCCCAAAAATTTGGGAATTTTTGGGGGGGTGAGGGGGCCTGGGAGTTCTTTTTTGGGGTGGGGGGGGTTTGGGCGGAGTTTGGGGTTTGTTTTTGGGGGGTTTGGGGTTCGTTTTTGGGGGGTTGGGGCAGTTTTGGGGATTTTAAGGGGCAGTTTTGAGGCAGTTTTGGGGGATTTAGGGAGGATTTTGTGGGGGTTCAGTTTTGGGGGATTTTAGGAGCAGTTTTGGGGAATTTTTGGGGCAGTTTTGGGGGATTTTGGTGGCAGTTTTGGGGGATTTTAGGAGCAGTTTTGGTGGCAGATTTGGGAGATTTTTGGGGCAGTTTGGGTGGATTTTAGGGGCAGTTTTGGGACATTTTTGGGGAATTTTTTTTGGGGGATTTTGGGGGCAGATTTGGGAGGTTTTGGGGGGGTTTTGGGGGGGATTTCAGGGGGTTTTGGGGTGGGGGGGTCTCACCAGCCCCTCGGGGTCCGGCCCCTCCTCGGGGGCTCTGCGGCCGCTGCGGGGCCCCGGCTCTGCCTGGGGTGGGGGGAGAGACCCCAAAAATGTCTGGGACCCCCCCCAAAAACCCCAATGACCCCAGTAACCCCCAGTGACCCTCCCAGTGCTCCCAGTAACCCCCAGTCCCTCCCAGTGCTCCCAGTTCCCTCCCAGTCCATCCCCCCAGTCCCTCCCAATCCCCCCCAGTCCCTTCCCAATCCCCTCCCAGCTCCCTCCCAGTCCATCCCAGTTCCCTCTCAATCCCTCCCAGTGCCCCCCAGTCCCATCCCAGTCCATCCCAGTGCCCCCCAATCCCCTCCCAGCTCCCTCCCAGTGCCTCCCAATCCCATCCCAGTCCCTCCCAGTCCATCCCAGTTCCCTCCCAGTCCATCCCAGTTCCCTCCCAATCCCTCCCAGTGCCCCCCAATCCCATCCCAGTCCCTCCCAGTTCCCTCCCAGTCCATCCCAGTGCCCCCCAATCCCATCCCAGTCCCTCCCAGTCCATCCCACTGTCCCCCAATCCCATCCCAGTCCCTCCCAGTTCCTCCCCCAGTCCCCCAGTGCCCCCAATCCCATCCCAGTCCTCCCAGTGCCCCCCATCCTCTGGCCAGTGGGACATTGGGCCCTGTTCCTCCCAGGGGCACCCAGGGCTCCCAGTTTGGCACTGTCACCTGGGGGAGGTGCTTGGGGGGGTTTTGGGGTCTGGGAGGATTTTGGGTGAGCCCCCCTCAGAACGGTTTTGGGGTGCTCAGGGGGTTTTGGGGTGCTCAGGGTGGATTTTGGGGTGCTCATTGAGTTTTGGGGGTGCCCCTGACCTGAGCCGTGGTTTTGGGGTGCTCAGGCTGGATTTTGGGGTGCTCATTGGGGAGTTTTGGGGTGCCCCTCACCTGAGCCGTGGGTTTGGGGGTGCTCAGGGGTTTTGGGGTTTCAGGGTGGATTTTGGGGTGCTCATTGAGTTTTGGGGGTGCCCCATACCTGAGCCGTGGTTTGGGGGTGCTCAGGGTGGATTTTGGGGCGCCCCTGACCTGAGCCATGGTTTTGGGGTGCTCATTGGATTTTGGGGTGTCCCATACCTCAGCCTGGTTTTTGGGGTGCTCAGGGTGGATTTTGGGGTGCTCATTGGGGTTTGGGGTGCTCAGGGGGGTTTTGGGGTGCTCAGGGGTGGTTTTGGGGTGCTCATTGGGTTTTGGGGTGCTCAGGGTGGATTTTGGGGTGCTCATTGGGGTTTTGGGGTGCCCATACCTGAGCCGTGGTTTTGGGGTGCTCAGGGTGGATTTTCGGGGTGCTCGGCTCCGTGGATTTTGGGGTTGCTCAGGGGTTTTGGGGCGTCAGGTCCTTTTGGCCGTGCTCAGGGGTTTTACCACGTGCTCAGGCCAAAGGCACCCTGGGGACAGCCAGGGTGGACCCTTGGGGACACTCAGGGGTTTTGGGGGACACTCAGGGTGGATTTTGGGGTGCCCCTGTCAGGGGTTTCACCCACTCAGGGTGGGTTTGTCACCCACTGGGGACACCCATACACCCTTGGTTTTACACGTGCTCAGGCCAAAGGCACCCTGGGGACAGCCGGTGGCATTGTCGCCCGGGTTGGAAATCCCTCACCCTGTCAGGTCCCAGTCACCTCCCCAGGGACACGTGCTCCAGGCCAAAGCCACCCTGGGGACAGCCATGGCACTGTCACCCACTGGGGACACCCCTGTCACACCCTGTGTCACCCACTGGGGACACCCCTGTCACCCACTGTCACCTCCCCATGGACACGTGCTCCAGGCCAAAGGCACCCTGGGGACATCCCAATGGCATTGTCACCCACTGTCAGCCCCCTGGGGACACATGATCGAGGCCAAAGCCACCCTGGGGACACCCCAATGGCACTGTCACCCCTTGGGGACACCCCTGTCACCCACTGTCACCTCCCTGGGACACCCTGTCACCCATTGGGGACCCCCCTGGGACAGCCTGGTGTCATTGTCACCCATTGGGGACATCCTGACAACACCCTGGAGACAGCCCGGTGTCACTGTCACCCATTGGGGACATCCCTGTCACCCACTGTCACCTCCCTGCGGACACGTGCTCGAGGCCAAAGCCACCCTGGGGACAGCCCAATGTCACTGACACCCATTGGGGACACCCCTGTCACCCATTGTCACCCATTGGGGACACCCCTGTCACCCATTGTCACCTCCCCAGGGACACGTGCTCCAGGCCAAAGCCACCCTGGGGACAGCCTGGTGTCATTGTCACCCCTTGGGGACACCCCTGTCACCCACTGTCACCACTCCAGGGACAACCTTGGGTCCCTGTGCCAGCCCCCCCAGCGCTGTCACCATGGGTCCCCCCCGGTCCTGTCCATCTGTCCCTCTCTCTGTCCCCTCCCTGTCCCTCTGTCCCCTCCCTGTCCATCTGTCCCTCTCTCTGTCCCCTCCCTGTCCCCCTGTCCCCTCCCTGTCCCTCTGTCCCCTCCCTGTCCCTCTGTCTGTCCCCGTGTCCGTCTGTCCCCGGTACCTCCTCAGACACCCGGAACCGTTTCAGCAGCGCCACAAATTTCTGTTTGATGTTGGGGTGCTGGGGGAGGTCAGGGACCCCCAAATTTCCCCCCCGAGACCCCCAAACCCCCCCCCAGGACCCCCCAAATCCCTCCTGGGACCCCAAAACCTCCCGGGACCACCCCCAAATTCCTGGGACCCCCCAAAACCCCGCGACCCCCACGGGACACCCCTGGGACCCCCCCAAACCCCACCCAGGACCCCCCAAAACCCCCCGGGGCCACCCCCAAATCCCCCAGGACCCACCCAGGACCCCCCCCCCTGAATCCCCAAACCCCCCCCCACCCCCAAACCCCAAAACTCCCCAGGACCACCCCCAAACCCCCCCCCAGGACCCCCCAGGACCCCCAAAACCCCCCTGGGACCACCCCCAAATCCCCCAAATCCCCAGGACCCCCCCAAAATCCCCCAAGCCCCTGAAACCCCCCCAGGACCCCCCAAACCCTACCCCAGGACCCCCAAACCCCCCAGGACCCCCCAAAACCCCCCAGGGACCCCCCAAACCCCCAGGACCCCCCCAGGACCCCCCTGAACTCCCCCAACCCCCCAGGACCCCCCCAGGACCCCCCAAAACCCCCTGGGACCCCCCAGGACCCCCAAAACCCCCAGGGACCCCCCTCAAACCCCCGGGACCCCCCCAACTCCCACGAGGACCCCCCAAAAGCCCCTCCCCCATCCCCCCAAACCCCCAGGTACCCCCAAATCCCCTGGGACCCCGCGCCCCCCCCTGGCGCCCCCCGGGCCCTTCCTCCTCGGCTTCTTCCCCTTGGGCAGCTCCTCCTCCTCATCGAACAGGTCCTGGGGGGGGCAGGGGGGGTCAGGGGGGGCTGGAATTTGGGGAGGGGGGGTCGGGGGTCCTGAATTTGGGGAGGGGTCGCACCTGGCCCGGCAGGGCATCATCGCTGCCCTCGGGCTCCGAGGAGAAACTCTCCTCATCCTCCTCCGAGTCCTGGTCCAGGTCCGGGGAGCGGTCTGGGATGGGGAGGGGGGGACACCCCAAAAATGGGGAGGGGGCGCAAAAAAATGGGGGGGGGGAGGAAAAACCGGGAGGGGCCAGAAAAAAGGGGGAAAAAAGCACAAAAAAAAACAGAAATAAAGGAAAAAAAAAGGGGAAAAACCCGAAAAAAACCAGAAAAAAAGAAGAAAAAAAGGAAAAAAAACTGAAAAAAAAAACCAGAAAAAAAGGAGAAAAAAGGAAAAAAAACCGAAAAAAAAACAGAAAAAAAGGAGAAAAAAGGGGGAAAAAACCCGAAAAAAAAACCAGAAAAAAAGGAGAAAAAAGGGGGAAAAAAGCCAGAGAAAAACAGAAAAAAAGGGAAGAAAAGGGAAACGTTGAGGGGGGATGAATGAAGGGGGGGCACCCATGGGTGGGGGGCACCCAGGACCCCCCAGTGCCCCCCCGGGCACCCATTGGAGACCCCTCCCCAATACCCCGTGCCCTCCCCAGCCCCTGTGGGTGCTCGCCCGTTCCCGTTCCCGTTCCCCTTTCCCCACCCGGTCCCTGGTCCCGGTTCCCCGTTCCCCCCTCCCGGTGTCCCCGTTCCCGTTCCCCTCCCGCTCCCTTGGCTTTCCCGGTGCCCCCCATGTCCCCCGTTCCCTCCCCCCCGTTCCCCACCCGCTCCCTTGGCTGTCCCCTCCCGTTCCCCACCCGTATCCCCCTCGGTGCCACCCCGTTCCCCATTCCCCGTTCCCCCCCGGTTTCCCCGTTCCCCGGTGCCCCCCTGTTCCCCTTCCGTTTCCCATTCCCGCTCCCCCCTGTTCCCCGTTCCCCTCTGGTGTCCGGTGCCCCCCATTCCCCGTGCCCCCGTTCCCCCCGGTTTCCCGTCCCCCCGTTGCCCGGTTCCCCCCTGTTCCCTTGGCTTTCCGTTCCCGTTACCCCGCTTCCCCCCATGCCCTCCGGTTCCCCCCGTTCCCCCTGTTTCCCGTTCCCCACCCCCATCCCCCCATGCTTTCCCCCTCGTTCCCCACCCATTCCCCAGTTCCCCCCAGTTTCCCCATTTCCCCCCCCCCTCCGGTTCCCCCCCCGCTCCCTTGGTTTCCCCTCTCCCCCCACCCGCTCCCCCCCGTTTCCCCCGGTTCCCCGTCGTGGTGCCCTGCCCCCAGTTCCCCCCCATTCCCAGTTTCCCGTTCCCCGTGGTGCCCGCTCCCCCAGTTCCCCCTCGTTCCCCACCCACCCCCCCCCGTTCCCCCCCCATTTTCCCCGTGGTGCCATGCCCCCGGTTCCCCGTTCCCGGTTTCCATTTCCCCCCGTTCCCCACCGCTCCCGTTCCCCCCCCCCCCAGTGCCCATTACCCCCAGTTCCCCGTTCCCGGTTTACCGTTCCCCACCCGCTCCCCGCTCCCCGTTTCCCGTTCCCCCCGTGGTGCCCGGTGCCCCCCGGTTTCCCGTTCCCGGTTCCCCGTTCCCGTTCCCGGTTTCCCGTTCCCGGTTTCCCGTTCCCGTTCCCGGTTTCCCGTTCCCCACCCGCTCCCTTGCTCTTCCCCTCGGGCTCCACGGGCTGGCTCGAGAGCGCGACCACCCCGACCTCGGCCACCGGCAGCGGCTCCGTGAGCGCCCGGTGCAGCACCAGGGCCTGGGGGGGCCCCGCCTCGCTGGGCAGCTGCAGCACCTGGGGGGGCACAGAGAGACCCCCGTGAGTCCCCCCCAGACCCCCGTGAATCCCCCAGACCCCCGTGAGTCCCCCAGACCCTTTCATGGGGCACCCTGACCCCCTTATGGGGCACCCCAATCCTTTCATGGGGCACCCCAATCCACCCAGCCCCGCCTCGCCCGGCAGCTGCAGCACCTGGGGAAGAAATTGGGGTGGGGGGCACCCTGAGACCCCCAGGGCTCCCCCAGACCCATCCAAGACCCCCCCCAAAATCCCCCCCCACCCCTCTGTGCCCCCCACTCGCATCCCCTGGGGGTCCCTCCTGAGCCTCTCCCAGGGCTCTGTGACCCCCCCAAACCCCCAGACCCCTTTACCCCCCAAACACCCCATGGGGCACCCCCTCAAAACCCCCCCCTGGACACCCCAGCCCCTGGGCCCCCACCAACCCCAAAACCCCTCCAGCCCCACCCCAGACCCCCCCCCAAACCCCCCCACCCCTGGGACCCCCTCAGGACCCCCCTGAAACCCGTGGGGGCCCCTGTGGACCCCCACCCCGGGACCCCTCAGGACCCCCCAAACCCTTCCAGGACCCCCCCAAACCCTTCCAGGACCATCCCAAAAACCCCAAGGGCCCCCCCCCAAGACCCCCCCAAACCCCTGGGACCCCTCAGGATCCTGACCCCCCAAACCCCCCAAATCAGGGACCCCCAAACCCCCCCACCTCAGGACCCCCCTAAAACCCTCCAGCCCCAAAGACCCCATCAAACTCCCCAGGACCCCTTCAGGACCCCCCAAACCCTTCAGGACCCCCCAAACCCCTCAGGATCCCCCAAAAACCCTTCCAGACCCCCTGAAACCCTTCCAAACCTCCCAAACCCCCTCAGGACCCCCCCAAAAACCCTCCAGCCCCCAAGGACCCCCCAAATCCCCCCTCCGCCTCAGGACCCCCCCAAACCCCACCAAGACCCTCCCAAACCCAGGACCTCCCCAAACCCCTCAGGACCCCCAGACCCTTCCAGGACCTCCGAAACCCCCTCAGAACCCCCCCCAAAAACCCCTCCAGACCCTCGAGACCCCTCCCAAACTCCCCGGGACCCCTCAAGCCCCCCAAACCCTTCCAGGGGTCCCCCCCAACCCCTGGGGTCCCCTGGGACCCCCCCGGGGGTCACCTGATCCAGGTTGATGGAGCCCACCGCGAGCGTTTTTCCAGGGGAAATGGGCTTTTGGGGCGCTGCAGCATCACCTGCAGCCGGTTCGTGGGGGGGCCCGTACTGGGGGGGGGGGCACGGGGGTCCCTGGGGGTCATTGATCCCTGGGGGGTCCCGACCCCTGGGGGCATTGATCCCAGGGGTCATTGATCCCGGGGGGGCGAATTTTGGGGGGAAAAGGGGATTTGGGGGTCACAGAATCACCTGGGGCAGATTTGGGGAGGGGGCTTGGGGGGGGGTCATTGATCCTTGGGGGGTCATTGATGGGGGGTCACCACCCTGGGGGGCAAGGACCGAGGGGGGGGGACTGACCCCTGGGGGGCAGAATTTGGAGAAAAAGGGGATTTTGGGGTCCACAGGATCAATAGGGGGGGTTTGGGGCAGTTTAGGTCATTGATTCTGGGGGTTTCACTGCAGTTTTGGGGGGCAGTTTTAGGGACAGTTTTGGGGGCAGTTTGGGGGGCAGTTTTGGGGGCGGTTCCTGGGGGGGGGAGTTTTGGGGGCGGTTCTGGGGCAGTTTGGGGTCAGTTTTGGGGGCACCTTTTGGGGCAGGAAGGGGCAGTTCTGGGGGCAGTTTTGGGGGCAGTTTTAGGGGCAGTTCTGGGGCAGTTTGGGGGGCAGTTTTGGGGGCGGTTTGGAGGTTTCTGGGGGTTTTGGGGGCAGTTTTGGGGCAGTTTTAGGGGCAGTTTTGGGGGCAGTTTTGGGGGCAGTTTTGGGGGGCAGTTTTGGGGGGGCAGTTTTGGGGGCAGTTTAGGGGCAGTTTTGGGGGCAGTTTTGGGGGCAGTTTTTGGGGCAGTTTTGGGGCAGTTTTAGGGCAGTTTCAGGGCAGTTTAGGGGCAGTTTTTGGGGCAGTTTTGGGGGCAGTTTTGGGGGTGGTTTCGGGGCAATTTTAGGGGGCAGTTTTGGGGCAGTTTAGGGGCAGTTTGGGGGGCAGTTTTTGGGGGCAGTTTTGGGGCAGTTTGGGGCAGTTTTTGGGGCGGTTCTGGGGGGCTCTGGGGGTGCCGCTGCCCCCAGGGTTGGGGTCCCCAGCCCGGGGGGTCCCCGTTACCTGCAGGGAGAAGGTGAGCTGCAGCTCGGTCTCGGGGGGGCCCCCGGGGGGCAGCGGGATCTCGTTGGAGCGCAGGATCCGCTTGGAGCCCTGGGGGGGGGGGGAGAGGGGGCGGGACCCCCACGGGGACCCCCCCCAAAACACAGAACTCGATGGGAGCCCCCCAAAATAGGGACTTTGCACCTCCCGGCCCCCAGGGACCCCTCCAAACCCACCAAGGGTTCTTGGGGTCCCCTCCAGGATCCCCCCATGCCCCTCCAGACCCCCCCAACTTCCCCAGGACCCCCCCGTGACCCCTCCAGAACTTTCCAGGATCCTTCCAGACCCCCCCAGGACTTCTCAAGCCCCTTCCAGACCCCCCCAGGACCCCCCAGGCCCCTCCAGACCTTCCCAAACCCCCCAGGACCCCCCCCAAGACCACTCCAGGCCCTCCCAAACCTTCCCAGACCCCCAGGACCCCCAAACTCCCTCTAGGACCCCCCCCAGACCCCCCAAACCTCCCCAGGAACCCTTCAGGACCCCAAAACCCTTTCCAGACCCCCCCAGGACCCCCAAACCTCCCCAATACCCCCCAAACCCCTTAGGACCCCCCCATATCCCCCCCAACGACCCCCCAGGACTCCTCACAAGACCCCCAAGACCCCCCAAAACCCCCCAGACCCCCAGGACCCCCCCCCCGGACCCCCAGGCCCCCAGGATCCCCCCCCAAAACCCCCCAAACCCCCAAGACTCCCCAAACCTCCCCAATAGCCCCCAAACCCCCCTCAGGACCCCCCCATATCCCCCAACGACCCCCCCAAACTCCCCAAACCCCCCAGGACCCCCAAACCCCCCGGACCCCCCAGCCCCCCACCTGCAGTTTGACCGCGATCACCACCGAGCCGCGGTCCTTGGGCACCTCCCGCAGCAGCGCCAGGCGCCGCAGGGTGAGGCTGAACAGCCTGGGGGGGCGGGGGCTCAGCACGGAGACCCCGCCCCAAATACAGAGAGACCCCTCCCCAAAATACACAGAGACCCCTCCCAAACACAGAGACCCCTTCCCAAAATACACAGAGAGACCCCTCCCCAAATACAGAGACCCCCCCAAAATACAGACCCCTCCCCAAAATACAGAGACCCCTCCCCAAAATAGAGACCCCCCCAAACTACAGAGACGCCTCCCAAAAACCCACAGAGACCCCTCCCAAATACAGAGACCCTTCCCCAAACACAGAGACCCCTCCCCAAATACAGAGACCCCTCCCCAAATACACAGAGACCCCTCCCAAATACAGAGACCCCTCCCAAAACACAGAGACCCCTCCCAAAACCCACAGAGACCCCTCCCAAAATACACAGACCCCTCCCCAAATAGACCCCTCCCAAAATATAGAGACCCCTCCCAAAATACAGAGACTCCTCCCCAAAATAGAGACCCCTCCCCAAACAGAGACCCCTCCCCAAACACAGAGACCCCTCCCAAAACACAGAGACCCCTCCCCAAATACAGAGACCCCTCCCCAAATACAGAGACCCCCCCCCAAATACAGACCCCCCCCCAAAACACAGAGACCCCTCCCCAAAACACAGAGACCCTCCCAAAATACAGAGACCCCCAAAATAGCCCCCCAAATAAAGAGACCCCCCCCAAGACCCCTCCCAAAATACCCCCAAACACAGAATCCCCCAGCCCCCCCCAAACACAGGTCCTTTCCCAAAAAGAACAGGACCCCCCAAATACAGAGACCCCCAAAAACAGGAGACCCAAATACAGAGACCCCCCCAAAACCCCTCCCCGGGGGGCCCCCCCCAGCCCCTCCCAAATAAAGGGGTCCCCACGGGACCCCCAAAGCAGCCCCCCCCCAGCCCCAAACCCCCGGGGGTCCCTGGGGGTTTGGAACCCCCCAGCTCGGGGGTCCCCAAATACAGAGCCCTCCCAGGAATTTGGGGGGTCCTGGGGGGTTTCCCGGGGGGTTTGGGATGTCCCAGGAATTGGGGGGTCCTGGGGAGATTTTTGGGGTCCTGGAGGGGTCCCAGGTGATTTGGGATTCCTGGGGTCCCAGTCCCCCCCATCCCAGGAGTCCCGAGGGAAATCCTGGGGGGGTCCGGGGATTGGGGGTCCTGGGGGCTCTCTGGGGGTCCTGGGGATCCTGGGAGGTCCTGGGAGGGTCCCAGTGATTCTGGGGGTCCTGGGGTATCTGGGGGGGGGTCTGGGGGGCGTCCCTGGGGTGTCTGGGGAGCCCCCCAGGGGGGGGGGTCCTGGGGGTCCCTGGGGGGCGTCCTGGGGGGTCCCTGGGATGTCGCGGGGGTCTTAGGGTCCCTGTAATTGAGGGGTCCCCTGGATGTCTGAGGGGTCCCCGTTCAGGGGGGTCGTTCAGAGGGGTCTCAGGGGTCCCAATGATGAGGGGTCCCTGGGATGTCTGGGGGGGGTCCTGGGGTGTTCCTGGGTCTCGGTGATTGGGGGTCCTGGGGGGGGTCCCCGCCCCCCTCACCTGGGCACGCAGCTGGGCGAGCTCCGATCCACCTCCCAGGTGGCGAACAGGTTCATGTGCACCGGCCTGGGGGGCCTGGGGCCCCTGGGCCGGGGGGGCGGGGGCCTGGGGCCCCGGGGCTCCGGGCCCGGGGGGGGCGCGGGGGGCGCCGCGTTCCGCCATCGCCGCCGCCGCCGAGGCCACGCCCCCCGCGCCCGATTGGCCGCCGCGCCGCACCGCGGGTTCCGATTGGGCAGCGCCGGTCACGGCCCCGCCCACGCGCGGCGCTGATTGGTCACCGCCCACCCCGCTGCGGAACGGCGGCCACGCCTCCCTGTCAGGAGAGGCCACGCCCAGCGCTGCGGGGCCCACGCCCACCCAGGGGGTCCCGGGCGCTGATTGGGTGAGATGGGAGGAGGCCACGCCCCCTTGGGGACATTGCGGGGTCACCGGGGGTCACGGGGGAGGGGGCGGGGCCTAGGGGGATACGGGGTGGGGGTGGTGACACCGTGGGGACATCGTGGGCGGTCCCGATGGCCCCGCCCCCTGTGGCCATCGCTGTCCCCAGCCCTGAGGGGACCCGTCCGTCTGTCCCTCTGTCCCCTTGTCCGCCTGTCCCTCCTGTCCGTCTGTCCCTCCTGTCCCTGTGTCCCTCTGTCCTTCCTGTCCCCTTGTCCGTCTGTCCCCTCTGTCTCTCCTGACCCCTCTGTCCCTCTGTCCCCACCCCCCTGTGAGCCCCCCCCCACTCGTGTCCCCAGCACGGGGTGGGGACAGGGACAAGGAGGGGACAAGGCTTGGGGACACCGGGACAGCTGAGCTGCTGGCACCAGGGACAGGGCTGGGGACACGGGGACATCAGAGACGCGTCCCAGTGACACGGTGACCTCATTGGCACAGTGACTGCGGGGACACAGGGACCTTGGGGACACGGTGCCATGTCCCAGTGACACGGGGACCTTGGGGACACGGTGACCTCATTGTCACAGGGACCTTGGGGACACAGGGACCTTGGGGACATGTCCCAGTGACACGGTGACCTCAGGGCCATGGTGACACTGGGGACACGTCCCAGTGACACAGGGACCTTGGGGACACGGTGACCTCGCTGTCACGGTGGTGACCTCGGTGCCAGCAGGCAGAGCCGTGAGTGGGGACAATGCCACCTTTTATTTACAAAACACCGGGGACAGGGGGGGGACAATGACAGGGACAAGGACGGGGACAGTGCCACCGCACTGTCCCCAACACCCGGAGCACGGCCCCGACCCCAGGGGAGGTGACACCGAGGGGACAGCGAGGGGACAGAGGTGACACCGAGGGGACAGGGAGGGGACAGAGGTGACACCGAGGGGACACCGAGGGGACAGAGGTGACATCTAAAACTTGAACTCTTTGTACTTCTTGCCCCCCCCGCGGGCGTCCTGGGGCTGCGCCTTCCGCTTCTTCTGCTGCGGGGACACAGGGGACAGTGAGGGGACACTGGGGACAGTGAGGGGACACAGGGGACAGTGAGGGGACAATGGGGACACGGGGACAGTGAGGGGACACTGGGGACAGTGAGGGGACAATGGGGACACGGGGACAGTGAGGGGACACTGGGGACAGTGAGGGGACACTGGGGACAGTGAGGGGACAATGGGGACACTGGGGACAGTGAGGGGACACTGGGGACAGTGAGGGGACAATGGGGACACTGGGGACAGTGAGGGGACACTGGGGACAGTGAGGGGACACTGGGGACACTGGGACAGTGAGGGGACACTGGGGACACAGGGACAGTGAGGGGACACTGGGGACAGTGAGGGGACACTGGGGACAGTGAGGGGACACTGGGGACAATGGGACAGTGAGGGGACACAGGGACAGTGAGGGGACAATGGGGACACTGGGACAGTGAGGGGACAATGGGGACAATGGGAGAGTGAGGGGACACGGGACAGTGAAGGGACAATGGGACAGTGAGGGGACAGAGAGGGGACAAGGAGGAGACAAGGAGGTCATGGTGGGGACAGGGAGGATAAGGAGAGGACAGTGAGGGGACAAGGAGGGGACACAGGGGACAGGGAGGGGACAGGGAGGGGACAGGGCGGCCATGGTGGGGACTTGGGGACAGGAACCCCTCGTGCTTCATCCCAGCCCCATGGGGCTGTCCTGAGGGGACAGGGAGGGCACAAAGGGGACACAGGGGACAGGGAGGGGACAGAGGGGACACGAGGGCACAAAGGGGACACAGGGGACAGGGAGAGGACAGAGGGGACAGGGAGGGGACACAGGGGACAGGGAGGGGACAGCGAGGCGCCGCCCACCTTCTGCTTGGCGGCGTGCTCGGCCACCATGTCGCTGAAGTCCTCCTTCTCCACCTGCGCCTGCTGCTCCCGCACGTGCTCCTCGTATTTCTGCGTCATGGCCGTGGGGTCCAGCTCCAGCTCCTCGGGGGCCAGCGCCACCTCCACGCCCTGGGCCTCGGTGACCGGGCCCTTGCGGCCCATCACCTGTGGGGGACATTGGGGACAGTGTCATTGTCACCTCCTAAACCTCTGTCACCAGGCCCTTCCGGCCCATCACCTGCAGGGACATTGGGGACATTGGGGACACTGATCCCGTGGGCTTTTGGGATCCCAGGGTTTTTTTTGGGGTCCCAGGTGGGTTTTGGGGGTGTTTTGGGTGGTTTTTAGGGTGTTTTTGGGGGGGTCTCACCGCAGACATGGCGCAGATGTGCGTGGGGGTGTTTTGGGGTGGTTTTTGGGGTGTTTTGGGGGTGTTTTTGGGGTGTTTGGGGGTGGTTTTGGGTGGTTTTTGGGTGGTTTTTGGGGTGTTTTTGGGGTGTTTTTGGGTGATTTTGGGGTGTTTTGGGGCTCTCACCGCAGACATGTCATAGATGTGGGTGGAGCTGTTTTGGGGGTGTTTTTGGGTGATTTTTGGGTGATTTTGGGGTGTTTTTGGGGTGGTTTTTTGGGGTGTTTTGGGGCTCTCACCGCAGACATGTCGTAGATGTGGGTGGGGGTGTTTTTGGGGTGTTTTTTGGGGGGGTGTTTTTGGGGTGGTTTTGGGGTGTTTTGGGGGTCTCACCGCAGACATGTCGTAGATGTGCGTGGAGCCCATCATTTGGCCGGTTTTGGGGTTTTTGGGTGGTTTTGGGGTGTTTTTGGGGGAACAGCTGGGGGTCTTGCTCCTTTTGGGGGGTCAGGGGTGGGGGGGGGGGCTCTTGATCATTTGGGGCCCCCTACACCCTGACCCTCCCAAATCCCCCCAGAGACCCCTGCATTTTTAGGTGTTTTTGGGGTTTTTGAGCCCCCCCGAAATCCCCAAACCCCAAATCCCTCAAAAATTCCCAGCCCCATGTTTTTGGGTGAACCCCAAACTCCCCCAATCCCCCTGGGGTCTGAACCCCCAAAAACCTCAGACACCCCACAAACTCCCTCAAAACCCCAAAAGCCCCTGAACCTCAAACTCCCCCAGTGCCCCAACACCTCGAGCCCCCAAAAAGCCCCAAAAATCCCCAAAAATCCCTGAACCCTAAACTGCTGCAGATCCCCAAACCTCCCTGAGACCTCTAAAATTCCCCAAACCCCCCCCAAAAATCCCCCAAAACACCCTCAAACCCCCTAAAAATACCCCCAAACCCTCCCCAAAATCCCCCCAAAAACCTCTCCAAAACCCCAACAACTCCCCCCAAACCCCAAAAACCCCCAAAAACTTACCCAAACCCCACAAAAATCCCTCCAAACCCCCTGCAAAATCCTCTCCAAAACCCCCATAAATACCCCCAAAATCCCCCAAATCCTCCCTAAAAACCCCAAAATCCCCCAAAAACTTTCCCAAACCCCCCAAAAACCCCCAAATACCTCCCCAAAACCCCAAATCCCCCCAATCCCCCCTCACCCGTCCATGGCCTCCTCGATTTTCTTCTTGCGCAGCTCGATCAGCTCCGGGGTCTCCATCCCGGCCGGCACCGAGGAGAAGCCCCCCGGGGTGATCAACCCACTGGGGGGGGGGAAATTGGGGTGTCAGGGGCACCCCGAGAACTCGGGGACACCCCAAAACTTGTGGGGTGCACGCCCAGAGGGGATGAACCGAGCCCGTTCCCACCCCAAAGAAAACCCCACAGGATTCCCCCATTATGGGGGGGTTTGGGGGTTCAGGGGGTCCCAATCAGTTTTTGGGGTCTCCTTGAGTTTTTGGGGTGCCCCAGAGTTCTTGGGGTGCCCCCAATTTGCCTCAGAGGGGATGAACCAACCCCACTCCACACCCCACAGAAAACCCCACAGGATTCCCCCATTATGGGGGGGTTTGGGGGTTCAGGGGGTCCCAATCAGTTTTTGGGGTCTCCTTGAGTTTTTGGGGTGCCCCTGGGTTCTTGGGGTCCCCCCAGTTTGCCTCAGAGGGGATGAACCGACCCCACTCCACACCTCACAGAAAATCCCACAGGATTCTCCCTTCATGGGGGATTTGGGGGTTCAGGGGGTCCCAATCAGTTTTTGGGGTCTCCTTGAGTTTTTGGGGTCCCCCCTGAGTTCTTGGGGTGCCCCAGAGTTTTTGGGGTCCCCCCAATTTGCCTCAGAGGGGATGAACCAACCCCATTCCACATCTCACAGGATTCTCCCTTTATGTGGGGGGATTTGGGGGTTCAGGGGGTCCTTGGGGGGTCCCCGTTGAGTTTTTGGGGTCCCCCTGAGTTTTTGGAGTCCCCCCGTATTTTTAGGGTCCCCCCGAGTTCTTGGGGTGCCCCTGAGTTCTTGGGGTCCCCCCAATTTGCCTCAGAGGGGATGAACCAACCCCACTCCACACCCCAAAAAAAACCCCACAGGATTCCCCCATTATGGGGGGGTTTGGGGGTTCAGGGGGTCCCAATCAATTTTTGGGGTTCTCCTGAGTTTTGGGGTCCCCCTGAGGTCCCTTGGGGTCAGAGGGATGAACTCCCCCATTCCCCACCCCAAAGAAAACCCCACAGGATTCCCCATTATGGGGTTTGCCCCAATCAGTTTTTTCTCCTGAGTTCTTGGGGTGCCCCGAGTTCTTGGGGTTCCCAGGGGGTTCCCCAGTTTGCCTCAGAGGGGATGAACCAACCCCACTCCCCACCCCAAAAAAAACCCAACAGGATTCCCCAATTATGGGGGGATTTGGGGGTTCAGGGGGGTCCCAATCAATTTTTGGGGTCCCCCTGAGTTTTTGGGGTGCCCCCGAGTTTTTGGGGTGCCCCCGAGTTCTTGGGGTCCCCCAATTTGCCTCAGAGAACGATGAACCCCATTCCCCACCCTAAACAAAACCCCACAGGATTGCCCCATTATGGGGGGTTTGGGGTTCAGGGGGTCCCAATCAGTTTTTTGGGGGTTCCCTTGAGTTTTTTGGGGTTCCTCTGACTTTTCTGAGGTGCCCCTGATTTTTTTGGGGGGCACCCCTGAATTTTTGGGGATGTCCATGGAGGGGGTGAACCCCACTCCTCCTCACCCCAAATTTCTTGCTCCTTCATGGGGGATTTTGGGGGGATTTAGGGACACCTGGGAGATTTTTTTGGGGTTCCCCGAGTTTTTTGGGGATATTTTTGGGGTGTCCCCCGATATTTTTGGGGTTCCCCCGATATTTTTGGGGCACCCCCAAATTTTTGGGGTGCCCCCACCTGTCCATTGAGGGTGAATCCCATCCCTCACCCCAAATTTCTCGCTCCTTTATGGGGGATTTTGTGGGGATTTAGGGACATCTGGGAGATTTTTTTGGGGTTCCCTCGACATTTTTGGGGTTCCCCAATATTTTTGGGGTTCCCCGACATTTTTGGGGTGCCCACCTGTCGGCAGGGGTGATGAATCCGGTCTCATCGGGTTTTTCTTCATCGCTTTCCTCCTCCTCCTCCTCCTCCGAGGATTCCTCGTCCGAGGGCTCCAGCTCCCCCCAGGGCGTGCGGTCGATCTCCTCCTCCTCCTCCTTGGTCTGGGGGGTTTGGGGGCGTCACTCCGGGATTTGGGGGGGCCCAGGGGTTTGGGGGGTCAGGCAGGGGGGGATTTGGGGTTTTTGGGGTTTTTTTCAGGGATTTTGGAGATTTTTGTGGATTTTGGGGCGTTTTTGATGCTGGGAAAGGGATTTGGGTGTGGGGTTATGGAGACCCCAAATCTGGGGGGGCCCGGGGGGGTCCCAAGGGGATTTGGGGGTCCCAGGGGTTTGGGGGTCAGACAAGGGGATTTTGGGGGGTTTGGGGTTTTTGAGGAGATTTTTTGGGGTTTTTGAGGGAATTTTAGGGGGATTTTTGGGGGATTTTTGGGGATTTTTGATGCATTTGGGTGTGGGGTTATGGAGACCCCCAAATCTTGGGGGCCTCCGGGGGGGTTTGGGGGGTCGGGCAGGGGGATTTGGGGTTTTGGGGTTTTGGGGGGATTTTTGGAGATTTTTGTGGATTTTGGGGGCGTTTTTGATGCTGGGAAAGGGGTTTGGGTGTGGGGTTATGGAGACCCCAAATCTGGGGGGTTGGGGGTCCTCAGGGATTTGGGGGTCCCAGGGGTTTGGGGGTCAGACAAGGGGATTTTGGGGGTTTGGGGTTTTGAGGGGGGGTTTTTGAGGGAATTTTTAGGGGGATTTTGGGGATTTTTGGGGGATTTTGATGCATTTGGGTGTGGGTTATGGAGACCCCAAATCTGGGGGTCCTCCGGGATTTGGGGGTCCCAGGGGTTTGGGGGGTCAGGCAGGGGTTGGGGTTTTGGGTTTTCTTGGGGGAGTTTTTTTGGAGGGGATTTTGGGGATGCTCCCAGTGGGGTTATGGAGACCCCCAAACCTGGGGGACCAGGGGCACTCTGGGATTTGGGGTCCCAGGGGGTTTGGGGGTTGGACAGGGGGGATTTGGGGTTTGTTTTGGGGTTTTGGGGAGAATTTTTGGGGATTTTGGGGGATTTTTGGGGGATTTTTGATGCATTTGGGTGTGGGGTTATGGAGACCCCAAATCTGGGGGGTCCTCCGGGTTTGGGGGTCCCAGGGGTTTGGGGGGTCGGGCAGGGGATTTGGGGTTTTGGTTTTTTGGGGGATTTTGGGGACTTTTGGGGGGTTTTTGATGCTGGGAAAGGGATTTGGGTGTGGGGTTATGGGAGACCCCAAATCTGGGGGGCTTGGGGGTCACTCAGGGTTTGGGGGGTCCCAGGGGTTTGGGGGTTGGACAGGGGATTTTGGGGGGGGTTTTGAGGAGATTTTGGGGTTTTGGAGGAATTTTTAGGGGAATTTTAGGGGGGAATTTTGGGGGATTTTTGATGCATTTGGGGTGGGGTTATGGAGACCCCCAAATCTGGGGGGGTCCCAGGGGCATCAGGCCAGGGGATTGGGGTTTTTGAGGAGATTTTTGAGTTTTTGGGGGTTTTCAGGGTTTTATGCATTTGGGTGTGGAATTATAGAGACCCCAAATCTGGGGGGTCTGGGGGGTCACTCTGGGATTTGGGGGGTCCCAGGGGTTTGGGGGGTCCTTGGGGGGCTCCATCAGGGTTTGGGGAGGACCCAGGTTTGTCCAGCAAGGATTTGGGGGGGTCCTGGGGGTCCCAGGGAGATCCCATGGGATTTGGGGGTCCAGCGGGGTTTGGGGGGCTACTGGGGGATTTGGGGGGGTCCCAGGGAGATCCAAGGGGATTTGGGGGTCTCAGGGGGTCCTAGGTGGGTTTGGGGGAGTCCTGGGGGATTTGGGGGTCCAGTGGGATTTGGGGGAGTCCCATGGGATTTGGGGGTCCAGCGGGGTTTGGGGGGCTCCCGGGGGATTTGGGAGCTCCCAAGGAGATCTCCAGGGGATTTGGGGGTCTCAGGGGGTCCTAGGTGGGTTTGGGGGAGTCCTGGGGGATTTGGGGGTCCAGTGGGATTTGGGGGAGTCCCATGGGATTTGGGAGTCCCACAGGGTTTGGGTGGTCCCAGGGGGATTTGGGGGTCCCGGGGGGATTTCAGGGGTCCCACAGGGTTTTGGGGGGGTCCCAGGGGATTTGGGGGAGTCACGTGGGGTTTGCAGGGTCCGGTGGGGTTTGGGGGAGTCCCGGGGGGTCCCAGGGGGCTTTGGGGGGTCCCAGGGGGTTTTGGGGCATCCCAGTGGGGTTTGGGGGTCCCACCCCCAAAACCCCAGTGGGGTTTGGGGGGGATCTACCCCAAAAATTTGGGGTCCCAGTGGGGTTTGGGGGGTCCCAGTGGGGTCCCAGGGGGCTTTGGGGTGTCCCAGTGGGGTTTGGGGGGTCCCAGTGGGGTTTGGGGCATCCCAGTGGGGTTTGGGGGTCCCCATCACCTGGAACTCGGCTGCGTTGGTCCCGAACACGTCCCCATAGAGCGGCTTCCCCGTCTCATCCACGGGCGGCTTCCCCCAGCCCCCGGCGTGGTACCCGAAGGAGCAGCCCTCGGGGGAACCCCAAAATATTCATGAACCCCCCCCAAAATCATCCTGACCTACCCCAAAACCATCCTGATCTACCCCAAAATCATCCTGAGCCACCCCAAAGCCATCCTGACCTACCCCAAAATCATCCTGAGCCACCCCAAAATCATCCTGAGCCACTCCAAAATCATCCTGACCTACCCCAAAATCATCCTGATCTACCCCAAAATCATCCTGACCTACCCCAAAATCATCCTGACCTACCCCAAAACCATCCTGACCTACCCCAAAATCATCCTGAGCCATCCCAAATCATCCTGACCTACCCCAAAATCATCCTGAGCCATCCCAAATCATCCTGACCTACCCCAAAATCATCCTGAGCCACCCCAAAATCATCCTGACCTACCCCAAAATCATCCTGAGCCACCCCAAAACCATCCTGAGCCACCCCAAAACCATCCTGAGCCACCCCAAAACCATCCTGAGCCACCCCAAAACCATCCTGAGCCACCCCAAAATCATCCTGAGCCACCCAAAATCATCCTGACCTACCCCAAAATCGTCCTGATCTACCCCAAAATCATCCTGACCTACCCCAAAATCATCCTGACCTACCCCAAAACCATCCTGACCTACCCCAAAACCATCCTGAGCCACCCCAAAACCATCCTGAGCCACCCCAAAACCATCCTGAGCCACCCCAAATCATCCTGAGCCACCCCAAAATCATCCTGATCCACCCCAAAACCATCCTGACCTACCCCAAAATCATCCTGAGCCACCCCAAAATCATCCTGATCTACACCAAATCATCCTGAGCCACCCCCAAACCATCCTGAGCCACCCCAAAATCATCCGGAGCCACCTCTAGACCCCAAAAACCCTCCCAGACTCCAAATCCCCCCCCCGAAAACACCCAAATTTCTTCCCCACCCCATCCCAAACATCACCCCAGAACCCCCAAATCCCCCCAGCACCCATAAACTCCCCCAAATCCCCCAAAAACACCCAAACAGCCCCAACCCTGCAGCACCAAAAGCCCCTGAATCCCCCGACCCCAAAACCACCCCCCCAAAAACCCCAAATCCCTCCAAATCCCCCCCAAAAACATCAAAACACCCCAAAAGCCCTCCCAAAACCCTTCAAATCCGCCCAAAAAACCCAAAAACGCCCAAACCCCAAAACCCCCAAAAACTCCCCAAAAACCCCCCCAAAAACCCCAAAATTCCCCCCAAAAACCACACATCCCCCAAAATCCTCCTAAAACCCCAAACATCCCCAACTTGCACCCAAAACCCTCCCTGCACCCCAAAAATCCCCAAAACCCCCCAAAAAATCCCCAAAAACCCCAAATCCCTCAAAACCCCCAAACCCCAAAAAACCCCAAAACACCCCAACCCCTCCAAAATCCCCTCCTAAAAACCCCTAAATCCCCCCACCTTGCACCCCGAAAAAACCCACCCTGCACCCCAAAACCCCCTAAAAACACTCCCAAAAAACCCCCCAAAAACCCTAAAAAGCCCCAAAACCCTAAAAATGCCCCAAAATCCTTAAAAGCCCCAAAACCTAAAAATCCCCCCAAAACCCTCACTCACCTCGGGGATGGGGGAGTTGAGCCCCGGGATTTTGAGGTTGGGGTACGAGGGGGGGGGTCCATAGCGCTGCATGGCGATCAGCCACGGGGGGGGCACCTTGTGGGCATTCTGGGGGGCACAGGGGGGGGTTTAGTGACCCTAAACCCCCGGGACCCCAAAAAAACCCTAAAACCACAAAAAAAACCCTAAAACCCCCCAGGACCCCAAAAACCCCAAATCTGCCCCAGGACTGGCAAAAAATAACGGGTGTTCCCCCCCCCACCCCAGTCAGGGAATGGAACATTCCTGGGGGGGCACAGGGGGGGTCAGTGGCCCTATAACCCCCCCGGGACCCCAAAAAACCCCAAAACCCCCAAAAAAACCTAAAACCCCAAATCCACACCAGGACCCCGAAATCACAGCAGGGATTGGGGGGGGTCCCTAAAGGAAGGGGTGTACCCCCCCAGTCAGGGAATGGAACATTCCTGGGCAGCGTCAGTGGCCCTAAAACCCCCAGGGCCTCCCAAAACCCCAAAACCCCCCCAGGATCCCAAAAAAACCCAAAACCCACCCAGGACCCCCAAAACCCCAAATCTGCCCCAGATTTGGGATGGATTTGGGGTTTGGGGTGGGATTTGGGTGTCCCCAAACGTCCAAACCCCAACCAGGATGTCCCCAAAATCCACCAGGGGTGGGATTTGGGGTGGATTTGGGGTTTGGGATGGATTTGGAGTTTGGGGTGGGATTTGGGGTTGGGATTTGGGATTTGGGGTTTGGGATGGATTTGGGGTTTGGAGTGGGATTTGGGGTTGGGGACGGGATTTGGGGTGGATTTGGGGTTTGGGGTTGGATTTCGGGTTTGGGATGGATTTGGGGTTTGGAGTGGAATTTGGCATTTGGGATGGATTTGGGGTTTGGGATGGATTTGGGGTTTGGAGTGGGATTTGGCATTTGGGATGGATTTGGGGTTTGGGATGGATTTGGGGTTTGGGGTGGATTTGGGGTTTGGGGTGGGATTTGGCATTTGGGATGGATTTGGGGTTTGGGATGGATTTGGGGTTTGGAGTGGGATTTGGCATTTGGGATGGATTTGGGGTTTGGGATGGATTTGGGGTTTGGGGTGGATTTGGGGTTTGGGGTGGGATTTGGCATTTGGGATGGATTTGGGGTTTGGGATGGATTTGGGGTTTGGAGTGGGATTTGGCATTTGGGATGGATTTGGGGTTTGGGGTGTATTTGGGGTTTGGGATGGATTTGGGGTCTGGGGTGGGATTTGGGGTGGATTTGGGGTGGGATTTGGGGTGTTCTCAGAAGTTTGGGGTGAATTTGGGGCATTCCCAGGTGTTGGGGTGGGATTTGGGATGGATTTGGGGTTTGGGCTGGGTTTGGGGTGGATTTGGTGTTTGGGATGGATTTGGGGTTTGGGGTGGGATTTGGGATGGATTTGGGGTTTGGGGTGGATTTGGGGTGGATTTGGGGTTTGGGGTGGATTTGGAGTGTTCCTAGGAGTTTGTTGTGGGATTTGGGATGAATTTGGGGTTTGGGGTGGGATTTGGGGTGGATTTGGGGCATTTCAGGGGTTTGGGGTGGGATTTGGGGTGGTTTTGGGGTGACTTTGGGGTGCCCTCACCGGCCCCATGGGCATGCCCAGGGATTTGGGATGGTTTTAGGTGGATTTGGGGTTTGGGATGGATTTGAGAGGGTTTTAGGATAGATTTGGAATGGGTTTGGGGTGGCATTTGGGATGGTTTTAGGGTGGATTTGGGGTGCCCCTCACCGGCCCCACAGGCATGCCCAGGGATTTGGGATGGATTTGGGGGTGCTTTAGGGTGAATTTGGGGTGTTTTGGGGTGGTTTTGGGATGTTTTTGGGGTGTTTTGGGGTGGTTTTGGGATGTTTTTGGAGTGGTTTTTACGATGTTTTTGGGGTGGTTTTAGGATGTTTTTGGGGTGGTTTTGGGATGTTTTTGGGGTGGTTTTAGGATGTTTTTGGGGTGGTTTTGGGATGTTTTTGGGGTGGTTTTAGGATGTTTTTGGGGTGGTTTTGGGGTGGTTTTTAGGATGGTTTTGGGATGTTTTTGGGGTGTTTTTGGGGCGCCCCAAAACTCCCACGGGCATGCCCAGCGCCCTCAAGCTCATCCAAAGATCTCCAGAATCTTCTCCTTGAAATCCAAAGGATGTCTCAAACTCCTTCCCTGGGGACACCCCACAATGGGGTCAAGGGTGGTGACAAATGTCCCAACCAGGACATCCCCAAACCCCCCAAAATCCAACCACAAGGATCCCAAATCCCCAAATATCCCTCAGGATGTCCCCAAACCCCCAGAACTCCAACCAGGACACCTCCAAACCCCAAAATGTCCAACCAAGATGTCCTCAAAACCCCAAATCTTCAACCAGGACATCTCCAAACCCCAAAACTCCAACCAGGATGTCCCAAAATGTCCCCCAGGACAGACCTAAAGCCCCAAATGTCCCTCCAGGTGTCCCCAAACCCCCAAAACTCCAACCAGGATGTCCCCAGAATCCAACCATGACATCTCCAAACCCCAAAATGTCCAACCAAGATGTCCTCAAAACCCCAAATCTTCAACCAGGCCATCTCCAAACCCCAAAACTCCAACCAGGATGTCCTCAAAATCCAACCAGGATGTTCCCAAAGTCACAAAATCCAACCAGGCCATCTCCAAACCCCCAAAACCCCAACCAGGATGTCCCCAAACCTCCAAAATCCAGCCAAGATGTCCCCAGATGTCCCCCAGGAGAGCCCTGAAGCCCCAGGTGTCCCCACCTCGTAGTAGAGGTCCCCGTGGATGGTCAGCTTGGGCTTGGTCTGCCACTTGAAGAAGGCGTCGTGCAGTTTCTGGTAGTCGATGTCGATCTTGCCCATCTTGGGCCGCACCTTCTCCCTCATCTTGGACTTCATGGTCTTCTGCTCCTCCTGGGGACGGCGCAGGGACGGTGGGGACACGTCCCGGGGACACGGGGGTGGCCCCAGGGAGCCTCGGGGGCAGCCACCGAGGTGTGGCCATGGTGGCCACAAGGTCAGAAATCCAACCAGGATGTCCCCAAATCCAACCAGGGTGTCCCCAAATCCAGCCAGGGTGTCCCCAAACCTCCATAACCCAACCAGGGTGTCCCCAAATCCAACCAGGGTGTCCCCAGATCCAACCAGGGTGTCCCCAGATCCAACCAGGGTGTCCCCAAATCCACCAGGGTGTCCCCAAATCCAACCAGGGTGTCCCCAAATCCAACCAGGGTGTCCCCAAACTTCCATAACCCAACCAGGGTGTCCCCAAATCCAACCAGGGTGTCCCCAAACTTCCATAACCCAACCAGGGTGTCCCCAAATCCAACCAGGGTGTCCCCAAATCCAACCAGGGTGTCCCCATATCCAACCAGGATGTCCCCAGATCCAACCAGGGTGTCCCCAAATCCAACCAGGGTGTCTCCAAAATCCAACCAGGGTGTCCCCAAATCCAACCAGGATGTCCCCAAATCCAACCAGGGTGTCCCCAGGATCCAACCAGGGTGTCCCCAAATCCAACCAGGGTGTCCCCAGGATCCAACCAGGGTGTCCCCAAGGTGTCCCCACCTTCTCCTGCAGGACCTCCCTCATCTCCTGGATGTCACAACCTCCCCAGATCTCTGAGACCCCTCCCCAAACCCCCTCCCACCCTCACAGCTGCCCCAGAGCTGCCCCTCAGACATTCCCCACGGTGTCCTTGAGATGTCCCCAATGTCCCTGCAATGTCCCCGTGGTGTCCCCACCTTCTCCTGCAGGGCCTCCCTCATCTCCTGGATCCCTGTGACCACTGAGAACCTCCCCAAACCCCTGGGATCCCTCTCCAAACCCCTGATACCCCCGCCCAAACCCCCTCCCACCCTCACAGCTGCCCCTCAGCCATTCCCTGAAGTGTCCCCAAGGTGTCCCCGTGGTGTCCCCACCTTCTCCTGCAGGGCCTCCCTCATCTCCTGGATGCCTGTGAGCCCTGAGACCCATCCCCAAACCCCCTCCCACCCTCACAGCTGCCCCCCAGCCATTCCCTGAAGTGTCCCCAAGGTGTCCCCAAGGTGTCCCCGTGTCCCCACCTTCTCCTGCAGGGCCTCCCTCATCTCCTGGATGCCCGTGCGTTTGATGAACTCGGGCAGCTCGAAGGGCGGTTTCTCGATGCCCCTCTTGCCCTGCAGGTATTTCCTCTTGAAGCACCAATGCCGCGGCACCGGCACCGAGTTCCGTGTGGCCTTCAGGTGCACCAGGAGCTTGGGGTCCTGCGCGGTGACATCGTGCATCTCCACCACGTCCGGGCGGGCCACCAGCTGGGGACGGCAAAGGGACATCAGGGGACAGCAAAGGGACAGCAGGGGACACTGAGGGACATCAGGGAGTTAAGGGGAAAGAGACCCAGGGTGGCTTTGTGGGACACCAAGTGACCTCTGGGTGGTCACACCGTGCATCTCCACCATGTCCGGATGGGCCACCAGCTGGGGACACCAAAGGGACATCAGGGGACATCAGGGGAGTTAGCAAGGACAGCCCCAGAGTGACACTGTGAGACACAAAGTGACCTCAGGGTGGTCACACCGTGCTCTCCACCATGTCCGGGCGGGCCACCAGCTGGGGGGACAGTGGGGACATCAGGGGACAGTGGGGGACAAAGGAAAGTGACAGGAGGAGAGCCCCAGAATGGTGCTGGACACGTCAAAGTGACCCTGGGTGGGGACATGGGACACCAGGGTGGCACTGGTGGGGTGACAAGGACAAGACTGAGGTCCCAAGGTGACCCTTGAGTGGGTAACTGCGACCCCAGTGTCCCCAGGAAGGTGACAAAGGGCACATTGCGTGGCTCTGGTGTCCCCACTGGGGCTCCCAGGGGACAGGAGGTGTCACCTCAGGCTGTCCCCAGCTCCAAGTGCCACCCACGCCCACGGCGAGGGGACAGGGCCGTGTCCCCAAGCGTCACCTCAGGGCTGTCCCCAGCTCCGAGTGCCACCCACGCCCACGGCGAGGGGACAGGGCCATGTCCCCAAGTGTCACCTCAGGGCTGTCCCCAGCTCCGAGTGCCACCCACACCCACGGGAGGGGACAGGGCCATGTCCCCAAGTGTCACCTGCTTCAGCTCGGCCACCGTGAACCTGTTCATGCGCCGCAGCTTCTTCTTGGACAGCTTGGGGACCTCCTGCTTCTTCTCCTGGGGACACGTGGGGACAGCTCAAGTGACAGTGGGAGGGTGGCACCCGATGGCACCACCCGCTGTCCCCGTCCCCTCTGTCCCCCCTCAGGGACTGTCCCCTCCTTCCCAGTCCCTGCTGTCACCACCCCCAGTCAGTGTCCCCAAACACGCCTGCATTGTCCCCAGCTCGGTACCAGCTGCAGCTGCCACCTCCTGTCACCCTCAATGCCACCCCACTGTCCCCTTGATGTCCCCAGTGCCACTGGCTCATCCCATCACTGTCCCTGTATCCTCGTGTCCCCAGTGTCACGTGCTTGTCCTCAGAGCTGTCCCCATTGCTACCCCTGTCCCCAATGTCCCCCGATGTCCCTGCTGTCACCTGCTCATCCTCGGAACTGTCCTGTCCCCAATGTCCCCAGTGTCACCTGCTCGTCCTCAGAGCCGTCCCCGTCTCTGCCCCTGTCCCCCATGTCCCCAGTGTCCCCAATGTCCCTCTGTCCCCCTGTCACCTGCTCATCCTCGGAGCTGTCCCCGTCGCTGCCCCTGTCCCCCATGTCCCCAGTGTCCCCAGTGTCCCCAGTGTCACCTGCTCATCCTCAGAGCTGTCCCCGTCGCTGCCCCGGGTGCCATCCTCGGGTCCCTTTTTCCGGGGCGCCCCGGCGCTCTCGGCTCGCTCCGCCCGCTCCGGCTCCTTCTCCTTGTCCTTCTTCACCTCATCCGTCAGCTGGGACCGGGACAGGGACAGGGACAGGGACAGGGACAGAGTCAGGGGATGGGGACAAGGACAGAGTTAGGGGATGGGGACAGGGACAGAGTCAGGGGATGGGGACAAGGACAGAGTCAGGGGATGGGGACAGGCACAGAGTCACGGGATGGGGACAGGGACAGGGAGGGAGGACAGGGAACAAGGACAGAGTTAGGGGATGGGGACAGGGGCAGGGACAGAGTTAGGGGATGGGGACAAGGACAGAGTCAAGGGATGGGGACAGGGACACCCAGGGGTCAGGGACAGGGGCAGGGGACAGGGGCACCCAGAGGACAGAGGTCAGGGGACAGAGAATAGGGTCAGGGGACATGGGACAGGGATAGGAGCACCCAGGGGACAGGGACAGGGGACACCCAGGGGACAGGGATGCAGACAAGGACAGGGGACAGGGAGAGAGGCAGCCAGGGGACAGGGGACACAGGTCAGGGGACAGGGACGGGAACCAGGACAGGGTGGGAAGACAGGGGACACGGGTCAGCAGCACCCAGGGGTGACACTGGAGTGACCCCAGCACCCAGGGGTGACCTCCAGGACCCAGGAGTGACCCAGGGGTGACCCTGGCACCCAGAACTGCCCCTCACCACCCAGGGGTGACCCTAGCACCCAGGGGTGACCCAGCAGTGACCCTGGCACCCAGGAATGACCCCTGGCACCCAGAGGTGACCCCTCACACCCAGGGGTGACCCTGGCACCCAAAGGTGCCACCACCCCCCAGAAGCGCCACCTTGAAGGCCTCGAAGATCCGCTTGAAGAAGACGAAGTTGGGGTCGTAGATCTCGGGCTCCTCGCTCACGTACTCGATCTCCACCTCGGGGGCGTCCCCGGGGGGGGGCTCGGGGTCCCCCCGGGCGGGGGTCGGGGCTGGGGCCCCCTCCCGGGCCCCGCCCCTGCCCCGCTTCTTCTTCTTGCGGTTCCGGCGCTTCCGGTTCCGCTGGGAGGGACAGCAGGGGACAAAAGGGACAGTGAGGGGACAGCGAGGTGGGAGAGGTCCCTCTAACTGGGGGGACAAAGGGGACACTGAGGGGACAGCGAGGTGGGAGAGGTCCCTCTAACTGGGGGGACAAAGGGGGACACTGAGGGGACAGCGAGGGACAAAAGGGACAGTGAGGGGACAGGGAGGCTGGACAGGTCCCTCTAACTGGGGGGACAAAGGGGGACACTGAGGGGACAGGTCCCTCTAACAGGGGAGACAGAAGGGGACAAAAAGGGACAGTGAGGGGACATGGAGGTGGCACAGGTTCCACTAACTGGGGGGACAAAAGGGACACAGTGAGGGGACAACTGGAACAGGTCTCTCTAACTGAGGGGACAAAAGGGGACAGTGAGAGGACAGCGAGGTGGGACAGGTCCCTCTAATTGGGGGCACAAAGGGGGGACCCCAGGGACCCCCCCAATTGGAGAAAATAAAAAGGGACAAAGGTGACATGAAGGTGACACAGGTGACCCCAGAGTGAGTCACACCACCTGCACTTGGTGGGGACAAAATGGGGACACTGGGGTGGCACCGAGAGGGGACAGACCCCACCCAGTAATGGGGACAGAAAAGGGACATTGGGGTGACCCCAGGGGAGCCCTGATTTGCACAGTTGGGGGGACAAAAAGGGACATTGGGGTGACCCCAAAGTGACCCAAACCCCCCTGGGCCACCAAGGGAGGGGACAACGGTGACACCACAGGGACACAGGTGACCCCAGAGCCACCCAAACCCCCTGGGACACCAAGGGAGGGGACAATGGTGACACACCAGTGACACAGGTGACCCCAGAGCCACCCGAACCCCTCCCAAACAAACCCATCCCCGACCCCTCCCCCGGGAAATTTGGGGCGCCCATGGGACCCCCCCACCCCCCCGGGGGTGCCAGTTTGGGTGGGGGTGGACTGTCCCCATTGTCCCCTGTGTCACCTCCTTTTTGGATGTCCCCGTGTCCTCCTCAGCCTCTGAGGCCGATGCCGACGCCCGGAGCTCCGTCTCCATCTCGTCCTCGGCTGGGGGGACACGGGACAGCGCTGTCACCCCCCTCTGGGTGCCATCCCCCCCTTTTTGGGTGCCACCCCCACCTCTGGTGCCACCCCCCCCTTTGGGCGCCACTCCCACCTTTGAGGGGGCACTGGGGACACTGCAGGTGGCAGGGGACAGCGTGAGTGGCACAGGGAGTGGCACTGTGGGGGGCACAGGACACTGGGGTGGCATTGTGGGCGACACGGGGAACACTGGGGTGGCACTGGGTGACACGGGGGTGGCAGGGGACACTGGGGTGGCACTGTGAGTGACATGGTGGTGGCACTGTGGGTGACACAGGGTGGCACTGTGGGTGACATGGTGGTGGCACTGTGGGTGGCACTGTGGGTAGCACAGGGGACACTGGGGTGGCACTGTGGATGGCACGGTGGGTGACATGGGGGTGGCACTGTGGGTGACACAGGGGACACTGTGGGTGACACTGTGGGTGGCACTGTGGGTGACACGGGGTGACACAGCGGGTGCCAGGGGGTGGCACTGTGGGTGGCACTGTGGGTGACACTGTGGTGGCACAGCGGGTGCCGGGGGTGGCACTGTGGGTGACACTGTGGGTGACACTGTGGGTGGCACTGTGGGTGGCACGGGGGTGGCACAGGGGGCACTGTGGGTGGCACTGTGGGTGACACGGGGGTGGCACAGCGGGTGCCGGGGGTGACACTGTGGGTGACACTGTGGGTGACACTGTGGGTGGCACGGGGCACTGTGGGTGACACTGTGGGTGGCACTGTGGGTGACACCGGGGGTGGCACAGGGTGACACTGTGGGTGACACTGTGGGTGGCACGGGGGTGGCACAGCGGGTGCCAGGGGTGGCAGCGCTCACCCGACAGCCCCGGCACCGTCACCAGCTCCTCCTGGCGGCTCTCCTTGAGCTGCAGGATCTTCTCCAGCGCCTGCGGGATCTTGGGGCCCACCCCGGAGTCCTCGTTCTGGGGGGGCAGGGGGGGTCACAGGGACCCCCTCAAGTCAGGGAGACCCCCGGACCCCCCCAAAATCAGGGAGACCCCCGGGACCCCCCCCAAATCAGGGAGACCCCCGGGACCCCCCCAAAATCAGGGAGACCCCTGGGACCCCCCAAAATCAGGGAGACCCCTGGGACCCCCCTAAAATCAGGGAGACCCCCCCAGAAATCAGGGAGATCTCTGGGATTTCTCCAAAATGGGGCAGCTCCCGAATCTGCCTCTAAAGAAACCCCAAAGCCACAGAGAGACCCCAGACCCACCAAGACCCCTCCCCACAATAAAGAAACCCCAAATGCAGAGACCCCAGCCCCACAACAAAAGGACCCCAGACTCACAGAGACCCCAGCCCCAAAACGCCCAGCCCCACAGAGATACCATCAATAGAGCCCCCAGCCCCACAAACCCTTCCCAATAGAGACCCCAGACCCACAGAGACCCCTCCTCACAATAAAGAGACCCCAGACCCTGAAATCCCAGACTCAGAGACCCCACACAGAGCCCCCAACCCCACAGACCCCCCTCAACACAGACCCCAAACCCAGAGACCCCTCCCCACAACAGACCCCAGACGCAAAAACCCCAAACTCAGAGAACCCAAACCCACAGAGAGACCCCAGACTCAGAGACCCCCACACTGAGCCCCCAGCCCCATAGACACCCCAACAGAGACCCCAAACCCACAGAGACCCTTCCCACAATAAACTCCAGAACCCCCAGACTCAGAGACCCCCACAGAGCCCCCAGCCCCCCCAACCCTACAGAGCCCCCCAACAGAGACCCCAGGCCCACAGAGACCCCTCCCCACAATAAAGAGCCCCCAGCCCCCAGCCCCACCTCTCTGCTGTCGTCGCCGGGGGGCGGGGGGGGCCCGCGGGGCCGGGGGGCTCCCATGGCCAGGGGGGCTCCCATGGGGCTGCCTGGGGAGGGGGGGACACAGAGGGGACATCAGCCTGGGAGGGGGTGGCACAGGGGGCACAGGTGTCCCCCCCACCCCCCCCAGTGTCCCCCCCTCACCTCGGGGGGCCAGGGGGGTCCTGGCAGCCATGGGAGCCCCCTCGGGGGGGGCGGGGGTCAGCTTGGCCATCTCCTGCTGCCGCTCCTGCTCCAGCAGCACCGCGGCCTGGGGGGGGGGTCAGGGGGCTGGGGCGACCCCCACCCCGAGGAGACCCCCCCACAACCCTGGGTGCCCCCCCAGACCCAGGAGAGCCTCCGAAACACAGGGGTGCCCCCCAAACCCACGGGTGCCCCCCCAAACCCACGGGTGCCCCCCCACACCCAGGGGAGCCCCCCCACAAGCCTGGGTGCCCCCCTAGACCCAGGAGAGCCTCCCAAACCCAGGGTGCCCCCCAAACCCAGGGGAGACCCCCAACCCTCAGTGCCCCCCAAACGCCAGGAGTGCCCCCCAAGTCCTCAGTGTCCCCCAAACCCCAAACCCAGGGTGCCCCCAAACCCTCGGTGCCCCCCAAGTCGTCAGTGCCCCCAAACCCAGGGCGCCCCCTCACCCGTTTCTGCTGCTCCAGCAGCTCCTGCTCCTTGGCCTTGTCCCCGAACGGGTGCTGGCCCTGGGGGCACAGTGAGGACCCCCCAGAAACCAAAATTGCCCCAAGGGGTCACCCAGCCCTCAACACCCCCCAAAAATCCCAAATCCCACCCCAAATCCAGCCCTCAGCTCAGCCACTCCATGGGGCTCCCACCCCCTCCAACACCCCCCTGGACCCCTTGAAACCCCCCCAAACCCCACAGCCCCGAGTCCCCCGTGTGCCCCCCACCCCAAAAATCCTCCCCTGGACCTGAGCCCGCTCCTCCTGCAGCAGCACGGCCCCTCTAATCCCCAAATCCCCCAAAACATCCCCACAACTCCCTCTGAGCACCCTGTGCCCCCCACCCACCCAAAAGGAGCCCCCCACTCTCCCAAGGGTGCCCCCACCCCAAAAGGAGCCCCCCCAGACCTGTGCCTGCTCCTCCTGCAGCACCAGGGCCCCTTTAACCCCTCAAATCCACCCAAAACCCCCAAACCCCACAGCCCTGAGTCCCCCCTGCCTTCCTGTGCCCCCCACCCCAAAAGGAGTCCCCCATGCCCCCAGAGGTGCCCCCACCCCAAAATGCCCCCTGACCTGTGCCCTTTCCTCCTGCAGCAGCACGGCCCCTTCTAATCCCCCGAAATCCCCCCATGCCCCCCACCCTAAAAGCCCCCATGCCCCCACCCCCCAAAAGGCCCCCAGACCTGCGCCTCCCTCCTGCAGCAGCACGGCCGCTTTAACCTCCCAAACCCCTGAAACACCCCCAAAATCCCCCAAATCCCACATCCCCAAATCCCCCCACCCCCAAATTCCTCCCCCGGACCTGCGCCTCTCCTCCTGCAGCACCAGGACCCCTTTAACCCCCAAACCCCAGACCCCCGAGTCCCCTGTCCTCCCTGGTGCCCTCCCCAGCCCCCCCCCCCCAAATCCCCCCCAGACCTCGCCCTCTCCTCCTGCAGCAGCACGGCCGCTTAACCCCCAAACCCCCTAAATCCCAGACCCCCCTAGTCCCCCCCTGGTGCCCTCCCCAGTGCCCCCCACCCCAAATTCCCCCCCAGACCTGTGCCCTCCCTCCTGCCTGCAGCATGGCCGCTTTAACCCCCAGATCCCAGACCCTTGAGTCCCCCCCTGCCCTCCCCCGTGCCCCCCCCCCCAAAGGGGCCCCCCTGTGCCCCCACCCCAAATTCCTTCCCCCAGACCTGTGCCCTCTCCTCCTGCAGCAGCATGGAGCCCTCTAATCCCCAAACCCCTGAAACACCCCCAAATCCCACACCCCTGCCCCCCCCCCCCAAAAAGGAGCCCCCAACCCAAATCCCCCAGACCTCGCCTCTCCTCCTGCAGCAGCACGGCCACTTTTAACACCCCCAAACCCCTGAAACACCCCCAAAATCCCCCAAATCCCACATCCCCAAGTCCCCCCCCCCCCCAAAAGGAGCCCCCCACCTGAAATCCCTTCCCCCGGACCTGCGCCCTCTCCTCCTGCAGCAGCATGGCCGATTTAACCCCCAAACCCCACACCCCCAGGACCCCCTAACCCCTAACCCCCGTGCCCCCCACCCCAAAATAAGCCCCCCCACCCCAAAAATTTGGACCTCGCCCTCTCCTCCTGCAGCAGCATGGCCGCCTGCTGCTGGGCCAGCGTCAGCCGCTCCTCCTCGCTGAGCCCCGCGGGGGGGGGCGGCGGCACTGGGACCCCCCCCACGGGCCCCCCCAGGCCGAAGCCCAGCCCCAGCCCCGGGGGGGGCGGGGGGGGCACCAGGGGGTGCTGCAGGGGCAGCGCTGGGGGCAGCTGGGGTGGGAGGGGAGGGGGGGTCAGGGGGGGCACCAGGGACACCCCCACACCCCAAAATTTCATGCCCCCCCCCAAATTGGGTGTGATTGGACCCCCCCACCCCAAAATTGGGTGTGACTGGACCCCCCCACCCCAAAATTTGGGTGGTCTGGAGAGTTTTAACATCCCCCCCCCCAAACTTTCACCCCCCAGGATTCAGAGTGGGGAAGGGTCAGAAACTTCTGAGCCCCCCCACCCCAAAATTTAACACCGCAAATTTGGGGGATTTGAGAAGGTTTAATTTCCCCCAAATTTCACCCCAGGATTCAGTGTTGGGAAGAGTCTGAAACACCTCAGACCCTCCCCCCCACCCCAAAATTTAACACTCCAATTTGGGGGATCTGAGAGGTTTTAAACCCCTCCCACCCCAAAATTTAACACCCCCACCACCCCAAATTTGGGTTCTGGAAAATTTTAAATCCCCTCACCCCAAAAACTGGGCGGTTTTCATTAACGCCCCCACCCCAAAATTTAACACCACAAGCACCCCGAATTTGGGGGGTCTGAGCAGTTTTAACCCCCCCCACCCCAAAACTGGGTGGCATTGACCCCCCCCACCCCAAAATCTGGAACTCTGAGGGGTCTTTAACCCCCCAAAAGCACCCATGATCCCCTCCCACCCCAAATTGGGGCCCTGGGGGTGCCCCCAAACCCCCCAGACCCCCCCAAATCCCACCTGGGGGGGCGGGGCCTTGTCCCCCTCCTCGGGGCGCAGGGCGGGGCGGCTCAGCACGATCCCAGTCTGGGGGGGCACAAATTGGGGGGGGGGGTCCCTGTGAGCCCCCCCTGCTCGGAGGGGACATGGGGACCCCCCCTCTGGGAGGGTGGGGGTGGCAGGAGCCCTCCCACCCCCAAAAAATGGAACAAATCCCCCAAAAATCTCATGAAACCCCCCAAAATCCAATTAACCCCTGCAAAAAAACTCATTAAACTCCCCAAAATCCTATTAAACCTCCCCAAAATCCAATTAAACCCCCCCAAAATCCCATTAAACTCCTCAAAATCCCACAAAACTTCCCAAAAATCTCATTAAACCCCCCCAAAATCCAATTAAGCCCCCAAATCCAATTAACCCCCCCAATCCAATTAACCCCCCCAAAATCCAATTAACCCCCCAAAATCCAATTAACCTCCCCCAAAATCTCATTAAACTCCCCAAAATCCCAAGAAACCTCCCAAAAATCACATTAAACCCCCAAATCCCATTAAACCCCCCTAAAAAATTCACATTAAACCCCCCCAAATCTCATTAAACTCCCCCAAATCCCATTACAGCCCACAAAAATCACATTAAACTCCCAAAAATCACATTAAACTGCCCGAAAATCACATTAAATCCCTCAAGAATCACATTAAACCACCCCAAAATCACATTAAACCCCTCAAAAATCACATTAAACCACCCAAAATCACATTAAATCCCTCAAAAGTCACATTAAACCACCCAAAAAACACATTAAACCGCCCCAGAATCACATTAAATGCCTCAAAAAATCACATCAAACCACCCCAGAATCACATCAAATCCCTCAAAAATCACATTGAGCCACCCAAAAATCACATTAAATCCCTCAAAAATCACATTAAACCACCCAAAAATCACATTAAACCACCCCAAAAATCACATTAAACCTCCCCACAATGACTCCCCCTCCCCAAAGGGACTCAAGGACAGGGAGAATTTGGGGTCCCCCCGTTTTGGGGCTCTCACCTGCAGGGTGTAGGCCTGGAGCCGCTCCAGGAGCTCCTCGCGGGTCCCTGGGGGGAAAAGGGGGGGTCAGGGACCCCCAAATTCTGCCCCAGAACCCCCCCAGATTCTTCTGCCCCTTCACGGATCCTCCAAACCTCCCAGCACCCCAAAAATTCCCCCCCAGAGACCCCCAAAACTCCCCTAAATCCTCTCAGGTGACCCCAAATCTCCCCCCTTGCCCTCAGATCTCCCCTCAAATGATCCCAAAAACCCCAAATTTCTCATCCTACCCCTCAGATCTTCCTCAAGTTCCCTCAGGGGACCCCAAAACCCCCAAATTTCCCTTCTAGGCCTCAGATCTCCCCTCACGTGTCCCCAAATTTTCCCTCAGATCTCCCCCCAATCCCCTCAAGTGATCCCAAACCCCCCAAATTTCTCCTCTTCCCCTCAGATCTCCCCCAATTTATCCCCGTTCCTGTCGTATCTTCCCACAAGTGACCCCAAAACCCCCAAATTTTCCCTCAGATCTCCCCAAATCCCTGCAGGCGACTCCAAAACCCCCAAATTTCCTTTCTAGGCCTCAGATCTCCCCTCACGTGACCCCAAATCTCCCCAAATTTTCCCTCAGATCTCCCCCCAATCGCCTCAGGTGGCCCCAAAACCCCCAGATTTCCCCTCTTTCCCCTCAGATCTCCCCTCAAGTGACCCCAAAATGCCCCAATTTCCCCTCCCACCCCTCCCCCAAATCCCCTCAGGTGACCCCAAAACTCCCCAAATTTCCTTTCTTCCCCTCAGATCTCCCCCAGTTTATCCCCGTTCCCCTCAGACCTCTCCTTAAGTAACCCCAAAACCCTCAAATTCCCTTCTTTCTTCTCATATCTCCCCTCAAGTGACCCCAAACCCCCCAAATTTCCCCTCAGATCTCCTCTCAATCTACTCAGGTCACCCCAAAATCCCCACATTTCCTCCCTTTCCCTCAGATTTCCTCTCAAGTGACCCCAAAATCCCCAAGTTTTCCCTCTTCCCCTCACGGATCCGTCCCCGCTCTCCCCTCACGGCTTCCCCCTCTCTCCCCTCACGGATCCATCCCCGCTCTCCCCTCACGGATCCATCCCCGCTCTCCCCTCACGGATCTCCCCCTCTCCCTCACGGATCTCCCCCCGCTCCCCGCACCCTGCGCGGGGCTCCGATGCTGGCGAGCGTGGCCTGGAGCTCGGGGTGGGCCCAGCCCGCGTACGGGGAGCGCTCGGGGGCTCGGGGGTCCCTCAGGGGCTCCCCGGGCCCGGCTGCCGCCGCCGCCGCCGCATCCCGCGCTCCGCCGCCATCTTGGCGTCGCCGCCGCCGAGAGCGTCGCAGCCAATCAGAGAGCGCGGCGCCGCGCCGTGCGTGCTGACGTCACGGGGCGAAGAAGGTGGGGCTTGCGCAGGTGTTAGGGGTAATAGGGATGGTAGTTACGTCACGGCAATGGCAATGACGCCATCGTGGCCGATGTGGTCACGTGAACGCAGTTGGAATGTCGTCGCAGGATCCACGATCCCTGCTCATTAGCATGGCCCCGCCCACCCCGCTGCCCGCCAGACCCCAGATCCTCATTTGCATAGCCCCGCCCATAGCTGTTGCACCTATTCGCGCTTATTTGCATGGCACCGCCCCAAAACAGCGCTCATTTGCATAAAACCAGGATTTCAGCTGATTTACATGAGCCCCTTCGTGATCCAGCCCCTCATTTGCATAACCGCTCTCATTATGCAGGTGAAAGTCCCGCCCACTTTCCTGGCTCCGCCCCCAAACGCGGCCATTCATTTCTCACGAGCGCGGTTTCGTTTAGGCCACGCCCACCCTCATGTCAGTTAGCCACGCCCCTTTGAGGGCGGTCTTTGCTAACCCCCGCCTCGTGGGGGCGTGGCCTCACCAGTTCCCGCCCTCCTTTTCGGAAGTGACGTCACCGCCACCGCCGCTCTACCCGGAAGTGCCGCCGCAGGTGAGCGCGCGCCGCGCGGTGGGGGCGGGGCCGGGGGGTCCTGGGGGTTCCCGGAGTCCCCCCCGCCCCTCCCCCATCCCGGGGGTTCCCGGAGCCCCCCCCCGCCCCTCCCCCATCCCGGGGGTCCCCTGAGCCCCCGCCCCTCCCCCATCCCGGGGGTTCCCGGAGCCCCCCCCGCCCCGCCCCCATCCCGGGGGTCCCTGAGCCCCCCCGTGTCCCCCCCCGCCCCTCCCCCATCCCGGGGGTCCCTGACCCCCCCCGTGTCCCCCCCAGCCCCGCCATGTCGCGCGCCACCAAGCGGAAGCACGTGGTGAGGGAGCTGCTGGAGGAGCGCGTGCAGCCCGCGGAGGGACAGAGCGTGGTCAGGGTGAGAGGGGGACAGCGAGGGGACAGTGGGGACACTGGGGGACACTGGGACAGCGGGGGGACACGGGACATTGAGGGGATTGGGGACATTGGGGACACGGGGGGGACACGGGGACATTGGGGGGACAGAGCGTGGTCAGGGTGAGAGAGGGGACAGCGAGGGGACATTGGGGACAAGGGGGACACTGGGGGGACACGGGGACGCTGGGGGGATTGGGGACATTGGGGACACGGGGGGGACACGGGGACATTGGGGAGATTGGGGACATTGGGGACACGGGGACAGCGGGGGACATGGGGACACGGGGGGACACGGGGACATTTGAGGGGACAGAGCGTGGTCAGGGTGAGAGCGACAGGGGGGACATTGGGGACACACAGGACAGCAGGGACACAGGGGACACAGGGGGTCAGGGGACATTTGAGGGGACAGGCGTGGTCAGGGACAGGGGACATTGGGGACACAGGGACATCACAGACATTGGGGACATTGGGGGACATTGGACATTGGGGACACAGGGACAGCCGGGGGGACACAGGACAGGGGGGACAGGGGACATTGGGGGGACAGAGCGTGGTCAGGGTGAGAGGGGGGACAGGGGACACTGGGGGGATTGGGGACATTGGGGACAGCGGGGGGACAGAGTGTGGTCAGGGTGAGAGTGACAGGGGGGACATTGGGGACACGGGGACATCACAGACACTGGGGACATTGGGGGGATTGGGAATCTCGGGGACATCAGGGGGAATGGGAACATTGGGGACATCGGGGACATTGGGACATCGGGGACAATGGGGGGACAATGAGGACATTGGGGATACTGGGGATGCTGGGGGAATTGGGGACATTGGTGACAATGGGGGGACATCGGGGACACTGGGGGGACATTGGGCACATTTGGGACATCAGGGACATTGGGGGGACACTGGGGGACACCACGGGGACAGGGCAAGGGGGGGATGTGGAGACATTGGGGGGACACAGGGACAAAGCTCTGGGACAGGGGGACATGGAAGGGACAGGGGTGACAAGGGGACAGGCCGAGGTGGCCCTGGGGACAATGAGACTTGGGGGGGACACGAGGGAGGGGACAGGAAGGGACATGGAGGGGACACTGAGGGGACACCGCGCCCGGCCGTGTCCCGCAGGTGTTGGGGACACCGGGGAACAACCTGCACGAGGTGGAGACGGCGGAGGGGACGCGGTTCCTGGCCAGCATGCCCCCGCGCTTCAGGAAGCACATCTGGATCAAGAGAGGTGACACTGCCACCCTCACTGTCACCCTGTCACTGCCCCTGTGCCACCCTGCCATTGTTCTGTGTCATTGTTCTGTGCCACCCTGTCACTGTCACTGCCCCTGTGTCACCCTATCACTGGCAGTGCCCCTGTGTCACCCTATCGCTGTCCTGTGTCATTGTTCTGTGTCATTGTCACTGCCCCTGTGTCACCCTGCCATTGTTCTGTGTCATTGTTCTGTGTCACCCTGTCACTGCCACCGCGGTTCAGGAAGCACATCTGGATCAAGAGAGTGACACTGCCACCCTCACTGTCACCCTGTCACTGTCACTGTCACTGTGTCACTGCCACTCTCATTGTCACCCTGTCATTGTCACTGTCACTGTCTCGCTGCCATTCTCATTGTCACTCTGTCACTCTGTCACTGCCACCCTGTCACTGTGTCACTGTCACTGTGTCACTGCCACTCTCATTGTCACCCTGTCACTGTGTCACTGTCACTCTGTCACTGCCACCCTGTCACTGTCCCCTGTCGTTGCCACCCCGCTTCCAGCGGCACATCTGGATCAAGAGAGGTGACACTGCCACCATCACTGTCGCTGTATGATTGTCACTGTGCCATTGTCCCTGTGCCACCCCGTCACTGCCACTCTGTCACTGGCCGGTGTCACCGTCACCCTCTCACTGTCCCCACACCTTTGTCACGCTGGCACTGCCACCCTGCCCGCCCCCGCTGTCCCCTTGCTGCCCTCTCCCACCCCGGCTGCTGTCCCTGTGTCCCCTCAGTGTCCCCTGGTGTCCCCTCAGTGTCCCCTGCTGTCCCCTCTGTCCCCAGGTGATTTCCTGCTGTCCCCTCAGTGTCCCCTCAGTGTCCCCTCAGTGTCCCCTCAGTGTCCCCTGCTGTCCCCTCAGTGTCCCCTCAGTGTCCCCTGCTGTCCCCTCAGTGTCCCCTCTGTCCCCCAGGTGATTTCCTGCTGGTCGATCCCATCCCATCCCCCTGTACCCTCAGTGTCCCCTCAGTGTCCTTGGTGTCTCCTGATGTCCCCTCAGTGTCCCCTCAGTGTCCCCTGGTGTCCCCTCAGTGTCCCCTGCTGTCCCCTGCTGTCCCCAGGTGATTTCCTGCTGTCCCCTGCTGTCCCCTCAGTGTCCCCTCAGTGTCCCCTCTGTCCCCTCAGTGTCCCCTGCTGTCCCCTCAGTGTCCCCTCAGTGTCCCCTCTGTCCCCAGGTGATTTCCTGCTGTCCCCTGCTGTCCCCTGGTGTCCCCTCTGTCCCCAGGTGATTTCCTACTGTCCCCTCAGTGTCCCCTGCTGTCCCCTGCTGTCCCCTCAGTGTCCCCTGCTGTCCCCTCAGTGTCCCCTCAGTGTCCCCTCAGTGTCCCCTCAGTGTCCCCTGCTGTCCCCTCAGTGTCCCCTCTGTCCCCTCTGTCCCCTCTGTCCCCAGGTGATTTCCTGCTGGTCGATCCCATCCTGGAGGGCTCCAAGGTCAAGGCCGAGATTTCCCTGGTGCTGCTCCCGCCCCACGTGCGCTCCCTGCAGCGCCAGGGGCTCTGGTACGGCCCAAAATGCCCCAAAAATTACCCCAAATAACCCAAAATAACCCCAAATACCCCAAAATAACCCCAAATACCCCAAAAATAACCCCAAATACCCCAAATAACCCAAAAATAACCCCAAATACCCCAAAATAACCCCAAATACCCCAAATAACCCCAAATACCCCAAAAATAACCCCAAAATAACCTCAAATACCCCAAAAATAACCCCAAATACCCCAAAAATACACCAAAATAACCCCAAATACCCCCAAAATACCCCAAATACCCCAAAATAACCACAAATACCCCCGAAATAACCCCAAATAACCCCAAATACCCCAAAAATAACCCGAAATACCCCCAAAATAACCTCAAATACCCCCAAATAACCCCAAACACCCCAAAATTACCCGAAATACCCCTCCAAACCCCCAAATACCCCCCAACCCCAAATTACCCCCAAAATACCCCCCAAAACCCAAAAACCCCACCCCAATGCCCCCAAAAATCCCCCCAAAAATACCCCCAAAACTTCAAAATACAAAAAATTACCCCAAAATACCCCCCAACCCCCAAAATCCCAAAAAATACCCCCCAAAACCACAAACATACCCCAAAATACCCCCCCACCACCACAATTATGCCACAATACCCCAAAATTGCCCTAAAATACCCCAAACCTGCCTCAAAAATAGCCCAAAATACAAAAAAAACTTTCCCAAAATGGGCCCCAAGATACCCCACCCCCCCAAACCCCCAAAATACCCCAAAAAACCCCCTCAAAATGCCCCCAAACCCCCAAAATAAATTAAAACCTCCCCCAAATTACCCCAAAATTCTCCAAATTAACCCTTAAATACCCCCAGAACTCCAAAATATCCCCAAACTCCCCCAAAATATCTGAAACTCACCCCAAAACCCCCGTAAAAAACCCCAAAATATCCCAAACTTCACCAAAAAAAACCCCAAAATTCCCCAAAATCCCCCTAACCCCCCAAACATCCCCAAATCCCCCAAAACTGCACCAAAATCCCCAAATCAGCCCCAAATCCCCCAGGCCCATTAGGGGCCCCCCTGGAGAGGAAAACCCCGGGAGGTGAGTTAATTACGGGAGTTAATTAATGCTAATTGTGGTGTTAATTTGGGGACATGTAGGGGATTAATTGGGGGACATTTAATTTAATTTTAATTTAATTCAATAATGGGTGGGTAGTGAGGTGCTGTTAATTAGGGGGTGATAATGAAGATTAACTGGGGGCAATAATGAGGTTTTAATTAATTTGGGATAATGAAGATGTTAATTGGGGGGCAGTAATTAACGTTAATTGGTGTTCATTAATGATAATAATAACGGGACCTTAATTGGGGGGTGATAATGGTGGGTTAATTAGGGGGGTGATAATTTGGGGGGTTAATTGGGGGTGTGATAATTGGCGGGGATTAATTGGGGAGGTGATAATTAGGGCAGTTAATTGGGGGGATTAATTAGGGGGGTGATAACTGGGGGGTTAATTGGGGGAGGATAATGAAGGCGGTTAATTGGGAGGCGATAATGGTGGATTAATTAGGGTAGTGGTAATTGGCGGGGTTAATTGGGATCATTAATGGGGACAATAATGGGGAGGAGGGATCAGAATGGGGTCAAGGGGACACTTGGGGACACGGTGACACTTTGGGGACACGGTGACACTTTGGGGACACTGTGGCACTTTGGGGACACTGTGACACTTGGGGGGACACGGTGACACTTGGGGGGACACGGTGACACTTTGGGGGACACGGTGACACTTTGGGAACACGGTGACACTTTGGGAACACGGTGACACTTTGGGAACACGGTGGCACTTTGGGGACACGGTGACACTTTGGGAACACGGTGGCACTTTGGGGACACTGTGACACTTGGGGACACGGTGGCACTTTGGGGACACTGTGACAATTTGGGGACACGGTGACACTTGGGGAGACACGGTGGCACTGTGGGGACACTGTGGCACTTTGGGGACACGGTGACACTTTGGGGACACTGTGACACTTTGGGGACACTGTGGCACTTTGGGGACACAGTGCCAATTTGGGGACACTGTGACACTTGGGGGGACACTGTGACACTTGGGGGACACGGTGACAATTTGGGGACACGGTGACCCCCCTGTGTGACCCCCCCAGTGACGAGCAGGGGCTCTTTGTCAACACCAACCGGGGGGGGACCCCTGGGGACACCGAGGAGGACACGGGGGACAGCGATGGGGACAATGAGGACAGCGATGGGGACAATGAGGACACCGAGGACAGCGATGGGGACAATGAGGACAGCGAGGAGGACAAGGAGGACACCGAGGACAGCGAGGACAGCAATGGGGACAGCGAGGAGGACAAGGAGGACACAGAGGACAGCGATGGGGACAACGAAGACAACGACGGGGACACCAAGGACACCCGAGGGGACACCAAGGACAGCAATGGGGACACTGGTGACACCGGCGCCAGCTCGGAGCACGGCGGCCGGAGACGCTCGGGGGACACCGAGGACATTGGGGACACCGAGGCCGCGCAGGCCAAGGACGCTGGGGACAAGGACAGGGGGGACACGGGGGGGGGGGGCGGTCCCCAATAAAGGACATTGGTGGCACTGGGGTGGCTCCGTGTGTCCCCTCCCCCCCAGTGACGCGCGGTGACACAAAGTGACTCCGGGAGGCCTTTATTGTCCCCAGGGGGGGAGGGCACAGGGCTGTCCCCAGGGTGTCCCCAAGGTGTCCCCAGGTGTCCCCTCACTTGGTGATGGTGTTCCTGCAAGGAAAAGTGGGGCTGTCAGCGTCCCAGTGCTCCCAGTCCATCCCAGTCCCTCCCAGTCCATCCCAGTTCCCCCCAGTCCGTCCCAGTTCCCCCCAGTCCATCCCAGTTCCCCCCAGTCCATCCCAGTCTGTCCCAGTTCCCCCCAGTCCATCCCAGTCCTTCCCAGTTCATCCCTCTCCATCACAGTCTCTCCTAATCCCCTCCCAGTCCATCCCAGTCTCTCCCAGTTCATCCCAGTTCCCCCCAGTCCATCCCAGTCCGTCCCAGTTCCCCCCAGTCCATCCCAGTCCTTCCCAGTTCATCCCTCTCCATCCCAGTGCTCCCAGACCCCTCCCAGTCCATCCCAGTCTCTCCCAGTTCATCCCAGTCCCCCCACCAGTCTCTCCAAGTCCCTTCCCAATCCTTTCCCAGTCCTTCCAGTCCCCTTTGAGTCCCTCCCAGTCCTTCCCAGTTCATCCTTCTCCAGTTCATCCCAGTCCCTCCCAGTCCCCTTTGAGTCCCTCCCCAATCCCCTCCCAGTCCCTCCCAGTTCCATTCCAATCCCTCCCCAGTCTCCCCCCCCCAGTTCATCCCAGTCCCTCCCAGTCCATCCCAGTCTCTCCTAATCCACTCCCAGTTCCTTCCAGTCTATCCAATTCCATCCCAGTCCCCCCAAGTCCCCTTTGAGTCCCTCCCAGTCCAACCCAGTCCCTCCCAGTTCCCTCCTAGTCAATCCCAGTGTGTCCCTTCCCAATCCCATCCCAGTCCCTCCCAGTTCCATCCCAGTCTATCCCACTCCATCCCAGTGCTCCCAGTCCCCTTTGAGTCCCTCCCAGTCCCTTCCCAATCCATTCCAGTTCCCTCCCAGTCCCTTCCTAATTCATCCCAGTTCCCTCCCAGTCAATCCCAGTCTCTCCCAGTCCCTTCCCAGTCCCTCACAGTCCCCTTTTGAATCCCTCCCAGTCCAACCCAGTCCCTCCCAGTCCAACCCAGTCCCTCCCAGTCCAACCCAGTCAATCCCAGTCTCTCCCAGTCCCTTCCCAGTCCCCTTTTGAATCCCTCCCAGTCCAACCCAGTCTCTCCCATCCCATCCCAGTCCCTCCCAGTGCTCCCAGTGTGGCGCTCACGCATTCATGCTCTTGCCGGAGCCGCTCAGGACGATGTACGGCGTTTTCTGCGCCCGCTGCTTCTCCTGCAGCAGCGCCACCGTGCCCAGGGGGGTGTCGCTGGAGCTCATCTTCTTCAGCAGCTGCGCCCCAAACACGGGGGGGACCCCGAAATCAGGGCCACCCCAGAAACCCCGGGAACGGCCCCAAAAAACCCCCAAAACGGCCCCAAAACCCCCAAAACCCCGGGAATGGCCCCCAAAAAACCCCGGGAACGGCCCCAAAACCCCAGGAACGGCCCCAAAAAACCCCAAAAACCCCGGGAATGGCCCCAAAAAACCCCAGAAACGGCCCCAAAAAAAAACCCAAAAACCCCCGGAACAGCCCCAAAAAACCCCGGGAACGGCCCCAAAAACCCCGGGAACGGCCCCAAAACCCCCGGGAACGGCCCCAAAAAAACCCCAAAAACCCCGGGAATGGCCCCAAAAATCCCAAAACCCCAAAATGGCCCCAAAAACCCCCAAAACCCCGGAATGGCCCCCCCAAAACCCGGAACGGGCCCCAAAACCCCGGAACGAGCCCCAAAACCCCAAAACCCCAAGAATGGCCCCAAAACCCCTGGAACAGCCCCCCAAGAAACCCCAAAACCCGGGAATGGCACCCCAAAATCCTGAACGGCCCCCAAAACCCCCGGGAACGGCCCCAAAAAACCCCAAAAACCCCGGGAATGGCCCCAAAAAACCCCGGGAACAGCCCCCAAGAAAACCCCAAAACCCCCGGGAATGGCACCAAAAAAACCGTGGGAATGGCCTCAAAAAAACCCCAAAAACCCCAGGAACGGCCCCCAAAAACCCCAAAACCCCAGGAACGGCCCCAAAACCATGGAACATTTAAAAACCCCCAAAAACCCCCAGGAAAGGCCCCAAAAAAACCCCAAAAACCCCAGGAATGGCCCCCAAAAAACCACGGGAACGGTCCCAAAAAAAACCCCAAAAACCCCAGGAACGGCCCCAAAAAAAGCCCAAAAACCCCCAGGAAAGGCCCCAAAAAAACCCCCAAAAACCCCAGGAATGGCCCCCCAAAAAAACCCCAAAAACCCCAGGAACGGCCCCAAAAAAACCCCAGAGAATTCCCGAAATCTCAAAGGAAACCCCCAAAGTTTTGGGGGCTGGGGGACACTGGGGGTCCCCTTCTTTGGGGGCTGCACCCCAAAAATGGGGGGGGGACCCCAAAATCAAGGGGACCCCAAAAACTCTGGGAATTCCCCATAAAAATTTGAGGGAAAAAACCCCAAAATCCCAAGGGAATGCCCCGATCCCATTGCCGGGGTATTGGAGACCCCAAAACCTCTGGGGAACCCCAAAATCAGCCTGGAGGATCCCAAAATTTGAGGCAACGACCTCAAAAACCTCCCAGGAACCCCAAAATTGGGGTTAAAGCTTTCAGCAGCACCAGGAGACCCCAAAACTGGAGTGGAGACCCCAAAACTGGAGTGGAGACCCCCAAACTGGAGTGGAGAGCTCAGAATTGGAACAGAGAGCCCAAAATCGGAGTGGAGACCTCAAAATTGGAATGGAGACCCCAACATTTGGATGGAGACCCCAAAAATGGAGTGGAGACCCCAAAATTGGAGTGGAGACCCCAAAATTGGAACAGAGATCACAAAATTGGAGTGGAGAGCCCAAAACTGGGGTGGAGAGCCCAAAACTGGGGTGGAGAGCCCAAAACTGGGGTGGAGACCCCAAAATTGGAGTGGAGACCCCAAAATTTGAGTGGAGAGCCCAAAATTGGAATGGAGATCCCAAAATTGGGGTGGAGAACCCAAAATTGGAACGGAGATCCCAAAATTGGGGTGGAGAGCCCAAAATTGGGGTGGAGAGCCCAAAATTGGAGTGGAGAGCCCAAAATTGGGGTGGAGACCCCAAAATTGGGGTGGAGATCCCAAAATTGGGGTGGAGATCCCAAAATTGGAACGGAGATCCCAAAATTGGGGTGGAGAGCCCAAAATTGGGGTGGAGAGCCCAAAATTGGAGTGGAGAGCCCAATTTGAGCACAGAAGGGTTACAAAAATCCCACAAAATTTTCCCCAAAATTCCCCAAAAAATCCCCCCAAATATCTCAAAAAATGCCCCAAAATCCCCCAAAATGCCCCCAAATCCCCCCCCACCCCCTCACCGCCTCCTCGTCGAGCTTCTTCATCCTCCTCTCCGTCTTCATCTTCCCCGAGCCCTTCCCGTGGAAGCGATGGGAGAGCTGCCGGAAGGCCTGGGGACAGCAGGGGACATTGGGGACAGCAGGGGGACACTGGGGACATTGGGGACACTGGGGACATTGGGGACATTGGGGACACTGGGGACAGCATGGGGACATTGGGGACATTGGGGACATTGGGGACACTGGGGACATTGGGGACACTGGGGACCGTGGGGACATTGGGGACAGCACGGGGACATTGGGGACACGGGGACACTGGGGGGACAGAGCGTGGTCAGGGTGGAAGAGGGGACAGGGGACACTGGGGGGATTGGGGACATTGGGGACAGCGGGGGGACAGAGCATGGTCAGGGTGAGAGTGACAGGGGGGACATTGGGGACACGGGGACATCACAGACATTGGGGACATTGGGGGGATTGGGGACATTGGGGACACGGGGACAGCGGGGGGACACGGAGACACTGGGGGAACACGGGGACATTGAGGGGACAGAGCGTGGTCAGGGTGAGAGGGGGGACAGGGGACACTGGGGGGATTGGGGACATTGGGGACAGCGGGGGGACAGAGCGTGGTCAGGGTGAGAGTGACAGGGGGGACATTGGGGACACGGGGACATCACAGACATTGGGGACATTGGGGGGATTGGGAATCTCGGGGACATCAGGGGGAATGGGAACATTGGGGACATCGGGGACATTGGGACATCGGGGACATTGGGACATCGGGGACAATGGGGGGACATTGAGGACATTGGGGATACTGGGAATGCTGGGGGAATTGGGGACATTGGTGACAATGGGGGGACATGTGGGACACTGGGGGGATTGAGGACACTGGGGAAATTGGGGACATCGGGGACACTGGGGGGACATTGGGCACATTTGGGACATTGGGGGGACACCACGGGGACACCACGGGGACAGAGCAAGGGGGGGATGTGGAGACATTGGGGGGACACAGGGACAAAGCTCTGGGACAGGGGGACATGGAAGGGACAGGGGTGACAAGCGGACAGGCCGAGGTGGCCCTGGGGACAACGAGACTTGGGGGGGACACGAGGGAGGGGACAGGAAGGGACACTGAGGGGACACTGAGGGGACACCGCGCCCGGCCGTGTCCCGCAGGTGTTGGGGACACCGGGGAACAACCTGCACGAGGTGGAGACGGCGGAGGGGACGCGGTTCCTGGCCAGCATGCCCCCGCGCTTCAGGAAGCACATCTGGATCAAGAGAGGTGACAGTGCCACCCTCACTGTCACCCTGTCACTGCCCCTGTGCCACCCTGCCATTGTTCTGTGTCACTGGCCCTGTGTCACCCTGTCACTGCCACCGAGGTTCAGGAAGCACATCTGGATCAAGAGAGGTGACAGTGCCACCCTCACTGTCACCCTGTCACTGTCACTGCCCCTGTGTCACCCTATCACTGTCCTGTGTCATTGTTCTGTGTCATTGTCCCCTGTCATTGTCACCCTGTCACTGCCACCGCACTTCAGGAGGCACATCTGGATCAAGAGAGGTGACACTGCCACCCTCATTGTCACCCTGTCACTGTCACTGTCACTGCCCCTGTGCCACCCTGCCATTGTTCTGTGTCACCCTGTCACTGCCACCGAGGTTCAGGAAGCACATCTGGATCAAGAGAGGTGACAGTGCCACCTTCATTGTCACCCTGTCATTGTCACTGTGTCTCTGTCACTGCCACCCTGTCACTGTCCCCTGTCGTTGCCACCCCGCTTCCAGCGGCACATCTGGATCAAGAGAGGTGACAGTGCCACCATCACTGTCGCTGTATGATTGTCACTGTGCCATTGTCCCTGTGCCACCCCGTCACTGCCACTCTGTCACTGGCCGGTGTCACCGTCACCCTCTCACTGTCCCCACACCTTTGTCACGCTGGCACTGCCACCTTGCCCGCCCCCGCTGTCCCCTTGCTGCCCTCTCCCACCCCGGCTGCTGTCCCTGTGTCCCCTCAGTGTCCCCCGGTGTCCCCTCAGTGTCCCCTGGTGATTTCCTGCTGTCCCTTGCTGTCCCCTCAGTGTCCCCTCAGTGTCCCCTCTGTCCCCAGGTGATTTCCTGCTGTCCCCTCAGTGTCCCCTCAGTGTCCCCTCAGTGTCCCCTCAGTGTCCCCTGCTGTCCCCTCTGTCCCCAGGTGATTTCCTGCTGTCCCCTCAGTGTCCCCTGGTGTCCCCTCTGTCCCCTCAGTGTCCCCTCTGTCCCCTCTGTCCCCTCTGTCCCCAGGTGATTTCCTGCTGTCCCCTCAGTGTCCCCTCAGTGTCCCCTGGTGTCCCCTCAGTGTCCCCTCAGTGTCCCCTGCTGTCCCCTCAGTGTCCCCTGCTGTCCCCTGCTGTCCCCTCAGTGTCCCCTCAGTGTCCCCTCAGTGTCCCCTCAGTGTCCCCTGCTGTCCCCTGCTGTCCCCTCAGTGTCCCCTCTGTCCCCTCTGTCCCCAGGTGATTTCCTGCTGTCCCCTGCTGTCCCCTGCTGTCCCCTCAGTGTCCCCTGCTGTCCCCCCTCAGTGTCCCCTCAGTGTCCCCTCAGTGTCCCCTCAGTGTCCCCTGCTGTCCCCTCAGTGTCCCCCTGTCCCCCCTGTCCCCTCTGTCCCCAGGTGATTTCCCTGCTGGTCGATCCCATCCTGGAGGGCCCCAAGGTCAAGGCCGAGATTTCCCCTGTGCTGTGTCCCCCTCCCCACGTGTCCCCTCCCTGCAGCGGGCCCTGCTGGGCCCAAAATGCCCCAAAAATAACCCCAAATAACCCAAAATAACCCCAAATACCCCAAAATAACCCCAAATAACCCCAAAATAACCCCAAAAAACCCCAAAAAAACCCAAAATACCCAAATACCCCAAAATAACCCCAAACCCCAAAATAACCCAAAATAAAAGACCCCAAAATAACCCCAAATAACCCAAAATAACCCCAAATACCCCAAAATAACCCCAAATACCCCAAAAATAACCCCAAATACCCCAAAATAACCCCAAAATAACCCCAAAATAACCCCAAATACCCCAAAATAACCCCAAAATACCCAAAAAATAACCCCAAATACCCCAAATACCCCAAAATAACCCCAAATAACCCAAATTACCCCAAAATTACCCCAAAATAACCCCAAAATACCCCCAAATACCCCAAAATAACCCCAAACACCCCAAATAACCCCAAAATACCCCAAAAATAACCCTTTCAAATAAAAAAATAACCCCAAACAACCCAAAAATAACCCAAAAAACCAACCCCAAATACCCCTCCAAACCCCAAATAAATGTCCAAACCCCAAATTACCCCCAAAATACCCCCCAAAACCCAAAACCCCACCCTAATGCCCCCAAAAATCCCCCCAAAATACCCCCCAAAACTTCAAAATACAAAAAATTACCCCAAAATACCCCCCAACCCCCAAAATCCCAAAAAATAATTTCCAAAACCACAAACATACCCCAAAGTACCCCCCCACCACCAAAAATTGCCCCAAAATTGCCCTAAAATAAAACCTTCCCCAAAATAGCCCAAAATACAAAAAAACTTTCCTAAAATATGCCCTAAGATACCCCACCCCCCAAACCCCCAAAATACCAAAAAAAAACCCCTCAAAATGCCCCCAAAATAATTAAAACCTCCCCAAAATTACCCCAAAATACTCCAAATTACCCCTTAAATACCCCCAGAACTCCAAAATATCCCCAAACTCCCCGAAATACCTGAAACTCACCCCAAAACTCCTTAAAAAAACCCAAAATATCCCAAACTTCACCCAAAAAAACCCCAAAATTCCCCAAACATCCCCAAATCCCCCAAAACTGCACCAAAATCCCCAAATCAGCCCCAAATCCCCCCAGGCCCGAGGCCTTCGCGCCCCTGGAGAGGAAAAACCCCCGGGAGGGGTGAGTTAATTACGGGGAGTTAATTAATGCTAATTGTGGTGTTAATTGGGGGCAGTAATGGGGATTAATTGGGATTTGTTTTAATTTAATTTTAATTTAATTTAATTTAATGGGTGGGTAGTGAGGTGCTGTTAATTAGGGGGTGATAATGAAGATTAATTGGGGGCAATAATGGGGTTTTAATTAATTTGGGATAATGAAGATGTTAATTGGGGGACAGTAATTAACGTTAATTGGGGTTCATTAATGATAATAATAACGGGACCTTAATTGGGGGTGATATTAATGGGGTTAATTAGGGGGTGATAATTTGGGGGGTTAATTGGGGGTCATAATTGGGGGGATTAATTGGGGAGGTGATAATTAGGGCAGTTAATTGGGGTGATAACTGGGAGGTTAATTGGGGGATGATAATGAAGGTGGTTAATTGGGGGGTGATAATGGTGGATTAATTAGGGAGGTGGTAATTGGGGGGGTTAATTGGGATCATTAATGGGGACAATAATGGGGAGGAGGGATCAGAATGGGGTCAAGGGGACACTTGGGGGACACGGTGACACTTTGGGGACACGGTGACACTTTGGGGACACTGTGACACTTTGGGGACACGGTGACACTTTGGGGACACTGTGACACTTGGGGACACGGTGACACTTTGGGGACACGGTGCCACCTTGGGGGACACGGTGACACTTTGGGGACACTGTGACACTTGGGGACACTGTGACACCGAGGGGGACATGGTGACACTTTGGGGACACTGTGACACTGGGGACACTGTGACACTTTGGGGACACTGTGACACTTTGGGGACACTGTCACACTTTGGGGACAGGTGGCACTTTGGGGACACGGTGACAATTTGGGGACAGGTGGCACTTTGGGGGACACTGTGACACTTGGGGACACGGTGGCACTTTGGGGACACGGTGACAATTTGGGGACACAGTGACACTTTGGGGACACGGTGACAATTTGGGGACACAGTGACACTTTGGGGACACGGTGACCCCCCTGTGTGACCCCCCCAGTGACGAGCAGGGGCTCTTTGTCAACACCAACCGGGGGGGGACCCCTGGGGACACCGGGGACAGCGAGGAGGACACGGGGGACAGCGATGGGGACAATGAGGACAGCGATGGGGACAGCGATGGGGACAATGAGGACAGCGATGGGGACAATGAGGACACCGAGGACAGCGATGGCGACAGCGATGGGGACAGCGAGGACAGCGAAGGGGACAACGAAGACAACAACGGGGACACCAAGGACACCCGAGGGGACACCAAGGACACCCGAGGGGACACCAAGGACAGCAATGGGGACACCAAGGACAACGACGGGGACACCAAGGACACCCGAGGGGACACTGGTGACACCGGTGCCAGCTTGGAGCACGGCGGCCGGGGACGCTCGGGGGACACCGAGGACATTGGGGACACCGAGGCCCCGCAGCCCAAGGACGCTGGGGACAAGGACAGGGGGGACACGGGGCGAGGGGGGGACGGTCCCCAATAAAGGACATTGGTGGCACCGGGGTGGCTCCGTGTGTCCCCTCCCCCCCAGTGACACGCGGTGACACAAAGTGACTCCGGGAGGCCTTTATTGTCCCCAGGGGGGGGAGGGGCACAGGGCTGTCCCCAGGGCTGTCCCCAGGGTTCCAGGGGTGTCCTGAAGAGTCCCAGCGATGTCCCCAAGGTGTCCCCAGGTGTCCCCTCACTTGGTGATGGTGTTCCTGCAAGGAAAAGTGGGGCTGTCAGCGTCCCAGTGCTCCCAGTCCATCCCAGTTCCCCCCAGTCCCCTTTGAGTCCCCCCCAGTTCCATCCCAGTCCCTCCCAGTTCATCCCTCTCCATCCCAGTCTCTCCTAATCTCCCCCCAGTCCATCCCAGTCTCTCCCAGTTCATCCCAGTCCCCCCACCAGTCTCTCCAAGTCCCTCCCAATCCTTTCCCAGTCCTTCCAGTCCCCTTTGAGTCCCTCCCAGTCCTTCCCAGTTCATCCTTCTCCAGTTCATCCCAGTCCTCCCAGTTCCCTTTCCTCCAGTCCCTCCCCAGTTCCTCCCAGTCCCTCCCAGTTCCATTCAATCCCTCCCCAGTCCCCCCCAATTCATCCCATTCCCCCCCAGTCCATCCCAGTCTCCTACTCCCCTCCCAGTGCTCCCAGTCCCTCCCAGTCTCTCCTAATCCCCTCCCAGTTCCTTCCAGTCTATCCAACTCCATCCCAGTCCCTCCCAGTCCCCTTTGAGTCCCTCCCAAAGTCCCTACCAGTTCCTCCTAGTCCATCCCAGTCCATCCCAGTCCCTCCCAGTTCCATCCCAGTCAATCCCAGTCCATCCCAGTCCCATCCCAGTCCCTCCCAGTCCCTCCCAGTCCCATCCCAGTCCCTCCCAGTTCCTCCCAGTCAATCCCAGTCCCTTCAGTCCCCTTGAGTCCCTCCCAAACCCTTCCAGTCCCAATCCATCCCAGTCCCTTCCCTGTCAATCCCAGTCCCTCCCAGTCCCTTCCCAGTCAATCCCAGTCCCTCCCAGTCCCATTTGAGTCCCTCCCAGTCCCTTCCCAGTCAATCCCAGTCCCTTCAGTCCCCTTTGAGTCCCTCCCAGTCCCTTCCAGTCCCCTTTGAGTCCCTCCCAGTCCCTTCCCAGTCAATCCCAGTCCCTTCCAGTCCCCTTTGAGTCCCTCCCAGTCCCTTCCCAATCCATCCCAGTTCCCTCCCAGTCCCTTCCAGTCCCTTCCCAATCCATCCCAGTTCCCTCCCAGTCAATCCCAGTCTCTCCCAGTCCCTTCCCAGTCCCTCGCAGTCCCCTTTTGAATCCCTCCCAGTCCAACCCAGTCCCTCCCAGTCCAACCCAGTCAATCCCAGTCTCTCCCAGTCCCTTCCCAGTCCCCTTTGAATCCCTCCCAAAATCCCAGTCCCTCCCAACCCAGTCCCCCAAACCCCCAGGAAGTGCCCCAAAAACCCCACGCTTCATGGAATGGCCCCAAAACCAGGACGATGGAACAGCCCCCAAGAAAACCCCAAACCCAGGAATGGCACCAAAAGCTGCCCGAAAAGCGGGGGGGACCCCAAAAACCCCCAAAACCCCAGGAACGGCCCCAAAAAAAAACCAGAAACGGCCCCAAAAAAACCCCCAAAAACCCCGGGAACAGCCCCAAAAACCCCGGGAAAGGCCCCAAAAAAAGCCCAAAAACCCCGGGAACAAAACCCCAAAAAATAATGGCCCCAAAACCCCAGGAATGGCCCCAAAACCCCAAAACCCGAATGGCCCCCAAAAACCCGGGCCCCAAAACCCCGAACGGCCCCCAAAACCCAAAACCCCGGGAATGGCCCCCCCGGAAAAAAACCCCAAAAACCCCAGGAACAGCCCCAAAAAACCCAAAACTTCTGGGAATGGCCCCAAAAACCCCAAAAATCCCAGGAATGGCCCCAAAACCCCGAACAGCTAAAGAAAACCCCAAACCCCCAAAAACACCAAAAACCGTGGGAATGGCCCAAAAACCCCCTAAAACCCCAGGAATGGCCCCAAAAAACCCCGGAGAATTCCCCCAAAATCCCCAAAAAACTCCCAAAAATTTTGGGGGCCCAGGAATGGCCCCAAAACCCCTTCTTGGGGGCCCAAAACCCCATAATCAGAGGGACACCCCAAAATCCCAAAACCCCAGGACCCCCCAAAACCCCAAAACCCCAGGAATGGCCCCAAAAACCCCCCAAAAAGGAACGGCCCCAAAAAACCCCAAATCCCAAAATCTCAAGGAAACCCAAAGTTTTTGGGGCTGGGGGATCCCATGGGGTCCCCTTCTTTGGGACCCCAAAAATGGGGGACCCCAAAATCAGGGACCCCAAAAACTCTAGGGATTCCCCATAAAATTTGAGGAAAAAACCCCCAAAATCCCAAATGGGGCTGATCCCATTGCCGGGGTATTGGAGACCCCAAAAGGCTCTGGGGAACCCCAAAATCAGCCTGGAGGATCCCAAAATTTGAGGCAACGACCTCAAAAACCTCCCAGGAACCCCAAAATTGGGGTCAAAGCTTTCAGCAGCACCACGAGACCCCAAAACTGGAGTGGAGACCCCAAAACTGGAGTGGAGAGCTCAGAATTGGAACAGAGACCCCAAAATGGGAGTGGAGACCCCAAAATGGGAGTGGAGACCCCAAAATTCGGGTGGAGAGCCCAAAATGGGAGTGGAGACCCCAAAATGGGAGTGGAGACCCCAAAATGGGAGTGGAGACCCCAAAATTCGGGTGGAGAGCCCAAAATTGGAACAGAGATCCCAAAACTGGGGTGGAGAGCCCAAAATTGGAGTGGAGAGCCCAAAATGGGAGTGGAGAGCCCAAAATTGCAGTGGAGTTCCAAAACTGGAATGGAGACCCCAAAATTGGAGTGGAGACCCCAAAATGGGAGTGGAGACCCCAAAATGGGAGTGGAGATCCCAAAATTGGAATGGAGATCCCAAAACTGGAATGGAGAGCCCAAAATGGGGTGGAGAGAGCCCAATTGGGAGCACAGAAGATCCCAAAATCCCACAAAAGATCCCAAAAATTCAATGAGCCCAAAATTGGAAAATGAGCCCAATGGGAGCACAGAAGGGTTACAAAAATCCCACAAAATTTTCATCCTCCTTCCCCAAAAATCCCCCCGAATATCTCCCGTGGGAAGGCAAAATCCCCAAATGCCCCCAAATCCCCCCACCCCCTCAGGGGACATTGGGGACACTGGGACTTCTTCATCCTCCTCTCAGTCTTCATCTTCCCACAGGGGACCTTCCCGGGGACAGTGGGGACAGTGCCGACAGGCCTGGGGACAGCAGGGGACATTGGGGACACTGGGGACACTGGGGACACTGGGGACAGCACTGGGACATTGGGGACACTGGGGACAGCATGGGGACATTGGGGACACTGGGGACACTGGGGACAGTGGGGACACTGGGGACAGCTGGGGACACTGGGGACAGTGGGGACGTTGGGGATGTTGGGGATACTGGGGACAGCACGGGGACATTGGGGACAGCAGGGGGACATTGGGGACACTGGGGACAGCATGGGGACATTGGGGACAGCAGGGGACATTGGGGACACTGGGGGCAGTGGGGACAGCACGGGGACATTGGGGACACTGGGGACAGTGGGGACATTGGGGACACTGGGGACATTGGGGACATTGGGGACAGCACGGGGACATTGGGGACAGTGGGGACATCAGGGGGACACTGGGGACAGCACGGGGACATTGGGGACACTGGGGACACTGGGGGCACTGGGGACACTGGGGACATTGGGGACAGCACGGGGATATTGGGGACACAGGGGACAGCAGGGGGACATCGAGGGGACATTGGGGACAGTGGAGACAGTGGGGGGACATTGGGGCCAACAGGGACATTGGGGGGATATTGGGGGCTTGGGGACATTGGGGACACCGTGGGGCTTGAGGATATTTTGGGGTCAGGGGACAGCAGGGGACACTGTGGGGTGGTTGGGGACACCGTGGGTGTTTGGGACACCCACCGGGGGTGTTGGGGACACCATGGAGGGGTTGGGGACACCGTACGAGGAGGTTTGGGACACCATGGAACATTGGGGACATTATGGTGGGGTTGGGGACAATGTGGGGTGGTTGGGGACACCATGGAGGGGTTGGGGACACTGTGGGGGTGTTGGGGACACCATGGTGCGTTGGGGACACCGGGGGTGTGTTGGGGACACTGTGGGGGTGCATTGGTGACACCAGGGGTGCATTGGGGACACTGTGGGGACACCGTTGGGGACACTATGGTGAGTTTGGGAACACCATCCTGGGTCTGGGGACACTATAGTGAAAGGTTTGGTGACACTGCGGGGGTGTTGGTGACACCGGGGGTGTTGGGGACACGCCACCTCTTTGGGGGTGAGCTTGCGGCCGGTCTCGTCCACGTACTCGATCTTGACGTCGGGTCTGTAGCCGTCCTTCTCCTTGAAATCCTGCGTGAAACCGCGGAACTCCTCCCGCCGGCTGTACTTGTCATCGATGGCCCTGGGGACACATTGGGGACATTGGGGACATTGGGGACACATTGGGGACACATTGGGGACAGCACTGGGAACTCCTCCCGCCGGCTGTACTTGTCATCGATGGCCCTGGGGACACATTGGGGACACATTGGGGACATTGGGGACATCACTGGGAGCTCCTCCCGCTGGCTGTACTTGTCATCGATGGCCCTGGGGACATGGGGACACATTGGGGACATTGGGGACACATTGGGGACATTGGGGACATCACTGGGAGCTCCTCCCACTGGCTGTACTTGTCATCGATGGCCCTGGGGACATTGGGGACATTGGGGACACATTGGGGACACATTGGGGACAGCACTGGGAACTCCTCCCGCCGGCTGTACTTGTCATCGATGGCCCTGGGGACATGGGGACACATTGGGGACATTGGGGACACATTGGGGACATTGGGGACACACTGGGAACTCCTCCCGCCGGCTGTACTTGTCATCGATGGCCCTGGGGACATTGGGGACACATTGGGGACAGGGGGAGGCTCTGGGTGACAGAGGAGACAACACAAGGGATGACACAGGTGACACCCAGGTGACACTGAGGTGACACAGGTGACATTGGGGACACTGACGTGGCACTGAGGTGACATTGGGGACACCCAGGTGACATTGGGGACACACAGGTGACATTGGGGACACTGAGGTGACACTGGGTGACACTGAGGTGACACGGGGGACACTCACATCTTGTCCTCGATGCAGCACACGGCCGCGGGCAGGGACAGGGGGTGATGGAGGTGTGTGGGGGTGACACTGGGGACACCCAGGTGACACTGGGGACACCCAGGTGACATTGGGGACACTGAGGTGACACTGAGGTGACACTGGGGACACTCACATCTTGTCCTCGATGCAGTACACGGCCGAGGGCAGGGATTTGTTCGGGGCCTTCACTCGCGCCACCTTCTGCACCGTGGTCTCCAACAGCCCTGGGGACAGGGGGGGACAGTGAGAGACCCCCGGGGACCCCCGAGACCCCAAAGGGACCCCAAAACCCCACAGGGAACCCCAAAACCTCACAGGGAACCCCAAAACCGCCTCAAACAGACCCCAAATCCCACAAAAAGGATCCCAAACCCCTCAAAACCCCTCAAACCTCCTCCAAACAGTCCCCCAAATGGAAAAGGATCCCAAACCCCTCAAACAGACCCCAATCCCCATGGAGGACCCCAAAACCTCAAACAGACCCCAAACCCCACTGAAGGACCCCAAAATCCCCAAATTTCCCCCAAATCCCACTGGAAGAACCCCAAAATCCCCAAATTTAAACCCCTGTAAGAACCCCAAACTGGTGGAGAACCCCCAAAACCCTCTAAAACCCCAAACCCCACTGAAGGACCCCACTGGAAAACCCCAAATTTCCCCAAATCCCCCTGTAAGAACCCCAAAACCCCAAATTTCCCCCAAACCCCACTTTAAGAACCCCAAAACCCCCAAATTTCCCCCAAACCCCACTGGAGGACCCCAAAAACCCCCCAAATTTCCCCCAAACCCCACTTTAAGAACCCCAAAACCCCAAATTTCCCCAAACCCCACTGGTAAGAACCCCAAACCCCACTGAAGGACCCCAAAAACCCCTTTATTTCCCCAAACCCCACTGAAGAACCCCAAAACCCCCAAATTTCCCCCAAATCCCCCTGTAAGAACCCCAAACTCCACTTTAAGAACACCAAAACCCCAAAATTTCCCCATATCCCACTGGTAAGAACCAAAACCCCACTGGGGAACCCCAAAATTTCCCTAAACCCCACTGTAAGAACCCCAAACCCCACTGGAGGACCCCAAAACCCCCAAATTTCCCCAAACCCCTGGTAAGGACCCCCAAACCCCCAAATGAAAACCCCCTTTAAGAACCCAAATTTTCCCCAAATTTCCCCCAAACCCCACTTTAAGGACCCCAAAACCCCAAAATTTGCCCCAAACCCCGACCTTTGTTCTGGCAGAGCAGCAGCGCGGCCGCCAGGCCCCGGTTCACGATGGGCTCCTCGTCCAGGATCGTGGTGGACGAGGCTGAAAACTGAACCAAGGGGGGGGTCAGGGGCACCCCAAAACCGGGGAACCCCAAAACTGGGGCACCCCAAAACCGGGGAACCCCAAAAAACCCCCAGGGACCCCAAAGGGGGAGTTTGGGGGGGCTGGGTTTGGGGCGAGCCCCTTTGGGGGGGCCTCGTTTGTGGGGTGTCCCCGTTTTGGGGCTCGTTTTTTTGGGGTATCTTCATTTCTTTTTGAGGGTGCTCATCTGTGGCTCCCCAATTTTGGGGTTTTCCCCATGATTTTGGGGTTTCCCCTCTGATTTTGGGGTTTCCCCCCTGATTTTGGGGTTTTCTCCCCTGATTTTGGGGTTTTCTCCCTGATTTCGGGGTTTTCTCCCTGATTTCGGGGTTTCCCCCCTGATTTCGGGGTTTCCCCCTGATTTTAGGGTTTTCTCTCTGATTTCAGGGTTTCCCCCCTGATTTCGGGGTTTCCCCCTGATTTTGGGGTTTTCCCCTGATTTTGGGGTTTCCCCCCTGATTTTGGGGTTTTCCCCCTGATTTTGGGGTTTTCCCCTGATTTTGGGGTTTCCCCCTGATTTTGGGGTTTCCCTGATTTTGGGGTTTTCCTCCTGATTTTGGGGTTTTCCCCTGATTTTGGGTTTTCCCCTGATTTTGGGGTTTTCTCCCTGATTTTGGGGTTTTCTCCCTGATTTTGGGGTTTCCCCCTGATTTTGGGGTTTCCCCCCTGATTTTGGGGTTTTCCCCTGATTTTGGGGTTTCCCCCCTGATTTTAGGGTTTTCCCCCTGATTTTGGGGTTTTCCCCCTGGTTTCGGGGTTTTCTCCCTGATTTTGGGGTTTCCCCCCTGATTTTGGGGTTTCCCCTGATTTTGGGGTCTCTCATTTATGAGGTTTCCCCATTTTTGGGATCCCATTTTTACCTTCTCCTCTTTGCTTTAAAGGGTGCTCATTTCCACCCCAAATCTTGAGCTCTCTCCCATTTTTGGGGTCCCCCATCCCATTTTTGGGGTCCCCCATCCCATTTTTGGGCTGTTTCTCTCAATTTTTGGGGTTCCCCATCAATTTTTTGGGTGCTTCCCCCCCATTTTCAGGGTTCCCCATCCCATTTTTGGGGTGTTTCTCCCATTTCTGGGGTGTTTCCCCATGTTTTCGGGGTTCCCCATCCCATTTCCAGGGTGTTTCTCCCCATTTTTGGGGTCCCTACCCCATTTTCGGGGTGTTTCCCCCCATTTCCAGGGTCCCCATCCCATTTTTGGGGTGTTTTCCCCCATTTTCGGGGTCCCCCATCCCATTCTCGGGGTGTTTCTCCCCAGTTTTGGGGTCCCCCATGCCATTTTTGGAGTGTTTCTCCCCATTTCTGGGATGTTTCCCGCCATTTCCGGGGTCCCCATCCCATTTCTGGGGTGTTTCCCCCATTTTCGGGGTCCCCATCCCATTTTCAGGGTCCCCCAACCCATTTTCGGGGTCCCTCATCTCATTTCTGGGGTGTTTCCCCCCATTTCTGGGATGTTTCCCCCCATTTTCGGGGTCCCCATCCCATTTTTGGGGTGTTTTCCCCCATTTTCAGGGTCCCCCATCTCGTTTTTGGGGTCCCCATCCCATTTCCGGGGTCCCCCATCCCATTTCCGGGGTCCCCCATCCCATTTTCGGGGTCCCCATCCCATTTTTGGGGTCCCCATCCCATTTTCGGGGTCCCCCATCCCATTTTCGGGGTCCCCCATCCCGTTTTTGGGGTCCCCCATCCCATTTCCGGGGTCCCCATCCCGTTCCCGGGCCGTTTGTCCCCAGTTTAACCCCTCACGTCCTGGTGCTGCCGCTCCTCCGCCAGGTTCACGCTGCTCCACCCCACGTTCTCCTCCCCCTCCGAGTCCGGCGGCTCCGGGGGCGACGCCGGGCGCCCGGCCCGCTCCAGGGCCTGGGGACACGGGGGGACGTTGGGGACACGGGGACAGCGGGGGGACATTGGGGACAGCGGGGGGACGTTGGGGACAGCGGGGGGACATTGGGGACAGCGGGGGGACATTGGGGACAGCAGGAGGCGTTGGGGACAGTTGGGGTTGGGGACAGCAGGGGACGTTGGGGCACAGGGACAGCGGGGGGACGTTGGGGACAGCAGGGGGACGTTGGGGACAGCGGGGGGACATTGGGGACAGTGGGGGGACATTGGGGACAGCGGGGGGACAGGGGACATTGGGGACATTGTGGGGACGGGGGACAGCAGGGGACACTTGGGGACAGCAGGGGACATTGGGACATTGTTAGGGACAGCAGGGGGATGTTGGGGACAGCGGGGGGGATTGGGGACAGCAGGGAGACATTGGGGACACCACGGGGACAGCAGGGGGACACGGGGACAGCGGGGGGACACTGGGGACACAGGGACAGCAGGGGGACACTGGGGACAGTGGGGGGATTGGGGACATCAAGGGGATTGGGGACATTGGGGACATTGGGGATATGGGGGCGTTGGGGACATGGGGACACAGGGACGTTGGGGACATTGAAGGGATTTGAGACATCAGGGACATCGGGGACACAAACAGGACAAATATGGGGAGAACAAATCCCCTCCCAAATGCCCCCCAAAGCACCCCCAAACTGTGCCCAAATCCCCCCAAACTCCCAAATCCCCCCCAACCCCCCAAAACTGCCCCAAATCCCCCCAAAACCCCAAAACTGCCCCAAATCCCCCAAACTCCCCTCCAGCCCCCCAAATCCCCCTAAAACTGCCCCAAATCCTCCCAAAACCCCAAAACCCTCCCCAAACCCCCCCAAATCCCTCAATCCCCCAAACCCCCAAAACTGACCCAAATCCTCGTCCTGCTCCTCATGGTTCCCAGCCAGGCCTCAGGTCGGGATCTCCCCAAATCCCCCCTAATGCCCTCCAAGCCCCCAAATCCCCAATTCCCCAAAACTTTACTTCAAATCCCTCCACACCCCCCCAATCCCTCTAAAAACCCCCAAATCCCCCAAGCCTGACCATGAGCTCGTCCTGCTCCTCACGGTTCCCGGCCAGGCCTCAGGTTGGGATCTCCCCAAATCCCTCTAGACCCCAAATCCTCCAAATCCTCAATCCCCCAAATCCCCTCCCAGGGACCCCCAAATCCTCCCCAAATCCCCTCTAACGCCCCCAAATCCCTCTAATGCCCCAAACCCCCCCTAACACCCCTCCGGGCCCCCCCAATCCTCCCAAAATTGGGACACCCCCAAATCCCTCTACACCCCCAAACCCCCAAATCCCCTGTGGAAACCCCCAAACCCCCCAAGCCCCCAGAATCCTGGGTCTAGAGACCCCAAAATATAGTCCGACCAGGCCGTTGGGGATCTAAGCCAGGTGCGGCAGAACTCGGAGGTGGCGTTGAAGACGATGCTGCCCCCGGCCCGCGGGTCCGGCCCCCCCGGGACCCCCCCGGAGCCCCCCCGGAGCAGCTCCAGCACCTGGCGAGGGCAGGGGGCGCAGGGACCCCAAATTCGGGGTCAGGGCCCCAAAATCCCGTGAGAATTTTGGGAGGTGTTGGGGTTTGAGGAATCCCAAAGGAGGTTTAGGGGTGTCCCTGGGGACATTTGGGGAGGATTTGGGGGGTTTGGGGGGTTGGGAGGTTGGACAGGATTTGGGGCAGTTTGGGGATTTGGGGGGGGATTTTAGGGGATTGGAACAAATTTGGGGCAGTTTTGGGGGGATTTTGGGAGGAATTTGGGGGGTTTGGGAGGCTGGACAGGATTTGGGGCAGTTTTGGGGGATTTGGGAGGAACTGGGGAATTTGGGCAGTTTTGGGGGATTTGGGGAGGAATTGGGGGAGATTTGAGGGAGTCTGGGGGATTTGGGGCAGTTTTGGGGGGATTTGGGGAGGAACTGATGGAGATTTGGGGGGTTGGAAGGGATTTGGGGCAGTTTTGGGGATTTGGGGAGATTTGGGGGGAGGTTGGGGATTTGGGGGGAGTTTTGGGGGATTTGGGGAGGTGGGAAGATTTGGGGAGTTTTGGGATTGGGCCCCAAAGTTTGGGAGGTGCCAGGGGAGTTTTGGGGGACTTGGAGAGGAATTGATGGAGATTTGGGGGAGTCTAGGGGATTTGGGGCAGTTTTGGGGGATTTTGGGAGGGTGGGGATTGTTGAGGGGTTGGAAGAGATTGGGGGCAGTTGGGGAGGATTTGGGAGGAATTGGGGAGTTTGGGGAGGTTTCAGGACTGGGGTTCCCACAAAGAGGTTTGGGGCCAGGGGAGTTTTAGGGGTTGGGGAGGAATTTGGGGGGATTTGGGGAAGTTTGGTAGGGGCTGGACAGGATTTGGGGCAGTTTTGGGGGATTTTGGAGGTTTTGGGGGGATTTGGTAGGGCTGGACATGATTTGGGGCAGTTTGGGGGGGACATTTTGGGGGTGGTTTTGGAGGGAGGTCCCATAGGAAGTTTTTAGGGGGACACTGGGGGGACAGTTTTGGGGGATTTGGGGAGGACATTTGATGGAGATTTGGGGGGGAGGTTTGGGAGGGGAAGGATTTTGGGGGGAATTGGGGGTACAGGGGGTTTTGGAGTTTTTGGGGGGTGGGGGGTTATCAAAGGGGTATTTTAGGTTTTTAGAAAGTTTGGGGTTTTCTGGTTTTGGGGGAGGTTTTGAAGGGTTGGGGGTTATTTGGGGTTTTTGGGGGTCTCACCTTCTCCCCCCTCCCTTTTAGGCCCTTTTTCCAAAACCCCACAGGTCTTTGGCCCTTTTGGGGACAGGGAACTGCTCCCCCTCCCTCAAACAGACCCCAAATCCCACAAAAGGGGCCCCAAAACCCCTCAAACCCCCAAACCTCGTCCCCAAAACCCATGGAACCCCAAAACCCCTCAAAAAATCCCAAAAATCCCAAAATTCCCCAAAACCCCCAAAATCCCTCAAAAATTCCCCAAAATCCCCTGTAAATCCCAAAACCACCCCAAAATGACCCCAAGCCCCACTCAGGACCTCAAACGGACCCCAAATTTTACCCCAAATCCATCTGGGGAACCCCAAATCCCAAAATCCAAAAACCCCCAAAAATCCCCTCAAAATGGAAAACCCCTACCCCTGGATTTCCCCAAGCTCCTGCTCAGCCTCGTCCTCCTCCAGGGCCGGGGGGTCCCCAAACCTCATCTGGGGGAAATCCCAAAACCCCAAATCCCAAAAAAAACCCCAAAAATTCCCCAAAATTTCCCCCAAAATCCCCCTGGATCCCCAAAATCCCCCCAAGCTTCCCCTCCAGCCCCACCTCCTTCAGGGCCCCCCGGGGCCCCAAATTTCCTGGGGAAATCCACTCAGGGAACCCCAAAATCCCAGAAAATTCCCCCCAAAATCCCAGAGAAATTCCTAAATCCCCCTCTAAATCCCTAAAACCACCCAAAAATCCAAGAAAATCCCCCTAAATCCCCCCACCCCTGAAAAACCCCAAAACCCCTCAATTTCTGGGGGGAAATCCCACTGGGGGATCCCAAAATCCCAGAAAATTCCCCCCAAAATTCCAGAAAAATTCCTAAATCCCCCTCAAAATCCCTAAAACCACCCCAAAATCCAAGAAAATCCCACAAAAATCCCAGAAAATCCCCAAAAAATCCCAGAAAATCCCCCTCTAAATCCTTAAAACCACCCCAAAATCCTCCAAGCTCCTGCTCAGCCTCATCTGGGGGGAAATCGGGGTAAGGGGAACCCCAAAATCCCAGAAAAGCTCCCTAAAATTTCCTAAATCCCCCTCTAAATCCCTAAAACCACCCCAAAATCCAAGAAAATCCCACAAAAATCCCAGAAAATCCCCCTCTAAATCCTTAAAACCACCCCAAAATCCTCCAAGCTCCTGCTCAGCCTCATCTGGGGGGAAATCAGGGTCAAGGGATCCCAAAATCCCAGAAAATTCCCCCCAAAATCCCAGAAAAATTCCTAAATCCCCCTCTAAACCCCTAAAACCACCCCAAAATCCCCCCAAGCTCTGGCTCAACCTCATCTTCCTCCAGGGCCGGGGGGGGCGGCCTCATCTGGGGGGAAATCAGGGTAAGGGGGACCCCAAAATCCCAGAAAAGCTCCCTAAAAAATCCCTAAATCCCCCTCTAAATCCCTAAAACCACCCAAAAATACCAGAAAATCCCCAAAAAATCCTAGAAAATCCCACAAAAATCCCAGAAAATCCTCCTCTAAATCCTTAAAACCACCCCAAAATCCTCCAAGCTTCTGCTCAGCCTCATCTGGGGGAAATTTTGGGGATTCCCCAAAATTTTGGGGTTTCCCCCAAAATTCCAGAAAATCCCCCTGATTTCCTCCAAATGCCCTAAAATCCCCAGATTTCCCAAGATTTTGGGGTTCTCCCAAAATCCCCCCAACCTCCCAAATTTTCCAAAATCCCCTGAAATCCTCCAAAATCCCCAACCAACCCCCTAAAACCCTTTAAAATTCCAAATCCAATCTAAAATCCCCTAAATCCACCTAAAACCCTTAAAATCCCCCAAACCCCACAAAACCCCCCAAAATGTCCTAAAACCCCCAAACCACCCTTTGCCCCTAAATTTTCCTCAAAAATCCCCCAAGACCCCCAAAACCCCAAAAAAATTTTGGGGTTCCCCCCAAAATCCCCCCAAAACCCCCAAACCCCCAAATTTGGGGGGGGGCCCAAAAACCCCCCAAATCCCCTAAAATCCCCCAAAAATCCCCCCAAACCCCCAAAATCCCTGAAATTTATAAATTTCCCCAAAATCCTTCCCAAAATCCCCTAAAATCCCCCCAAATCCCCCCAAACCCCCAAAATCCCTTTGAAATCCCCAAAAAGGATCCCCAAAACCCCCCAAAATCCCTTGAAATCCCCCCCAATCCTCCCCAAAACCCCCCAAAATCCCCTAAAACCCTCTCAAATCCCAAAATTCCCCCCCAAACCCCTCCCCAATTTTTGGGGATGTCCATGTTCTCCGCGGGTGTTTCCCCCCATTTTGGGGGTCCCCCCGGGGTCCCTTTTGGGGTCCCCGGCCCCTCCTCATCCTCCTGCACCCGCCGGCCCCATGCCGGGGTTTGGGGGATTGAGGGGGGACAAAAAGTGACAGCCAGGGTCCTCCCCAGTGACCCCCCTAAAATCCTGCCAGGAGCCCCCAAATCCCCAGAACAGCCCAAATTCCCCCCAGGATCCCCCAAAATCCTCCCCAGGACCCCCAAAATCCTCCCCAGGACCCCCCAAATACACCCAGGAACCCCCAAAATCCTCCCCAGAATCCCCCAAATCCCCCCAGGAACCCCATAATCCTCCCCAGGAACCCCGAATCCCCCCCAACCCAGGAACCCCAAATACTCCCCAGGTTCCCCCAAAATCCTCCCCAGGAACCCCCAAAATCCCCAGGAACCCCCCCCCCATTTTTGATCCCCCCTAAAATCCTTCCCCAGGATCCCCCAAATACTTTTGGAACCCCCAAATCCCAGGAACCCCAAAATCCTCCCCCAGGACCCCCAAAATCCCCAGGACCCCCAAATCCCCCAGGAACCCCCAAACTCCCCCAGGATCCCCCAAATCCCCCAGGATCCCCCCCCCCAGGACCCCCCAAATCCCCCAGGAACCCCAAAATCCTCCCCAGGACCCCCAAATCCCCCCAGGACCCCCCAAAATCCCCCAGGAACCCCCAAAACACCCCAGGAACCCCCCAATCCCCCAGGATCCCCTAAAATCCTTCCCAGGACCTTCCAAATTTTCCCCAAGACCCCCAAATCTTCCCCAGAACCCCCAAAATCCATCCAGGACCCCCCAAATCCCCCAAAGTCCCCGAACATCCAAAATCCCCCAGGACACCTCAAATCCTCCCAGGAGCCCCAAATTCCCCTGGACCCCCAAATTTTTCCCAACCTTTAGACCCTCCCACACCCCCAGGACCCCCCCAAATTCCCCTTCCCTTTTCAGGACCCTCCCCACCCCCAGGATCCCCAAAATTCCCATTTTCAGGACCCTTTCAGGACCCTGGGGACAATTTCCCCTTAACCCCTTTCAGGACCCTCCCCACGTCCCCAGGACACCCCAAATTCCCCCTTTAACCCTTTCAGGACCCTCCCCACACCCCCAAATTCCCCCTTTAACCCTTTCAGGACCCTCCCCACACCCCCAAATTCCCCCAACCCTTTTCAGGGACCCTCCCCACAGCAAATTCCCCTTTAACCCTTCAGGACCCTCCCACAGCAAATTCCCCTTTAACCCTTTCAGGACCCTCCCCACTGGGGACGCCTGGGGTACCGTGGCCAGACATTGTCGGACCCTCAGGGACACTGGGGACAGTGGGGGATTGGGGACATCACCGCCTGGGGACATTGGGGACAGCAGGGGGCCCCACGGACATCCACCAACACAGGGACCTTGGGGACACCCCCAGGGATTTGAGACATCAGGGACATCACCCCCTCAAATAGGACCCCAAAATCACCCCAAAATCCTCCCCACGGACCCCAAATCCACACCAAATTACCCCAAAATTACCTCCTCCAAATCCCCCAAACTCTCCAAATCCCCAAATTTTTACCCAAAACCACTAAATTACCCCCCAAATTGCCACACCAAATTTCCCCAAAATCCCCAAAATCCCCCAAATTTTCCCCACAAACCCCAAATCCCCCCCAAATTACCCCCAAATCAATTTTTAAATTACCCCCAAACCTCCTTGGGACCCCCCAAACCCCCAAATCACCCCAAATTACCCTCAAATCCCCACTAAATTACCCCAAAATTATCCTAAAATCACCCCAAACTACCCCAAAATTCTCCCCACAGACCCCAGATCCCCATCAAATTACCCCAAAATCACCCCAAACTCCTTCTTGGGACCCTAAATCCCCCCTGCTAAATCACCCCCAAATCCTCACTAAATTACCCCAAATTATCCCAAAATTACCCCAAATCCTCCCCATGGCCCCAAATCCCTCCAAAATCCCCCCCAGCAATCCCAAATCCTGACCCAAATACCTCAAAAATCTCCCCTAAATATCCCAGAATTGCCAAAAAAACTCAAAATTAACGGCAATGACCCCAAATCTCCCCCAAAGACCCCAAATCCCGCCCCAAATCCCCCCAGAATCTCCCCAAATGACCCCAAATTCCCCCCAGTGACCCCAAAGTCTCTCCAAATATCCCAATTTCCCCCAAAATCACCCCAAATGACCCCAAATCCTTCCAATGACTCCAATCCTGCCCCAAATCCCCCCAATTACCCCAAAACTCCCCCAAAATCTCCCCTCAGTGACCTCAAATCCCCCCCAAAATCTCCCCCCATGACCCCCAATCTCCCCCAAATCCCCCCAGAGACCCCAAAGTCTCTCCAATGACCCCAAATCCTGCCCAAATCTCCCCCAAAATCACCCCAAATGACCCCAAATCCCCAGTGACCCCAAACCCCCCAGTGACCCTTTTAACCCCCAAAATCCCCAAACCCCCATGACCCCAAACCCCCAAATCCCCAACCCTCCCCTCATCTCCTCCCTCAGGTATCTGCTGGCCCAGGCGGGAGGGGCAGCCCAGGCCCTGGGGCCAGGGGCTTTTGGGGGCAGGGGGCCCAGATTTGGGGGCAGTTTTTAAGGGAGGGGCCCCATTGGAAAAGATAAGGGGCAGTTTTGGATTGGGGCCCCACAAGAGGTTTGGGTTGCCGGGGGCAGTTTTGGGGGGATTTGAGGAAGGGGGAGATTTAGAGTCTGGGGATTTGGGCAGTTTTGGAGGATTTGAGGAGATTTGGGGAGGAATTGGTGGAGATTTGGGGGAGTCTGGGGCATTTGGGGCAGTTTTCAGAGTTTGGGGAGGAATTGGTGGAGATTGGGGGTTTGGGACTTGGGCAGTTTGGGGTTGGGGAGGAATTGAGGAGTCTGGGGGATTTGGGGAGGTGGGGGATTTGGGGGAGTGGGAGTTTGGGGCAGTTTTGGGGATTTGGGGAAGAATTGATGGAAATTTGGGGAGTTTGGGAGATTTGGGGCGGTTTGGGGGTTGGGAGGAACTGGGGAGATTTGGGGCAGTTTTGGGGAGATTTTGGGGTTTTTGGGGTGGTAACCCGACTTTTAGGGGTGTTATGGAGATACAACCTGGGGGTACCGCAATTTTAGGGAAGTTTGGCGATTTTCAAGGATTTTTGGGAGGAAGCACTGTGTTGAGTTGACACGCCATGGGGGTTCTTTGGGCTTTTTTTTTTGGGGCTGACAAGGATACCGCAATTTTAACCAATATATCGGTTTACACTCACTGACGTTTTGGAAGGTTTTGGGGAATTTTGGTGATATTTCGGGACATACTGCTCCCCTCCCTCATACCAAAGCCTCCCGCACTCCAGGACACCTGTGATATATCGCCCACCTGCTCCTGCTGCTATGATATATCCTGACATACTCCTCCTCAGGGCGGGGGTCCGATATATCACCGGCCTCAGATAACCTGGGGATATACCACGTCATATTGCACTATAAGCTGTGATATATCACCTTACCGCCCATAACCTTATAATATCCCAAAAGTAACCCAGATATACCCATAATTCCATAACATCCCCACAACAGCCAAATGCTCCCCCCTCATCCCCCAGGACACCTGGGGACATCCTAAAACCACCCCAAAATGCCCCAAGTCCTCGGCTCAGGACACTCACTTCCTCCCAGGGGGGGGGCCCAGGCCACGGCCCAGGCGTCCTCACCCCCTCTGGGGACACCCAGGGGACAGTGAGGGGACAAAGCCCCTGCTCCAGCTCCATTCCCCAAAACACCCAGGGACATGGGGACAGTGAACACAGCCAGAGCCACCTGCCCAGCGTCCCCCCCACCCTCCAGGACACCTGGGGACATGGGGGACAGTGAGGGGACACAGCCAGAGCCACCTGCTCCAGCAAATCCTCCCCGCCTCCAGGACACCTGGGGACCCCCAAACAGTGAGGGACACAGCCAGAGCCCCTGCTCCAGCAATCCCCCTCCAACACCTGGGGACCCCAGGGACAGTGAGGGACACAGCCAGAGCCACCTCCTCCAGCACGGGCCTCCCGTCCTCCAGGACACCTGGGGACACCTGGGGACACCAGGGGACAGTGGGGACACAGCCAGAATCCACCTGCCCAGCATCGTCCTCAAAATCCTAAGGACCCCTCTAAATCCAGCCAGAGGACCACCAGCTCAAAATCCACAGCCCTCAGGGGGGACATCCCAACAGAGACAGGGGACAGGGAGGGGACAGTCCTCAGAAGGGGACACCCAGGGGACAGGGTCAGAAAGGGGATGCTCACAGCCAGGGACAGGGACATGGGGACATGGGGACAGGGAAACCTGCTCCAGGGGGGACAGAAAATCATCCCAAAGACAGAGAAAACATTCCTAACAGGACAGGAGGGGACAAAACCACCCCACAATGGGGACAAAATCCCAAAATGAGGGGAATCCTTCTCAGAAAAGAGGACACGGGGGACAGAAAGGAGACGTGGAGGAGGCAGAGATGGCGCAGAGGACACGGGGAGGGGACAAAGGGGACAGTGAGGGGACATCTTGGACAAGGAGAAGATGCCCCAGCCCCCCCCATGGGCCTTGGGGGCAACCCTGTCCCCAATGTCCCTGCTGTCCCTGTGCCACCCCACTGTCCTCACTGTCCCCAGACTGACCCCTGTCCTTGAGGGTCAGCACCAGGGTCTGTCACTTTGTCCCCAATGTCCCCGATGTCCCCAGTCCTACCCCCCCTCAAAACCCCTGTGCCAATCGTCCCAATGTCCCCAATGCCCATGATGTATCCCCTGTGCCACGTGTCCCCACTGACCCCTGTCCCTGTGTCACCCAAGAATGTCCCAACAACCCCAATGTCCCCATGTCCCCAATGTCTCCACTGCCCCCAATGTCCCCACTGCCCCAGTGTCCCTACTGGACCCTGATGTCCCCACTGTCCCCACTGACCCCAATGTCCCTGTGCCACCCTAATGTCCCCAGTGTCCCCCCCCAGAAAATCCCATGTCCCCACTGGACCCCTGTCCTCCAAGCACCAGCCTCCCTGGGAAAGGCCGGGTCGGGAAGCCCCTGCAGGTCCCGGCACTGTAACGTTCCAAAGGTTCCAGGGGGTCACTGCCTGTCCCCAGTGTCCCACCCTGTCCCCAGTGTCCCCACCCCTGTCCCCAGTGTCCCCACCCTGTCCCCAATGTCCCCAAACTGTCCCCAGTGTCTCCTCACCCTCCGCCCCGCTTGAAATTCCCTCCACCAAGGGGCTGATGCCGAACTCCTGGTCCATCTCCTCCAGCAGCTTGGTTTGCAAACCCCCAGTGACACCAGTTTGGGACACTGGGGACACCAGGGACACCAGGGACAGCCCAGCCCAGCCCAGAAAATGAAAATCTGGGAGTTTTCATCAGGGGAAAAAACAGCCCAGAATTCCCATCTTTGGCTCAAAATCAGCAACAAACCCAAGGGAAACCCCCAAATCCTTGGGGTTTTCCTATTGCCCCTAAAAATTGGATTTAACCTTAAAGGGGTCCTCAAAAATTGAGGTGGAAGCAAAATTTTGGGGGTCCCTAAATCCCCAAAATCCTTTGGGGCAAAATCCCAAAATTTTAGCACCATGCTTAAAAAATTTACTGCAAAAAAAAAAATTTAAGATCTCAAAGCATCGCTTTTTAAACATTCAAGGAATAATTTAAAAATCACATTGAAGGTAGAAATTCCTAAAATTCCCATGGCATCTAAATTTTAGCCCCAAAATTCCTAATTTAACCCAAAAATTGTTTCAGAAGAAAGATTTAACCCTAAAGCCTTTAGCCAAATTTCCGATTAAAAACCTTGAAATTTTACATAAATTTCAATCAACCCCAAAAATCCCCAAAAAATCAGGATTTTAGATGAAAAACCCCCAAAAAATCCCCTTAAAAATCCAAATTTTTGCTGTAAAACCACTAAAATCCCCAAAATGCCATTTTTGGGCTGAAATCAGGAGGAGATTTGGGGTTTTCTGGGGTTTTCCCCTTTGAGAGGTTTGGGATTTTGGATTTTGGGTTTTTCTGGAGTTTTCCCCTCCCTTCCCACCCTTTCCTGCCAGCTCCTTCTCCCTCTTTGCCCTGCTGCGCCTCATCCACTAGGCCAAAAGTGACAGCCAGGGTCCTCCCCCCCAGCTCCCCCCTTTAATCCCCATTTTGGGATCCCCAAACCCCTCAAACCCCCCTAAACCCCCAAATCCCCTGGATTTTTTTTTTGCTTTCCAGAGAGTCCCCCAAATCCTCAATACCCCCAAAATCCCTTGGATCTGCCCCTAAAAATCCTTCCCAGGTCCCCAAAAAATCCCCCAATATTTTCCCCCAAAATCCTCCCCAGATCTTTCCCAGAATCTTTCCAACCCTTCCCAAAATCCCCATCTGTCCCCCTGGACCCCTCAAATTTCGAAATTCCCCCTGAGAACCCCAAAAATCCCCCAAATCCCCAGGACCCCCAAAATCCCCCCAAAACCCCCCCCCAGGAACCCCCAAATCCCCCAGGACACCCCCAAATCCTCCCCAGGAACCCCCAAAAATCCCCAAACACCCCCAAATCCTCCCCAGGAACCCCCCAAACCAAAATTCCCCCAAAATTCCCCCAAACCCCCCAAATTCCCCAAAATCCCCCAGGACCCCCCCCTTCCCAAATCCCCAGGACACCCCAAACCCCCCTCAGATCCCCAAAACCCCCAGGGCTCCCAAATCCTCCCCAATGAACCCCAAAACCCCCCAAACATTCCCCCAAATCCCCAAATCCCCAGGATGCCCCCAAATCCTCCCCCAGAACCCCAAAATCCTCCCAATACCCCCCAAATCCCCCCAGGACCCCCCCAAATCCCCCTAGGACCCCCAAAATCCCCAAAGTCCCCAACAACTGCCCAAATCCTTCTAGGAAAAATCCTCCCCAAACCCCCCCCCCCCTTTTCCCCAAACATCCCCCCCCAACCCCCAAAACCCCCCAAAATCCCCAAATCCCCAGAAACCCCCAAAATCCCCCAGGACACCCCCAAATCCCCCCAGAACCCCCCAACCTCCCCAGGACCCCCCAAATCCTCCCAGGAACCCCCAAATCCCTTCCAAGATCCCCCAAATTCCCCTTTAACCCTTTCAGGAATCCCCACCCCAAATCCCCCAAATTCCCCTTTAACCCTTTCCCCCCCCCACCCCCAATTCCCCTTTAACCCCAGGACCCTCCCAAACTCCCAGGATCCCCAAATTCCCCCCAAACCCTTTGGGACCCTCCCCACACCCCCCCCTTTAACCCCAAACCCCCCTTCCCAAATTCCCCCCAAACCCTTCCCACGTCCCCAGGACCCCCAAATTCCCCTTTAACCCTTTCAGGACCCTCCCCAGCCCACAACCCCAAATTCCCCCCAGTGTCCCCTTAAGGTGGCCAGGACCCCAAATTCCCTTCCCAAATCCCCCAAAATCCTTCCCAGGACCCCCAAAATCCTCCCCAGGACCCCCAAATCACCCCAAATCAACCCCAAAATCCTTTCAGGACCCCAAAAACACTCCCCCAAAATCCCCTCAAACCAAACCCCAAATTCTCCCCCAGGACCCCCCCAAACCCCAAAATTCCCCCTCAAATAACCCAAAATCCCCCCCCCCCAAAAACCCCCCTAAACCCAAATCAGGACCCTCCCCCAAAATTACCCCTCAGGATTACCCAAATTCTCCCCCCCCAAATCACCCAAACCCCAAAATTCCCCTCAACCCCCCAAATCCCCCAAAACCCCCCCAAACCCCCCTAAATCCCCCCCCAAAATTACCCCAAAATCCCCCCCCCAAATTATCCTAAAATCACCCCAAACTACCCCAAATTTCTCCCCACAGACCCCAAATCCCCACCAACTTACCCCAAAATTACCCCCTCAAATTACCCCAAAATTCTCCCCACAGACCCCACCAACTTACCCCAAAATTACTCCCTCAACTTACCCCAAATCCTTCCCAAAACCCCCCAAATTTTCCTCAAATTACCCCCACCAAATCCCCCAAAACCCCAAAATCCTCCTTGGGACCCCCAAAATCCCTCCTAAATCCTGAATTACAAAATCCCCCAAATTTCCCCCCCAAAATCCCCAAATCCCCCCCCAAATCCCCAAAATTTCCAAAAGCATCCCCAATTTCCAAATCTCCCAATCTCCCCCATGACCCCTTCCCCTTTAACCCTTTCTCCCCACAATCCCCCTAAGAGACCCAAATCCCCAACCCCAGAATTCAGGACCCCCCCCAATCCCCAAATCCCCAAACTCCCAGAGACCCCCAAAACCCTCCCCCCCCCCAAAACTCCCCAAATCTCCCCCCCAAATCCCCCCTACAACCCCAAATCTCCCCCAACCCCCCAGAGACCCCAAAGTCCCCCAAATGACCCCAAATCCCTTTCAAAACCTCAAAATTACCCCAAATTCCCCCAAATCCCCCCAAAGTTTGGGACCCCAAATCCCCCCAATCCCCCAAAACCCCAAATCCCCCAAATGACCCCCCCAAAATTACCCCCTCCCCCCCCCCCCAAATCTCCCCAAACGCCAATGACCCCAAATCCCCCCAAAATCTCCCCCAAACCAACCCAAATGACCCCAAATTACCCCAAAAGACCCCAAATCCCCCCAAAGACCCCAAATCCCCAAATCTCCCCCTGGGAGCCCAAATGACCCCAAAATCTCCCCAAATCCTCCCCACCCCAAATCCCCCCAATGGCCCCAAAATTCCCCCCCAAATCATCCCAAATTGCCCTCAAACCCCAAACCCCAAATCCCCCAAATGACCCCAAATCTCCCCCAAATTCCCCCAAAATCCCCAAAATTCCCCCAAATGACCCCAAATTACCCCAAAATCTACCCCAAATCCCCCCAAAATCCCCCCAATGACCTAACTCCCCCAAATGACCCCAAATGACCCAAAATCCCCCAAAATGACCCAAAATCCCCAAATCTCCCCAAAATCACCCCAAATGACCCCAAATCCTCCCAACCCCCCCAGTGAAATCCCCCCCCCCAACTCTCAATGACCCCAAATCTCCCCAATGACCCCAAATCCCCCAAAATGGCCCCAACCCCCCCAAAAGGACCAAATGACCCTAAACCCCCAGTGACCCCCCCCTCCCCTCACCACATCTCCTGGGGCTCAGGTGATCTGGCCAGGCGGGGAGGGGGCCAGGCCTGGGGGCGGGCCCCAAAGGCCCAGCCGACCCCAAACTGGGCCCCGGGCCCAGGCGGAGCCAAATCCGCCCAAATCTTCCAAATGGGCCCCCAATGACCCCAAATGGCCCCCAGCGCCCCGCGATATCGGCGACAAAATCGCGATATCAAACCCCAATATCGGTTAATGTATCGCGATACTGACTGATATATCGCCATACAGCATTGTGTCGAGCGACGTGTCGACATATTGCAATATCAACTGGTATACTGCAATATCAGTTAATATATCGCGATACTGACTGATATATCGCGATACAGCACTGTGTCGAGCGGCATGTCGTGATATCGAGTGGCTTATCACGATGCGGACTAGTATCCTGCAATATCCACCAATATATCGCAATACCGACTGACATTTTGTGACACACGGCACTCGATAACCTGTGATATATCGTAACATACTGCACTCAATAACCTGTGATATATCACGACATACTGTACCCCATAACCTGCGATATATCGTGATATACTGCACTCAATAACCTGTGATATATCATGACATACTGCACTCCGTAACCCGCGATATATCGCAATATACCGCACTCCATAACCTGCACTGTATCATGATACGCAGCACTCCGTAACCTGTGATATATCGCGATACACTGCACTTGATAACCTGTGATATACCACGACATACTGCACTCAGTAACCTGTGATATATCACGACATACTGCACTCCATAACCCATAATATATCACGATATACTGCACGTGATAACCTGTGACATAACACAATATGCAATACCGCATAACCTGTGATACATCATGACACCATATCACTCAATAACTTGTGATAGATCGCCATAGGTTTTATAATGGGGCCAGCCAGCTCCGTGGGGGATCCTGTTGATGCGGCGCCCGGCGCATCCTGCTCTCCTGAGCCCGCGGCCTTCAGTGCCACCTGCTCCAGCACGTCCTCACCGCCCTCCAGGACACCTGGGGACATGGGGACACTGAGGGGACACAGCCAGAGCCACCTGCTCCAGCACGTCCTCACCCCCCTCCAGGACACCTGGGGACAGTGAGGGGACAGTGAGGGGACACAGCCAGAGCCACCTGCTCCAGCACGTCCTCACCGCCCTCCAGGACACCTGGGGACACCCAGGGGACAGTGAGGGGACACAGCCAGAGCCACCTGCTCCAGCACGTCCTCACCGCCCTCCAGGACACCTGGGGACACCCAGGGGACAGTGAGGGGACACAGCCAGAGCCACCTGCTCCAGCACGTCCTCACCGCCCTCCAGGACACCTGGGGACATGGGGACAGTGAGGGGACACAGCCAGAGCCACCTGCTCCAGCACGTCCTCACCCCCCTCCAGGACACCTGGGGACATGGGGACAGTGAGGGGACATAACCAGAGCCATGCTCCCAGCACGTCCTCACCCCCTCCAGGACACCTGGGGACATATCATGACAGTGAGGGGACACAGCCAGAACCACCTGCTCCAGCACGTCCTCACCCCCATAACACCTGGGGACACCCAGGGGGACAGTGAGGGACACACCAGAGCCACCTGCTCCATGCACGTCCTCACCCCTCAGGACACCTGGGGACATGGGGACACCATCTCACAGCCAAAACTTTGACCTGCTCCATGCGTCCTCCCACCCTCCAGGACACCTGGGGACATGGGGACAGTGAGGGACACAGCCAGAGCCACCTGCTCCAGGCCCCGTCCTCCTCCTCCCTCCAGGACACCTGGGGACATGGGGACAGTGAGGGGACACAGCCAGAGCCACCTGCTCCAGCTGGGGACACCTGGGGACAGTGAGGGACAGTGAGGGACACAGCCAGAGCCACCTGCTCCAGCACGTCCTCACCCCCCTCCAGGACACCTGGGGACATGGGGACACCCAGGGGACAGTGAGGGGACACAGCCAGAGCCACCTGCTCCAGCACGTCCTCCCCGCCCTCCAGGACACCTGGGGACAGTGAGGGGACACTGAGGGGACACAGCCAGAGCCACCTGCTCCAGCACGTCCTCCCCCCCTCCAGGACACCTGGGGACACCCAGGGGACAGTGAGGGGACACAGCCAGAGCCACCTGCTCCAGCACGTCCTCACCCCCCTCCAGGACACCTGGGGACACCCAGGGGACAGTGAGGGGACACAGCCAGAGCCACCTGCTCCAGCACGTCCTCCCCGCCCTCCAGGACACCTGGGGACATGGGGACACCCAGGGGACAGTGAGGGGACACAGCCAGAGCCACCTGCTCCAGCACGTCCTCACCCCCCTCCAGGACACCTGGGGACACCCAGGGGACAGTGAAGGGACAGCCAAGGGACATGGAACACAGGACAGACAGGAGACAGACAGGGGACAGTGACAGACAGGGGACAGGGACAGTGAGGGGACACAGCCAGGGGACACGGGGACATGGAACACAGGACAGTGAGGGGACAGCGAGGGGACACAGCCAGGGGACAGGGACAGGCAGGGCAGACATGGGGGCAGGGACACGGGAGGGGACAAAGGGACATGGAGGACATCTTGGACAGGGGACAGGGGATGGGTCATGGGGACAGTGTCCCCAATGTCCACAGCCAGGGGACTGGGACATGGAACCACCCCACTGTCCTCACAGTCCCCAGGGACAGAAAAGTCCTTGGACACAGCACCAGGGTCAGAAAGGAGGCAATGGAGGAGGCCCCAGTCCTATGGCCCTGTGGACACCTGGAGGGGACAAAGGGGACAGTGAGGGGACATCTTGGACAAGGAGAAGATGCCCCAGCCCCCCCCATGGGCCTGGGGGCAACCCTGTCCCCAATGTCCCTGCTGTCCCTGTGCCACCCCACTGTCCTCACTGTCCCCAGACTGACCCCTGTCCTTGAGGGTCAGCACCAGGGTCTGTCACTTTGTCCCCAATGTCCCCGATGTCCCCAGTCCTACCCCCGTCCCTGTGCCACCCTGACGTCCCCAATGTCCCCAATGCCCATGATGTATCCCCATGTGTCCCCACTGACCCCTGTCCCTGTGTCACCTCAATGTCCCAAATAACCCCAATGTCCCCATGTCCCCAATGTCTCCACTGCCCCCAATGTCCCCACTGCCCCCAGTGTCCCTACTGACCCTGATGTCCCCACTGTCCCCACTGACCCCAATGTCCCTGTGCCACCCCACTGTCCCCAGTGTCCCCGCTGTCCCCATGTCCCCACTGACCCCTGTCCTTGAGGGTCAGCACCAGCGTTTGTCCCTCGGGGATCGAGGCCGGGTCGTGCTCCACCGTCAGCCCCTGCAGGTCCCGGGCACTGTAACGCTCCTGGGGGGCACAGGGGGGGTCACTGCCTGTCCCCAGTGTCCCCACCCTGTCCCCAGTGTCCCCACCCTGTCCCCAGTGTCCCCACCCTGTCCCCAATGTCCCCAAACTGTCCCCAGTGTCCCTCACCCTCCGGCGCCGCTGAAATTCCTCCTCCACCAAGGGGCTGATGCCGAACTCCTGGTCCATCTCCTCCAGCAGCTTGGCCTGCAAACCCCCCCAGTGACACCAGTTTGGGGACACTGGGGGACACCAGGGGACACCAGGGGACAGCCCCAGCCCAGCCCAGAAAAATGAAAATCTGGGAGTTTCTCATCAGGGAAAAAAAACGAGCCCAGAATTCCCATCTTTGGCTCAAAAATCAGCAACAAACCCAAGGGAAACGCTCCCAAATCCTTGGGGTTTTCTGGGGATGCTCCTAAAAATTGGATTTAACCTTAACGGGGTCCCAAAATGCCTGGAAATTGAGGTGGAAGCAAAATTTTGGGGTCAAAATCTGCTGATTTGGGGGCAAAATCTGGTGATTTTAGCACCATGCTTAAAAATTTACTGCAAAAAGCAAAAATTTAAGGTCTCAAAGCATCATTTTTAGGGGGATTTTGAGGGAATAATTCTAAAAATCACATTGAAGGTAGAAATTCCTAAAAATTCAGATGGCATCTAAATTTTAGCCCCAAAATTCCCAATTCTAACCCAAAAATTGTTTCAGAAGAAAGATTTAACCCCTAAAGCCTTTAGCTTTTAGAGAATTTCCGACTAAAAACCTTGAAATTTTACATAAATTTCAATCAACTCCACAATTCCCAAAATCTGGGACAAAATCAGGATTTTAGGCGGAAAAACCCTCAAAAAATGCCTTAAAAATCCAAATTTTTGCTGTAAAACCACTAAAAATCGGGGTAAAAATGCCATTTTTGGGCTGAAATCAGGAGGGAGATTTGGGGTTTTCTGGGATTTTGGGGTTTTCTGGAGTTTTGGGGTCCCTTCCCACCCTTTTCTCTGCCAGCTCCTTCTCCCTCTGCAGCGCCCGGCTGCGCTCGATCCACGCGGCCGCATCGTCCAGCCAGGGCTCCTCCTCCCCCAGCGTCTTCACTTTCCTTTTTGGGGCAAAAAAAGGACATTTTGGGATCCCCAAAACTGCCTTAAATCAGCCCTAAATCCCCAAATCCTCCTGGATTTTCTCTGCTTTTCAGAAATCCCAAGTTTTTCTCAACATTGCTAAAATTTTTTTTCCCGGATTTACAATTTCTACCACAAATAATTTCTTGCTTTTCCTAAAAAAAAATCCCTGAATTATGCCTCAAAATCCTCTCCCAGATCTTCCCAGAATCTTTCCAACCCTCCCCAAATCTTTCATCTGTCCCAAAATCCCATCCTGGTCCCTCCAAAATTCCCCCTGAGAACCCCAAATCCCCTCTCAGCACCTCCAAATTCCCCTAAACACCCCCCAAATCCTCCCTGGAATCCCCCAATTACTCCCAAACCCTCTCCCAACCCCCCAAATCCCTTAAACACCCCCCAAATCCTTCCAATTCTTCCCCAAACATCACAAATTCCTCCTAAATTTCCCCCAAATCCTCTCCCAAGCCCCTCAAACGTTCCCAATTCCTCCCCAAACACCCCCAAACCCCTTCTCAGATCCCCAAAAATCCCCTAAACGCCCCCCAAACACCCCCAATTGTTCCCCAAACCCCCCCAAATCCCCTCTCAGCGCCCCCAAACCCCCTCCCAGATGCCCCAAAATCTCCTAAACACCCCCAAACACCCCAATTCCTCCCCAGCCTCCCCAAATCCCCCCAGAATGCCTTCCCAGCAAATCCCCCCAAACCCCCAGCCCCCCCAAACATCCCAAATCCCCTCCCAGCATCCCCAAACCCCCTACCAGCCCCCAAAATCCCCTAAACACCCCCTCAATCCTTCCCCAAACAACCACAAATCCTCTCCCAGCCCCATTTCCTCCCCCAAACCCCCACATTTCTTCCCAAACATCCCCCAAACCCCCCCTTCTCCACCCCCCAATTCTCCCCCAAATCACCTCGCAGCTCCCCCAAAATCCCCTAAACACTCCCCAAACTGCCCCAAATCCCCTCCCAACCCCCCTGATTCCTCCCCAAATCCCCTCCCAGCCCCCCCAAACCCCTTCCAGCCCCCCCAAATCCCATAAACACCCCCCAAATCCCATAAACACCCCCAAATCCCCCCCCAGCCCCCATTTCCTACCCCAGTTTCTGGTTCAGCAGCCGTTTCTCCTTGGCCGCCGCCAGCTTCTCGCGGATCTCCTCGCGCTGCCGCAGCGCCAGGGGATTGATCACCTCGGCTGCCACCGGGTCCTCCTTGGTGCCTGCCTCTGCTCCAAAATCAGCCCAAATTACCCCAAAATCAGGCCAAAGTCAGCCCCAAAATCAGTCCTGAGTCAGGTCAAATTCAGGCCAAAATGAGCCCAAAGTCAGTCCAAAAATCAGCCCCAAAATCAGGCCAAAATCAGCCATAAATCAGCCCAAAATCAGCCCCAAAATACGCCCAAAGTCAGCCAAAATTAGCTCCAAAATCAGCCCAAAATTAGCCCCAAAATTAAACCCAAAATCAGTCCCCAAAAATCAGTCCAAATTTAGCCCCAAAATCAATGCAAAATTAGCCCCCAAATTAGCCCCAAAATCATGCAAAATTAAAGTCCCCAAAATCGGCAAAATCAGCCCCAAAATTAGCCCAAAATCAACCCAAAATCAGCCCCAAAATCAACCCAAAATTCCCCCCAAATCAGGTCAAAATCAGTCCCAAAATCAGTCCTAAGTCAGCTCAAATTCAGGCCAAAAATCAACCCCAAAATCAGGCCAAAATCAGCCCCAGGGCAGCCCCAAAATCAGCCCCAGGGTGGCCCAAAATCAGTGAAATCAGCCCCAAAATCAGCCACAAAATGATGAAATCAGCTCCAAATTCTGCCACAAATCACCCCAAGATCAGTGAAATTAATCAGCCCCAAAATCAGCCCCAAATCAGCTCCAACTCAGCCCAAAATTGGCCCCCAAATCAGCCCCAAGGCACCCCAAAATTACCCTAAAAACTACCCCAAAATTAGCCCCAAAATGAATGAAATTTGCCCCAAAATCCACCCCAAAATCAGCCCCAAATCACCCCCAAATCAGCCCCAAAATCAGTGAAATCGGCTTCAAAATCAGCCCCAGAATCAGCCTCGAGGCACCCCCAAAATCAGTGAAATTGGTCCCAAAATCAGCTCAAAAATCACCTCCAGAGCACCCCAAAATCAACCCCAAAATTGGCCCCAAATCACCCCTGGGACCCCCCAAAATCCAACCCAAAATCAGTGAAAATAATTCTAAACATCCCATAATCAGACCCAAAATGTGCCCTAAAATTGGCAAAATCAGCCCCAAAATCAGGCCCTGGGCACCCCAAACTGAGCCCTAAAACCAGCCCAAAACCAGCCCCAAATAACCCAAAATCCCCCAAAATCTCCCCAAACTCCCCTCACCTTTCTTGGCCGTGCTGGTCTCCAGTGGTTTCAGTCCCAGTTTGGCCCGGAGCTTACTGGGAACAGAAAAAGGGATTCAGGAGAGGGTTTGGGGTGGGGGGACCCCAATTTTGGAGGGGATTTGGGGAGGGGAAACCCCAATTTTGGGGTGGGGGACCCCGATTTGGAGAGATTTGGGGTGGGGGGACCCCAATTTTGGGGAGAATTTGGGGAGAAACCCCAATTTAGGATGGATTTGGAGTGGGGGGACCCCAATTTTGGGGTGGAATTGGGAGGGGGAAAATCCCAATTTTGGGGTGGGCCCCAATTTTGGGGGATTTGGGATGGGGGGACCCCAATTTTGGGGAGAATTTGGGGAGAAACCCCAATTTTGGGGAGAATTTGGGGTGGGGGACCCCAATTTTGGGGAGGACCCCAATTTTGGGAGGGATTTGGGATGAGGAAACCCCAATTTTGGGGTGGGAGACCCCAATTTTGGGAGATTTTTGGGGGGTCCTCACTTGGTTTCTTCCACGCTCAGGGAGGATTCGCCTGCTGCAGATTTGGGAGCAGCTGTAGGGGGTAATTAATAATTCATTAGTAATTAATTAAGGTGGCGGGAGCTCCTCTGGTACCTCCTGAGGTGCTGTCCCAGCCCAACCACCTCATGGACCCCAAAATTCCCCTTTAAACTCCCCAAATTCCCCTTTAAACCCCCCAAAATTCCCTTTTAAACCCCCCAAATCTCCTTTAACCCCCCAAAATTCCCCTTTAAGCCCCCAAAATTCATTTTTACCCCCAAAATCCCTCTGGGGTCTGCCCCATCCAAACCTCCCCCAAAACCCCAAATTCTCCCCAACTCTCCCCAGGCCCCCCCAATTTTTTCCCCACCCCGGCCCTCACCGGGCTCCTCCCGCTCCTCCTTCCTCTCCCTCTTGGCTCTCCGCTCGCTCTCGGAGCCGCCCCGGCCATGGCCGCTCCTCCCGGACTCCTCGGTCCCTCCGCGCCTCGAGGAACTGGAGCCTCCCCCGGAGCCCCCGCGCTCTCCCCGAGAGCGGCTGCGCTTCCCGCGCCGCTCCCCGCCGCGGTGCCGGTGCTTGCGGTGCTCGCGGGGCCGCCCCGCGCTGCTGCTGCTGCTGCCGCCGCCGCCCGTCCCGGCCGCCCCCGGGGCCTCCTCAGCCGCCTCGGCCCCGCTGCGCTCCCGGTGCTTCTTCGAGGCGCCCATGGCCGCGCCGCCACTTCCGGGAGAGAGCGGGACTTCCGTTGGTTGCCATGGAGACGCTTCCGGTGCTCGGTTACTTCCGACAAAGTGCGGTGCTGATTGGTTGAGGTTTAGGCGGGACTTGAGGGGGTAATGTGGGATGAACCATTGTGCGCGCGGATGGGTGGGCAAAATGAGCAGGATGGTTGTGGCGCTGTCCTGTTCCCCCACAGAGGGCCTGAAACCCCCGTAAGAGGCACCGGGGATCTTCCAACACGATTTCCAGAGAGGAGACCCTGTGCGAGCAGCCGGATGGGGAGACTCCGTAAATAGTGCACCCCCGGGGCACAACAAAATGGTGGCGCCCAGAAAAAAGAATAGAGCCCTTAAAAACACCAAAATGGCGGCTGCTTGGGGTGCAGCAAAATGGTGGCGCATGGGGGGGACCCCGAAAAGGACGGGGGTGCAGAGAATGTTCCAGGAGAAGAAAAAGGCAGGACGCCCATAACTGGCGTCCCGCTGAGCTGTGGTGCGAATCAGCGCCTCCAAAACGCGCCCTCCGGGGCTCTGTCCCTCCCCTTCGCCCCGGGGCGCTTCCGGTCCCCCCCCCGCCTCGTGCCCTTTGATCCGCCCGGTGCGGGCGCCTCGGTGGCGCCGAGGGGCGGAGCTGGGGGCGTGGCTTATTCAAAATGGGCGTGGTTTTCGCGGAATATAAAACGCTCCGCCGAGCCCCTCACGCCTGTCACGAGGACTCGCGAAGGTATTGCCTGTTCTGAGGGGCTCTGGGGGGATTTCTGGGGGACAAAAACAACTTTTGGGGTCCCTCCATGAGAATTTCGGGGTGTCTGGGAAGGTTTTTTGGGTGTGCGGGAAGTCCTCGAGACCCCCTCCAAGGGCAGGTTTGGATGTTCAAGGAGGCGCTGGGGAGGGCCCCGAGGCCTGGAAGGATTTTGGGGCGTCCTGTGAGGGATTTGGGGTCCCCTGGGGGGTGTTGGATGCTCAAAAGGAGCTTGAAACCCCCACAAGAACATTTTAGCGTGGCCGGGGGATCTCAAAAGACATCGAGGAGGTTTTGGGGTGCGGGGAGCACCCTTGGATCTGTTTAAGAGCTTTACTTTGCCAGGGGCAAAGTCGGGGTTCAAAGATCTCCCTTGAGGTTCTTTGGGGTAAAAGTTCAACCCACCCGAACCCTTTTGGGGCCGATCCCCTGAAGGGTTTTGGGGCCGATCCCCGGAGGTTTTCGAGGCAATCCCCGAGGGGTTTTGGGGGCGATCCCTGAAGGTTTTGCGCTGATCCCTGAAGGGTTCAGGGCAATCCCTGAAGGTTTTTGGGGTGACCCCTGTAGGTTTTCGAGGCGATCCCCGAAGGTTTTTGGGGCGATCCCTGAAGGTTTTGGGACCAATCTCTGAAGGTTTTTGAGGGTGATCCCTGAAGGGCTTTGGGGCCGATCCCTGAAGGGTTTTGGGGTGACTAACCTTGAAGGTTTTTAGGGCAATTCCCGAAGAGTTTTCGAGGCAATCCCCGAAAGTTTTGGAGCGACCCCTGAAGGGTTTCAGGGCAATCCCTTTTGGGGCAATCCCTAATTGTTTTTGGGCTGATCCCCGTAGGGTTTGGGATGATCCCTGAAAGTTTCGAGGCAATCCCTGAAGGGTTGTTGGGGCGATCTCCGAAGGTTTTGGGGGCGATCGGTTTTGGGGGCGACCCCTGAAGGGTTTTGGGGCGATCCCCAAAGGTTTTTGAGGCAATCCCTGCAGTTTTTTGGGGTGACCCCTCAAGGGTTTTGGGGCGATCCCTTTTGGGGGCGATCCCTGAAGATTTTGGCCTCTTTTCCCCAGATGGATCCCGAGTCTGCCCCCCGCGAGCTGGAGCTGTCGGCGCTGGAGGCCGAGAAGGAGCCGATGGCGGCAGCAGCGGCCGAGGCCGAGCCGGGCTCGCCCCCTCAGGCTCCCCCTCCCCACCGCGACCCCTCCCCGGCCCCGGCCGCTGCTCCGGGCGGGGAGAAGAACGGGCTGGTGATGAAGATCCCCCCCGAGGAAGAGGAGGAGGCGGCTTTGGGGGGCCCGGGCGTTTCGGGGAGCCCCAAATTCACGGGGCTGGGCAAGGAGGAGCTGCTGAGGGAGGCGGGGACGCCGCTCTGGGCCCGGGCCCGCCTGGTGCTGCTCGTGCTCTTCTGGGGGGGCTGGCTCGGGATGTTGGGGGCCGCTGCTGCCATCGTGGCCCAGGCCCCTCGCTGCCAGCCCCTGCCCGCCAAAGCCTGGTGGGAGCTCGGGGCGCTCTACAGGGCCCCCCCCAAGGCTTTTGGGGGTAATCTGAAAGGTGAGGAGGGGGCATGGGGGTCGTCTGGGTGGTTTTGGGGGGTCCTCTTGGGGTTTGGGGGGGGTTTAGAGGGTCCCCAGAGGCGTGGAAGGATCCTGGAGGATGGCTGGGGGAGTTTGGGGGAATCCCCTCGGGGGCTTTGGGGGTTCTCATGGGGGTTTTGGGGGGGGTTAGAGGGTCCCCAGAGGGGTGGAAGGATCCTAGAGGATGTCTGGAGGGGGGGGCTTCCATGGGGTTTTGGATCCCATTTGGGGTATTGGAGTTCCCCCAGAGGGGTGGCAATTCCCAGGATGATTTTGGGATCCTTTGGGGGCTTTAGAGGTCCTTTTTGGCGGGGACCCCTGGGTTTGGGGTTTTGGGATCTCCAAAACTTTAGGGGGCCCCAAAATCTTTGGGGTATTGGAGTTCCCCCAATTCTGGGATGATTTGGGGATCCTTGAGGGCTTTTTGGGACCCCTAGCTTGGGATTTTGGGGTCCCAGTGTAGGATTTTGGTGTCAGTGTAGGATTTTGGGCTCTCAGGGTGGGATTTTGGGGTCCCAGTGTAGGATTTTGGTGTTTCAGGGTGGGATTTTGGGGTCCCAGTGTAGGATTTTGGTGTCAGTGTAGGATTTTGGGCTCTCAGGGTGGGATTTTGGGGTCCCCACCAGTGTTCAGGATCTCTTTGGTGTTCCGGGGGATTTTGGGGTTGTGCTGTGGGGTCACATTTGGGGTTCACCCCCTTGTGCAGGTGTGGAGAAACGTTTGGGGTACCTGAAGGAGAAGCTGCAGGTGGGGGGGCTGGTGCTGGGCCCCGTGGCCCCCCCAAAACACCCCGAGGATCTGATCCCCCCCCTGAAGGAGCTGGACTCAGCCCTGGGCACCATCCAGGACTTCAGCGCCCTCCTGCAGGCGGCCAAGGACAAAGGTGGGGCTGGGGGACCCCCAAAACCAGGGGGGACCCCAAAACTGAGGGGTCCAGATTGAGGGAGGGGGATTCACTGAGAAAAACCCCAAAATTTGGGAGGAAATGTTGGATATGGAACAAAACGGAGGAGGGGGTACTGCAGAATTGGGGGGGAGCCCCAAAATGTGGGAGATTCAAAATTGGTGGAGCACCCCAAAAATGGGGGACCCCCCAAAACTGGGGGGGATCCAGAATTGAGGGAGGGGGATGCCCTGAGAAAAACCCCAAATTTGGGGGGAAATGTTGGATATGGGGCAAAGTGGAGGAGGGGGGAGGGACCCCACAGAATTTGGGGGGGGGAGTCCCAAAATTGGAGGGGACCCTAAAATTGGGGTGGTCCAGAATTGAGGGGAGGGGATGCCCTGAGAAAACCCCCCAAATTTGGGGGGAAATGTTGGATGTGGGGCAAAGTGGAGATGGGGGGGGAGCCCCAAAATTTGAGGGGTTCAAAATTTGGGGGGTGGGGTGGGCACACCACAAAATTGGGGATCCAGAATCCCCAGAGAAACCCCAAAATTTGGGGGGAAATGTTGGGTATGGGAGGGGTAGGACACCACAGATGTGGGAGGGAACCCCAAAATGTGAGGGGTTCAAAATTGGGGGGGGACACCCCAAAAATTAGGGGGGGATTATAGTGGGGGGGGGGGTCAGAATTCGAGGGTTCCCAGGGTTGGGTGATCCCCAAAAGGGGATCCCCCATAATTAGTGGGGGGTTTATAATTTGGGGGGGGGGGCTGTGGTGCTGGGGGGGTTTGGGGGTGCCCTGACCCCCCATTTGCCCCCCCCCCAGGGCTGAAGGTGATTCTGGACCTGACCCCAAACCCCACTGGGGATCGGGTCTGGGGGGACGCGCCAACGACCCCAAAGTGCACCTGGAGGTCAAGGTGGGTCTGGGGGGGGATTTGGGGGGGGACCCCCGGGATTGGGGGGACCCCCCTGACCCCCCTGTGCCCCAGGCTGCCCTGAGCCATTGGTTGGATTTGGACATTGCTGGAATCTTCCTGGATGGCATCGAGGAGCTCCCGGTGAGGGGTGGCGGGGGTTTGGGGTTTTTTTGGGGCAGAATTTGGGGTTTCTGTGAGGCAGAATTTGGGTTTTTTGGGGTGGAATGGGGAGATCGGGGTAGGATTGGGGGGAGGGTTGGGGCAGAATTTTTCTAGGGGTTTTTGGGGCAGGATGGGATTTGGGGATTTTTTGGGTGGAATTTGGGGCAGGTTGGGGGTGGGGCAATTGGGAGGGGGTTTTGGGGCAGTATTGGGATTTTTTGGGGTTCTGAATGGTTTGAGGGATTGGGGTTTTGGATGGGAGGGTTTGGGGCAGGGTGGGGGATTTGGGGCAGGGGTGGGGATTTTGGGCAGGATTTTGGGGCAAAATTTGGGGTTTCTTTGGGGCACAATTTGGGGGATTTTTGGGGCAGAACTGGGGGGTTTTGGGGTAGGGGGGGGAAGGGGTTTTGGGGCAGAATTGGGGGGTTTTGGAGCAGGATTTAGGGGCAGGATTGGGGGATTCTGGGCCAGGATTTGGGGCCAGAAGTAGGGGGGATCCTGGGGCAGAATTTGGGGTTTTGGGGGCAGAATTGGGGGGTTGGGGGGCAGAACTGGAAGATTTTTTGGGGGGGTAGAACTGGGGAGGTTTGGATAGCATTGGGAGGGCGTTTTGGGGCAGAATTGGGAGATTTTGGGGGGCTCTGGGTGATCCCCCCCATGTCCCCCCAGCCCTCATTGGTGGCTGAGTGGAGGAACCTGACGGAGGAGAAACCGAGCCCCAGCGGCGTGACCAGGTCTGACCCCCAAAACGTCCCCAGTGTCACCCCAATGTCCCCCCAAACTCACTGACCCCCCAAACCTGTCCCCAGTGTCCCCCCAAACTCACTGACCCCCAAACCTGTCCCCTGTGTCCCCCCAAACTCACTGACCCCCCAAACCTGTCCCCTGTGTCCCCCCAAACTCACCGACCCCCCAAACCTGTCCCGTGTCCCCCCAAACTCACCGACCTCCCTAAATCCCTTCCTCCCCTCACACTCTGCTTCACGGACCCCCCACTTCGGGCTCCTTCCTCTCCCATTTTTGGGGTGCTCCCCTGATGTTTTTTCTTCCATTTTTGGGGTGCTCCCTTGACCTTCCCCCCCACATTTTTGGGGTTTTCCCCTGACCTGTCCACTCAATTTTTGGGGTGTTCTTCTGACTTTCCCCCTCCCGTTTTTGGAGTGCTCTCCTGACCTTTCCCTCCTCGTTTTTTGGGGTTTGCTCCCCTGACTTTTCCCTTTTCCTTTTTTCGGTTCCTCTCTTGGTTTTTTCCTCCCATTTTTGGGGTGCTCCCTTGACCTTCCCCCCACATTTTTGGGGTTTTCCCCTGATTTATCCCCCTCATTTTTAGGATGTTCTCCTGACCTGTTTTGCTCCATTTTTGTGGTGGTTCTCTGACCTTTTTTCCTCCATTTTTGGGGTGCTCCCCTGACTTTTCTGTCCTCGTTTTTTTGGTTGTTCCTCTGACTTTTCGCTCTTCATTTTTTGGCTTCTTCTCTGGTTTTTTCCTCCCATTTTTGGGGTGCTCCCCTGACCTTTTTGCTTCTATTTTTGGGGTGCTTCTCTGACTTTTTCTCCTTGGTTTTGAGGTACTGTCTTGACCTTTCTCTCCATTTTTGGGGTGCTCTCTTGACCTTTCCCTCCTCGTTTTTTGGTTGCTCCCCTGACTTTTCCCCCACATTTTTGGGGTTTTCCCCTGATTTATCCCCTTCATTTTTAGGATGTTCTCCTGACATTTTTTGTTCTATTTATGGGGTGCTCCTCTGACCTTTTTTCCTCCATTTTTGGGGTGCTCCCCTGACCTTTTTGCTTCCATTTTTGGGGTGCTTCTCTGCCTTTTTCTCCTTGGTTTTGAGGTACTGTCTTGACCTTTCTCTCCCTTTTTGGGGTGCTCTCTTGACCTTCCCCTCTTCGTTTTTTTGGTTGCTCCCCTGACTTTTCCTCCCCATTTTTGGGGTTCTCCCTTGATCTTCCCCCTGATTTTGGGGTGCTCCCCTGACCTTTTCCTCTTTCCTTTTTTGGGGTGCTCCTCTGACTTTTTCTCCTCATTTTTGGGGTGCTCCCCTGACCTTTTTCCTCTTTCATTTTTGGGGTGCTCCTCTGACTTTTTCTCCTCATTTTTGGGGTGTTCCCCTGACCTTTTCTCCTCCATTTTTTGGGGTGCTGCTCTGACTTTTTCTCCTCATTTTTGGGGTGCTCCTCTGACTTTTTCTCTCCAAATTTTGGTTGCTCCCCTGACTTTTCCCCCCACGTTTCTGGGGTTCTCCCCGGGTTTATCCCGCCGGTATTTTGGGGTGCCCCCCGACGCTGTTGTGTTTGCAGGGTGCTGGTGGGGGGCACGCGCCTGCAGGACCCGGGCTGGTGCCCCAGATCGCGGGGGGGCTGCAGCTGCTCCTGGGGCCCTTCCTGCAGCCCCTGCAGCCCGGCCTGGAGCCGGGATCGCCCCAGGGAGCCGTGAGGAACCTGCTCGACTTCCTGAGCTCCAACTCCTCCTACGCGGGGCTGGGCTGGAGTGTGCAGTCCATTCAGGAACAATCCCCAAAACCCCCAACTCCTCTGGACCCCCTGGAGCGTGATCCATGCACCCAAAATCCCAGGAACCCCCCATGCCCCCATGCCCTGGAATCCCCAACTCCTCCCTACGCTGGGCTGGGCTGGAGTGCTGCACCCCAAAACCCATTCCCAGGACCCCCAAATCCCCCCATGCCCTGGGAATCCCCAACTCCTCATCCATGGGGCTGGGCTGGAGCGTGAGTGCTGCACCCCAAAATCCATTCAGGAACCCCCAAATCCCCCCATGCCCTGGGAATCCCCAACTCCTCATCTGTGGGGCTGGGCTGGAGCGTGAGTGCTGCACCCCAAAACCTCCCTGGGACCCCCCCAAAATCCATTCAGGAACCCCCAAATCCCCTCATCCCCGGGAATACCCAACTCCTCATCCGTGGGGCTGGGTTGGAGCGTGAGTGCTGCACCCCAAAACCTCCCTGGGACCCCCAAAATCCCCATCCCTATGCCTGGGAATCCTGGGAAGGACCCCAAAACCTCTCCATGGGGCTGGGCTGGAGCGTGAGTGCTGCACCCCAAAACCTCCCTGGGACCCCCCAAAATCCATTCAGGAACCCCCAGATCCCCCCATCCCCTGGGAATCCCAAACTCCTCCTACGCGGGGCTGGGCTGGAGCGTGAGTGCTGCACCTCAAAACCTGCCCAGGACCCCCAAAATCCATTCAGGAACCCCAAATCTCCCCATGCCCTGGGAATCCTAAATGGGACCCCAAAACCTCCCCGTGGGGCTGGGCTGGAGCGTGAGTGCTGCACCCCAAAACCTCCCTGGGAACCCCAAAATGGCCTCAGGAACCCCAAAACCTCCCTAGAATCCCCCAACTCCTCCTACACAGGGCTGGGCTGGAGCCTGAGTGCTGCACCCCAAAACCTCCCTGGGACCCCCCCAAAATCCATTCAGGAACCCCAAAACCTCCCTATGCCCTGGGAATCCTAAATGGGACCCCAAAACCTCTCCATGGGGCTGGGCTGGAGCGTGAGTGCTGCACCCCAAAACCTCCCCAGGACCCCAAAATGGCCTCAGGAACCCCAAAACCTCCCCGGGATCCCCCAAATCCATTCAGGAACCCCAAAACCTCCCCAGAATCCCCCAACTCCTCCTACACGGGGCTGGGCTGGAGCCTGAGTGCTGCACCCCAAAACTTCCCTGGGACCCCCAAAATCCATTCAGGAACCCCAAATTTCCTCTCCCTTTGGGACTCACGAATGGGACCCCAAAACCTTCCTGGGACCCCCCAAAATCACTTCAGGAACCCCAAAAGCTATTTGGGACCCCCTAAAATCCCTTCAAAATCCCATCCCTCCCCTTGGGACTTGCAAATGGGACCCCAAAGCCTCTTTGGGACTCCCTAAAATCCCTTCAGGAACCCCAAATTCCCCCAGCCCTGAGCCCCTGAGACCCCCAAATTCCCACCCCCTGTGGGACCCTCCTGCACCCCAGAATCTCTCTGGGACCCCCCAAAATCCCTTCAGGAACCCCAAAACCTTTCTGGGACTCCCCACAATTCCTTCAGGAACCCCAAATCCCATCCCTCCCCTTGGGCCTCCCAAATGGGACCCCAAAACCTCCCCTGGGATCCCTCAGGAGCCCCAAATCCCCCCAACCCTGAGCCCCTGAGACCCCCAAATTCCCACCCCTTGTGGGACCCTCCTGCACCCCCAAACCTCCTTGGGACCCCCAAAATCCCCCTGATCCACCCCCAAACCCCCCCAAACACCCCTGGGACCCCCAAATTCCCCCTGATCCACCCCCAAACCCCCCCAAACCTCCTTGGGACCCCCAAAATCCCCCTGATCCACCCCCAAACTCCCCCAAACCTCCTTGGGACCCCCAAATTCCCCCTGATCCACCCCCAAACCTCCCTGGCACCCCCAAACTCCCCCAACGCCGTCTTCCTGCCCTTGCTGCCCCCTCCCATTTTTTGGGGTCCCCCCGGGTTTTGGGGTGACGGTGCCCGTCCCGCAGGTGGGGTCCCCCTGGGAGTCCTGGGTGCGCCCCGAGCTGAGGCTGCAGCAGCTGCTGCTGCTCTGGGGGCTCCCCGGGACCCCCGTGCTGAGCTACGGCGACGAGCTGGGGCTGGAGCGGCCCCCCAAAAACCAACAGGTACCGGGGGGAGGGTTTGGGGGCTACAGGTTGTTGGGGGCTGGGTGGGATTTGGGAGGGAAATTGGGGATCTGAAGGATTTGGGGTTTTGAGAGCAGGTGGGATTTGGGGAGTTTTGGGTTTTGGGGGGTTTGTGGCTGCAGCAGGTGGGGATTTGGGGGCTTGGGACACATTGGGAGAGAATTGGGGGGATTTGAGGTGTTTTGGGGTGCTGCGGGTGGGATTTGGGGGTATTTGGGATGGCTGGGACACATTGGGAGGAGGGCTGAGATTCATTTGGGGTTTTTGGGGGGTTTTAGCAGGTTTGGGGTTTGGGGGAGTTTTGGGGGGCTGGAGGAAGCTCTGGGTGCTGTGAGGGTTTTGGGGGAAGGATTTTGGGTTTCTCAGAGTGCGGGGAAGGAGTTGGGGTGACCTCCTGACCCCAATTTCACAACTTTTTGCCCCAATTCCACTGGGTTTTAATCCAATTTTGCTGGGTTTTGCCCAAATTTCGCTGCTTTTACCCCAATTGTGATAGTTTTGCCCCAGTTCCGTTGGGTTTTTCCCCAATTTCATGGGGTTTTGTCCCAGTTTTGTTGTTTCTTGCCCCAATTTCGCCGTTTTTTGCCCCAGCTGCCGTCGATGCCGTGGGAATTCATCGATGAACCAAAAAAGGGCGGGAACGGCTCTGAGGTGGGTGGGGCTTGGAGCTGTGATTGACATGTGGTGGGTGGTGCTTATTGGGGGTGTGGTTTGGTTTAGGGGTGTGGCTTAAACTTGCCCCTCCTCTTGGGGCGGGTCTTTAATGTCCATTTATGGGTTTCTCAAGGGAGGGGTTGATTTGCCACGCCTACTGGTGGGTGGAGCCTTAGGGTGGGTCCCACAAAGTGGCAGCTTTGCATGGTCTTAAAAGGGCAACACCATCCTTAAAAGGGCAATGTACCTCTGAAAGGATAATACAACCTTAAAAGGGTAATGTGTTCTTAAAAGGGCAAGACCTTCTTACAGAGATAACGTGTCCTTAAAAGGGTAACGCACCCTTAAAAATGCAACACAATCTTAAAAGTGCCTTGTAGCATAAAATACATTGCCCTTTTAAAGGCAATGTGTCCTTAAAAGGGCAAAGCACCCTTAAAAGGACAATACACCCTTAAAAGTGCAATAACATCCTTAAAAGGGCAATGTACCTTTAATAGGGTAATGTGCCCTTAAAAAGGCAAGGTGTCTTTAAAAGGGTAGTGTGCCTTTAAAAGGACAGTGCACCCTTAAAAGGGCAATGTACCTTTAATAGGGTAATGCGCTCTTAAAAAGGCAAGGTGTCTTTAAAAGGGTAGTGCGCCTTTAAAAGGAAAATGCACCCTTAAAAGGGCAATGTACCATTAAAAGGGCAATGCAACTTTAAAAGGGTAATGTACTATTAAAAGGGCAATGCAACTTTGAAACGGTAATAATGTCCTTTAAAAGGCAGCACACTCTTTAAAAGGGCAACACACCCTTAAAAGGGCAATGCCACCCGCTGCCTCCTTAAAGGGCCAGCGTCTCCGTTTCTCGGGGCTGCATTCGGGGGTGTCGCACCCCATGACCGCAGCCCCCCCCTGCCTTGCAGCCCCCCGAGCTGGAGCTGTGCACGGCCCTGGCCTCGCTGCGGGCCCACGAGCGCTCGCTGCTGCTGGGGGAGGCGCTGGCGGTGCCGGCGGGCGCGGCCATCGCGCTGCTGCGGCGCTGGGACCAGAGCGAGCGCTTCCTGCTGCTGCTCAACCCCGGCAGCGCCCCCCTCAAACCCTTCTGGGGCTCCTCAGCCCCCCAGGGGGACCCCCGGGACCCGGCCCTGCCCGCCTCGGCCACGCTGCACGTGAGCACCGGCCCCAGGCAGCCGGGGGAGCCGCAGGTGCAGCTGCAGGAGCTCAAGGTGGGGCCCTACCAGGGGCTGCTGCTGGGCTTCCCCTACAGCCCCCAGTGAGCCCGGGCACCCCAGAGCTGCCTTGACCCCACCCCAGCACCCCAAACCCACCCTGACCCCATCCTCAACACCCCAAACCCACCCTGACCCCACCCCCCAGCACCCCAAACCTGCCCCCGGCACCCCAAACCCACCCTGACCCCATCCTCAACACCCCAAACCCACCCTGACCCCCACCCCAGCACCCCAAACCCACCCTGACCCCATCCTCAACACCCCAAACCCACCCTGCCCCACCCCACCCCAAACCTGCACCCAAACCCCCCCCCTGATCTCCCCCCCAGCCTTACACCCCCTCCTTTTTGGGGGGGGGGTCCCACACTCATCTCCTTCTCTCATTTTCTCATTTTTTGGGGTTCTCATCCTGCCCCCCCCACCCCAAAGTTTTTTTGGGTTTTTTTTCTCTCCCCAACTCATTTTTGGGGTTTTTCTTTGTTTTCTGGGGTTGTTGGGGTCCCCCCCTCCTCCAAATTCTGAATAAATGAATTGCATTTGTGACCTTGGCTTTGTTTCTGGTTTTGGGGGGTGGTCTGAGGGTCTCCCCCAGGATTTGGGGGTTTCAGAGACCCCCGGGAGTGCCCCAAAATAGGGGGGAGGATTTGGGGTCCCATGGGAGCCCAAAGAGGGGCCCACAACGCCCCAAAAATGGGGGAAATCCACCCAAAATGGGGGCTGGGATCCCCAGGGGGGCCTCAGGGCTGACCCTGAAAAATGGGGACCCCAAAATAAAGGGGTGGGGCCAGGACTGGAGAGGGTTTGGGGAGGGGTCTCAGGGGTCCATAAAGGGTTTGGGGAGGGGTCTCAGGGGTCCATAAAGGGTTTGGGGAGGGGTCTCAGGGGTCCATAAAGGGTTTGGGGAGGGTCTCAGGGTCCATAAAAGGGGGGGAGGGGTCTCAGGGGTCCATAAAGGGTTTGGGGAGGGGTCTCAGGGGTTAATAAAGGGTTTAGGGAGGGGTCTCAGGGGTCCATAAAGGGTTTGGGGAGGGGTCTCAGGGGTCCATAAAGGGTTTGGGGAGGGGTCTCAGGGGTCCATAAAGGGTTTGGGGAGGGGTCTTGAAGGTCCATAAAGGGTTTGGGGAGGGGTCTCGGGGGTCCATAAAGGGTTTGGGGAGGGGTCTCAAATCCTCTGAGGAGCTCTGGAGGGTTTGGGGGTCCCCCAAATAATTTGGGGAGGGGTCTCAGGGATGGTTTAAACCTGGGGTGGGGTGGGGGGAATTAATTTTTTGTCCCTGCCCCTTTAAGCAGACCCCACCCCATGAGGCTCCGCCCATTCCTGCAGAGGCCACGCCCCATTTCACAGAAACTGCGCCTTGCTAGACACGAAATCCATTAAAACACAGTAAAATTGTTTTAAAATTTATACATTTTTATTTATATTTATATATTTTTATTTATTGTTATTTAACGTGTAGCCTCCTCAGAACTGCATGGCCGCCTCCAAGGTCTCCGAGAGCTTCGTGGCGATTTTCTCTGTGGGACGGGGGCGATGGGGAATTGAAACGTTTGAGAGGAGGGACCCGGGTGGGTTGGGGGGTCAGGGCTTCACTCACGCGCTCTTTTCTGCAGTTTTTTCCTCCTTTTCGCCGCCGCCCGCAGCCCCTGGCCCTGGAACAGGGGGGGGAGCGCAGCCACCCCCGCCAGGCTGGGGGCGGGGGGCGCCGGCTCCCCCCCAGCGCCCCCCGACCTCGCCCGGGGCTGCAGCTCCACCGTCATCCTGCCCACCTGGGGGGGGAGAAATATTAACCGAAAAACCCCAAAAACCTCCCCAAAAATACCTCAAACCCCCAAAAACCTAAAACAAAAAACCTCAAAACATCCCCCAAAAAAACCTAAAACTCCCCAAAAAACCCCCCTGCAAAACCCCAAATGCCCCCAAACCCCCCAAAACCCCTCAACCCCCCCCAAAACCCTCAAACCTCACAAAAAACCCCAAAACCTCCCAAAAACCTCAAAACCTCCCCAAAAACCCCAAACCTCCCCCAAAACCCAAAACCTCCCCAAAAAAACCTCAAAACCTCCCCCCAAAAAACCTAAAAACTCCCAAAAACCCAAAAACCCCCCAAAAAACCTCCCAAAAACCTCCCCCCAAAACCCTCAAAACCCCCTAAAACCCCAAAACCTCCCCAAAACCTCCCCAAAACCTCCCCCAAAACCTCAAACCTCCTCCCCAAAAAACCCCAAAACCTCCCCAAAAAAAACCCAAAAACCTCCCCAAAAAAACCTCAAACCCCCCCCCAAAAACCTCAAAAACTCCCAAAAAAACCTCAAAACCTCCCCCAAAAAAACCTAAAACTCCCCACAAAAAACCCCAAACCTCCCCCCCAAAACCCAAAACATCCCCCAAAAAAACCTCAAAACCTCCCCAAAAATACCTCAAAACCTCCCAAAAAAACCTAAAAACTCCCCCAAAAAAACCTCAAAACCTCCCCCAAAAAAACCTAAAAACTCCCCCAAAAAAACCTCAAAACCCCACAAAAAAACCTCAAAACCTCCCCACAAAAAACCTCAAAACCTCCCCCCAAAAAAAACCCCCTAAAACTGAAAACCCCAAAACCCCTCAAACCCCACAAAAACCAAAACCTCCCACAAAACCCTCAAACCTCCCCAAAAACCCCAAAACCCCCTGCAAAACCCAAAACCCCCAAAAACCCCAAACCCTCCCCAAAAACCCTCAAACCTCCCCTAAAACCTCAAACCCCCCAAAAACCTCAAAACCCCCCAAACCTCAAAACCCCCCAAAACCTAAAACTCCCCCAAAAACCCTCAAAACATCCCCCAAAACCTAAAACCCCCAAAAACCCTCAAAACCTCCCCCAAAACCTCAAACCTCCCCAAAAACCTCAAACCTCCCACCCAAACCCCCCAAAACCCCTACAAACCCCCCCTAAAAAAAACCCCCAAACCCCTCCAAAATTCCCCAAAAAACCCCAAAACCCCCCCAAAAAACCCCAACTACCCCCAAAACCCCCCCCCCAAATCCCCCCCAAACTCAGGAAATCCCTTCCCACCTCCAGCTCTTCCTCCATGGCTTCTCCTTCCTCATCCTCCTCCTCCTCCAGCTCTGTCACCGTCACTGGGATGGCTGGGGGGTTCAAATGATTTTGGGGTTCCAGGTGAGTTTTGGGGTTCCAAAACCTTGGGGGTTCCCCCAAAACCTGAAACCTTGGGGTTCCAAATGAGTTTGGGGGTTCCAAAAAACCCCAACCCCCCCCTTGGGGGGTTCCAGGTGAGTTTGGGGGGTTCCAGGTGAGTTTGGGGGGTTCCAGGTGAGTTTTGGGGGTTCCAGGTGAACCTTTGGGGGTTCCAAAAACTGAGTTTGGGGGTTCCAGGTGAGTTTTGGGGGGTCAAAAAACAGTTTGGGGTTCCAAAACCCAAGTTTTGGGGGTTCCAGAATGAAACCTTGGGGGGTTCAGGTGAGTTTTGGGGGTTCAAATGAGTTTTGGGGGGTTCCAAAATTTTTGGGGGTTCCAAAACACCTCAACTTTGGGGGTCCCAAAAACCTGATTTTGGGGTTCCAGGTGAGTTTTGGGGGGTTCCAGGTGAGTTTTCCATGGGGTTCCAGTGTCATTTGAGGGGGTCCAGGTGAGTTTTGGGGGTTCCAGGTGAGTTTGGGGGTTCCAGGTGAGTTTGGGGGTTCCAGGTGAGTTTGGGGGTTCCAGGTGAGTTTTGGGGGTTCCAGGTGAGTTTGGGGGTTCCAGGTGAGTTTTCAGGGGTTCCAGGTGAGTTTGGGGGTTCCAGGTGAGTTTGGGGGGTTCCAGGTGAGTTTGGGGGGTCCAGGTGAGTTTTGGGGGGTTCAAATGAGTTTTTGGGGGGTCCAGGTGAGTTTTGGGGGTTCCAGGTGAGTTTTGGGGGTCCCAGGTGAGTTTTGGGGGGGTTCCAGGTGAGTTTGGGGGGGGTCCAGGTGAGTTTTGGGGGGTTCCAGGTGAGTTTTGGGGGGTCCAGGTGAGTTTGGGGGGTTCCAGGTGAGTTTTGGGGGGTCCAGGTGAGTTTTGGGGGTTCCAGGTGAGTTTTGGGGGGGTTCCAGGTGAGTTTGGGGGTTCCAGGTGAGTTTTGGGGGTTCCAGGTGAGTTTTTGGGGGTGCTCAGGTGTTTCTCACCTGCCAGGGCCTCGGCATCGCCGCGCTCCAGAGCCTCCAGGTCCAGGGCTGGGCCCAGCGCGGGCAGGATTTGGGCACCGAGCTGCACCCCCTGAGCCTTGGGCGGGTGGGTGTAGTAGGTGATCTTGCCGCTGTGGGGGAACAAGGGGGGTCAGGGTGTGGGGGGACCCCTCCTGTCCCCCGAAAAGGCGACCAGGGTGGGGAAATCCCTCCCAGTCCCCCCAAAACGGGGTCAGGGTGTGGAGAACCCTCCCCAGCCCCCCAGAAATGGGGTGAGAATGTGGGAAGAGCCCTCCAAGCCCCCCAACAAAGGGGGTCAGGGTGAAGAAATCCCTCCCCAACCCCCCAGAAATTGGCTCAGGGTGCATGGGGACCCTCCGAGCCCCCCAGAAATGGGGTCAGGGTGTGGAGAACCCTCCCCAAACCCCCCAAAAAGGGGTCAGGGCAAAGAAACCCCTCCCAAACCCTCAGGAACGGGGTCAGGGTGTGGGAAGACCCCTCCAAAAAAGGGCTCAGAGTGTGGAGAGCCCTCCCCAACCCTCCAGAAATGGGGTGAGGATGTGGGAAGACCCTTACGCTGACCAAAAAAAAGGAAATCAGGATAAAGAAACCCCTCCTGACCCCCAGAAAAGGGATCAGGGTGTGGAGAACCCTCCCCAAACCCCCAGAAATGGGGTGAGAATGTGGGAAAATCCCTTCCACTCACCCAGAAAAGGGGCTCAGGGTGTGGAAACCCCTCCCAGGTCCTCAAAAACGGGGGTCAGGGTAAAGAAACCCCTCCCCAGACCCCAGAAATGGGCTCAGGGTGTGGGAAGACCCCTCCCAAGCCCCCCCAGAGGCAGTCAGGGTGTGGAAACCCCTCCCAACCCCCCCAGAAATGGGCTCAGGGTGCATGGGGACCCTCCCCAAACCCCTAGAAATGGGCTCAGGGTGTATGGGGACCCTCCCAGACCCCCAGAAAGGTGCTCAGGGTGCATGGGGACCCCTCCCAGCCCCCCCAGAGGCAGTCAGGGTGTGGAGAACCCTCCCCAAACCCCCAGAAAAGGGCTCAGGGTGCATGGGGACCCTCCCAACCCCCCCAGAAATGGGCTCAGGGTACATGGGGACCCTCCCAACCCCCCCAGAAATGGCTCAGGGTGCATGGGGACCCTCCCAGCCCCCCAGAAATGGCTCAGGGTGTATGGGGACCCTCCCAGACCCCCAGAAATGGGGTCAGGGTGCATGGGGACCCCTCCCAGACCCCCAGAAATGGGGTCAGGGTGCATGGGGACCCCTCCCAAGCCCCCCAGAAATGGCTCAGGGTGTATGGGGACCCCTCCCAGCCCCCCCAGAGGCACTCAGGGTGCGCCCCCCCCCCCAGGACGCCCCCGTGCCCACAGACCTGGTCCAGTCGCGCAGCAGGGCCGTGGCTCCCGTCCGGGAGCCCCAGGCGGGCAGCCCTGCCACCGCCAGGTGGGCCAGGAACTGCCCAAATCGGGCAGGGGCACCCCCATGGGCTGAAAATGGACACAGGGGTTGGGGGCGGGCAAAATGGGGCTCCCCTAAAACCCTCGAGGCAAGCGGGCTGGAAATGGCCAAAAATGGGCTGAAAATGGACAAAATGGGCTGGAAATGGCCAAAGTGGGCTGGAAATGGCCAAAATGGGCTGAAAATGGCTAAAAATGGGCTGGAAATGGGCAAAAATGGGCTGGAAATGGCCAAAATGGGCTGAAAATGGCCAAAATGGGCAGAAAATGGCCAAAATGGGCTGAAAATGGCCAAAATGGGCTGAAAATGGCCAAAAATGGGCTGAAAATGGCCAAAATGGGTAGAAAATGACCAAAGTGGGCTGGAAATGGCCAAAAATGGGCTGAAAATGGCCAAAAATGGGCTGAAAATGGCCAAAAATGGGCTGGAAATGGCCAAAAATGGGCTGAGAATGCCCAAAATGAACTGAAAATGGCCAAAGCGGGGTGGCGGTACCCCTGAAATCACCTCCCTCCGCCCCCCTCAATGCTGAGCCCCCAAACCCCGATTTTGGGGTCACTGAATCCCCCCCAAAGGGCTCAGCTGGACAATCGGGGTCCCCCCAAACCCCGGGCGTTGCCATGGCGATGATGCCCCCCCCCCCGTTACCTGCTGGGGGGGGCAGCGCTGCAGGACGGCGCAGGCCGGGCCCAGGGGGTCCCGCAGGCGCTGCGGGGCCAGGGCCCCCCTCAGGGGGGCGGCGGCCGGGGGGTCCCCGGGGTCCAGCACCACCCCCGGGCAGTCCAGGAGCCGGATGTGCCCGTCCAGCTGCACGGCCTGCAGGCACCTGGGGGCGGGGCCGGCGCCACGCTGGGCGGGGGCTGTGCCACACCCACCACACCTGGGTGGGGTCTGTGCCACACCCACCACACCTGAACAGTCTGTGCCATGCCCACACCTGGGCGGGGTCACCCAGGCTCCACCCACAGCCCCCACCCCGCACAGGTGCCCCCAGCCCAGGTGGGCTCACCTGGTGACGCCGGGCGTGGCCCCCACCCCGCAGGCGCGGCTGCGCTTGAGGCTGTTGATGAGGCTGCTCTTGCCCACGTTGGGGTACCCTGGGGACGGGGCTGGGGTCAGGGAGGGACCCCCAAACCCAACCCCCAAACCCCCCAAAGCCCCCAGCCCCACTCACCCCCCCCTTCCTGTCACAGCCCCCCCACTCAACCCCAACCCCCCAAATCCCCTCACACCTCCCATCCCCCTCCCATTTCAGAGCCCCCCATGTGCCCCGGACCCCCCACTCATCCCACAGCCCCCCCAACCCCCACTCATCCCACAGCCCCCCCCAACCCCCACTCATCCCACAGCCCCCCAACCCCCCACTCACCCCACAGCCCCCAACCCCCACTCATCCCACAGCCCCCGGACCCCCACCCCCCCAGCCCCCCAGCCCCCAACCCCCACTCATCCCACAGCCCCCCCCCCCCCCCACCCCACAGCCCCCCCCCCCACAGCCCCCCCCCCCACTCATCCCACAGCCCCCAGACCCCCGCCCCCATCCCCCAACCCCCCCTCACCCCACAGCCCCCAACCCCCCCCCACAGCCCCCCCCAGCCCCTCACCCACCCACGACCCCCACGGTGATGGAGCCCCTGCCCTGCCCGCAGCGCCCGTAGTTGCGCAGGAGGTGCAGGAGGCTCTCGGCTCCCACGCAGGCGCCCCCGGCCAGAACCTCCCTGGGGGCCGCGTCCGCCGGCAGCCGGCTCTGCTTCTGCGGGGACACAGACGGGCTCAGGGGGACCCCTCCCCATACAGACCAGGGTCAGGGGGACCCCTCCCCACACAGACCGGGGGGCTCAGGGGGACCCCTCCCCATACACAGACCAGGGGGGTCAGGGGGACCCCTCCCCACACAGACCAGGGTCAGGGGGACCCCTCCCCACACAGACCAGGGGGTCAGGGGGACCCCTCCCCACACAGACCAGGGTCAGGGGGACCCCTCCCCACACACAGACCGGGGGTCAGGGGGACCCCTCCCCACACAGACCAGGGTCAGGGGGACCCCTCCCCACACACAGACAGGGGGGTCAGGGGGACCCCTCCCCACACAGACCAGGGTCAGGGGGACCCCTCCCAACACACAGACCAGGGGGTCAGGGGGACCCCTCCCCACACACAGACCAGGGCTCAGGGGAACTCCTCCACACACACAGACCGGGGGGGCTCAGGGGGACCCCTCCCCACACAGACTGGGGGGTCAGGGGGACCCCTCCCCACACACAGATGGGGCTCAGGGGGACCCCTCCCCACACACAGACCAGGGTCAGGGGGACCCCTCCCCACACAGACCGGGGGGCTCAGGGGGACCCCTCCCCACAGCCCCCTCCTCCCCCAGAGCCCCCAGTGGCGGAACTCAGCGCATCCCTCCGGGGTGGGCTGAGCCCCCAAATCCCCCCAGGACAGACCCCAAATCCCCTCTGGGTCAGACCCCAAATCCTCCCTGAGTCAGACCCCAAATCCCCCCCAGGTCAGACCCCAAATCCCCCCAGGACAGACCCCAAATCCCCTCTGGGTCAGACCCCAAATCCTCCCTGAGTCAGACCCCAAATCCCCCCAGGACAGACCCCAAATCCCTCCTGGGTCAGACCCCAAATCCCCCCAGGTCAGACCCCAAATCCCCCCAGGTCAGACCCCAAATCCCCTCTGGGTCAGACCCCAAATCCCCTCCTGAGTCAGATCCCAAATCCCCCAGGTCAGACCCCAAATTCCCTCTGGGTCAGACCCCAAATCCCCCCGGGGTCAGACCCCAAATCCCTCCTGAGTCAGACCCCAAATCCCCTCTGGGTCAGACCCCAAATCCCCCCGGGGTCAGACCCCAAATCCCCCCTGGGTCAGACCCCAAATCCCCCCAGGACAGACCCCAAATCCCCTCTGGGTCAGACCCCAAACCTAATTTGTAGTGTAAAAAGGCAACACCGCCCTGAGGGCACTCAGTGCCTTTGGCTGCCCTCTGCTGAGCAGACTCAGCTGAGCACAAAGAAAATTTTATAGGTAAAAATTAATGAACAACCTCAAGACCGAAAACTGAGGAGTCCAAACTCGCTCTTGAGGCTGAAACAGAGACACCCTGCACATCTCAGGGCAGCCATTAACAACCAACACCTGAGAGCCCAGCACCCACCAGGTTCTGGTGCTGTTCTGATCCCGGCACCCACCAGGTTCTGGTGCTGTTCTGACCCCGGCACCCACCAGGTTCTGGCTCTGCTGCTGCGTGCACGCCTTGAAGGCCACGGTGGGGAATTCGTTCCTCAGGTGCTTCAGCCACGCGGCCACCACGTCCCGCTGGCACCAGGTCTGCGTGGGGGGGACACGCAGGGGTGTGTGACACACAGGGGGACACGCAGGGGTGCGTGACCTACAGGGGAACCCCCCAAATCCACACGGGGGGACACGCAGGGGTGTGTGACACACAGAGGAACCCCCCCAGATCCACACGTGGGGACACGCGGGGTGTGTGACACACAGGGGGGCCCCCCCAGATCCACAGGGGTGTGTGACCCACACGTGGGGACACGCAGGGGTGTGTGACACACAGGGGGGGGCACGCAGGGGTGTGTGACACACAGGGGGGGGCACGCAGGGGTGTGTGACACACAGGGGGGGACACGCAGGGGTGTGTGACACACAGGGGGGGGCACGTGGGGTGTGTGACACACAGGGGAGCCCCCCCAGATCCACGCCAGGACCCCCCCCCAGACCCACAGCCCCCTCACCGATCTTGTTGAGGACGAGCACGAGGCGCTGCTGGGGCCGCAGGGCCCCCTCGAGCCGGGGGCTGCGGCAGCCCTGGGGGTCCCGGGCGTCCAGCACCTCCAGCACCACGTCAGCCGCCGTCAGCACCTGCCAGAGCCGGGGCTCAGCTGGGGGAAAAGACCCCCCAAAAATCCCCCCCAGCAGCCCCACGCCCGCGGCACCGACCTTGCGCAGCTCCCGCCCGAAGTGGCGCAGAGACGCCTCGTCCTGGGGGGGCTGGGGGGGCTCCTCATCCTCCTCTTCCTTCTCCTGGGGGCACCTGTGTTATGGGGAGCCCCCAGGATGGGGGGGCACAACCGGGGAATCCCCCAGATTGTGGGGGGACCCCCAGTGTGGGGAGTCCCTTGTCCTGGAGAAGAGCCCCCCCTGTTCCTTCCAGGGGGAGCCCCTCACTCTCAGGGGAGCCCCCCACTCTTCAGGAACCCCCCACTCTTCAGGAACCCCCACTCTTTAGGGAGCCCCCCACTCTTTAGGGAGCCCCCAGGTGTCCCAGCCCCACCTGGCTCTGGAAGCGCTGCTGCCGCTGCAGAGCATCCGCCAGGTGCACGGCCAGGTGTGAGCGCTGCTGCCCCTTCAGCGGCTGCGGGACCCCAAAACCCCCCGGGTCAGACCCCAAACCTGCCCTGAGCCAGACCCCAAAATCCCCGGGGCCAGACCCCAAATCCCCTCGGGGTCAGACCCCAAATTCCCCCCAGGTCAGACCCCAAATCCCCTCGGGGTCAGACCCCAAACCCCCCATTGGGGCCAGACTTGGGGGGGTGACCCCACACAGTCCCCCCGAGTTTGCACTTGAAGGGGACCCCAAACTGCCCCACCGGGGTCGCGATGGGAGGAACGCCCCAAAATCCTCCTGTGCTCATTTTGGCCGGGACGCCCCAAAACCCCGCGGGGGACCCCAGAATGTGCAGGACAACCCCAAACTCCCCGCCCCAAAACGCCCCCCGGGTTCCTCACCCGTCTGGGCCGGGTCTTGCTCTGCTGCTCCGCGAAGGCGGCGAAGCGCCCGAGCTGCGGCACCCCCGGGTCCTTCTTGATCCCGACTCGGGCGCGCCGGGCCTGGGGACAACGCGGGGGTGACACGGGGACATCCCGAGGGGGTCACACACGGGGGGGTCACACGGGCTGCGCCCCAAACCCGCCCGGCTCGGCCTCACCTGGACGCGCTTCTTGCGGGACTTCTCCACCTGTCGCCCTGCAGGGAGGGGCGGGGTGAGTGCGGGGAGGGTCCCCAGAGCCCCCCGAGCCCCCCCGGGGCCTCCCCGAACTCACGGGACCGGGTCATGGCTGCGGCTCCCACGCCGCCGGGGATCTCTGGCGCCGCGCAGTGACGTCAGTTCCGGCGCAGCGGGAAAAGCGTCACTTTATCGCCACACCCAAACATGGCGGCCAACAGCCGCACTCACGATGGCGCCCCCCCCGCCAATACACACCCAAGATGGCGGCCGCCATCGGGTAACATCCACAGCCCCCCCGGGCCACACCCAAGTTGGCGTCCCCGCCTTTCCCCGCGGTGTCGCCAACGTGCCACACTCGACATGGCGGCGACAGCGACACGGCCACCCTCAAGAGGGCGGACAGGAGCAGGACCCGCCTTCAGTGCCACATCCAACATGGCGGCCCTGCGCGAGTATCGGCCCGCCACACCCAAGATGGCGGCCGGGCTCCACCTCCACCCCACCCAAGATGGCGGCCAAGCCCAGCCCTGCCCCCAAGAACGACCGGGACTGCCCTTACCAAGAGTGCACTTTTTTATTCCTTTTTTTTTTTTTAAACTTTTTTCTCTCAGTTTTGGGGTGGGGGGAGGGGCTGAACTTATTTATAATTTCAGGGGGCTCCCCCCTTTCGCCACCCTGCCCCCCCCCAGCCCCCACACAGGGGGGAGGGGGACAGAGGGAACCCCCAACCCTCCAACAGAGCAAACCCCCCCCCGCCAAACCGGGACCGGAGAAAAAAACAAAAAAAAAACCAAAAAACAAAATAATAAACCCCGAAAAAAATAAAACCAAAACCAAAACAAACCAAAAAAAGCCAATGGAACCAAAAAATATATATATATTTATAGAGCCCCTGCGGGGGGGCCGGCACGGGCGGCCCCCCTAGGCCAGGCCAAAGCCCTCGGAGCACTCCTGGATGGCCAGCAGCAGCATGTGCCGCAGCTTCTCGTAGCTCTCGTAGGCCGGCAGGTCCAGCTGGTTGAAGCTGGGGACACAGCCGGGTCATTGTCACCTCCCCCAGTGCCACCACCCTGCCATCCCCATTTTCCTGTCCCAGCTTTGTCCCCCCCGGCTCCCACCCCAGTGCCACCTCTCCTTTGTGTCCCCTGTCCCCCCCATCTCTGTGTCCTCCTGGTGTCCCCTGCCACTCTCTCATGTCCCCCTGTCCCAGGTGTGGGCAGAGGGAGGTGGTGGCCGTGTGTCCCCTGATGTCCCCTCTGATGTCCCCTCCGTGTCTCCTCACCACGTGTGTGCCAGGGGAAGGTGCTCAGTGTCCCCTCGTGTCCCCTCCTATGTCCCCATCCCAGGTGTGGGCTGAGATTGTGCGCTCAGTGCCCCCTGATGTCCTCCTGTCCCTGTGTCCCCATGTCCCTCACCAGGTGTGGGCTGAGGGCAGTGCTCGGTGTCCCCCTCATGTCCCCATGTCCCCTCTGTGTCCCCATGTCCCCACCATGTCCCCATGTCCCCCCGTGTCCCTCACCAGGTGTGGGCCGAGGGCAGTGCTCAGTGTCCCCCCCATGTCCCCCCCGGTGTCCCCGTGTCCCCCCCAGTGTCCCCATGTCCCCCCCGTCCCCATGTCCCCCCTGTGTCCCCATGTACCCTCTGTGTCCCCATGTCCCCCATGTCCCCACCAGGTGTGTCCCCCCCGTGTCCCCATGGTGTCCCCCATGCCTCTGTGTCCCCATGTCCCTCACCAGGCATGTCCCCACGTGGCCCCCCATGTCCCCATGTCCCCCACCAGGTGTCCCCTGTGTCCCCCATGTACCCTCTGTGTCCCCATGTCCCCCCGTGTCCCCATGTCCCCCCCCCATGTCCCTCCCCCGTGTCCCCATGTCCCCTCACCAGGCGTGTGCCGAGGTCCTCCTGGTGTCCCCGTGTCCCCCCATGTCCCCATGTCCCCTCACCAGGTGTGCGCCGAGGGCAGTGCTCGGTGTCCCCATGTCCCTGTGTCCCCCCGTGTCCCCATGTCCCCCCCGTGTCCCCGTGTCCCTCACCAGGTGTGTGCCGAGGGCAGTGCTCGGTGTCCCCATGTCCCCCCCCGTGTCCCCCATGTACCCTCTGTGTCCCCATGTCCCCCCGTGTCCCCATGTCCCCTGTGTCCCCCATGTCCCCCCCTGTCCCCCCCCGTGTCCCCGTGTCCCCAGTGTCCCCATGTCCCCCCCATGTCCCCCTGTCCCCCACCATGTCCCCATGTCCCCACTCAGTGTGTGTCCCCCATGGCCCCCCCTGTGTCCCCATGTCCCCAGTGTCCCCATGTCCCCATGTCCCCGGTGTCCCCATGTCCCCCCCCCATGTCCCCCTGTCCCTCACCAGGTGTGCGCCGAGGGCAGCCGGTCGGTGGAGCGGTCGTCGCGGTGGATCTGGAATTTCTGGATGCCGTTCATGCCCTCGAGGGCGGCGAATCCCTGCAGGGGCACCTTGGACGTGCCCGTCACGAACTGCAGGAACTTGGCGCGGTCGGCCTGGTCGAAGGAGCGCAGGGCACGCCAGAACCACTGGATCTGGGCACGGGGACAGGGACAGGGACAGTGAGCCGGTGGCACTCGGGGACAGGGACAGTCGGCCACTGGGGACCACCTGGAATCCCACCAGGATCCCCCCAGAACTTCCCCAGCCCCACCTGGATCCCCCCAGAACATCCCAGAGTCCCAGAGAATCCCTTTGGAATCCTGGGATCCCCTGAGATCCCCCCAGGAGCACCTGGAATCCGCAGGAACCCTGCAGAATCCCCCTGGGATCCCCCCAGGAGCACCTGGAATCCTCAGGAACCCTGCAGAATCCCCCTGGGATCCCCTGGGATCTCCCCGTAACTGCCACAGGTGCCAGACCCACCTGGATGGAATTGCCCTGGTACCCAGAACCCCCTGAAATCGCCCCAGGACCCCCTGAAATCTGCCCCAAACCCCCTGAAATCGCCCCAGAACCCAGCCAGGTGCCAGCCCCATCTGGATGGAGTTGCCCTGGTACCCAGAACCCCCTAAAATCATCCCAGAACCCCCTGAAATCCCCTCAGAACCCCCTGAAACGCCCCCAGGACTCCACCCCACCTGGATGGAGTTGCCCTGGTATCCAGAATCACCCCAGAACTTCCTGAAATCGCCCTGGAACCCCCTGAAACCGCCCCCAGAACCCCTTGAGATCACCCCAGGACCTCCTGAAACACCCCAGAACCTCCTGAACTCCCTCAGGACCCCACCCCACCTGGATGGAGTTGCCCTGGTACCCAGAATCACCCCAGAACCCCCTGAGATCACCCCAAACCTCCTGAAATCCCCCCCAAACCTCCTGAAATTGCCCCAGAACCCCCTGAAATCCCCCACAAACCCCCCCAGGACCCCAGCCCACCTGGATGGATGGAGATGAGGAATCACCCCAGAACTCCCTGAGATCACCCCAGGACCCCCTGAAATCGCCCCAGTACCCCCTGAGATCACCCCAGAACCCCCTAAAATCCCCCCAGAACCCCCTGAGATCACCCCAGAACCCCCTGAGATCACCCCAGAACCCCCTGAAATTCCCCCAGGACCCCCTGAAATTCCCCCAGAATCCCCTGAAATCTCCCCAGGACCCCCTGAGATCACCCCAGGACCCCCTGAGTTCACCCCAGGACCCCCTGAAATCACCCCAGAACCTCCTGAGATCACCCCAGGACCCCCCCAGAACCTCCTGAAACCCACCCCCAGGACCCTGGCCCACCTGGATGGAGTTGCCCTGGTACTTGTGGTACTCGGTGGGCCTTGGGGTCATCCCGATGGTGGGCAGCCCAAAGCAGCTCCAATTCCTGCTCCGTGAAGGGAGATGACGGGGGATGATCTCCTGAAACCTTCACACACCCAGCTGCTTCCGGATGGCTCCTGAGGGATTTTGGGGGACAGCAGGGCATGGGGACATCCCTGGACCTCAAACATTCCCAGATTTGGGGGTCCCAGTGTTGGTTTTGGGGGTCCCGGGGGTCCCAGTGCTGGTTTTGGGGGTCCTGGTGCTGGTTTTGGGGTCCCAGTGCTGGTTTTGGGGGTCCCAGAGCTGGTTTTGGGGGTCCCAGTGCTGGTTTTGGGGTCCCAGTGCTGGTTTTGGGGTTCCTGGTGCTGGTTTTGGGGGTCCCAGTGCTGGTTTTGGGGTTCCAGCACTGGTTTTGGGGGTTCAAATGCTGGTTTTGGGGTCCCAGTGTTGGTTTTGGGGTCCCAGTGCCCCCAAAGGGTCCCAGTGCTGGGGGGTCCCTGGTGCTGGTTTTGGGGGGTCCCAGTGCTGGTTTTATCCTGAACCTCTGGTTTTGGGGTCCTGCCCTGTTGGTTTTGGGGGTCCCAGGCTGGTTTTGGGGTCCCAGTGCCTTTTGGGGTCCCCAAATTTCCTGGTTTTGGGTTTAAAACTTGGTTTTGGGGTCTCAGTGCTGGTTTTGGGGGTCCCAGTGCTGGTTTTGGGGTCCCAGTGCTGGTTTTGGGGTCCCCGGTGCTGGTTTTTGGGTTCCAGTGCTGGTTTTGGGGTCCCAGTGCCTCAAACACCCCAAATTCCAGCACTGGTTTTGGGGGTTCAAATGCTGGTTTTCCTGGTCCCAAACATGCTGGTTTTGGGGTCCCGGTGCTGGTTTTGGGGTCCCGGTGTTGGTTTAGGGGGTCCCAGTGCTGGTTTTAGGGTCCCAGTGCTGGTTTTGGGGTCCCAGTGCTGGTTTTGGGGGTCCTGGTGCTGGTTTTGGGGTCCCAGTGCTGGTTTTGGGGTCCCAGTGCTGGTTTTGGGGTTCCTGGTGCTGGTTTTGGGGTTCCAGCGCTGGTTTTGGGGGTTCAAATGCTGGTTTTGGGGGTCCCAGTGCTGGTTTTGGGGTCCCAGTGCTGGTTTTGGGGGTCCTGGTGCTGGTTTTGGGGTCCCCACCTCAGTGCTGAAGGTGAGGTCGTAGCCCAGCGTGGAGACGTCGTTCTCCAGCAGGTACACGAGGCCCTGGTAGAAGTGATAGTCCTCGCTCTCCATGTCCGTGTACCTGGGGGGGCCAAAATCGGGGGGCAGCGCCCCAAAAATGGGGTCAGAAACCACGGGGAGCCCCAAAACAGGGTCAGACCCTGCTGGGGACCCCAAAATGGGGTCAGAAACCTGGGGGACCCCAAAAATGGGGTGAGAAACCACGGGGAGCCCCAAAACAGGGTCAGACCCTGCTGGGGACCCCAAAAATGGGGTCAGACCCTGCCAGGGGTCCAGAGCCCCATAAACGCAGTCCCACTCCCTTCTGAGGGTGTCCAGCACCCCACAAATGGCTCCAAACGACTTCTGAGGGGTGTCCCCATGAACAGCTCCCACACCCCACAAACACCCACAAACACCCTCCCACACCCCATAAATGCAATCCCACACCCCTCTGAGGGGCTCCAGAACCCCATAAATTACTCCAGCACCCCAAGAACAGCTCCCACACCCCACAAACACCCCCCACACCCCATAAACCCCCCACAACCCACAAACACAATCCCACCTCTGAGGGGCTCCATCACCCCATAAACAGCCCCCCCCACACCCCATAAACACCCCCAAACCCCACAAAGACCCCCCACACCCCATAAACACAATCCCACCTCCCTCTGAGGGGCTCCAGCACCCCCCGAACACCCCCCAGCCCGCCGTGGCTGGGCCCTTACCGCACGGACTTGCCCAGGATGTGTTTGTAGAAGGAGCGCGTGAAGTAGCACTCCAGCAGCCGGTTGTCGTAGACGGCCTTGGCCACGATCCTGCCCACGAACTTGAAGTAGCTCAGGTGGTTGGGGTTGCAGTGGGACGAGGGGTTGATGGTGTAGGTGACACGGTCGCCGGGCGAGGTGCGGAACAGGGCGTACATGGGGTTGAACATCTCGCGGGAGATGATCATGTACCACTCCCGCAGCAGCCCCCCGGCGTCCTGGCCCTCCTCGCCCTCAAACACGATGTACCTGGGGGGGATTGGGGGGTTACAGGGGTGGGAGAGGGGGTCTGGGGAGGGTGGAGGTGGTTTTGGGGCTTGGAGGTGGGGGGGGTGGGGACAGTGGAGGTGGTTTTGGGGGCTTTGGAGGTGGTTTGGGGGGAAATTGGGGTGATTTGGGGAGGGTAGAGGTGGTTTGGGGGGCAATTTGGGACAGTGGAGGTGGTTTTGGGGGGAATTGGGGGGTTTGAAGGTGGTTTTGGGGGGAATTGGGGGGGATTTGGGGAGGGTGGAGGTTGTTTTGGGGGCTTTGGAGGTGGTTTTGGGGGAAATTGCGGGGGATTTAGGGAGGGTGAAGGTGGTTTTGGGGGGTTTGGGGGGTGGAGGTGGTTTTGGGGGCTTTGGAGGTGGTTTTGGGGGGAATTGGGGAGGGTGGAGGTGGTTTGGGGGCTGGGGACAGTGGATTTGGTTTGGGGGCTTTGGAGGTGGTTTTGGGGAGTTTTGGGAGGGAGGGTGAAGGTGGTTTTGGGGCGGTTTGGGGAGGGTGGAGGTGGTTTTGGGGGCTTTGGAGGTGGTTTTGGGGGGAATTCGGGGACAGTGGAGGTGGTTTTGGGGATTGGGGGGATTTAGGGGTTTGGGGGTGGAGAGGTGGTTTGGGGGCAATTGGGGACTGGGATGGAGGTGGTTTTGGGGGTTTGGGGAGGATGGGGGTGGGAGGGGAAATTTGGGGAGGGTGGAGGTGGTTTTGGGGGGATTTGGGAGGGTGGAGGTGGTTTGGGGGGTTTGGGGGGTTTGGGGAGGGGGAGGTAGGTTTTTGGGGTGGTTTGGGGGAACTGGGGACAGTGGAGGTGGTTTTGGGGGGAACTGGGGCATTTGAAGGTGGTTTTGGGGGGAATTGGGGAGGATTTGGGGAGGGTGGAGGTGGTTTTGGGGGGAACTGGGGGGTTTGAAGGTGGTTTTGGGGGGAACTGAGGGGGATTTGGGGAGGATGGAGGTGGTTTTGGGGGGAACTGGGAGGTGAGGCAGGGCAGGAGAGGGGATTTGCAGAAGTGTGGGGAGGATGGAGGCGTTTTTGGGGGGAATCAGGGGCTTAGGGGGACTGAGAGAGGGGATTTCAGGAGGATGGAGGCGGTTTTAGGAGTAATTGGGAGGTTTGGAGGCATTTTTGGGGGGACTTGGGGGGTTTAGGGGATATGGGGAGGATGGAGGGGTGTTCTGGGTGTCCCGGGAGGTATTTTGGGGTATCCCAGGTGTATTTTGGACACCACGGGGATATTTCTGAGATTCCCAGGCAGCATTTTAGGGTTCCCTAGGGGATATTTTGGGGCACCCCCAGCGCTCTCACAGTCGGTTCTTCATCTCCTCAGGGGATTTGCGGTGCAGCTCCCGGTACGAGTCCTCGAAGACGTGATCGCGCCGCACGTGCACGGCCATGTCCTCCTTGCGCAGCCCCTCGTCCAGGCGCTCCAGCTCCTGCCTGAAATACCTGGCCGGGGCAAAAAGGGGGTGTCAGAGGCTGTGAGACCCCCCGGGACCCCCCTCCTAGGACCCCCCAAGCCCACGCACTTGCGCTTGACGTCGAAGTCCAGCACGCGGATGTAATCGACCAGCACGGCGAAGGGGCCGTCGGCCAGGTGAGTGGTGGATTGCCGCAGGATCTGGTTCAGCACCGTCCGGTGGGTCTCTGGCCAAGGGGGGAAAAAGGGGTCTGGGGGTGTTCCCGAACGGGGGAACCCCCTCCCGGAATGCCCTGGGGTTGCGGTGATTCGGGAGGGGACGTTTGTCCTCCTCAGGGCTTGGAAGGCGCCTGTTGGCAGCCTCGTTCTTGGGTGGCACCGACCCCAAAGCCTTGAGATCCAAAATCCCTCAAATTCACCCTTCCCAAATTCCCCTTTGCCAAAGAGCCCAAAAATCCCATTTTTCCCCTCCCCAACATCCCCAAAACCCCTCTCAAATCCCTCCAAACCCCTTCCTCACACCCCAAACCCCCTGACCCCCCAAACCCTGTCCCCAAATCTGAGGCTCTCCCAACCCCTCAAATCCCTCATAAACCCCTTCCCCACACCCCCAACGCCCCCAAAGCCCTTCCCCACACCCCCAACGCCCCCAAAGCCCTTCCCTACACCCCCAATGCCCCCAAACCCTTCCCCACACCCCCAACGCCCCCAAAGCCCTTCCCCACACCCCCAATGCCCCCAAAGCCCTTCCCCACACCCCCAAAGCCCTTCCCCACACCCCCAACGCCCCCAAACCCCTTCCCCACACCCCCAATCCCCCCCAACCCTTCCCCACACCCCCAACGCCCAAACCCCCCACCCCCCATCTCCTTCCAGTCCCCCAGCTCCTTCCCAAAACCCTTCCCAACGTCCCCAAATCCCCTCCAGGCTCTTCCAGACCCCAAATCCTTCCCAAACTCTCCAGTCCCTCAAACCCCCTCCCATCTCCTTCCAGTCCCACAGCTCCTTCCCAAAGCCCCTTCCCACATCCCAAATCCTCCTCCCAGGCTCTTCCAGACCCCAAATCCTTCCCCACACTCCCAAGACCCCAAAACCCTTCTCCGCCTTTCCCCAAAGCTCCCCCCAAACACCCTCCAAGCTGCCTTCAGCCCCCCCAAACCCCCTCCCCACGCTCCCAATCCCCTTCCCACACCTCAGGCTCCCCCAAAGCTCCCCCAAAGCCCCCAAACACCCCCAGTCCCCCCAGGCCCCAGATGTGCATGGCCCAATCCCCAATTTCTCTGTCGGGGGCAGGTCAGGAGGCGGAGGGGTGGCCAGGGCGGAGGCAGGGCGAGGGGACAGCGGCCCACGCTCGTCCCTTGATGTGGGCCAGCTGGCTCTCCCGCGTGTCCCGCACCGGCGGGCGGCTCTCGCGCTCCGTGGCGTGCACCAGGAAAAACGCCTCGACGGCCGGCTGGAGAACTGGGGGGGGACAATGGGGACAGTGGTGGCGTGGGGACAGAGTGGGGACAGGGTGGGGACAGCGTGGGGACAGCGTGGGGACAGGGGCAGTGGTGGTGTGGGGACAGCGTGGGGACAGCGTGGGGACAGCACGGGGACAGGGGGCAGTGGTGGCGTGCACCAGGAAAAACGCCTCGACGGCCGGCTGGAGAACTGGGGGGGGACAATGGGGACAGTGGTGGTGTGGGACAGCGTGGGGACAGTGTGGGGACAGCATGGGGACAGGGTGGGGGGAAAAAACACCTTGACACCCGGCTGGAGAACTGAGGGGGGACAATGGGGACAGTGGTGGTGTGGGGCAGGGGACAGCACGGGACAGGGTGGGGACAGAGTCAATGGCCAGCGTGGGACAGCTGGGGACAATGGGGACAGTGGTGGCACAGGGACAGCAGAGGGACAGCATGGGGACAGGGGGCAGTGGTGGCATGGGGCCAGGAAAACACCTCGACACCCGGGGTGGAGAACTGGGGGACAATGGGGGACAGTGGTGGGACGGGGGCAGTGGTGGCAGGGGGACAGGGGCAGCAGTGGCGCGGGGACAGCGCGGGGACAGGGTGCGGACAGGGTGGGGACAGCGCGGGGACAGGGTGGGGGACAGGGCTGGTCGTGGGACTCCTCGACACCTGGCTGGAGAACTCCCAGGACAATGGGGACAGTGGTGGCGTCCAGGCAGCTGGGGACAGCGTGGGGACAGCTCCGGGGGGAAAAACTCCCGGTCCCTGTCCCTGTCCCGGTCCCGGGGGGGTCCTGGTCCCGGGGACAGCCCTGCAGGGGGACAGCATGGGGACAGGGGGCAGGGGACACACGGGGACAGGACATCGCTGGGTGAGCAGGGACACCCAACAGTGACACCCAACAGTGACACCCAACAGTGACACCCAACAGTGACACCCAACCAGTGACACCCAACAGTGACACTGCACACAGTGACACCCAACAGTGACACCCAACAGTGACACCCAACAATGACACCCAACAGTGACACCCAACAGTGACACCCAACAGTGACACCCAACAGTGACACCCAACCAGTGACACCCAACGGTGACACCCAACAGTGACACCCAACAGTGACACCCAACAGTGACACCCAACAGTGACACCCAGTGTGAGCAGTGACACCCAACAGTGACACCAACAGTGACACCCAACAGTGACACCCAACAGTGACACCCCAACGGTGACACCCAGTGTGAGCAGGGACACCCAACAGTGACACCAACAGTGACACCCCAACAGTGACACCCAACAGTGACACCCCAACAGTGACACCCAACAGTGACACCCAGTGTGAGCAGGGACACCCAACAGTGACACCCAACGGTGACACCCCAACGGTGACACCCAGTGTGAGCAGTGACACCCAACAGTGACACCCAACAGTGACACCCAACAGTGACACCCACACAGTGACACCCAACAGTGACACCCAACCAGTGACACCCCAACAGTGACACCCAACAGTGACACCCAGTGTGAGCAGTGCCACCCACCAGTGACACCCACCAGTGACACCCAACAGTGCCACCCCAACAGTGACACCCAACAGTGACACCCATCAGTGACACCCAGTGTGAGCAGTGACACCCAACAGTGACACCCCAACAATGACACCCCAACAGTGACACCCATCAGTGACACCCACACAGTGACACCCCACACAGTGACACCCAACAGTGACACCCACACAGTGACACCCAACAGTGACACCCAACAGTGACACCCACACAGTGACACCCAACAGTGACACCCAACAGTGACACCCAACAGTGACACCCAACAGTGACACCCAACAGTGACACCCAACAGTGACACCCAACAGTGACACCCCAACAGTGACACCCAACAGTGACACCCAGTGTGAGCAGTGACACCCAACAGTGACACCCCAACAGTGACACCCAACAGTGACACCCAGTGTGAGCAGTGACACCCAACAGTGACACCCAACAGTGACACCCAACAGTGACACCCAACAATGACACCCAACAGTGACACCCAACAGTGACACCCAACAGTGACACCCAACAGTGACACCCAACAGTGACACCCCGTGTGAGCAGTGACACCCAACAGTGCCACCCCAACAATGACACCCAACAGTGACACCCAACAGTGACACCAACAGTGACACCCAACAGTGACACCCCAACAGTGACACCCATCAGTGACACCCCAACAGTGACACCCAACAGTGACACCCAACAGTGACACCCACCAGTGACACCCACCAGTGACACCCAACAGTGACACCCCACACAGTGACACCCAACAGTGACACCCAACGTGACCAGTGCCACTCCACCAGTGCCACCCGCCCAACCAGTGCCATGCCCTGCAGTGATACTGGGATGACCCCGCACCAGCACCAGCTCGGGAGGGGGGATGACCCCAGTGCTGGCACTGGGAGGTGACTGGGTGACACTGGGGGGGCACTGAGAGATGACTGGGTAACACTGGGAGGTGACTGGGTGGCACTGGTTGGCACTGGGCCGTACTGGAGGTGACTGGGCGGCACTGGGGCACTGGTTGGCACTGGGCCGAACTGGAGGGCGACTGGTTGGCACTGGTTGGCACTGGGCCGTACTGGAGAGTGACTGGTTGGCACTGGGCCATACTGGAGGGCGACTGGGCAGCACTGGTTGGCACTGGGCCGTACTGGAGGGCGACTGGGGGCACTCACTGCACGGCACTGGGGTACTGGAGGGGCTGGTCACGTCCATGGGGCACTCCTTGGCACTGGGCCATACTGGAGGGCCCGGCCTCGACTGGGGGGACGGGCGGCTGGTTGGGGCAGGACCCCCAGGGGAGGCCCAGAGCCCCCTGGCCGGGGGACCCCAAACATGGGGGGAGCAGGGAGAACTGGGAGGGGATGGGGACAGGGAGCAAGAGGGGAAGGAGGGGGAGGATGAGGATGATGATGGAAGGGAATGAAGGAGGAGGATGAGGATGGGGACGAGCAGGAGGAAGGCTGGGGGGGGAGTGGGGCAGGAGGGGAGGGGAAGGGGATGGGAGAATGAGGATGAGGAGGCTGAGGAGGGTCAGGGATGGGAGGATGAGGGGGCACGGGAACAGGAGGAAGAGCAGGGGAGGAGGAAGGGGCAGGACAAGGATGAGGGATGAGGAAGGGAGCAAGATGAAGGAGGGGGGGATGAGGATGATGAGGGAAGAGGATGATGGGGATGATGATGAAGGGGTGAGGATGACGAGGAGGAAGGCTGGGGGGAGGGGGAGGAGGGTGGGAGGGGGATGGGGATGGGAGAGGGAGAATGAGGATGAGGAGGCTGAGGAGGGTCAGGGATGGGAGGATGAGGGGGCACGGGAACAGGAGGAAGAGCAGGGGAGGAGGAAGGGGCAGGACAAGGATGAAGGGGCTGAGGAAGGGGTGAGGATGACGAGGAGGGGGTGAGGATGATGAGGATGACGACGAGGGGGTGAGGATGACAAGGGAGTGAGAATGATGAGGAGGGGAGGGCCGGGGAGGCTGAGGAGGACAAGGAGGAGGTGAGGATGATGGGGATGATGAGGAGGAGGGGGTGAGGATGACGAGGGGGTGACAATGATGAGGAGGAGGTGAGAATGATGAGGAAG